>OX637358.1:13321234-13921234 GCA_951799405.1 Agapetus fuscipes
CACTGTGGTGTGCCCAGCACTCACCTAGAAATACCATAAACAGCCTACCATAATTAATTACCACATGTGGGGAAAACGATGTTTTAACTGAGCGGACAAAATAACCAACTGAGAAGGAGAGTGAATATTGTGATTGTTTTCTTGGGGGTCACTTTGACGTGGCTTCATTTTTGTTTTTTGACTCGGTTATGTGTCAACTTGTCATAGCACTGCTGCCAACCCTCACTGTCGATGATATCTGTCACCCATCGTTATCATTTTCTACGAAACTCTTACAAACGCAAGCCGTAGAGTATCCGTGAACGCTAGCCCTCAAATATTCAAATTCAATAGTTACCACTTTCTTCTTCGTCTCTTATTACATTGGAGGGTCACATTTCTATGGTTCCTTTATTTTTTATATTTGTTTTAGCGCACCTTCAGGACTGTCCAGCGGTTGCCAACATTCGGTTGCTGGGTCATGGATTTGTTTGAGGACCAGAGTGGGATCCACCTGGTTATGGGAAACAGCTACGACTCTGTGAGAAGTACTACGGATGTAGCAGTCGAAGTCTTGAGATTCAATCCAACTACCATTAAGGTGTTTAAATCAATTTATTTTTTTAATAAAACTACAATAAAGAATCTAAAATTATGATAAATATTTGGCATACAATGCAGATTTCTCCCTTCAGCCAATTTTAGAAATAGCGAGTGAATGGGATATCCAGAGTCATAATAAAAGAAGAGCTTGTATGAAAAAAGTTATGACTCTGGATGAAATGAAAGAAGTATGCAAGGATCGAAAGAAATGGCGGTTGATCTGTAATGCTGGCGGTTAAAGCTGAGGCTTTTAATTTTTTAAATATTTTTTGTAGTTTTTTCATTTTTTACTATTGAATTGTTTAAAGTTTATTTGTTTTATATATTTGAATGTATTAATTGCTTGTATTCCTTGACTGATAGGTTGGTATGCGGCTGACCACCCATACTGTAAAAAATGGTTCACTTTGCCAATCGTCCCTTTAGTACCTATATAAACGAGCCGCAATGGTACAGAGGACAGAGCCGATTGAAACATTGAGCCGTGAAGTCTATAAGCTAAGAGCTAGAAAAAGTGATCAGTAAGTACATTGTAAGCCGACATTGTGTAAAATAAATCTTGAAAAATAAATCAATTGCAGTGTGATTAAGAATCCAACTAAAATCATAACAATATATAGATAGTGCTGGTGTGAGGTTTTCCGGGATCTGTTGCTGTGGTTTACATAAAGGAGCTAAAGCTTCCGGACGTTTCGCTCAAGTCTACGATGGGCTTCCTCAGCGTGAAGTATCATGATGAAGATGATCTTGATGAAATCTGTGTTGTCAACGACGTTAGCCATGTTGAAAGCACCGGTTCCCATAGATCACCGAAATTAAGCAACATTGGGCGCGGACAGTACTTGGATGGGTGACCGCTCAGGTACACCGCGTGTCGTTGGCATCTTGGACCAGCCCATAGTCCGTAGTGGCAACACTTCGGGCTCGAAAATGAAAGGTTGTGGATTCGGATCCCGGCGGAGCACTAAAATATACCATTTATATTTCGAATGTGCTCTTCGCTGAGTTGAAAAATTCATAAACCTTTACCAAAGACCGGTCATTAAAAGGTCCATCCAACCTTACAACAACTGGGTCTTGCTTGAGAATTGGCGCTTTTTACAGCGACGACCAAGCTCGCAGAGGGCTCTTGAGGTGTGATACACACAAAAACTCATCCACCTCTCACCAAATAAATCATCCTAATATTATTATTATTTGTAGACAAAGGCGAAACGTCCGGAAGCTTCAGCTCCCATAGGCCACGGCAACAGATCCCGGAATACATCACTCCAGCATCATCAGCTGGCCGTTTAAGCCTAAAACTCTTATTCTATATATAGAAAGGTTAGATAAAGATTGAGCGAGCTACAGATTGTACAAAAGTTTCACCCAAAGTTAAAGTGTCGGGGAATGGCGTTGTGTACTTGTTCTGGGGCGCTGTAATATTCAGTTTCAGTCCTGAAACTCATGAATATTCAGGCCAGCTGATGAGGTGTTTCAGCGCTTAGCGTATTAATCGCGATGAACGCAGATCACTCCTAAATAAGGCTCGAGATTGCTGTATTCAGGTAGCTGCCTTTCCTTTCAAAGTCCCACTTTCTGTCGAGTCAAAAATAGAGTTGAGATCAATGTACGCTCTCTGAGTTATTCACAGTATGTTTGCTCCGCAGCTGATCCATAGATCATCGTTTTTTTGTATGGAATATTCACGTTGAGTGGCGTTTGAGCCATGGATTTGCTGTTTGTGTTTGAATTTAGATTTGTTATGTGTATTGGAAAATTGTTTGAATATAGAAAAGATATAATATTTTAAGGGTTTGGCGGTTTACACAGTGAAAGTCAATTGTATATTAATCAAATTAACAAAGTTTCAATTCACTTTTTACAATTTTATTTCTGTCTAGCACTTTCACCTACAAGTCCTGATGATGCCTTGTAGGCGAAAGTGCTAGACAGAAATAAAATTGTAAATTTGTTAATTTGATTATATATGGAATAGATTTTATCTTCAGCTTTTGTTTGTGATTTAAAAAATTGTAGTTTTTTGTGTATGTTCCTTGACTTATAGGTTGGTATGTGACTGACAACCCATGCTGTAGAAAATGGTTCACTTTGCGAATTTCACGCCTGTTTCAGGGAAGGTCGGCAAAGTTGCAGGGTTTATATTCATTTGAGATTAGGGTTTTTGTGTTGTAGGTTCACATGCGGCATGTACATACAAGCGCGAACGCGTGGAAATGCATATAATGTGAATCCCTAATGCTACATATATTTTAAACTTAGATTAGATTAGATTATATCTATAATCACCGTTGCAAAGATATATCTTGGACCGGTCCGTAGTCCGTAGTGGCAACACTTCGGACTCGTAAATGGAAGGTTGTGGATTCGGATCCCGGCGGAGCACAAAAATATACCATTTATATTTCGAATGTGCTCTTCGCTGGGTTCAAAGATTCATAAACTTTTATCAATGACCGGTCACCAAAGGTCCATCCAGCCTTACAGCAACTGGGTCTTGCTTGAGTATTGGCGCTTTGTAGCGACGACCAAGCTCGTACACCTCTGCGGCACTACAACAAGTGTCATAGACCCCTAGAGTCTTTAGAATCTAGGGAGTCTCCCGCACAGGATTTCTTAAAAAAAAAAAAAAAAAAAGGTAAAACTGAATAAATGCTGATTCACTGTTTTGAGCGGATAAAACATTTTATTGTGAGTAACTTCTCAAGTGATCTAATTATAAGCAAGTTCTCTAAAAAACTTCTAAATGTTTACACTTCTGTATTGTTTTCTCTCGTAGAAAATGTACATTTATTGGAGAAACCCATTTTAGCTTAATATGTTATTTATTCAGTTTTACCTTTAATTTATCGATATTCACATTAGAAGCTCATATTAAATGCATGCCCATAAGAAGGCACGCGCTTGTACATGCTGCACGTGTACACACAGAATAAACCAAACCTTACATGACGGTGAACTTTTCAAGTCCTGCTGCCTTTGCTTGAAACCGGGATGGCATTTATCAATTATCTTGTACATGTTCAAACAATCTCATCCCATTATTTTGTACCTTTTCTTTCACAGTTTGAGACTCTTCAGCATATTCCAGCCATCTCCTGCCGCTCTATCACTAATTCCAGAATAGACAGACACCACGGCTTCATCTTCATAGCCCAGGGTCTCTCCAAGCCTCTACTGATTCTGATGTACCATCAGGAGTCGAACCAGTATCTTCCGTTCCAGCATTTCGACTATGCCACTCAAGTTCTTCATACAAGTGTGGCTCAAATTGGAAGTAAGTGGTTATTTGTTTATACTTGTGTCATACCGAGAGCTTGGGTTCGAGTCCCACAGAGCAGGTTAGAAATTATTTCCCGATTCAGTACTCATGTCAAACCCAAAATAAAATACGGGCAAGGCTGTTTCAGGGAAGGAAGGTTATGTTCATTTGAGATTGGGTTTTTTATTGTAGGTCCACATGCGGCATGTGTGAGCGCGAAATTATGCGTGTCTGCTTGTGGAAATGCGTTTAATATGAATCTCAAATTATACATATATTTTCAACTTAGATTTAGATTAGATTTAGCTTACTCAGCTTTCATAAGAAATGAATACCAGCCCCTCGAGAGCAGGGAAACTCCCACTTCAACTGAACTGTTTGGGCCAGCCCTCTTACCTTTGAAAAAAAATAGGTTCCGTCTACCCTATGTGACTTCTTCGGAAAGAACGTGGCAAGAAATAACACTATATGTGTAGCTTAAAACTCTGTGTTTTTTTTTCATTATACCTTCTTATTTTCTATTGGTCGTTTAGGGTACTAGTCACATAGTCGTGCGTCGTTTTTACGCAGTGAAAAACATTAAATTTTTCAAATATGTGTCGAGTTCGCTTCTTGAAATTAAAATAGAGTCCAGAATGATTGCAGCTACCTCCTCTTTTTTAACTTTTTATAGCCAACTAGAAAATCTGTCTTTTTGGACCACTGAATAAATTCAATGAAAAATTCTTTCATTCCCCCGAAAAAAAAAATATGTAAGGAGCTGGCATGAAAAAAACTTTGAAAAAAGAAAGAATCTGGATGAAAGAGCCTTTTCATTTCCGGGTTTCAAAGTCCGATTGACAGCTCAATAGTTGGAGCGTCCGCCTAACATTCTGAAAGGCCACTGCCTTAGAGCCGACTGGTGTTAAAAATCAATTCCTCGATGTCCCAGCAAGGTTTACTTAGCCTTGTTTAGAAAAGAGATCCTTCTCTTATAAAATCAAGAATATCGATAATCTAAGATCTAAATCTAAATCTAAGTTTCAAAGATGTATATATATATCATTTGAGATCCATATTAAATGCATTCCCACAAGCAGACACGTCAAAGCTCGCGCTAGCACATGCCGAAAGTGGCTTTACAATATACATAAGACTACAATCTCAAATGAACATAATATTTATTATTATTATTATTATTTCAGGCTTATTTATTTTAAATTACAAATGATAAGAGAGCGCAGTTTTAGTGTGTTTCACACCTCAAGGGCCCTCTCCGATCATGGATAAGACTTTCTAAAATGATGTGTCTTGAGTGCTCCGCGAAATACACCCACAGATTTGTTCTTCACTTCTGGAATCTTCGTTATTTGTTTGTCGTTAGAGAGATTGCAGACAAAGGCAGTTTTTGATGATGCAGCACTTTTATTACAGGAAAGTTTACAGCGATGGTCTTGGTCTAATATTCGACAAGAAAAGAACAAAACTACAACAAAAATTAAGCTTAAATAATATCAAGTCAACCTTCATAATAATGTGGCAATACAAGATCAATGTTGAAGTCTAGAAAAATGCTGTGGTTGACAAATTCAAATCGGTCGATAGCTCAGTTGGTAGAGTGCTTGCATTCCATGCCGTGAGCTCGGGTTCGAATCGCACCGAGGGTGTCAGAAATGATTTCCCGTTTCGGTGTTTATTTCAAACCCCAAAATAAAATACCGGCAAGGTTTACTCAGCCTTCACAAGAAATGAGTACCAGCTGGGAAACCCCCACTTCAACTGAAGTGGTTGGCGTAAGGCCGGCCCCCTTACCTGTAAAAATTAATAAGGTTCAACTCCCCACATGCGGGAATAACGTGGCAAGAAGTTACACTATATGTGTAGCTTAGTTGCGTTAGTTGCGTTTTAAATAATTATTTTACCGGCCAGATTTAAATATTTTATCAAACAGTATTTTTTTGTTCTAAAATCCCAAACAAAACAAGTGTGAGGAATATATGGATACAAAAAACTATACACATTTATGAATGGTTTATTGTTTACGTGCGTGCATAGTTAATAGAAAGTTAAAACAACGAAGCGAAACAAAGTATGTTTTTGAAAAAAAAAAATTCTCGCCCAGATTAAAACTCCCGCTGCTCCTGGGGTGGAAGTCTCATCACCACGGTAATTCTTACCAACCGAATATCGGTAATATTTGTATGAAGACCTGTCAATCTAAGATGGCCGCAAGTGAACTGCTGATTTCATACAAATATTACTGATATTCGGTAGCTAAGAATTTCCGTAGTTATGTGACTTCCAGCCCAGAAATTTAAAATTGAAAATTTAAAAAACGATTAACTTCAAATATTTTCTACACACTCAAAGGCTGGCGGTTACACAAATAAAATATGTATGCAGATGACTGTTTTCGTTCCATTAGGAATCGATTTCATGAAGACAAACACTGGGTGGGTTATTTTTTTACGTTCAAAGGCGATACGGCAGTTCCTGATGGGTATCAAATGTTGACTTTCATTCCGGGCTTATTTTTATATCGGTTGATCCTTATTTGTGTTTGCTGAAGGTGAAACTGCCAATCACATTTGACGAATGACGCTTTCGACAGAAGAGTATAGAAAAAACTGAAAACATGTGAAAAATAATTAACCCTTTTTGAGTGTTTGTGTATTTACTCAGTGAAAATTCATTTTTTGTAATATATAAACATTAACGTCAACGACGATAAAGCACCGGTTCTCATCAGATCACCGAAGATAAGCAACATTGAGTAACAAGATGCTACCTGGATGGGTGACCGCTCAGGTACACCGCGTGTTGTTGGCATTTCTTGGACCGGTCCGTAGTCCAGTGGCAACACTTCGGACACGTAAATGGAAGGTTGTGGATTCGAATCCCGGCGGAGCACAAAAAATATACCATTTATATTTCCAAATGCGCTCTTCGCTGGGTTTTTAAATAATATAAACCTTCACCAATGAACGGTCACTGAAAGGTCCATCCAACCTTACAGCAACTGGGTCTTGATTGACAATTGGCGCTTTCTACAGCGACGACCAAGCTCGCAGAGGGCTCTTGAGGTGGGATGCACACAAAAACAGCGCTCGCCAAATAAATCATCCTAATATTATATTATTATTAAACAAACGCGCAGTGTTTTATATTCACAAGTTGAGCATTTCATTCCGGTCGAGTACTCACCTAAAGTTTTCTCAAGGGCGTCCTCTTGAAAATGACGTAAACAAGTCGAAAGTACTTGGGGTGAAATAAATGGTCAACTTGTGAAAATAAAACTCTATGTTTTTTTTTATAATTTTCATACTTTTTCGTGAAAAATGTAGTTGGGATATTGAAAAGGATGCGAAAATAAATCTCGTCATCTGGCGGGATTTCCTTCAAATCCGGTCGCCAGAGGCGCTAGTCTCTCAGCCATGCAAAGTGTCAAATGACTATGTAAAAACAAATTGGCAATGACTATGCGCTGACCTTTGACCTGCCCAACAATAGCTTGTATAGGTGTAGAGCAGCTCTTTTTAAGTATTTTCTGTGATGACAAAAAGCTGTATTTCTCTTGCTTGTATATTTATTTTGATTTTTGATTTGTATTTCTCTCCGCTAACTTTGATTTTTATTTTTATACAATTTTTGAAATGGACTTTCTAAGAAGTGTGATTGGGAAAAAACGGAGTGACAGGGTGAGGAATGATTTTGTAAGAAAAGAATGTGGTGCAAAAGAAAGTGTGAAAGTGAAGATTAAAAGAAGTTTGTTAAGATGGTTTGGGCATATGGAGAGAATGAATGAGGAAAGACTGACGAAGAAAGTATATGTTGGTAGAATAGATGGATGTCGTGGTAGAGGAAGACCGAGAAAGGTATGGATGGACCAAATATCCGAAATTGCGAATGAATGGAATATCCAGAGTCATAATAAAAGAAGAGCTTGTATGAAGAAGGTTATGACTCTGGAGGAAATGAAAGAAGTATGCAAGGATAGAAAGAAATGGCGGTTGATCTGTGATGTTGGCGGCTAGGGTTTGTTAAAGTGAAATTGGTTTTTTATGTCCATGTATATATTGTTATTTTTATTCTTTGATTTAAAAAAATGTAATTTGTCATGTATGTTCCTTGACTTATAGGTTGTTATGCGGCTGACCACCCATAATATAAAAATTGGTTCACTTTGCCAATGTCACCCCTGTTTCAGGGAAGGACGGCAAGAGTTGCAAGGCTTATGTTCATTTGAGATTGGGTTTTTATATTGTAGGTCCACATGCGGCATGTGTTAGCGCGAAATTATACATATCTGCTTGTGGGAATGCATTTAGTATAAATCTTAAATGATAAATATCTTTGCAGCTTAGATTAGATCAGATTAGATTTGTTATGGGTAAATATTTTGCTTTATTTTACTTTTATACTTTTTCAATTTATAAAGTGATTTCACAACAATAAATATCAGTATGAATGTGTATTTCTCAGTAGTACATATTTGATCAAAAACATGAAAATGTTAGTCCCATCCTTGACCTACGAGTATCGAAAAATGTTGTGAGCTAACAAAATTTCCCTGATTATCGGGAATTTACGATGTTTGACGTCACATAGCCGAGAGATAATATTTTGAATGTTTGGAACTCATTTGAATTGCCGAAAAAATATTTTTTTACTTTTGAGAAATTGAGAAAAATGAATTTTAATAACTTTGTCGGAAATGTTTTTTTTAATAAGTTTCCTGGAGCTGGTTATTTATTTAATTGAAGCCGATGTTTTTAAAAAAAAAAAAGAGAGAATTTGAATTTGAATTTGAATTTTCTTTATTTTAATAATAATTATGAGTTTGTATACCTGGGAAGTAAGTTTGAAAAAGATGGAAGAATGATCGGTGAATTTGAAAGAAGAATAATGAAAGGCAGGTGCGTACTGGGTGCTACCGCTAGCATCGCCAAGAACCAGAATCTTTCAAAAAATGTTCGACTGGCGGTGCACGGTGGTATACTAGTGCCCACTCTGATATATGGAAGTGAAGCCTGGACGGTGAGTGAAAGTGAGATTAGTAAAGTCCATACAGTAGAAATGGACTACTTAAGAAGTATGATTGGGAAAAGACGGAGTGATAGGGTAAGGAATGATTTTGTTAGAGAGGAATGTGGTGTAAGAGAAAGTGTGAAAGTAAAGATTAAAAGAAGTATGCTTAGATGGTTTGGACATTTGGAGAGAATGAATGAGGAAAGACTGACGAAGAAAGTATATGCTGCGAGAATTGATGGATGTCGTGGAAGAGGAAGACCGAGAAAGGTATGGATGGACCAAATTTTCGAAATAGCGAATGAATGGGATATCCAGAGTCATAATAAAAGGAGAGCTTGTATGAAAAAGGTTATGGCTCTGGATGAAATGAAAGAAGTATGCAAGGATCGAAAGAAATGGCGGTTGATCTGTAATGCTGGCGGTTAAAGCTAAGGCTTTTAAATTTAAAAAATATGTGTTGTAGCTTTTTAATTTTTTACTGTTTAATTGCTTAGAATTTATTTGTTTTATATATTTGATTGTATCAATTGCATGTACTTCTTGATTGATAGGTTGGTATGCGGCTGACCACCCATACTGTAAAAAATGGTTCACTTTGCCAATGTCACCCCTGCTTCAGGGAAGGTCGGCAAGAGTTGCAGGGCTTATGTTCATTTGAGATTGGGGTTTTTATATTGTAGGTCCACATGCAGCATGTGTAAGCGCGAAATTATGCATGTCTGCTTGTGGGAATGCATTTAGTATGAATCTCAAATGATACATATCTTTGCAGCTTAGATTTAGATTTAGATTTAGATTAAAAATATTTGAAGATGAGCATTTTTTGTAAATTTTATTTTTTCATGTTAATTTTTCCAAAATGATATTTAGATTTCGTCATAAGCTTTTAGAACTGCTAAATGTTGTTAAAAGTGATAATATTTAACAACTTTACTAAGAATAACCTAATATTTTACACAGTCGTTTTTTTTTTATTTATAAAGAAATCCTGTGCGGGAGACTCCCTAGATTTCAGAGACTCTAGGGGTCTATGGCACTTGTTGTAGTGTCACAGAGGTGTTTGCGAACTTGGTCATCGCTACAAAGCGCCAATACTCAAACAAGACCGAGTTGCTATAAGGCTGGATGTACCTTTTAGTGACCGGTCTTTGGTAAAGAATTATGAATTTTTCAAACCATCGAAGAGCAAATTTGAAAAATAAATGGTTTCTTTTTTTTTGCTCTGCCGGGGTTCGGACCCACAACCTTCCATTTTTGAGTCGTCCGAAGTGTTACCACTGGACTACGGACCAGTTTTGGTTTTACATAATATTTGCTAATTATTTTTAAATTTCAAGAGAAATTACACTTTTCGGACATTAAACAAATCGCTACAGGAGAGCTCACATTATTCTCGACGTTTCGTTGGCAACATAGCCGATGTCTTCCGGAGAAACCCTTCCGTTGAAATTTAGGTACCTATAATAATTAGTAAATTAATTAAATTTAATTATTATAAATATGATATTTTGATGTTTAATAATTAGTTTTTCAGCCCTTCAATTTGTCTTAGTTAATCAGAAATAAACATAACTAATCAGTCAAAAAAAAAGGAAAAAAAAGACCTGAATTCGACAGACGGTTTTTATTTTTATTTTTTGCTACGCGCAATCCATTTATACTTCAAAAACCTCTAAAAGTAATATTCCAATCCTAATTCTGTTTATACATTATTTTAATAAAAAAAATCAAATAAGCCCATTGACCTTTCCAAGCCCCCACCCTTCCCCCCTAATTCCATAAACCCTAAAACGAATTTAAAAAACAAAAAACCGCGAAAAAAATGTATAAAAATCCCTTCGCACTTTTTATGTTTATTTTGCAAATTAGGGATTCGGCTTCCATTTCGGCGTGTTTGAAATGCCTTTTGGTCAGGAGCATTTCGGGGATTCCATAAAAGGTTAAGAGAGGCATCTCATAAAGGCGATGCGCCCTCCCACACCCGGTTTCGCCCTTTCAGGTGGTAGGTACAACATTTGTGCAGGTAAAGGGGCCATAATCTGAACGTCTTAGCCTTCGATTGGCCCCCGTCCAAGATTCGAATTTCAACCCGAAAACGGATTACCGAAGTGAGTTTACGTCGGCATCCCCCTTTATGGGTCTCGCGTCTTTATCTGATAGGAATACTTACGAAATATAAGACATAAAATTACCCTATTGCCATATCTTAAAGCGACCTACCGTTGGTTCAGCTAATAATATCATTCACATTTCCAGTCAAACTTTTTTGAACAAAAAAAAAAAAAATTGAACAAAGAAAAGCTGTGTTTAATTGTTACATTATTATTTTTTAAATGAGTCTTGACAATACAATGTCAATACACAAGCCCTGAAACTTAAAAAACAAATGTTTCAGAAATTCAAATTTTTCAAGTGAAACGGTGTGTTAAGTATAAACACAATAAGGTTCATTGAAATATTAGTTATAATGAGGCTGATCACCCATAGTGTTAAAAATGTTTCACTTTGCAAATGTCACCCCTGTTTCAAGGAATTTTGGCAAGAGTTTTCAGGGCTTATGGTCATTTTAGATTGGGTTTTTAAAAGGCATCCAAATATTGGTAAGTCTAAAGAAATTCAGATTTAAAAGTCTAAATCTAAATCTAAGCTAATATGTATCATTTGAAATTCATCTCAAATGCATTCCCACAAGCAGTCACGCATAATTTCGCGCTTACACATGCCGCATGTGGACCTACAATATAAAAACCCAATCTCAAATGAACATAAGCCCTGCAACTCTTGCCGACCTTCCCTGAAGCAGATTAAAGTATAATCTATAATCTATAATCTAAGTTGCAAGGATATATTCATTTAAAGCTCTCAGATGTATGCCCACAAACCAACAAGTGTAGTTCGCGCTTACAAATGCTGAATGTGTACTTACAAATAAAATCCAAACCTCAAATGAACATAAGCCCCACAACTTTTGCCGACCTTCCCTGAAACAGGGGTGACATTGGCAAAGTGAACCATTTTTTAAAGTATGGGTGGTCAGCCTCATACCAACCTATAAGTCAAGGAATATGAATAATAAATTACATTTAAATATAAAAAAGAACAAAACCTTACAAAGAAATCTATACAAAAAAAGTCAAAAATTTCCTATGCAAAAAATGTAGCAAATGAATACACCAACATTAGAAATCAACATTGCAGATTAGCCGCCACTTCTTCCTGTCCTTGCATACTTCTTTCATTTCATCCAGAGTCATAACCTTTTTCATACAAGTCCTCCTTTTATTATGACTCTGGATATCCCATTCATTCGCTATTTCAGAGATTTGATCCTTCCATACCCTTCTCGGTCTTCCTCTACCACGACATCCATCTATTCTAGCAACATATACTTTCTTCGTCAATCTTTCATCACTCATTCTCTCCAAGTGCCCGAACCATCTTAACATACTTCTTTTAATCTTCACTTTCACACTTTCCCTTACACCACATTCTTCTCTTACAAAATCATTCCTCACCCTGTCACTTCGTTTTTTCCCAATCATACTTCTTAGATAGTCCATTTCTACTGTATGGACTTTACTAATTTCCCTTTCACTCACCGTCCAGGCTTCACTTCCATACATCAAGGTTGGCACTAGTATACCACCGTGCACCGCCAATCTAACATTTTTTGAGAGATTTTGGTTCCTGGCGATGCAAGCGGTCGCACCCAGTACACACCTGCCTTTCATTATTCTTCTTTCAAATTCACCGGCCATTCTTCCATCTTTTTCAAACTTACTTCCCAAATATACAAACTCATTTACAACATCAACATTCATTCCATTAATTTTAAATTCATAATTCATATTTTCATCATCTCTTTCAAAAATCAAAACTTTCGTCTTTCTAGCATTCAACTTCAAATTATTACCTTTCAAAGCTTCGTTCAATCTAGAGAGCATCATTTGCAATTCCACTGCTGAATCAGATACAAGGACTGCATCATCCGCATACAGTAGAACGCTTACTTTGCTCTCTCCTATCATTAATCCACAATCATCAAGTCTAGCATCTCGAACACACTTGTCCATGACTATGTTAAATAGCCATGGGCTCATCACACATCCTTGCCTTACACCCTTAAAAACTTCAAACCATTCACTATACTCACCATCAATACGAATGCAGGCCATACTATTCTCATAGTTCGCATGCACCGCATTGAGTAGAGCTCCATTCACTCCGTATGCTTTCAAAACATCCCACAACATACCTCTGTCCACTGAGTCAAAAGCCTTTTCCAGATCCACAAAGGCCGTGAACAGTTTCCCCCTCACCGACAATTGTTTTTCAACAAGTTGTCGTAGAGTGAAAATCTGATCAACACAGCCTCTACCGGCCATAAAGCCGGACTGTATATCGGAAACCCTTTTGCTAGTAGTCAGAATCACATTTTTTATAATCACCTTACAGAAGACTTTTCCTGGTATACTGAGTAGACTGATTGGTCTGAAGTTCTGACAGTCTTTTTTGTCCCCTTTACCTTTGTAAATGGGAACAATGACTGCCTTCCTCCAATCCATCGGTACTACTCCTGCATTCACACAAAGCTTACATAATTCGTGCATCCAATCTATCACACATTCACCTCCTGCTTTCAACATTTCACCATTTATACCATCAAACCCAGCAGACTTCCCATTCTTCAGACGTGAAATAGACACTTTCATTTCTTCTTTCAAAATCTTCAATTCATTCTCTTCATCTGTCTGTTCATAAATTCTTCTTTCACCCTGGCCAAAAATTTCTTGAAAATAGTTTTTCCATCTTTTGCATACTTCTTCATTCTCCCATACCATCTCACCGGCAGCACTTTTGACTCCCGGAGTGGTCAATGCAGAAGATTTATTTCTATCCGCATTGATCCACCTCCAAAATTCCTTCTTACTGTCGGTGAAACTTTTGTTAATCCTTTCATCAATCTTTCTTTGTTCATTCATCTTGCTTTCATAAATTATAGTCTTCGCCATTCTCTTAGCTATCTTATATTCGTCTTCTAGCTTTCTATCATTTCTATCATTCAGCCAATTTTCATAACACTTTTTCTTAACTTTCACAGCTTCTTTCACTCTATCATTCCACCAGGCATCTCCTTTCAATTTTCCACCTTTCGTTACCCCACAAATTTTTTTAGCACATTCAATCATTTCTTCCTTCAGATCTTTCCACATGCTTTCAATATCTTTTCCACACACATTCTTCTCAAGTTCATTTACACTTAAAATTTTGTGGAGCTCTGATACATACTTCTCTTTCACATTTTCTTCATTCAGCCTTTCTACTTTTATTCTAGTCATTCTTACTTGCTTCTTGCGTTTCTTCTTTCTTACTTCACCAAGCATTATTTTAGCACATAAGAGATAGTGATTTTACAAAAATTAATTTCAGTGTTAAAGCGTATTTCTCAGTGGCATTTTATCAAAAACATGAAAACGTTAGTCCCATCTTTGACCTACGAGTATCGAATATATACTGTGAGCTAAGAAAATTTCCCTGATTATTGGGAATTGACTATGGTTTACGTCTCACAACACTTTCTTCTCCACGAAAGGTTGAGAACTAGTGGCAATTATAATATCGTAAGGTAAAACTTGTAAAAATTTAAGGTATAGTAAATCAATTTACAGGATGGTCAATAGATACTGCTTTGGCGCGGAAATGTCGTGCGCAACAAGCCTTACAGGTTACTTGTGTCATATACTTTTAACATAATATCGGGACTCTTGTTTTATGTGAATTTTATTCAAAATGATCTCGCAAGCCCTTTTACCCACGAAAGTCCGCTCCATTTTAATAAAGAACTTTCTCCGTACAGCATTATGATTTTGCGGGCGATTCTCTGACGAAATTATAAGTAGGCATATCTGCTTTATGGCGGGTAGTAATACTTTTACGATTCTTATAAAATCTCTATCTACGTGCATTGCCGCCGGAATAAAATTACGTTTATTCTCTTGGTTTGTGTCAAGACTGCTTTATTATTTAAAGAGGTTTTTTCATTTTATTTTATTTATTAGGAAGACCAACAGCTCAATTTACAGGATTAAAAGTATGAGTAGATATAGGTAAGGAGCAGTAGTAGGTTGGATGAGGCTGACCACCCTTCTTAAAAAAAGCTTGGTTCACTTTTGCCAATACCACCTTGGTTTCACGGAGCGCGGTAGGAGTTAAAAAGTTTATGTTCAGTTGATGTTTAGTTTATTTTGTATGTGTAAAAATTCCATGACTTATAGGTTCGTATGAGGCCAACCATCCATACTGTAAAAAATGGTTCACTTTGCCAATGTCATCCCTGTGTCAGGGAAGGTCGGCGTAAGTTGTGAGGCTTATGTTCATTTGAGGTTTGGATTTTATTTGTAAGTACACATTCAGCATTTGTACACGTGTTGGTTAGTGGGCATACATCTGAGAGCTTAAAATGAATATATCCTTGCAACTTATATTATAGAATATAGATTAAAGCAGTGGCGAAGAGTGCCATACAACTCGATTCTCATCGGTTTCCCTTTTAAAATGAGGCAAAAATGACAATAAAGTAGACTGCGTGGTTTTAATGGGGAAAAAATACGTATTGTTTCTTTGGTTTTAAATGTATTTTTTATTTTGTGTTTATATTTTTTAACTACTTTGTTGCCTCATTTTAAAAGGAAGCCGATTGGTATCGAGTTGTATGGCACCCTTCGCCACTGATTATTAAGGACCCAATTATAGGTCTTCGCGAATAAATATAATTTAAATCAACCTACATATAAAAACAAAGGAGAAAAGTATGATTATACAAAATTAAAAACAACAAAAAAAATATAATAAACTAAAAATAATAATGATGAAAGGTGCGATTACATAAAAGGAAAAGAGACACTCCTTGACTGATAGGTTGGTATGCGGCTGACTACCCATACTGTAAAAAATGGTTCACTTTGCCAATGTCACCCCTGCTTCACGGAAGGTCGGCAAGAGTTGCAGGGCTTATGTTCATTTGAGATTGGGGTTTTTATATTGTAGGTCCACATGCAGCATGTGTAAGCGCGAAATTATGCATGTCTGCTTGTGGGAATGAATTTAATATGAATCTCAAATGATACATATCTTTGCAGCTTAGATTTAGATTTAGATTTAGACACAATCTAAGATACAAAAAAAGTTCTGCGTCATCCGCTGTCTTTCCAACGTCGGTCGGTTTAGAATTGAAGAGGTCAAAATCAAAATGATCTGAGTTATGATTGAGACTGTCACCTGCACGCCACATAAATGCATTTTGTCTATAGTAAGTGTGGGAAAAAGGTAATTTAATTGGACAGGGATTTCTTAGTGGTTTGACAGGTACGTTAATATTTATCAGGAAGAGGAGATCTGGACAGTCAAAGGAACCTGAGGTGATGTTTAAAAGGAATACTATATCCGCTAGTTCACGACGGGTCGACAAACGTAAAAGAGATAAATGCATTGTCGTTTTGTTATGAGAGTGCTGTAAATATTGAGTATTGTTTTATTTTAATTTGAGAGACTGGTAGGAATCCGGAAGGTGATTGGGAATCAAGATAAAGGAGGAACACCGGAGAGCACTACAACTCGCAGAAATCAAGTCGTGGTTTTTTTTAATACGCCATATATTTGTCAAAATTTACACGCTCCACAACCCAACCTTCTTGGTCATAGGTCGGTACTACAGAGAGAGAGTTTGCATACGAAATGACAGATGACACGAAAAAATCTTCCTTTTCTTTTTACTTTTGATGGCTATTAGAACTTAATTTCTAGTTTGACAAACTGTTAGGCTAAATTCAAACCAGAGACTAAAAAAAAATTGAGGTGGAGTTAAGAATATATTGGTACGAATATAATCGAAGTTTGCAGAGGATTTGGAAGTAAAGGTACAAAAAAATGTGATCAGAAGGATTGCAAGAAACAAGGGACTGACGGTAAATTTGAGAATGGCGATACACATTACAGAATGGAATATTGCCTATAATCTGTAATCTAAGTTGCAAGGATAGATTTATTTTAAGTTCTCAAATGCATGCCCAGAAACAAACACGTGTAGTTCGCGCTTACAAATGCTGAATGTGTACTTACAAATAAAATCCAAACCTCAAATGAACATAAGCCCTACAACTTTTGCCGACCTTCCCTGACACAGGAGTGACATTGGCAAAGTGAACCATTTTTTACAGTATGGGTGGTCAGCCTCATACCAACCAATAAGTCAAGGAATATAAGCAATTAATTACATCCAGTTTGTAATCGACATAAATGTATCAAATTGAAGCATGGACTATGAGTAAAAACAAAATAAGGGAATTCTTTACCTACGGTGGAAATGAATCACTTAAGGCTATGACAGGAATAGCTCTAAGAGATAAAGTAAAAAGAATGAATGGGTAATGAACGAATGCAGGCTGATAGAGGATGTGAAAGTAAAAGTGGAAAAAATGTGATGATATGGACGTGTAATAATAATGGATTTCTCAAGATTGACAATGTGTATAAACAAAGTATGACTTGAAAAAATTGGATTAATTGTGTAAAAATATGATGTATGGAAATGTATGGTAAAGGGGATGTAAATGAATGCATTGTAAGTGATTTTATGAAATTGTAGATCTAATCTAATCTAAGTTGAAAAGATACGTAACATTGGGGATTCACATTACATGCATTCTCACAAGCAGACACGTACAATTTCGCGCTTGCGCATGCCGCATATGAACCTACAATGCATAAACCAAATCTCAAATTGACATACACCCTGAAATTCCTGCCGACCTTCCCTGAAACAGGGGTGTCATTGGCAAAGTGAACAATTTTCTACAGCATGGGTGTTCAGCCGCATACCAACCTATAAGTCAAGGAAAATTAACTAGAAAGAAAAATGGTGGATGAATGGAGAGCTTTGAATAAGGTTTGGAATTGTGTTATTTTGAGACAAAATTCTTATTTAACTTCTTTTTTTTCAGATCTAAAGAATCCAAGACCTCTACTTTGTGTGGCAACAGCAGATGGGAGACTCCTCCTTTACCAATACTCATTGTCAGGGGTAAGTGAAAGGGCTTTCGAAAAAATATATTGTAAGCATATGTAAATTCAATTTATAATTTTAAAAAAGTACAAAATTAACTTGGCTATCAAAAGACTCTCAGGGCTGGAAGTCTCATCACCACAGTAATTCTTACCTACCGAATATCGATAATGTTTGTATGGAGACTAGTCAGCTGTTTACTTGCGGCCATCTTGGATTGACAGGTCTTCATGCAAATATTACCGATATTTGGTAGGTAAGAATTACCGTAGGGATGAGACTTCCAGTCCAGAGCACCTGAAATGACAGTCGTTAAAAATGATCAGAGCTTGAACATTGCAAGATCGAATCCGCAATGACCACTTACGAAAAGCCTGTGAATTAGAGGACATTGTGAGCAAGAGAGGATCTTGAAGCGCTATTCTTCTCAATTTCTTACGACCTTAAGGTGACGAAATAGGGATTCGTGTCCAAAAATAAGGTATACTGTGATTTTTTATCTATGGAGTTCTTTCGCAAGCGCTAGCAAAGCTCCGTCTTGGATCGATAGCTTGTTATGTTTACATGGAAAGGTATCTTCCAGGATACTTACATCCGGCTAGCTCTCATCAGCATCACTCTCAGGGCGTGGGGTTCTTTCTTTGGTATTGCTTACTCATATCTTGGGAAGGGTTTTATAATGAAAAGATAAAGTTAACATGAACAAATAAGGGTTTATTACTGTACTAATATGGGGGGGGGAAAGGGGAAATAAGGGATTGGCCAGACCTACAGGTTGTCACTAGAACACTCCCTATTCCGTTGGCTGGAGTTCTAAACGGAAGGCCTGGGGCAGCGCCCCAGGCTAGCGGCGGTTCACAAGGCGGGCGCCTCCACACGTGGGAGCCCCTGGGTGGGCGCTCCTATGCCTCTGGTCCACAAGGCGGGTGCCTTGCTGGCAGGAAATCCAAGTAGATGGGGGGGAGCTCCATTGTAGTGCCCCCTCTTGCACCGCTTGGTGCTTGGTCGCTAACGTCTTAATCGCTTGGCATCTTGCCGGGAACTAACGATGAACTCACGAGCGTGGGCCGATTGATTCGCACGGCGCAGTTCGGCCGTTTCCGTGACCGTTCGGCCCACAAACACACACTGCACACTTCGGGATTGTTTTTTTATAATATGTTATTTTAAAATAACATAACATTCCCCTTTCTCACAAAAATAAAGAAAGAAAACCAGGAGCAACACAACAGTCTTCACACACAACACTAGGTCTTTGGCCATTAAGAAAATTGAAATTTTATAGGAACACAAAAAGGGAAAGGGGATTTACAGGAACATCCTTCTGTCTTATCAACACACCAGAAAGAAGGAAGAAGAAAACTGGTGGCTGTGAGAATTATCGATTTGGTTTGGGAAATTTCAAGGTGGTTCCAATAACCGACAAGACGCGGATTAAAAGCGATCTTGTAACAAGGCCGTTTTTCTTCACCAAAACATGTCGAAAACTCTAAACAATAAATAATAATCACAGCAATCAAAACATATTTTACACTGGTACTTATATTAACCAAGTCATAACTCGTTACAGGAGTCGACTATTATATAATAATATGTTCTGAGCTGAGTACAAAAAAATACATATAGAGACAACATCCAAGATTTGCTCAAAATATTTAATATGTTAGTGCGTAAAATCCACTACGAACTCACTCGAAAAAAGAGTGGAACATTCCATATAAAACATCTTAAAGTGATAATGGAATACACAAACGAAATATTACAAATACACCAGCTCTTTCGAGCCTCAAACACGTCTGTTCTCACAGACATTTTCCCCCTTCGACAAAATGAACAAGGCTTTAAGTGTCATCTTATACACAAAAGTGCATATCAGATCCCAGATTTACGAAACGTAACATCTCAAGAAAATGCGCTCCCTTTTCCAAGAAAAAGGCCAGCATTTCTTCCCCTTACATCAATTTCCACTCAAAGCAGTGATAATTTCATCCCTACATCAACATACCGTGGAAAATCCACACACGGACCTACGAAAGTAGAATCCCGGAAAACGGCTTCCCTTGCCCAAAGGACCTCATTTTCCCACTCTTTCTCGGTGGCGCCACTTCATTTTTTAGAAGAATAAAGAAACTTCATTATTCAATCTTTTTCCAAAGGGTTAATTCGGAAAACCATTGAAATTTTACAAAAAAAAACTGTAGAAGATATTTACATACATAAAAACAAGTGTAGTCAAGAAATCCTAATTCTAACTAAATTACCTATTTGTACACTATAAAACAAAATTTCTCCGATGTTTTTTGAGAACCGTATTTTCAAGTTTAAATCTCCAAGTGACCCGTATATCAGTCAAACATCGCACAAAAGTGATATGCTATTGGCTTGCAAGAAATAAAACCATCGTAAATATTAAACTAAAATGAATCCTAAGCTACCTTTTTACAAAAATTACAATCCTCTATCGTTTTTTGAGGGTTCTTGGAACGATTTCAATGTTCCCTGACAACACACAAAAGTACCTAAAGCTAATCTATAAAATTATTTACAATGGCAGCCAACAGAATAGCCATAGTTCGTAGTAAATTTCCGAAAGGACCTAATCACCAGTTTACCACGAAAAAATAAATATTGTAAAATGTTTTTGAGAATAGCACATTAAAAAACCAAATGGGGGAAAAAACATCATGAATTACCAAACACTTAATCCTTACATTAAATAAAATACTTCTGAGAATCCTTTAATGTGGAAAAAAGTTTGTTAAAAGCTTTTATGAAAAAAACATAAAGAGAAAGTTTATTTGCTTAGCAACAAATAATGCATCAATTTCAAGGTAGGTACTTATGTAAAATAAACAAAGCTAGATTTCTGTGAAAAAAATAAAACAAAATAATGATGCTTTCTCAAATGAATTCTCAAAAATGCACGTACATTTTATTGATATTAAAATTTCACAGAATTTTAAATCGTCAAAGCACATTTACGCAAATGCAAAAAACAAAAAGGAAGCGACCAAAATAGTGTTAGAATCAAAATAGACAGAAATACTAAATGTTGAAGAAAAAATGAAATTTGGCATAAAAAATTAAAGTATGACGAGGTTTCTTAGCAAATGATAAAAGATTTAATGATCTATTTTTCAGGCTTCTCAAAGATTGCATGTCAATTTATATTGATATAAAAATTCTATCATAATTTTTAATCGTCAAAAGGACATTACAGCAAAATGCAAAAGCAATCAAAACAAAAACAATTCATTCTAAAATCAAAGCAAGAAAACATATGACGTCACAATGAAAGCAAAAAAAAATACACTAAAAAAACAGAGCTTCACAAAACTATTCCCAAAATAAAAGTTCGCAATATCGAAAGAATCCCAGTTGGATGCGCCAGTGTTATGTTCAGATTGAAAGGTATCTTCCAGGATACTTACATCCGGCTAGCTCTCATCAGCATCACTCTCAGGGCGTGGGGTTCTTTCTTTGGTATTGCTTACTCATATCTTGGGAAGGGTTTTATAATGAAAAGATAAAGTTAACATGAACAAATAAGGGTTTATTACTGTACTAATATGGGGGGGGGAAAGGGGAAATAAGGGATTGGCCAGACCTACAGGTTGTCACTAGAACACTCCCTATTCCGTTGGCTGGAGTTCTAAACGGAAGGCCTGGGGCAGCGCCCCAGGCTAGCGGCGGTTCACAAGGCGGGCGCCTCCACACGTGGGAGCCCCTGGGTGGGCGCTCCTATGCCTCTGGTCCACAAGGCGGGTTCCTTGCTGGCAGGAAATCCAAGTAGATGGGGGGGAGCTCCATTGTAGTGCCCCCTCTTGCACCGCTTGGTGCTTGGTCGCTAACGTCTTAATCGCTTGGCATCTTGCCGGGAACTAACGATGAACTCACGAGCGTGGGCCGATTGATTCGCACGGCGCAGTTCGGCCGTTTCCGTGACCGTTCGGCCCACAAACACACACTGCACACTTCGGGATTGTTTTTTTATAATATGTTATTTTAAAATAACATAACAAGCTCGGCTTCGAATCTCACCGAGAGTGTCAGAAATGATTTCCAGTTTTGCTGCTTATTTCAAACCAAAAATTAAAATACCGGCAATATTTACTTAGCCTTCACAAGAAATGAGTGCCAGCTTTCTAGGGAGCTGGGAAACTACCACTTCAAATGAAGTGGTTTGCGTAAGGCGTCCGCATGCGTCTCCTTCGTAGAGAAAGCGCCAAAAAAATTGCACCATGTGTGTAGCAGTGGCGAAGGGTGCCATACAACTCGATTCCCATCGATTTCCTTTTTAAAATGAGGAAAAAACTATTTTTACGATTTTAGGGTTCAAAAGTCTTTCAATTAATAACACTGGTCTTCTTTTACAGTTGTTTATTTTACACTTTTATCAATTTATTTTCACAAAGATAGTCTCGATTATTCCATTACACTTGATTTCTGTTCACTGGTCAAGTTGGTTCAATGTATTTGTAAAGCTGGCAGGAGACTGGCTCTGCAAGCGACTTGCACCCTTTTTATACTCTTCAAAGCAGTACTATCTAAAACTATATTCGCTAGACAGTTCCAGAAAGACGTAGTAATCATTATTTCTAGACGCTTCAAGTATTTTATTTAATTATTCCTACCCACACATACTTATGAGGATTCCTATTACCTAGCTATAATTAATACCTTTACTTATTCTAATATTTACATAACATTATAATAAAGTAGACTGCATGGTTTCCATGGGGAAAAAATATGTATTGTTTCTTTGACTTTAAATGTATTTTTTTTCTTTGTGCCCATATTTTTTAACTTCTTTGTTGCCTCATTTTAAAAGGGAAGCCGATGGGAATCGAGTTGTATGGCACCCTTTACCACTGCGACTCACTCACTGTAGTATATGTGTAGCTTAGTTGGGTTTTATATAATGTATTAAACAAGTATAATCTATCTACAATACAATTTCTCCTTGTGTTATTTTCGTTGCCTGATTGGATCCACTTAAGCCTTCAACGCTATTTTTAATCTCATTCTAACAATCGACTTTGGTCCCTTACCAGTATCAAACTATACGTTAGAGTTGTATCAATAATACTTAGAAACTAAATCCCTCTCTAGAGACGCTGTTTCAGTTCCGATACACTTTGACGTTGTTGAGTGTTTAATACTCTGTCTTCTGATTTCCTGGTCGTAAATTCACTCTACTGTAATTGCTCGGGCAATTATCATTGAATTTATACGAGATAACGTAGATAGCGTTTTTCTTATTGGTTCAAGTTGTTCCAGTTGCTTGGTTTACGCATATTTTGACTAGCTCGAAAGTCAATTTGGATAGTAAGATAAATATCAACTGGCCAAGAATCGTAGTACCTTGAAATTGCAGCTTCCAAAAATATTAATATCGAGTTACAAGAAACGCTGAGAGCGATAGTCGATAAATAAATATGTATGTAATCTAAGTTAATAATATAAGTCTAATCTAATCTAAGTTGTAAAGTTGTTAAGTTTGACCGGTCCGTAGCTCAGTGGTAGCACTGCGGACTCTGAATGGGAAGGTTGTGGGTTCGAATCCCGGCGGAGCACAAAAAGTATACCATTTATATTTTCAAATTTGCTCTTCGCTGGGTTGAAAAATTCATAAACCTTTACCAATGACCGGTCACCAAAGGCCCATCCAGCCCTACAGCAACTGGGTCTTGCTTGATTATTGGCGCTTTGTAGCGACGACCAAGCTTGCACACCTCTGCGGCACTACAACAAGTGTCATAGACCCCTAGAATCTCTAGAATCTAGAGAGTCTTCCGCACAGGATTTCTTAAAAAAAAAAAAAAAAAACTTAGATTATAGATTATTATAGACTTCAAATAACAGTTCCTTCATTTTTTCAACTAGCCACTAACAATCTTGTCAACTGTCTACATAATCTAGACTTGTCTACACTAGGCACGGAGGCTCCAATAAAACAAGTCAAGGTAACAAGGTTCTATGTGCGAAGGCGCTATCTAATTTAGATTAGGCAACTTTTCCTCGCAGTAATATATCTATTCCGCACACAGCTCACATTTCTTTACTACTTGAGCCTCGCACACACGGCTCGGGTTTCCTTCTAAGTCACTGTTGGATCTTGACCTTTCCACACACTTTTCTTACTTAATTTACCCTTCCCCTCCATGTTATTCGAACCTGCCCCCCGTATCTTCCATAAGATTAAGCGTAGTCGTGAAAAAACAGCGTTTATTAAGTTTCATGCCAAGGGAGGAGTACGTGCCTAGTGGAAGTGGAAAACTAGTGGAAATGAATGAAAAAAGTGTACTTTGAAAGCGAAATAAATTGTAAATCTATGTTTTTTCTATTGATCAACCAGCAGTAACTGTAACTCTGTTACTATTCCACTAGGGGTGGCCAGAGCCTCTGCAGAGCTGCCTCCATTTTTTCCTATCCTGACATACCTCTTTCACCTTTATCATGCATTTTCTTCTTTTACGCTCGCTTTGTACATCCTATTCTTTCACAATCTCGTCAATCTGATTCCTCCATACTTTTCTCGGTTGCCCCTCCCCTCTTTTTATTTTCACTTTCTTTGTACATATACTTTGTCAGTCTATCATTATTCATTCTTTCCACATGCCCAAACCATCTTATCATATTATTTTGTACCTTAGCTTTCACATCCTCTTCCAAATTGCATTATTTCTTTTCCCATTCATTCCTAACTCTATCCTTCAGAGTTTTTCTCTGTCATGCTTCTCAAATGCTTCATTTCCACCGTACATAAATACCCACTTCCACACATCAAAGTCGGTAACCATATGCCACAGATCCATCGTCAATCGCTTGTTCTTTGCTATTCTTCCCATTGCTTCCCTTACACACCCTATTCTCAAGTTCCCCTGTCATCTTTCCATTCTTTTCAACAATACTTCCCAAGTTCCTTGACTAATAGGTTGGTATGCAGCTGACCACCCATGCTGTAAAAAATAGCGTTTGATTCGTAATGTTGGTGGCTAGGACTACGGTTTTTTAAATTAGAATTTTGCATTCTGTATTTACTTTTATGTTCATACATACTATTGTTTGTAATTACAAAAATCTAACTTGTTGTGTATGTTCCTTGACTTATAGGTTGATATGTGGCTGACCACCCATGCTGTAAAAAATGGTAAACCTTTCCAATGTCACTACTCTTTCAGGGAAGGACGGCAAGAGTTGCAGGGTGTATGTCCATTTGAGATTTGGGTTTTATATTGAAGGTTCACATGCGGCATGTGCAAGCGCGAACTTGTACGTTTCTGTATTCGTGAAATTTTTTTGTGCCCAAGTCATTAACTCTATGGCCCAAGTAGATAAAACGAGAACAGTATTTTTTCAATAATAAAGAACTCGAAAACATAACGCTGTTTAAAAAAAAAGGTTTTAGTTATTTTTCAAAAACTTCGTATATTTAAGTGTGGATCACCGCAAACATTCAGTGTGGAGCACCGCAAACATAAAAATAATTTTAATTAAAAATAAAACTTGTCACATCACGACACTTTAATAGTACAAAAAGTCGTTGAAACTAAACTGTTACGTTTACCAAAAAATGCATTGAAACTAAAACTGCGCCCCTAGTGAACGTTACAGTTTTTATACTTTTTTGGGTCAAACTCAACGTTTGTATTAAAAAAATTATACTTTTGTCAGAGGAAAGTAGAAAATTAAACTAAAAACACCCACCATTTCAGGCAATCTCTTCAGGAAATGAAAAACGTGTTTTGTGTTCGAGGTAATCTCCTCTAAAACAACAAAACTGTCATGTGAATCACACTGAATCAAAGTCGGCCATCTAGGATATTTTTACAAAAATAATACACATACAAAAAAACACAGAAAAAAAATCTCATTATTTGTATACATTCGATTTCGTTTCCGAAAAAATCCTACATTTCCGTCTTTGATTCTGTGCGGCTCATGTCAAGTTGCTGATTTACTAATTCTACACAAAAGCGACAACTACTTTTTGGCTTTTTCACTTTATATTACGGCTAGCGGAAAAGGTTCAGTATCCTTAGTACGAGTTGCGAAACTTGATTAATGTAAAGTTTACGGCAATTATCAAAGAGTGATTTCCCCCAAAATCTGCCGTTTTTTTTTTGTTTGAACTTGATTTTCTTCATCACTGTAACTCTTTTGCTAAGACCATAAAGTGTGAGAAACAAAAATGGCAGATTTTGGGAGAAATTCCTGTTTAATATTTTAAGTAAACTTTACTTTTCTCAAGTTTTGCAACTCGTACTAAGGGTAGTATAACTCAAATTTTACACTCACCCGTAACGTTTTACAAAAAAAAAATGTTAAGTAAGTTTAACGCTCAATAGGTGTGCTGTCTTAGTTTCTGTGTGTTTTTAGGAAATTTTATGATCGAGTTTATTTGTGTGTACGCAGTTGTCGAGCTGGAATGTTTTGTGTAACGATACGAAAAGAGCGATTGTGGAATTTAAATTGTTTGCTTATAATAAATGTAAAGGAAATTTTGATGCTTCCAAAAGGGAAAAGTAAAAGATTTTCAGACGTTGAATTTTTAAATTATCTTGTTAAGTGCCACAATTGCCTCTTTTCGAAACCATTATTCTTTCGAAATATATTTGTTAAAATCATGAATATATCATTATACTAGCTGTAACCGGCGTGTTTCACAACGCCATTTGCGTGTATGGAATAAATTATTTCCATTCATAAAAGAAGCAGCCTTAACGCAACAACAGAGCCAAAACAAGAATTTAAATCCAATTGGAACCAAACTTCCCGCTATTCGTCTCTAGATTAATTTTCACGTTTTCTGAAAAAAGTCTATAGCTGTTAAGCGGCAAATAACATCTAGTGTGGTTCATCCATTGAATCCAGCAACTTTTGACATTGAAAAAGTGAACAATTTTCAATAAATTTTCTTTTGATTTTCAGGGTTGGACCGTCCATTCTTCGGGCCTTGTATCTGGTATAATTGCCGCTTTCCCCTTCTCGGCCTTTCAGAGTCAACACTTGTTCATCCCCTCGCAGAACAAAACACAAATATTGGAGCTGATCACACAGAACTGAGGACCCTCAGACGGGAGGTGTTCAAGGAAATGTTTGATTTGATCAGAGTAGAATAATTGATAAGACAAACTAACTGTAAGTGTTCATCTTTATCTGATTTAAGTAATGGATTTGTGATATTTAAATCAATCGAAAGTAAATATTGGATTAAGGTTTTTTTTTTAAGGAACAAGTATAGATTCTGTTTCATTTATAAAAAATGCTTTGTATTGTTCATGAAAAAGCCTCAAAAGTTTTTTCAATTAAATTTCAAAAATAAATCTCGATTTTCTCGTAATATAACGTATTCAAAAGTAGGTATTAATAATAACAAATTATTTGGGTTTTTTTGGATAAGACCAAATCTTTTTGCAGTTGTTTTTTTGCCGACGCTTCGCTTTTACGAGCAGAAAGCATTCTCAAGGCAAATTATCAAAACGACGCAGTGGTTTTAGTTGCCTTCGCAGTCTGCTTTAAACTTTATTTAATAATCGAACTACTTCTACATTTTTTTGGGAACAATATCTCAAATACTGAATCTGATAATTATTTCTTAGTTTTATTTTTCATGATTTCAAATGAATAAACCTTGTTTTGTGAATAAAAAAGCGTGTGTGATAAAGTATTTATTTAAGTAAATTTATGTTGAAAATTTAAAAAAAATCTTTGAAGTTTTTGTTTCAAATAAAAGATATATTTTTGTTTCCTGTTCACTTGTTTTTTTTTAATAAAAAGTTCTCTGTTAGATA
Organism: Agapetus fuscipes; assembly: GCA_951799405.1. Lineage (NCBI taxonomy): Eukaryota > Metazoa > Arthropoda > Insecta > Trichoptera > Glossosomatidae > Agapetus > Agapetus fuscipes. Next base: position 13,348,950 of record OX637358.1, read on the forward strand.
AAGTATGCATGTATGTACATTTTTGTGTAAGATATCTTGTTACGAACAAAATAATTGCCATAAAAAAAATTGGACATTATTCTCAACTAAAAAGTTTATGGAAAAACGAAGAGAAACATTAAAAAGTAAATAAAATGTCTTCAGATCTATAATTTATAATCTAAGTTGCAAGAAAATATATCAATTTAATCCACATTCAATTCATGCCCACAAGCAGGAACATGTAAGTTCGCGTTAACAGTGCCGCATGTACAATGTACATACATACTTACAAATTATAATCCAAATCTCCAATTAACACTACCCTGCAACTCTTACCGGCCTTTCCTGAAACAGGGGTGCCATTAGCAAAGTGGATCATTTTAAAGTATGGGAGGTCGATCTCACACCAACCTATAAGTCAAAGAACAAGATGAAGAAAGATTTTTGAAATGCGATTGGAGAAAGATGAAAATATTATAGTTATTAAATGAGAGCAACATAAAATTCCTCTTAAAATAAAATTTCCAATTTCCTGATTACAAATTTTACTAGTCAAAATTTTACTGCATCCATAAAGTCACCCCCAGAGCAGTGTTTCATTCTCACATCACAAAGAGCAAGAGAGTCCATAAACGAGGAATCGCGACACTACTTATGTAATATCTACGAAACTTCGTCAAGGTGTGTGCAAGCTAGACTTTTACGAGTATAAAGCATCTAAAAAAAATAGGTACACGATAACTTATACAGGGTTTTTCACAGCACATTTGATCCAAATCTGATCCGTGGATCATCGTTTTTTTACAGAAAGTTCACGTTAGGTGACTGTTGAGTCATGGTTTTACTTTGTGTGAATAACTGCGTCGAAAAAAATGGTTTTACCTCTAATACCTTTTAGCTATTCTGGGGCGTTCCTCAAGGGTCAAATCTGGGTCTATTGGCCTTCATTATATTCATAAACTATATTGTAGATATTCATTGAGTATAAATTTTGGTCTTTGTTATGCAAATGATCTGAAGATGTACACGATAGTTGTAGATATTTGTGATTGCGCAAATTTACAAAATGATTTAGATGCATTAGTAGCTTGGACTGAGAAAATTAAGCTCTTTTTTTTAATTTAAAAAAAATATTAACTAAATATTTCAGACGCCAATTGCATGTTCATGCACTGTACTCATGTATTTACTGTATTGTGCTACATCAATACGGGATCTGTGAGTTGTATTTGATCTAGGACTGAAGTTCTCTGATCATATAGAGAATTGAATGTACTGCAAATTGTACTTTCGTATGAATGTGACGCATTGAGACTGACGGTATGAATAGCTGAAATGCTGACACTTATCAAATCGAAGTGCTGCGTAGAATTTGTGGGCCTGTGAGAGATGGAAAACAATTGCGAATTCAACGCAACGATAAGTTGTACATGATATACCAGACACCAAACATGTCCAAGAATATGAAGCTGCAAAGATTGAGATGGATTAGACATTTGCAAAGGATGCCCAACTCACGGATCTCCAAACGCATCATGCATGAGCATCCAGGAGGAAGGTCAAGGATTGGAAGATCAAGGATGCGGTGAGAGGTTGAGGTGAGGAGGAATGCGGTGCGCTTACTGCAGGTGCCAAGCTGGAGGACCACAGCCGAGGACAGAGATGGATGGAGGCTCAAGATAGCGGAGGCCAAGACTTAATTTGGGCTGTAGAGCCATTGAAAAATATGATAATGATGCAAATGCATTCCATATGCCAATGCAAATTACCAAAATGTGGACATCAGTAACAAATAAAACTGTAACTGTAACTGTAACTCTGTCGCCATTCCGCTAGGGGTGGCCAGAGCCTCTGCAGAGTTGCCTCCATTTTTTCCTATCCTGACATACCTCTTTCAATTCCTTCATATCCATCACCTTTTTCATGCATTTTCTTCTTTTACGCTCACTTTGTATATCCCATTCTTTCACAATCTCCTCAATCTGATCACTCCATACTTTTCTCGGTCGTCCCTTCCCTCTTTTCCCTTTCACACTTTCTTTGTATACATACTTTGTCAGTCTATCATCTTTCATTCTTTCCACATGCCCAAACCATCTCATCACATTCTTTTGTACTTTAACTTTCACATCCTCTTTCAAATTACATTCTTTTTTTACCCATTCATTCCTAACTCTATCCCTCAAAGTTTTTCCTGTCATACTTCTCAAATGACCTTTATTGTATTATATGCTTATAAGTCGCTGGTATGGTCAATGGAATAAGGCGTCGGCAATCACACTTGCGTTATTGAAACAAGCGCACGGTGTCTTTTTGACCATAACTTTGTCCCTGGTTCAGCAGATGTCATTGGGTAATTATTTATTAATAATTTATTAAAATTGTACACAATGAATTGGTAATTGAAAATGTTATAACGTGTTTTTGCAAGGCTAAATAGGTTAGTGAATTTCATTCCTCTTTACAAATCCATTTAAAACGTACTTATTGTATTTATCCACTATTAAAACTTTATCTTGGCTGATTCATCCAACATAATATACACGAGTATATATTCTTAACTCTACAACTCTGGGCAAACGTTCACTCACAATTTCATATTTGTAAGCTTATTTATTTGCTTTCATCACAGTGAGCTGTTCATTCTCCGACCGGCTCAGCTGCCGCCGGTGACAGGCTAGAACGGGGCAGTGACAAAACGACACATGACATAACGACACATGACAGAACAACACTTGAAAGAACGACACATGATAGAACGACACATGACAGAGCGACACTTTTTTTTAATAGATTTGTAAAGAGGAATGCAATTCAGCGACCACAATTAATAACTCGTTATTGTGTATTTTTTAATGAATTAATAATTATCCAATAACATCTGTTAAACCAGGGTCAAAGTTATGGTCAAATAACCCAGGCAGGGATCGAACCAACGTTGTTCTATTCCAAACACGCTAAAAAAGTCAGCCCACTTGGCTCCCTCGGCCATAACACCGACTAGAACAGACTTGACTAGAACAGACTTGACTAGAACTAGACTTGACAGAACATCACAATGACAAAACAACACAGAATATACATCACCATGACAATGTTTTTTATGTACCGTTTATGGTATTTTCTATTTTAGGTATGTGATGTTTTGTTGGTTGATGACATGTCTTGTGATTTTCTGTCATTGTGGTGTACTTTCCTGTCGCGTTTTGTCATATTGTTTTCTGTCATTGTGATGTTCAGTCATGCGTTGCTCTGTCATGTGTTGTTATGTCATGTGTCGTTCTGTCATGTGTCATGTGGCGTTTTATCACTGTGTCGTCCTACCATAGAACCGCTGCCGCCATAGAAAGCGCTTTCCAGCTAAGGGATTTCGCTTGCGTTGCTTTAGTTGTCGACTACGAAGCGCTACGCTTACACTCGTAGAGTTTCGTAGAGGCGTAGAATTTCCCTGAAAAATATATGAATTCTAAAGCAACGCCTCCATTTAGCGTATTAGTTTCCCTTCATTTTTATGCAACTCTCTAGTTTAGTTTAGGCGTAAAGTTTTACAATTGACATCAGTGGTGAAGGGTGAGGTTTTTCAGAAGGGAATCATGTTCAAAAATATATAAAAGCTTACACTATTTTTTTAAATACTTACCCTATGATTTATTTACTTGTTGAACAAACTATACCTGTTTCAGGGAAGATCGGCAAAAGTTGCAGGGCTTATATTTATTTCAGGTTTGGATTTTAATTTGTAAACACACATCAAGCATTTGTAAGCGTCAACTTATACGTGTCTGTTTGTGGTCATGCATTTGATATGAGTTCCCGGTCGGTAAAACAGTCCTCTGCCTCTATCGACGTGGTACTTGCGGTACTGCGCCTGCGCACACGCCTACGCACCCCTCGGCGCATACTCTCTCCCTTTCCTCCACACAAACGTCACCGGACCCCACACGAACGTTACCGGACCCCACATTAACGTCACCGGACCCCACACGAACGTTACCGGACCCCACATTAACGTCACCGGACCCCACACGAACGTTACCGGACCCCACACGAACGTTACCGGACCCCACACGAACGTTAGCGGACCACACACGAACGTCTTACTGGACCCCCTCCCGCCACACCTACTCCCCACCCTGAAACGAAGGACAATGAGCTAGACTCGACCAAACTCCAACCAGTTAGCAACGACAGGCGACCGAAGAGACAGCGAAGACCGCCACGCCGTTATAGCTCGCCTCGAAAATTCCTTCTACTCGTGAAGGCGAAACGTCAGCAGATAAAAAAGCTGCATGTGGACTATGGTCTAGCCCGAAAAACCACAAAAACAATTCCTTATTATTTTTTCTGTTGTAAAATTCCAAACAGAAGCCAATGTGAATTGAGTTATTGTATCGCCCGCCACTGCTTGACTTGCACATCTGAATCACCCACTGTCAGAGCTGCTGTATACACTGTATACTAGCCCGTACACGGTGGCTGTGAGCCGATTATGAGGTGTATCTCACAGAAACAAACATTTCACGGCACTGGCTTTTACACAGAAAAGATGTTTGTTATTTTTTTATAGCAAAGCTAATATTAAATTAATTTGTTCATCATCCTTGTCACTGTGTATCAAGTTTTTTAGATGCTGGAGTGATGTTTTCCGGGATCTGTTGCCGTGGTCTGTGGGAGCTGGAGCTTCCTGACGTTTTGCCCATATCTACGATGGGACTCTTCAGCGTGAAGTATGATGGTGAAGATGATATTGATGAGAACTGTGATGTAAGTATGTGTACACTGAGGGCTTATATGAGCAAACTAAACACACTTTGAATGCGAGTTTGTTAATTCAGCAGCGACATCTGTGTATTTTTGCATGTGAAACTATGGAGTTTATCAGCAAACTGTCTCCAGCTTCCACAGACCACGGCAACAGTTCCCGGAAAATATCACTCCAGCATCATCAGCCGGCCGTGTAAGCCTAAAACTCTTATTCAAGTTTATTAGACCTTGTAATTTTTTAATAAGAGTTTCTTTCGGGTTTCTTCAGCGTGAAGTGTGATGATGAAGACGATCTTGATGAAAACTATGAAAACCATCGTAGACATGAGCGAAACAATCGGAAGCTCCAGATCCTATAAGCCACGGCAACAGATCCCGGAAAACATCACTCCAGTATCAGTTGATCGTTGTTACATGTAAAATAGATCAGCTGTTCATTCGAGGCCATGTTTTTTTCGTCATACCTTCAAATAGATATGGTAAGATCTATCGATGCTCATTGAGACTTTCTCCCTGGGCTGGGAGTCTCATCAGTCATCACGATGGAAATTATTAACTACCGAATATCGGTAATATTTATATGAAGACCTGTCAATCCAAGATGGCCGCAAGTAAACAGCTGATAAGTCTTTATGCAAATATTACCGATATTAGGTAGGAAGGATATATCCGCGGTCGTCAAGACTTACTCGCTAGGGCTGGAAGTCTCATCACCATGGTAGGTAATTATTAACTACCGATTATCCGTTATATTTGTATGAAGATGAATCAGCTGTACACTTGTGGCCATCTTGAATTGACAGATCTTCATACAAATATAACCGATATTCTGTCCGTAGTCTAGTGGTAACACTTCGGACTCGTAAATGGAAGGCTGTGGGTTCGAATCCCAGAGGAGCACAATTTTTTTTTTTTTTTTTTAATAGATTTGTGTAGAGGAATGCAATCCACCAACTTATTTAACCTGGCCAGTTGTCTTCATCCGAAAGCAGAAGTTTGTGTGCATGCAAAGGCATCTGTTGAACCAGGGTCGAAGTTATCGTCGCGGGATTCGAACCAGCGTTATCCGGTTCCAAATAACCGGTCTTGATCCCCGCTGCTATAACACCGACTAATACCATTTATATTTTCAAATGAAACCTTAACCAAAGACCGGTCACTAAAGGTCCATCCAACCTTACAGCAACTGAGTCTTGCTTGAGAATAGGCGCTTTCTACAGCGACGAACAAGCTCACAGAGTGATGTTAAGGTGTGATACACACAAAAACAGCGCTCACCAAATAAATCATCCTTATGTATTCCTTGACTTATAGGTTGGTATGAGGCTGACCACCCATACTGTAAAAAATGCTTCAATTTCACCCCTAATTCAGGAAAGGTCGGCAAGAGTTGCAGGGCTTATGTTCATTTGAGATTGGGTTTTTATATTGTAGGTCCATATGCGGCATGTGTAAGCGCGAAATTATACGTGTCTGCTTGTGGGAATGCATTTAATATGAATCTCAAATGATACATATCTTTGCAACTTAGCATTAGATTTAGATGTATATTCGGTAGGTAAGAATTGCCGTGGCCATGAGACTTCCACCCCTGGCCATGTGGAGTGCCATCTGTTCAGTATCTCTAGAATAGTAAGCACCGCAGATGTTGGCAATCAGCCGCTTGTCTCGCCAGGACTTAGTGTTTTGGCCGCGTGCCACTCTCTGTACGTCTAATAAGTCTTTTTGTCGCTGAGATATTGCCAACGCCCGGTGCAATTTCCCTTCCCCAACCAGACCTGCTGCATTAAGCCGTTTGTCTGTCGGAGCAAGACGCTCAAATCACATGGAACAAGCATTCCCTGTTATTGTTACAGTCAAATCTTCAAGAGAACAAATCCAAATAACTGAATACTCACAATCTAACTGGTATTATTGCTAAGACCCAGTATTTTCAATGTCTTAGCAAAACGTGTGTGACTTTAAATTGATAAAAATAATGATCCACACGATTGGCGTGATGCTTTTGTTGAAAAAACTCACCTTAAGAGTGTTTATAATCTATACTTTGTGAGAGAAAGCAGCGAAAGGAAGCTCGCAAAAAGTTTTGTACATAGCTCAATTGCTAGAAGGCTTACATTCCATGCCAAGAGCAAGGGTTCGATTACCATCAAGGGTGTCCAGAATGATTTCGAATTTCGGAGATTATTTCAAAGTCGGCAAATACCGACATGGTTTACTCAGCCTTAGCAAGAATTGAGAACCAGCCTCCCCGAGAGCTAAGAAACCCTCCCTTCAACCGAAGTGGTTGGTGTGAGACCGACCACCTCACCGTCAAAATAAAACGGTTACAAATTGACACATGAAATGACACGCAAGTAGAAAGTTACACTATAAGTGTAGCTTAGTTGCGTTTTGATTTCTTTTTTACAAGCAATCAAATTTTTTTGTGCTTTGATGAAAAAAGTTTACAGGAAAATGTAATATATTTTTAATGCACACTTGACAAACTTCATCTCTTTATTGTGGCATCGTCGTTTTCAGTTTATATTGCAGTGTACGCCCAGAGCTAATGCACGACGCCTGTTGGCCGCTAATCAGTGCCGCTCAGGCGATGATCGCCCCGAGCGTTCGCTGCGAGCAACCTGTGGGTTCCAATGAGGACCACTTTTTGATCGCCCCGAACGTTCGCTGCGAGAACCATACTGGCCCAAATGAGGACCACTTTTTGATCGCCCCGAGTGTTCACTACTCATCATGCTGGCCCATATGAGGACCACTTTTTGATTGCCCCGATCGTTCGCTATGAACACCACACGGGCCCAAATGAGGGCCTCTTTTTTATTGCACCGAGCGTTTGCTGCGAGAACCATGCGGGCTCAATGAGGGACACTTTTTGATAGCCCCGATCGTTCGCTACGAGCATAATACTGGCCCAAATGAGGATAATTTTTTTGTCACCCAGAGCATTTGTCATGGGGTTACAAGTTTTTGTATTAGTGAGTGTCTTTTCATGTGAAGATTATTATCCGCATTTAACAAATCATTGACTTTTGGATGATGATCACCCTAAAAATGATTACATCAAACATTCACTGCGGATGTTATTTGGCCCAAATCAGGACCTTTTTGTAATGTTTTTTTTTATTGTATTAATCGTTCAAAACACTCGACCACTTACGGATGCCTCGGGCATTCACCAACAATTCAGCTAACACCTTCGAATTTTTAAATCGACATTTTTCTAGAAAAATTATTGCCCCGAACATTCGGCTAAGCAGCAACGCCAAAAAGGGTGATCGCTCTGAGCATTCGCCATTGGCACCATGCTGGCCCAAATGAGGACCTCTTTTTGTTTTATTGACGCTCTTGGCGGGTATTGTTACAGGTGCAGTGCCCTGATTTACGACCCACGGTATAAAGTCACATGAGCTAAATTATTTTTGTTCTAGAATAGTTTAGATGTTTCTCTTTAGCTACTCCAAGGCTTGAAGTGAAGTTTTTGCATGACATGTTTGGAAATCATCAATATTACACACTATATTGTAAATTAAATTTATTGTCATAAGTTTTAGATGAACCGGTTAATCTTATACCTAGATACCGGGGGTTCGGAGTTTCAGCAGAAATAATTTATAAACTAGATTCCGCCTCACAAATTTAACCTTATTTTACAGGTTTCTAGCGGTCTGTAGTCTAATGGTGCAAAGAAAAGTTCAGGAGTTCGATTCCCGGTGGAGCATACAAATACATATTTTTTATTTTCAAATACATTCTTTGCTATTTTGAAAAACTATTTGCCTTTACCAAAGACCTGTCATCGAAGCTCCATTCAGCTTTACAGCTACTGGGTCTTATTTGAAGATTTTTATAGCGACGATTCCCATAAAGCATTTCTCATCAAATATTTTTTCCTAATGATTTAATGTTTATCATGACAGGAAGAAATGGTGATTGATCTGTAATGTTGGCAGCTTATTTTTGATAATTTTAAATTGTATATGTAATTGATATTCCTACTGATTTTTTTGCACAGATTTATTTTTAAGGTCCTCTTTCTTTGTAAGCTTAAATGTTATTGACTTATAGGTTAATATAAGGCTGCACCTATGTTGTAAAAAATGGTTCACTTTACCAATGTCACCCTTGTTTCAGGGAAGTTCAGTAAAAGCAAAGCAGAGTTTATATTAATTTGAGGTTTTAAATTTTAATGTGTAAGTACATATGCGGCATTTGTAAGCGCTAACTTACCCCGGTTCAGGGAACGGCGGCAGGAGTTGCAAGGTTTATGTCCATGTGAGGTTTTCTTTATTTGTATGCACACATGCAGAATGTGTAGGCGCGAACCTACATGTGCCTGTCTGTAGGTATGCATTTCATATGAGCCTTAAATGTTAACATATCCTTGCAGCTTAGATTATAGATAGATACTCGTAGATAGAACTTACACTTTATTGCCATGGCCATGCATGTAATATGAAATTTAAATGTTTCAATATTTAGCAACTTAGATTATAGACTCAATCCTACAAAACAACTTTGCTCACCTGCGTAAATGTTTTGGAATTTTAAATATCGACGGTTAAAAGGCAGTAGGGCATAAGCGACATTTTGGTCAAAAATGAGTTAAGAATGGTATCCTACTTGAAATTTACCGCACTTTCTAATGCACTGACTTCCATAGCTCTGCAATGATTTTAGTGTTGTTTATGCCCAAGCAAACAACTGCGATTTTGAAGTACATGGTTTTGGCGTAACCGACAAGATTTAGGCCTTTTTTGTCCTAAAGGCGCTTGTGACATAAAAAAAATCGTAAGACCACATTAATAGGAATGCCAATAAATGCCATTATTTTTTTTTAATTTTAGAGCCGTTTTGATTTTAACGATATTGTTATGTAAATAGGTAATGTAAATATTAAAATATGTATAAGTAATAGTTATAGGAATTCTTTATTGTATTGGTGGGTAGGATTGATAATTGTGCGTAAATAGAGAAGTCTCTAGGCTAAGTACTTCGAGAAGCATCGAGCAAAAATATGTTCCGGAGTATTCGACTCTCTTAGTATAAAAGGGTGCAAGTTGCTTGAACTAGTCAGTCTTATCTGTGAACTCCACAAATACATTAAACAAATTCGACCAGTGAACTAAAACCAGTGTAATGAAATAAATGAAAGTGTCTTTGTAAAAATAAATATAAATGAGTAAAATAAATGAGTAAAAAGATGAGTAGAGTTTTATTTGAAAAGTATCCGAACCAAAAATCGTAACAATATGATAAAAAATATAAAAATTTATGCCATTTTTCTGCAATCTCAAACTTAAAACTGCTCTCCGGAACAATTTAATTTATGTCGCTTATGCCTTTGAACCGTTGATATGTATGTATTGGTAAATGGACTAATGTGTGCTAGTGAAGTGGACTCATGTATTTGAGTGCTGTATAGACTTATGTTAAGTCCATCGCAGTCTAGCGATCCGTCTTTCTGCCTTAAAGACGTGCACTGGCTGCTAATTAACAATGTTTTCTCAGGGATAAGCCAGACTTAAGAAATAAACCCGTCTAAGAAATTTAATTGAAAATGAACAGCAGTCTAATCCGAAAATAAAACGCTTTATTCCGTAAGTAGTATGGCTTTAAAAAGGTTTATTACAAAAAATAATGAAAAAAACTAAAACAACATTACAATTTATTCTTTTGTATTTTTTACCGCCTCAGCTTTTTAGTACAAAATTGTAAAATGTGTGAATAGATAAAAAAACATACATTTATTAAATTAAAGTAGTTCTTAAAAAAAAAATACGGTAGTAATAAAATAGGATGATTTATTTGGTGAGCGCTGTTTTTGTGTGAGTCACACCACACGAGCCCTCTGCTAGTTTGGCCATCGCTATAGAAAGCGCCAATTATCAACTAAGACCTAGTTGCTGTAAGGCTGGGTACACCTTTGGTGATCGGTCTTTGCTGAAGGCGTATGAAGTTTTCAACCCAGTGAAGATTTGAATCAGTGACCTTCAATTTACAAGTCCGAAGCGCTTACCACTAGACTATGGACCGGTCAAAGGTCAAGTAGGTTTATAAGTTGAAATCACCATAAAAACATTTAAAATTATAAAGTAAGTATAAATTAGAATAAAAAATAAAAACAAATAGATTGACAGTACCTACATTTATCTAGCTTTCACTTAACATGAATTTTCAAATGATAGTTAATCAATTTCATTGAAGTAAATCTAATCTAAATCGAAGTTGCAAAGATATGTATCATTTGAGGTTCATATTAAATGCATTCCTACAAGCGGACACGCATAATTTCGCGCTCACACATGCCGCATGTGAACCTACAATATTTAAACCTAATCTTAAATAAACATAAACCCTGCAACTCTTGCCGACCTTCCCTGAAACAGGGGTGACTTTGGCAAAGTAAACCATTTTTTACAGTATGGGTGGTCAGCCTCATACCAACCTATAAGTCAAGGAATACAAGCAATTATTATATCCAGTTATACAAACAAACACTAAAAATTCTACAAAACATCTTTAAAAATGAAAATTGATTCTTAGCCTTGGCCGCCTACATTACAGATCAGCCGCCATTTTTTTTCGGTCCTTACATACTTCTTTCATTTCATCCAGAGTCATAATCTTTGACATACAAGCTCTCCTTTTATTATGACTCTGGATATTGCATTCATTCGCTATTTCGGAAATTTGGTCCATCCATACCTTTCTCCATAACATTATCAAAATAAGGTGCGGTGTAAGAATATCTAAGTAGAAAAAATATGAAACAATCCAAACAAAAATGTGTCAAAAACCTTAAATAAAGTTTTTAATAATTAATGCAATAACAAGCAAAAATGCCAACAAAAACTTCACATTTTTATTACTCGGGCAAGATTTATATTTTTTAATAAAAAAATATTTCACATCTTCCAAATGTCGGCTTGTTTGTCGGGAGCGAAGAGAAAAAACGTCATTACAAAGTATACAAGTGTTAAAAAAAAAAATGTAAAACATGACAATACGGCGTGTCGCCTTCCCACCAGCTGTCAACGACGAACATTTGCAGAGAAAAAGTTGGTTTTAGCGAATGTTGCACGACAAATAAACGTTACTCCTGAAAAAAAAAAAAACATAAAAATATACGTCCTTACAATGCTACGCCTCTGTACACGAACCTAATAAAATTGTTTGTGGGTTGGAGATAAATTTCAGCAAAAATATAAATTACCTTTAATTGAAATTTACTCATTGGAGTTCCTTGAATTATGGTGTTGCGAACTTGAAATACGTGCGTTTATACACGCATACATCGTATGACGGACTATGAAACCAAAGTGACTACGCATACCTATGTACGTAATATAGAACCATCTAGGAGTAGTCCATGATTGTATTCGTGCTTTGAAATGACGTTCTAGTGATTGTGTGTGTACATAATGTTCTGGTGGTGGAATAATCTAGTAAATACAAGATAGACCTCTCTGGTTCATTATAAAAGAGATCAAAATGTTACTGACAGGGAGTCGCAAAAAAGCAATTTGCTAAGTAACACATATAAACAGTGATTGTCAAGTTAGGAAATAAATTGTAAATTGTGAAAAATAAATTCTGGTATTGTAAATAAAAAGAGAATCCAGCAGAAAACGTAAGAATAGGTTGTTATTTGATGACCATGCATAGGTTCTGTAGAAAATAGTTCACTTTGCCAATGACCTTAATCAGGGAAGATTGACAAAAGGATACGGGTTTATGCTCATTTTAAATTTTCCGCTTTATTTCGCAAGTGCACACACAGCATGTTTAAGCGCTTACTTACATACACGTGTCTGCTTGTGAACGTGCATTAAATATGAGCATAAGACTCAATTGAGCATAAACCTCAAACTACTGTCAAATTGTACTATACACGGGAGGAATTGGCAAAAGTGAACCAAATTTTCACAGCCTCATATAGACTTGTGAGTCAAGGAACGGAATTAGTCATATTAGGCTGATTTTTTTGTTGAGAGAGTGATTGTTTTTAAAGCCAATTGGCTAGGGCTGTATCCATACCAAGATTCGTAGTCTATTGGTTAGAGCTTCCGACTCGTAAATGGACTGTCGTTGTTTTGGTTCTCGGCGAATACAAAATATATGTATCATTTATATTTTTAAATGTGATCTTCGCTGGGTTGAAGATTTCATATGCCTTAACCAAGACATCCAGCCTTACAGCAATTGGCTCTTGCTTGAGAGTTGGCACTTTCTATAGCGACGACTAAGCTCGCAGAGGTCTCTTGTCAAAAAACAGTGCTCCTCAAATAAATCATTCTAATATCATTATTATGATTATTATAAGGTTGTCAAAACTGTTTAATTTAACGTATTGAGGAAGTGCGAAAGGAAAAAGAGGTAATGGACGACCGAGAAAAGAATGGAGGATCAGATTGTGAAATAATGGGATATACAATGTGAGCGTAAAAGAAGAATATATATATAAAAAGCTGATGGATATGAATGAATTGAATGAGGTATGTAAGGATATGAATGAACTGAATGAGGTATGTAAGGATATGAAGAAATGGGGGCAGCTCTGAAGCGCTATCCTGCTAAATTCCTTACACTTTGGATATCAATCCATGTCGGAGCTTGCTAGCGCTTGCGAAAGAACTCTATGGATAAAAAAAATCCCACTACACCTTATTTTTGGATACGAATCGTTATCTCGTCCCCTGGCGGAACGTCGACAGAGTTACAGCTACAATTACAGTTCGCAATTCAAACAGTGCTATTCTTAGACATTTTGGTCGTCCGTTGAGCCCACGCTTTGACAAACTAATCATGCCTAGGCTGGAAGTCTCATCACCACGGTCATTCTTAAGTAATATTTGTATACAGACTAATCAGCTGTTCACTTGCGGCCATCTTGGATTCGCAAGTCTTTATACAAATACATTATTAGTTTGTCAAAGCGTGGGCTCAAGGGATGTTGGTGCAAAATGTCTAAGAATAGCACCGAAAGAGTTTGAATATTGAGGTTTAACAGTATCAAAAAAAAAGAACCTTAAGGGGGAAGTATCGAGACTGTAATAAGACCGCGAGAAAGTTTTTCATGCAAACCATAAATCTTAAGGCAGGCTGGGCCGCGCCTTCAGCCGGGGCGGCGAGCGTTGAATGCAAACTAAAAAACACTCGGTTGGGACAAGAAAAGAAAAAGCGTGAAAAATGGCATTTCCCTACTGGGACACTTGCTGGTGCTCTTTAATTTGACGAAAAATTAGTGAGCTTTAATTCTTGAGGACTTATCTAATCTAATCTAATCTAATCTAATCTGCAAAGATATATATCATTTAAGATTTATATTAAATGCATTCCCACGAGCAGACATGTATAATTTCGCGCTAACACATGCCGCATGTGGACCTACAATATAAAAACACAATCTCTTGCCGTCCTTCCCTGAAACAGGGGTGACATTGGCAAAGTGAACCATTTTTTACAGTATGGGTGTTCAGCCTCATACCAACCTAAAATTACTGTCAAAATCTAAATTTAAAAAAATGCAATTCCTTTCACGGCTGTCTCTTTTCTAATACTGTAGATTTTATACTTGTGAGGTAAACATGTCTGTTTTCTTGGTTTTTATTCCACTTTTAGAGGCTTTCATTATTCTACAGGCAGGATGCCTACCTTGTTAAGAAACTTCCGAAAACTACCAAGATGTTTCTGAAACTATTCTGCCCTCCAAGTTTAAGTTTGGGTCCCATATTATTAAGTATTGTTTAGGTTTGATAGGGCATATTGTGACAGCTTTACCAAATTTATTGGTCTGATTAAATTTTTTTTTTTCTGATTCTAGTGGCAATTGTAATGTAGTTCCACAGTCATTATAGCATTAGTGCAAAGCATTTTAGACATTGGTATTCACTTTGCCAATGTCACCCCTGTTTCAGGGAAGGTCAGCAAAAGTTGTAGGGCTTATAATAATAATAATATTAGGTTGATTTATTTGATGAGCGCTGTTTTTGTGTGTATCACACCTCAAGAGCCCTCTGCGAGCTTGGTCGTCGCTGTAGAAAGCGCCAATTCTCAAGCAAGACCCAGTTGTTGTAAGGTTGGATGGACCTTTCAGTGACCGGTCTTTGGTAAAGGTTTATGAATTGTTCAACCGAGCCAAGAGCACATTTGGAAATATAAATGGTATATTTGTTGTGCTCCGCTGGAATTCGAATCTACAACTTTCCATTTACGAGTCCAAAGTGTTACCACTGAACTACGGACCGGTCAGTATATACGTCATAAGGTATTGTACCTGAGCGGTAACCCATCCAGGTAGCATCCGCGCCCAATGTTGCTTATCTTCGGTGATCTGATGAGAACCGATGCTTTCAACATGATATCATCGTTGACAATTTTCATTTGAGGTTTGGATTTTATTTGTAAGTACACATTCAGCATTTGTAAGCGCGAACTACACGTGAATGTTTGTGGGCATGCATTTGAGAGCCTTAAATGGTTATATATCTCTGCAACTTAGATTATAGATTATGGATAGATTATAGTATATAATCTTTTATCTAATCTAATCTAAGTTGAACAGATATGAAACATTGGGGATTCACATTATATGCATTTTCACAAGCAGACACGTATGAGTTCGCGCTTGAACATGCAGCATGTGAACTTAAATTGTAAAAACCCAAATGTGAAATAAACATACACCCGCAACTCTTGCCGGCCTTTCCTGAAACAGGGGTGACATTGGTATAGTGAACCATTTTCTACATCATGGTAGGTCAGATACATACATACATATTATACAACATAGTCAGTTATGATTTTTTAATTCACAAATAATAATATGTATGTATAAATAAATATCAAAACAAATACAAAACTTTAATTTAGAAACCCCAGTCCTAGCCGCCAACATTACAGATCAATCGCCATTTCTATCTATCCTTACACACTTCTTTCATTTCATCCAGAGTCATAACCTTTCTTCACACAAGCTCTCCTTTTATTATCACTCTGGATATTTCATTCATTCACTATTTCAGAAATTTGGTCCATCCATACCTTTCTCGGTCTTCTTCTACCACGATATCCATTTATTCTTGCAACATATACTTTCTTCGATAGTCTTTCATCATTCATTTTCTTCATATGTCCAAACCATCTTAACAAACTACTTTTAATCTTTACTTTCAAACTTTCTCTTGCACCACATTCTACTCTTACAAAATCATTCCTCACCCTATCGCTCCGTTTTTGCCCAATCTGATTGTTTAATAAGTTTTCTCTGATTTTTAATAAATCCACGAGAACTGAAATACAACAAACATGAAGTGGATAGTTATATGCCAGAATCTCAGTAACAAATAAAGCCATTTACATATTTTAATTTTAGCACTCACAAAGAAAAGCTTTAATAGAATTTAATTTCCACACAATTATTCCACATTTTATTCTGAAATTTATTCAAAAGATAATTCGTTAAGTTTTGCTTTAACACAAATCACTCATAGTCGACGGAAACAATATTTAAATGATAAGATGATGTTTGTTCAGTCTTAACTCAAAGCAATTGATTTTTTCGTATTAACAGCCATATTATATTAATTTAATAATAATAATAATACAGTATTTTTATAGCGCCTTTTCATGACTCTTGGTCATCCCAAAGGCGCTTGCTCATATGAGCGCGCGAACAGGTGGGTCTTCAACCCCTTTCTAAAAGTACTCTCCAGATCCATTTCGCGCAGGTCATCTGGGAGGCCGTTCCATATCGTTGGAGCAGCCACCTTGAAGGCTCGATCTCCAAAAACGGTCTTCTTTTCCCTTCTTGGAAACTCTATCCGACTGCGACATGATGCTGCTGATCGCAGTGTTGCTGTTCTGCTGCTTGTGGTGGCTGGAGCTATCATATCTATATAATTTGTCGTGTATGTTCCTTGACTTATAAGTTGGTATGCGGCTGGCCACCCATACTGTAAAAATGGTTCATTTTGCCAATGTCACCCCTGTCTTAGGAAAGGACGGCAAGAGTTGCAGGGTGTATGTCCATTTGAGATTTGGTTTTTATGTTGTAGGTTCACATGAGGCATGTGCAAGCGCGAACTTGTATGTGTCTGGTTGTGAGAATGCATGTAATGTGAATCTCTAATGTAACATATCTTTGCAACTTAGATTAGATTAGATTAAAGACATACCATAGATTTTTTTGTAAAACAATCCGTGTTAATATACTTAATACTAAAAACAAAAATTGGATCTTGTTTTGTACTTTCATCACGATATAATATATTTAAGTACCTAACTACTCTTTCCGTTTCACTCTCAAATCTCCACATTTAATCTTAGTTTTAAAAATAAATTAACATTTAAGATTCATATTACATGCATTCTCACAAGTAGACACGTATAATTTCGCGGTAAGGTACACATGCCGCATGTGGACTTACAACTTAAATCCCAATCTCAAATGTACATAAGCCCTAAAACTCTTGTCGACGCTCTCTGAAACATTAGTGACATTTGTAAAGTGAACCATTATTTACAATATCGGTGGTCAGCCTCATATCAACCTTAAAGTGAAAGAACCAAACCCAAAGCCATTTTATGTACATAAGTTTAGGACATTTTCGCAATTCCAGTTGACCTGAAGTCAACCTTTAAAAAATGATTCTTTTTATACTATAAGGACTTGAAAAAAATTTTTTTGAAGAGGAATGCGATTTTCCAACCTATTGTGCCTGGCCAAAAACAGGTATTAATAACATCAATTAATAATTCATTATTGTAGATTGGTAATGAATTATTAATTAATAACAACCCACTAACATCTGTTGAACCAGGGTCAAAGTTAAGGTAAAATGACCCAGGCGGGGATCGAACCAACGTTGTTCTATTGCAAACACGCTAGAAAGATCAGCCCACTTGGCCCCCTCGGCCATAACACCGACAATATGTATGTGAAGTATGGTGGAGCTATTCCAAAGAGCGCAGGGCTGGAAGTCTCATCACCACGGTAATTCTTACCTACCGAATATTGGTAATATTTGCATGAAGACCTGTCAATCCAAGATGGCCGCAAGTGAACAGCTGATTAGTCTTTAAACAAATATTACCGATATTCGGTAGGTAAGAATTACCGTTGTGATGAGACTTCCAGCCCTGGACAGGGATCGTCAGCGTTGAAGGGTCATCCCGTCAAGCACGTGTAGAAACGCAACTAAGCTACACATAAAGTGTAACTGCTTGCCTGGATTGTTTCTCAAGGGGTTGCATGTGGCGATTCGGGACCTATTTATTTTTACAGGTAAGGGGGCCGGCCTTACACCAACCACTTCAGTTGAAGCAGGAGTTTCCCAGCTCCCGAGGGAGCTGGTTCTAATTTATTGTGAAGGCTGAGTAAACCTTGACATCGAACCCTTGCTCTCGTCATGGAATGCAAGCATTCTACCAATTGAGCTATCGACCTTTTTACGAGCTTGGTCGTCGTCGCTACAAAGCGCCAATTCTCAAGCAAGACCTAGTTGCTGTAAGGCTGGATGAACCTTTGGTGACCAGTTATTGGTAAAGGTTTATGAATTTTTTAACCCAGCGAAGAGCAAATTTGAAAATATAAATGGAATATTTTTTGCGCTCCGCCGGGAGTCGAACCCACAGCCTTCCCATTCAGAGTCCGAAGTGCTACCACTGAACTACGGACCGGCCTAGAAAAATGATATTAAACCTGATCTCAATATGTACGGTCCATGCTATTCTAGCGTCGTTTTTCTACTGCATGTTATATTTTCATACAAAAAAAAAATGGCTCATATATAAAAATGTAATGCCTAGTAAGTAAATGCTAGAACAATAAAAATACAAAATAAATTATTCATATTTCGACGAGAAAGCACTAAATATTCATGACGTTTTAATAACGTAAAACATAAGTAAACGTACCGCTCGATAACTGCTTTTCCGTGCGTGAGCTTGCGGAAAAATCTCTTAAAAAAAATGCCTAAAAAAAGTTTTCCCAGCTTAATATTTGCAAATTCAATAAATAACTTGCGCCCAATTTCATTTGGTAATGGATTAATTTCGCGAAATATGCCGTCTCGAAATTTATGCCTAATTTTATGTGTTAATTGAATCTGGAGAAAAAATGCTACCTTACCATTGAAAATATGGGTTATTTCGGTCATCAAAGTTGGGCGCGCTGACCTCTCAATCACCCTTAAGAATTATTACATTGTCGATTTTTTTTTTGCAATTTTTATCTTTTTTTATTCGACTTGAACTTTATGACATTTTAATCTACAAATGAGCTATTTATAATCTAAGTTGCAGGGAAATATTAAATTTAAGATTTATTTTACATGCATCCCCATAAGCAGACGCGTGTAATTTCGCGCTTACACACGCTGCATGTGGACTAACAGCACCCAAAAAATACTATCTCTAAGTGAAGCCCAGCAACTCTTGCTGACCTTTTTTGAAACAGGAGTGATGTTGGCAAAGGGAAACATTTTTACAGTATGGATGGTCAGCCTCAAACCAACCTAAAATTCAAGGGAGGAGGTTTAATCTTAATCTAAATCTTAGTTGCACAGATATGTATCATTTGAGATTCATATTAAATGCATTCCCACAAGCAATCACGCATAATTTTGCGCTCACACATGCCGCATGTGGACCTACAATATAAAAACCCAATCTCAAATGAATATAAGCCCTGCAACTCTTTCCGACCTTCCCTGAGACTAGGATGAAATTGGCTGAGTGCACCATTTTTTGCAGTATGGATGGTAAGCCTCATACCAACCTAAAAGTTAAGGGAGGAGGTGCATGGTAGAAATATATTATTTTTAATAAATTAATTGGTAACAAAAAAAAATAACATGGAAGGTGCAACCCAGCCTTGTTATTCCTAATGGAGGTTTGACGTGACAGGATATAAGTACGTGCTACAAATGTATGGAAGAATATAATTACTGTACTCGAGTACCATTAAACTCACCACGATCGCGTAAATTAATAATGTATCGAAAAAACGACGGCACTCCTGGTGAGTGACTTATTTATCATACATATTATACTTGTGGTACAGGTTATGTGTTACTTTTGAAATACTTGTATGAAAAAACTTCACACGAATTTATAATGTATGCGTGTTGTTATTGCTTTTAACAATAGGTAATAACAAAGCAACATTTTTATTACTAGTATTTAATAAACAATAAAAAAATCACTAAAAAAAACTCTGCCAACTGAGCCCTCGACCAGCCAAATATCTTAATAAAAATTACTTTGATTTTCTTATACCAATCTCACAAATTGTAATCTGAGAAATTTAGATGGGAGAACGTCTGTCGGGTCTTCTACTATTAAATTAAGTACAATATAACGAAACAAGTATTAACATAAAAGTTTACGATTTAAAAATCTAAGCCGCATACAATGAAGATCAACCGTCATTTTTATCAGCAATTTAGCAGTTAACCTTAATCTTAGTTGCAAAGATTTATATCATTTTCGATTCATATTTAAAGCATTCCCACAAACAAACACGTGTTGTTCGCGCTTACAAATGCTGAATGTGTACTTACAAATAAAATCCAAACCTCATATGAACATAAGCCCTACAGCTTTTGCCGACCTTCCCTGACACACTGGTGACATTGGCAAAGTGAACCATTTTTTACAGTATGGGCGGTCAGCCTCATACCAACCTACAAGTCAAGGAATACAAATGATAAATAACATTTAAGTAGGGATAAAAAGAAAAACAGCTTTGTTTTCGATTACGTGAGTAGGTATTTATTTTTCACAACCGGTTTCGCAAACATCCGTTTGCAGCGTCAGGTGGATCAATTAATACTAAATGGCTCCAATTGATCCACCTGACGATGCAAACGGATGTTTGCGAAACCGGTTGTGGTATAAAAATAAATACTCACGTAATCGAAAACAAAGCTGTTTTTCTTTTATCCTTAATGATGAACGATTACAAAGTTAATGCCTCTACAATTAATAAAACATTTAAGTGTATAAAATACAACAAAACCTTAAACAGTAATCTATCGTTGCAAAAATTTAATTACAAAGTATGCGGTAATCTCGCAAAGATGTAATCTAATAAAAATAGTTGACAACAATATTCGCAAAATATAATAAAGCATGCTTGCCGGCCATTAAAGCAGACAATAAAAGTGTATGAGGCATTTTAATCTCCACCATCCTTGTTGCTCCGTAATTCAGTGTTGCGAGCAAGCTAAAATTCAATTCCAGCGTAGCATTATTATCAGTGCGATATTATTCTCTACGAAAACATTTCGGTTTATTAATAATTATTACGTACCTAACGAAAAATAACAGGAAATTTCGTAGCGCGGATAAACCAGATTTTATCTTGTGTATATTATTAAGGCAGCTTGGTGATTTAACCATTAACCAATGAGAGTAGTAGGCTTACACGGCCGGCTGATGATGCTGGAGAGATGTTTTCCGGGATCTGTTGCCGTGGTCTGTGGGAGCTGGAGCTTCTGGACATTTCACTCATGTCTACAATGGATTTCTTCAGAGTGAAGTGTGATGATAAAGATGATCTTAGTCCGGTCGATAGCTCAGTTGGTAGAGTGCTTGCATTCCATTCCGTGAGCTCGGGTTCGAATCCCACCGAGGATGTCAGAAATGATTTCCCATTTCGGTGTTTATTTCAAACCCCAAAACGAAATACCGAAATAAGGTTTACTCAGCCTTCACAAGAAATGATAACCAGCCCCTAGCTCTGGGAGTTAGAAAACCCCCACTTCGAAAGTGCTTGGTGTGAGGGCGGCTCCCTTATCCGTAAATATAAATAAGTTCCAAATCGCCCCATTCGACTCTTTCGGGATTAACGCATGCAAGAATATACGCTATATGTGTAGCTTAGTTGCGTTGACGTTCACCACAGAAAAATGTTTAAAAGGCACTGCTATTACAAAAGAATGGCAACAGAGACAAATCATTTTACCAACAAAAGCACTGCCTTTAGAGGGTGGTGGAAATGCCTTATGTACCTTCAGATTTATTTTTCTTCTTCCTTTCGTGCCATTTCTATCGAAGATTGGCGATCACCAGGGCTATTTTTACTTTGGATGCTGCGGCTCGAAATAGGGACTTGGTGCTTCTGCCGAACCACTCACACAGGTTTTTAAAACACGATGCCCTTCGGCGTCTTTGAGATCTTCTCTCAATCTTACCCTGTATGATAAGATGAAGGAGACAGTATTTCTCATTTCTCAAAATGTGATCGAAGTAAATCAGTTTTCATTGCTTAGTGGTTGGCAGAGCCTCCTTTGTAAGAAGTGCGCATTCGTTGGAGGACTTCTTCATTGGTGACCCGATCACGCCAAGAGATCCGAAGCCTTTTTCTGTAGAGACACATCATACACGATTCAGTTCTATAGTGCCTGTGTGAGCGTTTTCAGATTTATATATAAATTTTTAAATACGTGTTCTTTTAGTGAATGCATTTAAACGGTGCATTCATGTCGGCAAGTTGGATGCAGAAAGCAGCAATAAAGCCTGCAGGACGTATTGGGACTGCGGGAGTGCTTTATGTATACAACACCTATTTAACTCTACAACTAAGGAGGCCATTTGCGAAATCTATTGGCCCGTTTGTCAGAGCGTAAGTAGCATCCGCCGGTACCGAGAGACGTGAGAATGACTTGGACTACACTCTCATCAAATTGTATTAATAAACTTTTAAACAATAAAAATGTGGATCCAATACAATATTTCATATCGATACTTTTTAATATCCGAAATCATTAATGAATGGAATATCTATAATCTAAGTTGCAAGGATATATTCATTCAAAGCTCCCAGTTGTATGCCCACAAACAAACACGTGTAGTTCGCGCTGATAAATGCTGATTGTGTACTTACAAATAAAATCCAAACCTCAAATGAACATAAGCCCTGCAACTCTTGCCGACATTCCCTGAAACAGGGGATATTGAATATCCAGAGTCATAATAAAAGAAGAGCCTGTATGAAAAAGATTATGACTCTGGAGTAAATGTAAGAAGTATGTAAGGGCAGAAAGAAATGGCGTTGATCTGTAATGTTGGCGGCTAGGGTTTTTTTATTGGAATTTGGTTTTCTGTTTTAGTTTTTGATGTCCATACATATTTTTATTTATTGACTGTAAAAATGCAATTTGTTGTGTATGTTCCTTGACTTATAGGTTGGTATGCAGCTGACCAACCATACTGTACAAAATGGTGTTATGTTTAGATGGAAAGGTATCTCCAGGATACTTACTTCCGGCTAGCTCTCATCAGCATCACGCTCAGGGCGTGAGGTTCTTTCTTTCGGTTGCTTACTTGTACTTTGGGAAGGGTTTTATAATGAAAAGATAAGCTTAACATGAACAAATAAGGGTTTATTTACTGTACTAATATGGGAGAAAAAGGGGAAATAAGGGAATGGTCAGACCTACATCTTTTCACTAAGAACCCCCTACTCTGTTGGCTGGAGCTCCGCACGGAAGGCCTGGGGCAGCGCCCCAGGCTAGCGGCGGTTCACGAGGCGGACGCCTCCACACGTCTGAGCCCCTGGGTGGGGGCTCCTATACACTATGTCTCCTATGCCTCTGGTCCACAAGGCGGGTGCCTTGCTGGCAGGAAATCCAAGTAGATGGGGAGGAGGGAGCTCCATTGTAGTGCCTCCTCTTGCACCGCTTGGTGCTTGGTCACCGACGTCTTAATCGGTTGGCTTCTTGCCGGGAACTGATGACCAACGGCCCGATCAGATCACACGGTGCAGTTCGGCCGCTTCCGTGACCGTTCGGCTCCGTTCGGCCCAAAAACACACTGTACACTTGGAGATTGTTTTTTATATGTTATTATAAAATAACATAACAATGGTTCACTTTGTCAATGGCACCCCTGTTTCAGGGAAGGTCGGCAAGAGTTGCAGGATGTATGTACTTTGATTTTGTCCATTTGAGATTTGGTTTTTATGTTGTAGGTTCACATGCGGCATGCGCAATTGCGAACTTGTACCTACGTGTCTGCTGGTGAGAAGGCATGTTATGTGAATCCATAATGATCCATTTCTTTGCAACTTAGATTAGATTAGATTAGAAAGATGTAACATACAACACATGTTACACATAAAAAATGTAATTCTGTCATGATGCAGAATTACAGATTCAGCATTTGTAAGCGCAAACTATTCGTGTTTGTTTGTGGGCATGCATTTGAGAACTTTGAATGGCTATGTCTTGCAACTTAGATTATAGATTATAGATGCAAGCATAGACAATGCTCAACAACATAATATTCTTTGAAACACCGCTGTATTTTGGTGTTTGAGAATCGTTTTGTATGCTTGAAAGAAGGATCCATTAAATACAGTCGCCGACTATACAAATTTGAACTGGCTGTATTTACCCTCGCATGCAGTTACCCAACTAGATTTCACGAGATATTTCAGCTTCCCGGAAAACGGAGGTAGTTCTCGTGATAACAACTACCCGACAAGCGGCATTCACCATTTTTGAGTGATAATTTATCTTCATTCAAGTTCAGATAACACAAGACTAATGGTGAAGCCATGTTTGACTCCACCGCGTGGAATAGAAAATAATTGTTAATTTCGCCCTTATAATCCCTTGGGATCGAACCCTCGCTATCCGCATGGAAAGCAAGTATTCTACCAATTGAGCTATCGACCATTTTACGAGCTTCATCGTCGTCGCTACAAAACACCAGTTCTCAAGCAAGTCCCAGTTGCTGTAAGGCTGGATGGACCTTTTGATGGCAGGTCTTTTGTATTATGAACTTTTCAACCCAGCGAAGGGAAAATTTGAAAAATAAATGGTCCATTTTTTGTGCTCCGCCAGGATTCGAACCCACAACCTTCTAGTCACGAGTCCGAAGTGATACCATTGAACTACGGACCTTTCAAACTGATCAATAGGCAAATCTGCCAACGTCGTAGACCACCAGAAAACAACGATACCTAGAAGTCAAGGACTAATTACATAAGACTGATCTCACTCCCAAATGGTCTTCTTTTCACTGTTTTGTGGTTCTTGAACTTCACACAACGGATTGTTTACATGGTGAGTAGATAAGGATGCCACTTCTATCGAAGATTGATCATGAATATTTTAACCTTGGATGCCTCGGCTCAAAGCTGGAACTATGTGTTGTTGTTGAACCATTATCGCAGATTTTTCAGCCACAATTCCCTTCGGCGTCCCTGAGTTCTTCTCCCCTCAATCTCACCCTGTTTGATAAGATGGAGAAGGCAGTATTTCTAATTTTCCATAATGTGACCTTAGTACATTAGCTTTCTCTGCTTAATGGTTGGCAGAAATTCCTTTGCATACGTCGGAGGACTTCCTTATTGGAAACCCGATCATGCCAAGAGATCCGAAGCATTTTTCGATAGACACACATCTCGAACGCTTCAATACGTCTCTCCAGTGCCTGTGTGAGCGTCTATCCCTTCATACTGTTACGATTTTTGGTTCGAATACTTTCAAATAAAACACTACTCTTCTTTTTACTTATTTATTTTACACGTTTATATTTATTTTTACAAGACACTTTCATTTATTTCATTACACTGGTTTTAGTTCACTGGTCGAATTTGTTCGATGTATTGGTGAAGCTCGCAGATGACTGACTGACTAGTGCAAGCAACTTGCACCCTTTTTATACTAAGAAGATGGAACTGTTGAGAACACATTTTTGCTAGACTGTTCTCGAAGCACATACATAATTAAAGTAATCTAGTGACTTCTCTATTTACAAACAATTATCAATCCTACCCACCAACACAATAAAGAATTCCTATAACTAATACTCACACACATTTTAACATTTACATTACCTATTTACATAACAATACCATATAGAGCAATTGGCAAGACATATCACCACACCATGCGCTTTCGGAGTTCAAAGCTTTAAAAAAATCATGAAAAATTGCTGAATGTTGAGTGATCATCTAAAGCGGACATACCTAATACGGACAAATGATACCTTTTCAGACGGAGCTGTTAGAAGAAGCGAGTGAGAGAGACATGTGATAAAGAGGAGCTATTTGTAAGGGAGATAGAAGGGGATAGCAGGTGTCTCGCTAGAGTTTACAGGATTATGAGGTGGATTTCCAAAATTCTGTTCGTTTTCAAAATAACTGTCCCTTAAATTATTGACAGAAAAAAAAAAAAAATTAGGCAGATATATTTGGTGAGCGATGTTTTTGTGTGTATCACACCTCAAGAGCCCTCTGCGAGCTTGATCGTTGCTGTAGAAAGCGCCAAGTGCTGTAAGGCTGGATGGACCTGGATGTTTGAAATACAACAGAAAATTCAATGAATCAGAACATCGATAGAAATGTTATAGTTTTTCTCGGGTTAGACCATGTTCTACTTGCAGTTATTTTGTCGGAGATAAGAAGAGCAATATGAGCCAGCCAGTTGCCAAAAGCAAACGAAGGATAAAGGTGCCCCGTCGCTTCGAACCTTGAAAATGTTTCCCGCTTCAGGGAATGAAACATCGGCAGACAAAATTACTGCAAGTAGAACATGGCCTAACCCGAGAAAAAACTGTATTTTTGAACATTGACCATGAGAGTGAAAGTTTAAAACTTTATCGATAGAAATGTCAGGTAATCAGGGTTATTGTAACACGAGTGTTACAATGGCTAATTATTACGTGCATTGGTATACACTCCTTTTTCTACAACCATCAAATAAATAATATTGTTAATCTGATTATTATGAACAATATAATTATTATGAACGTGTTTATTACTTTCGGTGAAAAAAACGTGAATCTATATTCTTTAACGCCCTGCTGATTTTCTTATTAAAAAAAAAAAACTTTAAATACTAAGATAAATCAATCTGGTGGTTTCCAATACAGGTAAATATAAGCATTTAGTGCTTCGACCATAACGTGCAAGATTTGAATTTTCTTTGCTAATGATGATGATGATGAGTTAATGATTTCTTTAAAGCGTCATTTCGTGATGTAGTCACTCCAAGGGCGCTGGTGCAAATGATGCCAGAAATTTGGTTGTCTTCAGTGCTTTCCGGAACTTTCCATGGTCCTCTAGCTCTCTCACATGATGTGGCAGGTGGTTCCAGGCCAGAGGACCAGCAACTGCAAATGCACGCTCTCCAAACATTGTGGTAACTCTTCTTCTCGGTTCTTTAATCTTTGATTTGGCTCCAGTTTCAGCCGGGCGCAGTGTTAGGCTTTTTTTGCCGAGGGTGACTGGTTTGATTTAATCAGCAAGATATTTGAGTGTTTTTCCAAATAAAGCTTTGTGGACCATCGTGCACACTTTAAACTCGATGCGCTACGAGATGCGGAGCCAGTGAAGCTTCTGGAGAAGAGAAGTAATGTGAGTAAATTTTGACTGACCAGCAAAAATGAGAGCGCATGCATTGACGACCAAATGTAGCCTATTCAATTGTCATTTTGGTTGGCCTGCATATAAGCTATTGCAGTAGTCTATTTTTGACACCACAAATGCATTTACTAAGGCTTTTCTTGCTTCCATTGGTAGACAGTTATTGACAAGCTTGATCTGCCGTTATCCGTAGAAACTCCAACTGACGGTCTTATTTATTTGAGTCACACAACTGTCTAGGTGAACTCTAGGAGTTTGATACCAGGATGCTTGTATCAAACTTATGGAAATACACCAACATCAAATTTTTTATTCATCACAATCACCACACAGCATATTCCAACATAATGTTATGATTGTAGCTATTTTTAATTTAACTGCGATTTATTTATTTAACAGGATTTATTTTGCACAATATACGGTAAAAAAGTACTTCTCTAGCACTATCGACTTTGGGTCACAGTGTTTCAAGCGTCTCCGCTCTCCGCACCGTTACGGCTCGTATATATAGGTACAAAAGAGACTATTCTTGCATGCTCTAGATTATTCCACATACTTCTATGGTGGATTTTTTTAAACACTTCCAGATTGCTCGACACACACCACCGTGCTTAGGCGCACGTACCTAGATACATATACACACTAACTCATAGTTCGTATCGATAATCTTTAATCTTTGATCATTTATAATTCATATAAAATGTTTGCTCAAAAACACAGACGCGTAAGTTCGCAGTTACAAATTCTGCATGTGTACTTATAATTCAAAAACTAAACCTCAAATGACCACAATCCTAAAAACTTAAAAAAAAAGGTTAGAATTACGGTCGTTTGACATATTTACAATAATAGTAACTACACAGATAAAATTTATTTATCGGATATCAGACAAACCGTTATAAGAGAACCAACATTATTCTCGACGTTTCTTTAGTGACGTAGCTGACGTCTTCAGGAAGCATCCTCTCTGCACAACGACTGAGAATGAGATGAAAACAATAACTTTTGGCAACTTCAGGAGTGACATCGGCAAATTGAACCATTTTTTTAAAGTATGGGTGGTCAGTCTCATACCAACCTATAAGTCGAGGGATGAAGAGGGGGGAATGAGCATGAAAAAAGCGAGAAACTGTTTTGCGGGATTTTACGAAAACTTGCGGGATTGGTTTCCACAAAAGTTTCATCATTACCCCACTACCCCCAGCCCCCCCTTTGTTAGCTTAATCCCCGCGCCTACTCCCACTTTTCACTTTGTAACTTTTCCTTCTTTATTTTTCAACTTGTCTTCTCTCACTTCACTTCATACTTCTTCTTCATCAATCTTCATATACGGAAAAAAACAGTATCTGGCCATTTGTCAAAAACTTGGCGGGGCGTATTCGACTTTGTTATTTGCATTTATCTTTTGCAGAGGTTTGTAAACGATGTATTT
This sequence comes from Agapetus fuscipes, assembly GCA_951799405.1. NCBI lineage: Eukaryota > Metazoa > Arthropoda > Insecta > Trichoptera > Glossosomatidae > Agapetus > Agapetus fuscipes. The sequence continues at coordinate 13,377,512 of OX637358.1, forward strand.
ATCTATAAACGCAACTAAGCTACACATATAGTGTAACTCTTTGCCTGCGTTATCCCCGAAGTGGTCGCATGTGGCGCTTCGGGACCTATTTATTTTTACAGGTAAGGGGGCCGGCCTCACACCAACCCCTTTCAGTTGAAGAGGGGGTTTCCCAGCTCCCGGGGGAGCTGGTTCTCATTTCTTGTGAAAGCTGAGTAAGCCTTTGAGATCAAATCCTTGCTCTCGGCATGGAATGCAAGCATTCTACCAATTGAGCTATCGACCTTTTTACGTGCTTGATCGTCGTCGTTACAAAGCGCCAATTCTCAAGTAAGACCCAGTTGCTGTAAGGCTGTATGGACCTTTGGTGACCGGTCATTGGTAAAGGTTTTATGAATTTTTCAACCCGGCGAAGAGCAAATTTGAATAAATAAATGGTATATTTTTTGTGCTCCACCGGGAATCGAACCCATAACCTTCCCATTCAGAGTCCGCAGTGTTACCACTAAGCTACGGACCGGTCATATCGACCGGTGATAATAATAATAATAAAATTGATAAGGTCTTTATTGTTTTTATCAATATTTACATAATAATATTACGCAACTACGCAAAAAAAAAAAAAAAAAACGCAACTAAGCTACACATATAGTGTAACTTCTTGCCGCGTTATCCCCGAAGGGGTCGCATGTGGCGAGTTGAACCTATTTATTTTTACAGGTAAGGGGGCCGGCCTTACGCCAACCACTTCAGTTGAAGTGGGAATTTCCCAGCTCCCGAGGGGTCTGGTACTCATTTATTGTGAAGGCTGAGTAAACCTCGCCGGTATTTATATTATATATATAATATAATATAATATAATATATAATAATATATAAATATAATATAATATATAATATAAATAATATATATAAATATTACAATTACACAAAATATCTAATTACAATAAATACTCCCCAAAGAAAGCATGGCTTGTGTTTCGGGGAGGAAATTTATTATTTTAGAAAATGAGAATTTATTATTTATATTCCTTGACTTATAGGTTGTTATGACGCTGACCACCCAAACTGTACAGAATGGTTCACTTTGTCAATGTCACACCTGTTCCAGGAAAGGTCGATAAAAGTTTCAGGGTTAATGTTCATTTGAGGTTTGAATTTTAATTTGTAAGTACACATTCAGCATTTGTAAGCGCATACTTACACGTGTTTGTTTGTGGGCGTGCATTCGATGTGAGCTTTGAACGTTTATTATACTTGCAACTTAGATTTTAGATAATCTATAATCTAAGCTGCAAAGATGTGTTAATGTTTCGTATTCTACAGCGTTCCGTCGACAGCTTATTTGGTATTGCTTGCATTCCATGCCGAGAGCTCGGGTTTGAATCCCACCGAGGGTGTCAGAAATGATTTTCCGTTTTGGTGCTTATTTCAAACCCAAAATAAAATACCGGCAAGGCTTACTCAGCCATCACAAGAAATGAGTACCAACCCCTTTGGGAGCTGGAAAACCCCCACTTCAATTGAAGTGATTAGCGTGAGGCTGGCTGTAAAACTAGATAGATTCATCTTGCCACACGCGACTCCTTTGCTGCAAGATGTTACACAGTATGTGTAGCTAAGAAGCGTTTTACAGCGATGTTTTGAATGAATTCTCAATTTTGAATAATAATAATAATAATAATAATTGGACAATTTGTATACAGCGCCGTTTAGTGGCACTAGCCACCCCAAGGGCGCTTTTATGTGTTGAAGCTTCTGTTAAACAAATGTGTCTTAAGCAACTTCCTGAAACTGCCAACACTGGTCTCTGTTCTCAACTCCAGAGGTAGACTATTCCAGCAGGATGGACCAGCCGAACTAAAAGCCCTGTCTCCGAAACCAGTTCTGTTCCGTCGAAGAGGCAGTTGAAGCCTGTTTACGGCGTCACTCTGTGCAGAACGAAGAGTGCATCGTTTTCCACCTATCTGGTCGACTCTGCACAATTCACACAAGTACGATGGGGCAACTCCTCTGAGGGCATTAAAAACAGAAACACATATTTTGTACTCAATCCTCTCTGGGACTCGCAGCCAATGAAGGCGCCGCAACAGAGGAGAGACATGGTCAGTTTTTCGTCCTCCTAAAAGTAATTTGGCTGCAGCATTAAAGACGGACTGCAGTCTAGACTGCTGAAACCTTGGAAGACCCCAGAACAGACCATTGCAATAATCCAGTCTCGACACAACAAAGGACGCAATGAGAATCTTAGCAGCTTCGGATGTCAAACAGTTTCTGACCCATCTCAACTGCCTCAGGTGAAAAAAACAGGAGCTCACAGTCGAGCTTATTTGCGTACTCATGGAGAGAGTGTTGTCAAGATGGACCCCAAGAAACTTAATTGAGCTAGATGGATATACATCCAGGCCCATTACTTTAATTGGTGAAGAGCCAAGCAAGTGTTTCCTACCAGGAGACGACATCCAGATGAATTCTGTCTTGTCTGGATTCATTCTAAGGCGACACCTTGCCATCCACTCAGCCACCACTTCAATGCACCGGACCATCTCAAGACTACAGGCATCTGTCATAGATGGCTGACAGAAACGACAAAGTAGAATATCATCAGCATAAGAATAGTAGCTGGTGCCGTTCATCAGTACAGTGCTCTCAAGATCATTTGTGTACAGGGTAAAAAGTAAAGGCCCGAGCACAGATCCCTGAGGCACACCACAGTCCATGGGCATACCTGATGACTCACCATCAACATCCACAGTCTGACATCTGCCTTTCAGATATGAAGATAGCAATTTAGATACTCCTCCTCGGACTCCGTACAACCTATCAAGCTTAGTGATGAGTATACTGTGATCAACAGTGTCGAAGGCAGCGCTCATGTCAAGTACTGCCACCATGGCAAGAGCACCGTCCCCAACCGCAGCTATCACATCATTCACAATGCGAAGTAAGGCAGTCTCAGTGGAATGAGCTTTTCTATATGCTGACTGAAACTTAGACAGATATCCGCCTCGCTCCATGTGCTGAGTGAGTTGCCAAACAACGGCCTTCTCAATAATTTTCGATATAAAAGGAACGGACGACACAGGTCTATAATTTTCCACAGAATCAGCTGGAAGGCTTGATTTTTTGAGAATTGGTGTAACAATTGATTTTTTAAGTTCCGTGGGAAAAATACACTCTGTAGTGAGAGACTTGTTGACCAATGCTGACAGAATAGGTGCCACCTCACTTAAGCATCTTTTGACCAGCCATGTTGGAATTGGATCTAGTTTACATTGCTTGTTTGGACATGTGAGTACAAGCTTAACAACATCATTCAACAAGACAGGCTTAAATGAAAAAATAACATTGCAACAATTGTTTGACTCTGGGGGATTAAAAATGGTCGCTGCACTGGATTCTCTTATTCTTCGTAACTTCTCTGAAAAGTGACGAGAGAATTCACTTGCAGGAAGCTCCGGATGCTGAGTAGAACTTTTTCCCAGGACAAAGCTCATCGACTTCCACAGCGCCCTGGGGTTCTTGGCTTCGGTCTCCATTTTTCTGGTCCAGTAGGACGACCTTTTCCTCCTTATCAAAGTCCAATAGATGGTCTGGGCATTCATCCAGGTTGCACGTGCAGTTTCTGTGCGACACCGTCGATACCTCCTCTCAAGGCGTCTCATCTCTGCTTTGCCACATCTGCATTCCTCATCAAACCAGCACTCAGATCTTCTCTGTCTCCTGATGGTTGTTTTGAGAGGAGCGTATTTGTTGATCAGCGAGAGCATGGTGCTATTGTAAGATTTGATAAGTTTGTTCGTGTCTGCCGAGGCAATAAAGTTTTTGTTGCAGATGTCGCTTCCAGACAACTCACATTGAAACTGCTCAACATTAAAATTCCGCCAAGGTCTGTTTGTGATACGTTTAAAAATTGGTTTTGGAATGAACAATTGGATGGAACAAATAGATCCTTGACTTATAGGTTGGTGTACGTCTGACCAACCATGCTGTAAAAAACGTTCACTTTGCCAATGTCACCCCTGTTTCAGGGAAGTACGGCAAGAGTTGCAGGGCGTAGGTATGTTCATTCGAGATTTGGGTTTTAATGTTGTAGTTTCACATGCGACATGTTTAAGCGCGAACTTATAGGTACGTGCCTGCTTGTGAAAATGCATTTAATGTGAATTTTTAGTGTTGCATATATTTGCAACTTAGATTAGACAATGACATACATAATTCAATTTACTATTCATCTTTTTTTTTGTAATTTATTCATTCATACTGGATAGAACTTCAAAACTAAAACAAGTTCACACCGCACAAGCGGTCACTTCAATACTCTAATCAGTGATTCTCTAACTATGGTACGCGACGCTTCTTAAGGTGGTACGCGAGCAGCCATGGCCATAGGACGTACATAGAAAATAATTAGATTAAACGTTTTTATGTACAGTGATTTTTTTTTTCAAATTTGCTCTTCGCTGGGTTGAAAAATTCATCAAACCTTTACCAATGACCGGTCACCAAAGGTCCATTCAACCTTACACCAACTGAGTCTTGCTTGAGAATTGGCGCCACATGTGACCCCTTTGGCAGGCAAGAAGTTACACTATATGTGTAGCTTAGTTGCGTTGCGTTACAGTGAGTGAAAATGCAATCAATTACATAAAAAATCACAGCCAAATGATCGTTAAAACATGTTAAGAATATTTTAAAGAAGATTATTTAGAGTTCAACTGCATAAAAAAACTCATTCGTTTCGGATCTGGATAATGTTCGTGAAAATTTAAGTGTTAGTGAAAAGGAGTCTCTGATAGAACTATTTTGCGAAGGAGGTTTGCAAGCGGAATTCAATGAACTGGAGTTGTGTGAATTTAGCCTTAAAGTTGAAAATGAATATCCATTGCTGTCCAGAAAAGCATTACTGTTTCTGATTCCATTTACAACCACGTATCTCTGCGAGAGCGGATTTTCTGCTATGTTGATAATAGGAAACAAATACCGAAATAAGCTTAACAAAGACCCTAATTTGCGCCTTAAATCAAATACAACTGAGCCAAATATTTCCTATCTTGTCTCGAACATGTAGCCCCATTTTTAGCACTAAGAGTATTGTATTTTTGTTATAATTAATAAATAAACATACCTAATGTTGACATAAACAGTTGTTGCAGTTTTTATTACTTTACCATTTTAAACGTTTTTTTAACTGTTACACTTCAGTGGTGCGCTCCTGTTTTTTTAATTTCGTTAGTGGTACGCGAAATTAAAAGTTTGGAAACCACTGCTCTAAATAACTAAAATACAACTTCTTATTTTCACGGTCGCAGCGGTCGATATGTTCATAAATTAACTTTGTACGGCGAGACCTTGACATGACGTTTTTCGTATGTGGCACGTTTGCCCGCCAATCCAACATTGGCTGTCGTTATAGCATGTGATTTATGATGCCTCAGAAATAATTTAGTAGGCAAATAACAGGGCATTAATACAATTTACATGTTTTCATTATACTAAACAAGAGTTTTGCTTCTCAATTTCATCGACAAGGCTTCTCGGAGCAGTTTCACTCAAATACATTTCACAGACGATTGCTCAGCATTCACCATTCTTTTCCGCTACTAAGCTTTGAGTATAGTGCAACTTCTAACCGCAAAGAAGCCGCATATTTCTTTTGTCAACCTACACATGAAAGTAAAATGGTAATAATAATAATAATTTAGGATGATTTCTTTGGTGAGCGCTGTTTTTGTGTGTATCACACCTCAAGAGCACTCTGCGAGTTTTGTCGTCACTGTAGAAAGCGCCAATTCTCAAGCAAGACCCAATTGTTGTAAGGTTGGATGGACCTTTCAGTGACCGGTCTTTGGTAAAGGTTTCATGAATTTTTCAACCCAGCGAAGAGCACATTTGGAAATATAAATGGTATATTTTTGTGCTCCTCTGGGATTCGAATCCACAACCTTCCATTTATGAGTCCAAAGTGTAGTCACTGGACTACGGACCGGTCCAAGAAATGCCAAAAACACGCGTTGTACCTGAGCAGTCACCCATCCAGTTAGCGTCCGCGCCCAATGTTGCTTAACTTCGGTGATCTGATAATAACCGGTGGTGCTTTCAACATGGTATTGTCATTACTAGTCAGATTCTAGAAGTTTTGAACCAGACAGCATGTTAAAGGTGGAATGAGATTGGAAGCTTTTAAATAATGGTTGAATCAAGCTGTAGCACTTTGAAAATAAGAGGGCCGGCCTTACGCCAACCATTTTACTTTAAGTGGTAGTTTTCTAGCAGCCGAGGGCACTGGTTTATATTTTTTTTATGAGGTCTAAGTAAGTTTTGCCAGCATTTTGAGTTTGAGATTGAAATAAATACGGAAACGAGAAATCTGTTCTGATGCTTGCAGCGAATCGATGCTTTTCTTGACTTATTGGTTGGTAAGCGGCTGACCAATGTCACTCCTGTTTCAGGGAAGGACGGCATGAGTTGCAGGGTGTATATCCATTTGAGATTTAGGCTTTTATGATCTAGGTTCACATGTGGCATGTGCAAGCGCGAACGTTTAGGTGTTTGCTAGTGAGAATGCGTTTCTTAAATGATATATTTATCTTTGCAGCTTCGATTTAGATTTAGATCTCTTTTGTACCTAAATATACGGACTGCAAAGGGCATCAGCGGAGTAATTTGGAAACAACATTTGGACGTGAATACCATACACGCAGAGATTATCAATTATTAAATTGAAAAACCGAACTGTATAAAATACAGTCTGTTAAATAAGCAATTGCAGTTGAATATGAGAATCCCAAATAAATTATAACAATATATTAAGCTTTAAAATTATTATATATAAAGCTCCTTGACTGATAGGTTGGTACGAGGCTGACCACCCGTGCTGTAAAAATCGGTTCACTATTGCCAATGCCACCCCGGTTCAGGGAACGGCGGCAGGAGTTGCAAGGTTTATGTCCATGTGAGGTTTTCTTTATTTGTATGCACGCATGCAGAATGTGTAGGCGCGAACCTACATGTGCCTGTCTGTGGGCATGCATTTCATATGAGCCTTAAATGCTTACATATCCTTGCAGCTTAGATTATAGATTATAGATAGATATATTCAAATATGCAGCAAATCGATGTATCGAAAGCGCGAATCATATTGACAATTACCAACTTTCACTAGAAAAGTACAGGAAGAGAGAAATTATAAACATTCTAGATTGTTGCATGAAGTCACGTCGTCTGTAGATGGGTATAAGAGCTAGTAAATTTTCATTGTTTTTGCTTACAGCATTAACTACATCTTTTATTGTTTTCCGATTGGACCAGATGTTGGCAAATTTTTTTTCACGCTATCATCATGGCTTTATGCTAAAGCTTTTTTTACATTGAAAAGTTCGTGTTTTACATTTCAAATTTCACAATTTTCTTACACATTCTCTCCCCATTTTGAGAGTTGAGAATCAGTTACCGATTTTATTTGAATTGTTGATTTGAATAAAACACTTAGGCCCGGTATTTTGAAGTAGGTATAGAAAAGTTCACTAAAATGCAATTTCAGTTAAATCATCATAATATTTCACTCACCGAATTTCGGCAGTAAATATTTAGTAACTTTAACTTACGATTTTCAAGATGGCGTCGCTTCACTGACAGTAGCTGTTGTTTTTTAATGTAAGGAGACATCAAAATTGTTGCAAACTGAACATTTTTTGTGTCGTTTTCTAGCATAATGAAGGTTAGGCATTTGATTTTTATGAATAGTTGTTTGTTTTAAAGCTTTTGAATGGCATTTTAATTATTTCTAAGATTTGGGGGCGGGTTTTCATACTTTGGTAATTTTCGGTTTTAGTTAACTCGAACTTGAGTATTTTGAATAAAACTACAAGTAATAGTTAACTAAAATATTACTACACTTCAATATATCGGGCCTTACAGTGCTATTCATTCATATAGACATTTTAGTCGTCCGTTGAGCCCACGCTTTGACAAACAAATGATCCCTGGGCTGGAAGTCTCATCACCACGATCATTCTTACCTACCGAATTTTGGTAATTTTTGTATGAAGGCAAATCAGCTGTTCACTTGCGGCCATCTTGGATTGACTGGTCTTCATACAAAAATATTACCGATATTCGGTAGGTAAGAATTACCGTGGTGATGAGACTTCCTGCCCAGGGCCTTTTATTCAAAATGCAATATCCAAGTACTTTGCTTTATGAGATCTTTCTAGAACAATCAATTCATTTTGGTTATATGAATTAGAAGGAGACCAATGATGATGATGATGATGAGTTGATGATTTATTTATAGCGCCGTTTCGTGATGTATTCACTCCAAGGGCGCTGGTGCAAACGATGCCAGAAATTTACTTGTCTTTAGTGCATTCCGGAACTTTCCATGGTCCTCTAGCTCTCTCACATGATGTGGCAGGTGGTTCCAGGCCAGAGGGCCAGCAACTGCAAATTCACGCTCTCCAAACACTGTGTTAACTCTTCTTATAGGTTCTTCAATCCTTGATTTGTTTGATCAAATTCAGATGAATTCACAACCGTTCACGTGCATAAAGTCTTGTGATTGGAATCCGCTTTTCCAGCGGCACAACTGCATATAATAAATTCCACCAATAGAGACTTCCGCGAACCAATAGAAGAGAATGCATATTTTCCCCATTTTTCTTTCTCTTGGTTCTTCCCCTACATTTCTTCTCAATGCACATCTTTTATCCACCTTTCCTTTGGATACTATTCGACGGTTTTTTTTCTCCTTTTGAAACACATCCTACTATCCCATCCTACTTTCTTGCGGTATACTTTGATCGGTCCGTAGTCTAGTTGTTTACGCTTCGGACTCGTAAATGAAAGAGTGGGTGTTTGAATCCCGGAAGAGCACAACAAATATACCATTTTTTATTTTCAAATAAGCTCTTCGCTGGTTTGAAAATTTCGTAAGATCGGTTACTTAAAGTCCATCTAGCCGTACAGCAACTGGGCCTTGCTTGGGAATATCCGCTTTCTATGGCGACAATCAAGCTCGCAAAAGGCTCTTGAGGTGTAAATAGTACAAACATCCTAATATTATTATCATTATTATTATTGAAGCTACAAGGCTGTTCACACAATGACTTTTTCGGGTCTACCTGCAGTTTTTTTTATCTGCTGACGTTTCGCTTTCACGTGCAGAAAGCATTCTCAAGGCGAGTCATGAAAGTGACGTGGTGGTTTTCGTTGTCTTCGCAGTCGCTCGCTTTTCGTAACTGAATGTTTCGAACTTCATTTAATTAAATAAGAATGTTCAAATTGTCTATGATCTTCGGCAGTAACTTTGTGAAAGCTTATTTTTATTAATTCAAATATAATTTGATTATCTTTATATTCGAAGGAGATTTATTGCGAAGGAGAAATTAGACGCCGTATTGCCATTGCCAAAAGTGCCATGTCTAAGCTGGACAAAATATGGAAAGACCGGGGTGTCAGTAACAGCACCAAGATTAAGCTTGTCAGGAGTCTGGTCCACTCTATTTTTCTCTATGCTGCTGAAACACGGACCATATAAGCAGCAGAAAGAAGAAAAATTGACGCTTTTGAAATGTGGTGCTGGAGGCGCATGCTTCGAATCCCATGGACGGCTAGACGCACCAATGAGTCCATTCGTCGGGAGCTGCGTTTGGATGGCTTTACTCTGGCCAACATGTGTACACGCCGTATTCTTCAGTTCTTCGGACACGTTGTCCGTGGCAATGAGGATAGCCTGGAACGACTGGTTGTGGTCGGTAACTTGGAGGGGAAGAGAGGAAGAGGTAGATCCCCCACACGATGGACCGATCAAGTGAAGACAGCAGCAGGCACCTCGGTAGTTGGAGCGTTGCGGGCAGCGCAGTCGAGGGAGAGCTGGAGAAGATTGGTTGCTGCTTCCACAAGGGTCACAGCCCTCAGTAATGAGGAATAGGATTAAGAAGAGATCTTTAAATTTACTTCTCTACCTTATTTTGTACACAAACAAAAATCGGAAAAAGCTGTTCCTGAAGATGCGAGGAACTGCTTCTTCAAAAGAGTTGACACTTTAACAATGTCACCATCATACTAGTGCCAGATTGTTCTTTCTATGCATGCACGTAGGTACACCATGTTCGTAACAATACCTTATTTCATTTTTTTTTTCTATTTCCTTCACCTTCATTATCTCTTTGACCTCCGATATGGACCCTTACTTGGACCAATAACTTTCAGATCCTCCCGTAATATGCAAATGAAAAAAGTCCGTCGGTGAAATATTGTTTTATTGCCGGCATCTTTTTTTTGCAACCAACTTTATTGCACTCTTGCCAATTTGAGTTCCTTCATGTATATTGCTGCCAGCCCAAAGATAAAATTTCACGTCTACACTCAACAATATCGTTAAAAGAAAAAATACATGGTAACTTAAACAGCGCCTCAAGGGAGCGTTCAAGCTTCTTTGTATTTTTTTTTGTTGAGTTGAAATTTAAGGTTCTATACTAAGGTTTCGGAGAGAGGAATTTTGTATCTGAGGTATGTTTTGTATTTTTGCAACAAAAAGCTTCGTACATTGTACGGCAAATATTTTGTATTTTTGTTCTGTGCCATGCCTTATTTCCATTCAAAAATTTCACTGATTTTTTTTTTGCCACTAAGCTACACATAAATTGTAGCTTCTTGTCTGCTTTATCCCCGAAGGGGTCGCATGTTGCAATTCGGGACCTATTTATTTTTAGGGGTAAGGGGGCCGGTTTCACACCAACCACTTTTAGTTGAAGTGGGGGGTTACCAGCTTCCGGGGGGATGGTTTTCATTTCTTGTGAAGGCTGAGTACACCTTGCCGGTATTTATATTGTGTTTGAAATATATACCGAAACAGAAATATATATATCAAACCCTTGCTCTCGGCATGGAATGCAAGCATTCTACCAACTGAGCTATCAACCGGACTTTTTACGAGCTTGGTCTTACCTACAAAGCACCAATTATCAAGCAAGATACGGTTGCTGTAAGGCTGGATGTACCTTTTGATGTCCAGTCTTTGATAAAGGCTTATGAATTTTTCCACCCAGCGAAGAGCAAATCTGAAAATATAAATGGTATTTTTTAGTACTCCGCCGGGATTTGAACTCATAACCTTCCATTTACAAGTCAGAAGTGTTAACTACTAGACTACGGACCGGTCTCAATGTGACGCCAGCTTAAAAGTAACTTATAATTTTAAGTTGGTCCATTTCATCCAATACAAAGTCGCTTAGGAAAAAGGAAACACACGATCCGAGATAAACTATATTATTCAGTTATTCTGTCTACGTTTAAAAGAAAACAATTGAGGAATTTTGCAGGATTTTTTTTATAAATAAAGATTTGTGAAATATAATACAATTCAGTGACGTATGTATTTAGTCCAGCCAGAAACAGGTATTTATGTTGCCAATTTATAATTCAGTATTTAATATCTTTAATTATTTAATATATACTTATGACAGCTGTTGACCCAAGGTCAAATTTATGATCGATAGGACATGGCGCAGGCGGGTTTCGAGCTTGCGCCTTTTTCAATAATGGAAATTCTAAAGCCAACGCGTTATCCACTGCACAATTACAGCGACTTTTCATGCGAAAAGCCTAAGTCCTTTGCCAACTGCCCGTTTATGAAATGGTCTACCAGTATCTGTGTTTCCTTCCCAATTTAATCTGGTTTTATTCAAAACCAACATCAATCACCACTTCCTTGCAGCGCCTCACGACAGAACCAAGAACTCAAGCAACACCTCTGCGGCACCCTTCTAGGGTGACATAGACCCCCAAGACTCTCAGGAATTGGGGAGCCTCCCGCACAGGATTCCTTAAAAAACAAAAAAAAAAGTTTTCATTTGATCAATTTGTGCCACTTTTTTTACACTGAAAATTGAAATTTAAAACCGCTTTAAATACTTGAATTTTTCTTATTATCAATGACAAGAAAATTGAAAGGGTTCTCTTGTCGTTTATGACCGTCGAATAAATTTGCATGAATATCTCGACCCCCGTAAGTATAACTTGCAAAACGCAAATAATCATTCCGTGGTTGAAATAGTCCCTCTGAAATACTGAATCACCATTTGATTTGAATTTGAAAAGACGTCTTCGTTTCTCCATCCGAATTTTATTATATTTGCATATTATTCAAACTGCAAACCAGTAGTCTTATAGTACACAAACTATCAGATTTTTGAAGCCAGCCAGTTCCTTTACTTATAGGTTGGTATGCGACTGGCCACCAATGCTGTAGAAAATGGTTCACTTTGCTACTGTCACCCCTGTTTCAGGGAAGGTCGGCAAGAGTTGCAGGGTGTACGCTCATTTGAGATTTGGGTTTTTAAATGGTAAGTCCACATGCGGCCTTTTTAAGCGCGAACTTATACGTGTCTACAAAGCTATATATGTCGGTGTTATGGCCGAGGGGGCCAAGTGGGCTGGTCTTTCTAGCGTGTTTGGAATAGAACAACGTTGGTTCGATCGCCGCCTGGGTCGTTCGACCATTACTTTGACCCTGGTTCAACAGATGTTATTGGGTAATTATTAATTAATAATTCATTAAAAATAAATAATAATTAATTATTAATTGATGATATTATTACCTGTTTCTGGCCAGGCAGAATAGGTTGGTGAATTGCATTCCTCTTCACAAATCTCTTAAAAAAAAATTAAAAAATATGAAAATATATAGCTTTGTATGAGCGTCCATGTGCTGTGGGTCCTTCTGGCACATACATACAGGAGGGGTATGAGGAGGGTTTGAGCAAACCATTTCTGTTTGTGAAATGCTTAATTTATAAATCCTAAATGTAACATATCTTTGCAACTTAGATTAATTTAGATTAGATCAGTCACGTGAAATTACTGCTTACTTATGGACAGTGAACGATAGCAAAATGAGTAAAGTGTGTACGGTGGAAATGAAGCATTTAAGAAGCATGACAGGAAAAATTCTGAGAGATAGAGCTAGGAATGAATGGGTAAAAAAAGAATGTAATTTGAGAGAGGATGTGAAAGTTAATGTACAAAAGAATGTGATGAGATGGTTTGGGCATGTGGAAAGAATGAATGATGATAGACTGACAAAGTATGTATACAAAGAAAGTGTGAAAGGAAAAAGAGGGAAGGGACGACCGAGAAAAGTATGGAGTGATCAGATTGAGGAGATTGTGAAAGAATGGGATATACAAAGTGAGCGTAAAAGAAGAAAATGCATGAAAAAGGTGATGGATATGAAGGAATTGAAAGAGGTATGTCAGGATAGGAAAAAATGGAGGCAGCTCTGCAGAGGCTCTGGCCACCCCTAGCGGAATGGCGACAGAGTTACAGTTACAGTTATAAAGATCCGTTCAGCAGTATTGTGGTTAACAATTCGGACTCGGATTGAAAGGTAGTGGATTGTAGACGCTCCCTGAAACAGGGGTGATATTCGCAAAGTGAACTATTTTGTACAGAATGGGTGGTAAAGCAACTAATCATGCAACTAAGCTACACAAATAGTTTAACTCATTGCCTGCGTTTCCCCGAAAGAGTCGCATGTGACGATTCGGGACCTATTTATTTTTACGGATATGGGGGCCGGCCTCACACCAACCACTTTCATTTGAAGTGGGGGTTTCCCAGCTCCAAGGGGGGCTGGTTCTCATTTCTTGTGAAGGCTGAGTAAGCCTTGAAATCCCCTGTGCCACGACTTGGGCTATTCTTCCTTCGTTCATGCGGTCTACATGGTCCCTCCAGAACCGTCTCCTCTTCCTGCTCCATCTGACGATGTCTTCAGTATCGCACATGCTTCTGGTTTCTGAGTTCCTCAATCGATCTCTCAGTGTTTTTTTTCATATTGTATTTACTAAAGATGGCTGATCAACACGCAACGCCACCTGAAAATATATTGTAACTTCTTGACACACATTCCCGAAAACGGGTCGTTTTTATTTGCACAGCGAGAAGAACCTATTTGTTTTTTCAGGTAAAGGGGTTTCCTTACTCCCTTTTTTTGAACGCAAGCGTTTTATCAACTTTTAAATGTCGGACGCGGGGTACCTAGGTAGTGGTGGATATTTTTTTTGTAATTAAAATTTATTTTTAATTTGATGGATAACATCTTAAAAATAATAATAATTGGACAATTTGGATACAGCGCCGTTTAGTGGCACTAGCCACCCCAAGGGCAGTTTCATGTGTTGAAGCTTCTGTTAAACAAATGTGTCTTAAGCAACTTCCTGAAACTGCCAACACTGGTCTCTGTTCTCAACTCCAGAGGTAGACTATATCTTGGTTGAAGAACCCGAGTGGTTTGGTAGACCAGTAGTTTGGTAGACCAGTGGTTTGGTAGACCAGTGGTTTGGTAGACCAGTAGTTTGGTAGACCAGTGGTTTGGTAGACCAGTGGTTTGGTAGACCAGTGGTTTGGTAGACCAGTGGTTTGGTAGACCAGTGGTTTGGTAGACCAGTGGTTTGGTAGACCAGTGGTTTGGTAGACCAGTGGTTTGGTAGACCAGTGGTTTGGCAGAAGCACAATATCACTTTCTTGCAACAGCATCGAAGCTGCAAATTGCTATGATGATTACCGATCTTCACTGAAAACATACAAAAGGAAAAAGGAGAATACATTTTATTTTTTTGACCTGAAATTTCAAAAAGAAAGCGTATGGGACTCGTGCTATTAAGGCCTTGGTAGTAGGGGAGGATTATTTTGGACCTTTAAGAGTTTTCGCGTGCCAATTGTCCCCGAAAAGCGTGTAAGAGCTATGGAATTCCCAATATTATCGAGAGAAAATTTGCGATGGCAGGAATTGTATGTACTTATAAGACGGAGCCGATCAATACGCTTTCTGGAATGTCGGAGAGATTCGAAGAATTCTTTTTGGTGTAATTATACTTATTATTGAGGGTCTTTGTCTCCTTTCAGAAGGACGAATATGGCATTGAATTTTTGCATATTCCTTGAAAATTATCGTTTTTTTAACGTCTGTTTGAGTGATCAATAAATCAAACATTTAAAAAAGTTGAATATTGTATGTCTTTTATTAAGTGTAGAGGCGTAAACTTTGTAATCGTTCATCTTAAAAGATAAAAAGAAAAAAAACTTTGTTTTCGATTGCTATGAGTATTTTAAAGAATGAAAAAAACGGATTTTACTGACCGTGCAAAAGAGAAGAACGATTTTCTCTACGTTTCATCGGAGTCATATCTGACGTATTCAGGAGACGTGTGTTCTCTACAAAGAGGAACCACGAACTGTTGAATTATTGTTGTATGTTCGAGGCCGAAGGTTGTAGGTATTTTTATTAACCTTCGGTGATACATCCATAGTTGTCGCTAAAGCTCCAGTTGTACAGAAGGACGATATTATGTCTTCTTGTGAAATCGTCCGATTAATGAAAGGGTGGATCATTGAAGTTAGTACTGGCCTCCATATACTGGAAAGTTTGTAGCTGTCATCTTTGTTGAAATTGGGGTGCCTGTGTGCTTCGATTGCTTCCTTCACAAGTCGGGGGATGAGAAATCTTTCTTCAGATAGAATCTTTGTTTTATCAAATCTGATAAGATGATTCACCCCTTTCTGTGAATGTTCACAAATAGTATATTATAATAATAGTATATTTTAATTCCACAACCGGTTTCGCAAACATCCGTTCGCATCATTATGTGGATAAATGCAAAACCGGTTGTGGAATTAAAAATATATACTCATAGTAACCGAAAAGAAAGTTGTAGATATTTCTTTTTATCTACTCGTATTTTATGTCTGCTGTAGAAAAGTTGAAATTCACAAAGTTTTTCTTCACGAGTTGATTTATTTCCTCAAGCGCTTTCGATGCTATCACACCATTATCATTACAACACAGTTCTTCTCTTGATAATGGTGTTATAACATCGAAAACACTCGAAAGAAAAAAATCAACGCTTGAAAAAAAACAGTCCCAATTTTAAATAATTAATTTTAAATTAATCTTCACAATGTCAATACGCAACCCCCTAAATATAACTCTGTCGCCATTCCGCTAGGGGTGGCCAGAGCCTCTGCAGAGCTGCCTCCATTTCTTCCTATTCTTACATACCTCTTTCAATTCATTCATATCAATCACATTTTCCATGCATTTTCTTCTTTTACGCTCACTTTGTATATCCCATTCTTTCACAATTTTTGCGATGTGATCACTCCATACTTTTCTCGGTCGTCCTTTACCTCTTTTTTCTTTCACAATACCTCTGTATATATACTTTGTCAGTCTATCATCATTCATTATTTCCACATGCATCACATTATTTTGTATCTTAACTTTCACATATATAATCTAAGTTGCAAACATTTACAGCCTATATCAAATGCATGCCCACAAACAAACACGTATAGTTCGCGCTTATAAATGCTGAATGTGTACATACAAATTGGTCGGGTTTTGCTCGTGGACTGTATTTTCG
This sequence comes from Agapetus fuscipes, assembly GCA_951799405.1. Lineage (NCBI taxonomy): Eukaryota > Metazoa > Arthropoda > Insecta > Trichoptera > Glossosomatidae > Agapetus > Agapetus fuscipes. Next base: position 13,393,914 of record OX637358.1, read on the forward strand.
ATTTGGACTTTAATTTTGAGGTGATGTGGGGTGTGGAGATGACTTGAAAGATGTAGTTAGTTAAACAATTTAATGGTCCTTTATTCCATAAAGATTACAAGGGGTTTTTACAAAGGATTACGTGATTAAATTAGGTGAACAGGTTAAGACAAGTTACCAGTGCGACGCTCGAAGAGAAAAGAGACGGATGTTGGGTTTTACACGCCTGAGGCGTCTGTCAGAAATGCAATACCAACCCAACAAAATGTACCAAAGACAAAAAGATTATTATTCTTGGTAGGTATATTGTTTTAATTAATTTGGTCATATTAAATTTGGACCATACTGGCGGGCCTCAGATTGGCAAATACCGTGTTATAACGGTGAATATTTGGCAATATTACTAGAGAGATCATCTCCACAATGATGTATAATAGCTCGTTTACATAATGTTACATCGTGGACTGTATTTTTGAGGTTGTCATAATATACTGGTTAACAATGATTGACTCTAATTTATAATTCTTTTTTGTTTTTCAATAACTGGTACTTGTCTGTAGAAATCAACACTTAGATCTAAGAATCATTGATTATACAAAACAATGGTAGGTGCATACAAACTTAAATAGAATTCTGACTTTGAAAATAATTTATTTGACTTATACACCTTGAAGAAGTTGAAAGTTAAGTATTAATCTTACTTGTTGTATGTATGGTAGTCAATTGTGTTAGCAACAAATGATACTTCAATTAAGTTGATATGGTAAGTTACCCTTGTAGGTAAGCATTTACATACAAATTTACATGGATTCAATAAAGTGTACTTATAATTACTCAGCCTTTTAATTAATTAAGTACATAATTTAATGTGATCAGTTCTTGCATAGTAACATAAAACATAAAGTGAAGTTACAGATAACATAAGACAAATAATTATCGGTAAGTACATAATCATTTATCCTGCTAGGAATTACCAAATAGGTAATTTACTTAATTTTTGAATTGGTCTCTTTTTAATACCAGAGTCAGTTTTTATGGATACTACTCTCAGAATACCATCCGTACCAGGATGTAATTCTGTTACTCTTCCCAATCTCCATCTCAAGGGCGGTTGATTATCCTCCCTAAGCACAACTAAATCATTAATTTGTAGTGTAGATGTCGTTAACTGAGTCCATTTCTTGCGAGGTTGCAAAGAATTGAGATATTCATTAGTCCAACGCTTCCAGAAGGTCTGGAATAGTCGACTTAACAGTTGATACCGATTAACTGCATGGATTGGAATATGATTCAGATCTGGTTCGGGAAGAGCGACCAGTGGTCCTCCGATAAGGAAATGACCCGGAGTCAATGGTAACAAGTCATTAGGATCGTCTGATAAGGGTGTCAACGGCCTTGAATTCAGACAAGCTTCGACTTGGATTAATAAAGTAGAACATTCTTCAAAAGTGAGGGTATGATTGCCCACGAACTTTTTAAATAAATGCTTTGCGCTTTTTACAGTAGTTTCCCATAGACCACCGTGATGGGGTCCATCTAAAAGTTTGACTGGCAATCCAGGCAAGTGTTATGCTAGAATCTGTCCACAATGTGGAGCTTGTTATAACCAGGTTACTGGTCTCACTAACGCGTTTAAATAATTTAGATAATAATAAAGCTGCGTTCAATTCTAACCGGGGTAAGGAGATTTGTTGCAAAGGTGCTACCTTTGACTTGGCACAAAAAAGTTGAGAGTTAACTTCGGAAGTCAACTCGTTGCGAGTAACTAAATAGATACATGCTCCGAATGCTCGTATAGAGGCATCCGCAAGGCCGTGTAGTTCTACGGAGGATTTATGATCTGTTCCACATACATGCCGTGCTACATGTATGGAGGCTGCTAGGTTGAACTGATGCACAAAATTACACCATTCAGTTTTTGTTGGAGTAGATAACTCATCATCCCATTTACTGCTTTCTTGCCACAGCCGTTGCATAAAGAGTTTGGAAATTATAGTAATGGGAGAGAGCAACCCTAAAGGATCAAACGTTCTGGCTATCGCAGATAAAATTGATCGCTTGGTTAAATTTGCTTCGTTACATTCAATGTGTAAATTGAATATCAACGTGTCAGTACTAGGTTGCCACGTTAATCCTAAAGTTTTATAAGTGTCATGGTTTGCAAAATTTACAGATGAAACACTTTCTTGCAATTGTAGGGAACTATTGGTTGTCCACTTTCTTAATGACATACATGCACTATTAAATATTTCAGTAATTTGGGTTTTAATCAAATTGAGCTGATTAATATCGTCGTGTCCAGTTATCAAGTCGTCCATGTACATGTCTGACTCGATAACTTGACAAGCTTCAGGGTACTTGTCCCTATTTGTTTGAGCGAGTTGCATGATGCATCTCGTAGCTAGGAAGGGGGCTGAAGCGGTTCCGTATGTAACCGTGTTTAACTGATACTGGCAAAGCAAGTGAGTCACACTGTCTCTCCATAGGATTCTTTGAAGAGGTCTGTCCTGTGGCTGAATATCTATTTGTCGATACATTTTCTCCACGTCAGCTGTCATCACCCACCTGGGCGTTCTGAAACGTAACAAAATGTCAAATAGATCTTGTTGCACAGTAGGTCCTATCATTAAAATGTCATTCAACGAAAGCCCAGAGGTAGTTCTGGCGCTCCCATTGAATACTACTCTCAGTTTTGTAGTCGTGGAATGTTCTTTTATTACCGCGTGATGCGGAAAATAATAAGCAATTTGAGTGTTATGTGGGGGCACAAGACTCATGTGTCCTAAAGCTAAATATTCGGATAAAAAGTCATCATACCGCGCCTTGAGCTGAGGATTGCGGTTGAGTTTGGATTCTAGCGAGATCAGACATTTTGATGCTCGCGCTAATGAATCGCCTAATACCCCAGGGTCCGACTTCAGACCTATGCGTGTCTGGAATCTCCCCTGCGGTGATCGGGTTGTGGTTTGGACGAATAGATCTTCCATAGCCTTTTCTTCTAAAGATTGATGTTTAGTATTCTCGATGGTTTCACACTTCCAAAAAGCTTCTACCAGTCCGTGAAGACCGGTTGACGCTCCTCTGCTGGACCCAGACGTCCTTCGGGATCCTCCAGACGCCGCAGTCAGCATCGATGATACGAAGGTAGCTTGCATTGGTGCCAAACCGGTCGCCAACCATCCCAAGTGTGAGGGATAGAACCGGAGCCCTCCCCTTGACAGCGACGTCCGGCTGCAGCGCAGGATTCTCCAAAAGACGTCTGCGCCGAGCAGCATGGAGACTGCGCCAGCCTTGGCAAACTGTGGGTCTGCCAGGTCGCGCAGTGGTACGGGCGCCTCACACCTGAAACTGGTTTGGGGAAGATTTGTAGTTATGGTTTCTACAACAAGGAATGAACATTCAGTTTTAAAACCAGATAATCGAGAAGCTATTGTAGCCGTAACGGCTTCAGATGAATAACTTGTTTGTTGTTGAATACCTTCAATAGGCATTTTTAACGTAGATTTAGGAAGCTTCAATGAGTCAGCTAGTTCCCTTGTTAGGAAGTTTGCCTGCGACCCATTATCTAAAACGGCTCGTACAGCTCTTGACGACCCGTCTGAGTCGTACAAGAGTACGCTTACAGTTGTTAACATAGTTTGAACATTATTGGAATTACTAAATGCTGCCAAGGCAATCTTATGGTCTATAGTATGTAACAATGTATGGTGATTGCTTTGACATTTTTTGCATTTGCTTGAGCTACGGCATTTGTATGCTTGGTGCCCAATGCGAAGACAATTGAAGCATAATCTATTACTTTTTGCGGAATCCCGCCTTTGCGAAACATTTAACTGTATGAATTGACTGCATGTGTGAATGTAATGTGGTCCTTTACAGATCGGACACTTGACACCTTCTATTGTAAGCAACGCTTTCTTGGTTGCAGGTCTGCTATTCGTTGGCTCGAGAGTGTATTGATTATACATTTCTAAATGAGATGCCTTTTTTTTTAGAAATGCCAAAAAATCAATAACCGATTTGTAGTCCTTGTGGGACTTCCAATCGCTAATGCTTGGTGGGTCTAATTGCTTCAGAAACTGGTAGATGAGTAATTCATCCCAGTTCGAAGTGTCAACCCCCAAGCTGTTCAGTGCATTTAAATTACTACTAATAGTGTTGGTGAAATTGTGAATCTCATTGAATCTTCTCACATTAAATTTAATACTGTGTATGTTATCTAGATGCGTTTTTATTAAGATCTCCTTGTTGTTGTATCTGGCTTCCAAAATACTATATGCCAGGGGGTAGTTTTTCCCTGATACTTCTAATTGCTCTAAGATTGACTGTACTTGAGGAGATAACGAATTTTTCAGATACATGAATTTCTCTATATTTGAAATGTTTGCATTATTGTCTATTAAGGCCAAAAATAAATCTCTAAATGTTACCCAGTTGTCATATTTTCCATCAAAGATCGGAATTGACAATTTAGGTAAGTTCATGGGGTTACAGAATTCATTATTAACTATATGATTAATTTTTAGGCTATTGGCCTCAGATTGCTCTAAGAACCCTTCATACTTTGCTATTAAATTCACCAGGACCTCTTCCTGGTGTAGCATTGTTCTATGTAGGTCCTCATCATTGGCCAAAGCATCTACATTATGGTTATACAATTCATTAAATTTTGTTATTATTTCTCTGATTTGACATAGTTTTGATTTTACTAGTGAGATTTCTAAATTTTCCTTTAAAATATATTGTTCATAGGTAGCTAATCTAGCTGACAATGTCCTCGTCCAATTTGACAGTCTAGTCGTCATTTTGAAACACAATATACACTAATCACAAATAAATAGATAAATAACACTGGCCTGCCTGTGTGAAGGAATCCTCGGTGATCCCGTGACTCGTACTGGGTCTGGCAGCTCGTGCGGCCCGTGCGTGTGATGATCTCAGCTTTGGTCAGCTGATATGGGGGCGCTTGCCTGCACCAAGCAGCGCTCCGCTGGTCAGAAGGAGAAGCTCCTCCTGCTCGTGGATGATGATGGATGACTCTCGCACTAGGCCATGCGGCCCTTGCGCAGTCGATGTGGGGCTCAGCTGATGGCAATCAGCTGATGTGGGGGCGCCTGCTTGCACAAAGCAGCGCTCCGCATTCGTCAGAAGGAGAAGCTCCCTCTGCCCGGCCCGATGATGAAGGATGACTCTCGCACTAGGCCATGCGGCCCTTGCGCAGTCGATGTGGGGCTCAGCTGATGGCAATCAGCTGATGTGGGGGCGCCTGCTTGCACAAAGCAGCGCTCCGCATTCGTCAGAAGGAGAAGCTCCCTCTGCTGGCCCGATGATGAAGGATGACTCTCGCACTAGGCCATGCGGCCCTTGCGCAGTCGATGTGGGGCTCAGCTGATGGCAATCAGCTGATGTGGGGGCGCCTGCTTGCACAAAGCAGCGCTCCGCATTCGTCAGAAGGAGAAGCTCCCTCTGCCCGGCCCGATGATGAAGGATGACTCTCGCACTAGGCCATGCGGCCCTTGCGCAGTCGATGTGGGGCTCAGCTGATGGCAATCAGCTGATGTGGGGGCGCCTGCTTGCACAAAGCAGCGCTCCGCATTCGTCAGAAGGAGAAGCTCCCTCTGCCCGGCCCGATGATGAATGTGCGCCCGCTGTATGGGGCCACGTGCTCTCCTCTCCGTCGCGCTGCGTAAAAGTCTGCTTTTTGTGAGCACAAAAGGGTCCTCGGTGGACGCAGATGACTCCAGATGCTAGTTCACTGAATAATCCGCTGGTATGGAGCAACAAGGTCGCTCATCCTGCTCGAAGTGACCAAAAATGGTCGGGTTTTGCTCGTGGACTGTATTTTCGATTTGGACTTTAATTTTGAGGTGATGTGGGGTGTGGAGATGACTTGAAAGATGTAGTTAGTTAAACAATTTAATGGTCCTTTATTCCATAAAGATTACAAGGGGTTTTTACAAAGGATTACGTGATTAAATTAGGTGAACAGGTTAAGACAAGTTACCAGTGCGACGCTCGAAGAGAAAAGAGACGGATGTTGGGTTTTACACGCCTGAGGCGTCTGTCAGAAATGCAATACCAACCCAACAAAATGTACCAAAGACAAAAAGATTATTATTCTTGGTAGGTATATTGTTTTAATTAATTTGGTCATATTAAATTTGGACCACAAATAAAATCCTAACCTCAATTGAACCTAAACCAACTTTTTCCGACTTTCCCTTACACAGGGGTGACATTGCCAAAGTGAACAATTTTTAACAGTATGGGTGGTCAGCTTCATACCAACCTATAAGTCAAGGAATAAAATCCTCTTTCAAATTACATTCTTTCTTTACCCATTCATTCCTAACCTTTAAACTTTTACAGTGCTATTCTTAAGCATTTTGGTCGTCCGTTGAGCCCACGCTTTGACAAACTAATGATGCCTTGGCTGGAAGTCTCATCCCCATGGTCATTCTTACCTACCTTATTTCGGTAATATTTGTATGAAGACTAATCAGCTGTTCACTTGCTGCCATCTTGAATTGACAGGTCTTCATACAAATTCATCATTAGTTAGTCAGTGCGGGCTCAACCGACGACTAAAATGTCTAAGAATAGCCCCATTATTTTTTCAATTTTCAACGCAACGCAAAAACGCAACTAAGCTACAAATATAGCGTAACTTCTTGCCGCGTTATCCCCGAAGGGGTCGCATGTGGCGAGTTGAACCTTTTTATTTTTTCAGGTAAGGGGGCCGGCCTTACGCCAACCACTTGAGTTGAAGTGGAGGTTTCCCAGCTCCCGAGAGTGCTGGTACTCATTTCTTGTGAAGGCTGAGTAAACCTTGCCGGTATTTTATTTTGGGGTTTGAAATAAACACCGAAACGGGAAATCATTTCTGACACCCTCGGTGGGATTCGAACCCGAGCTTTCGGCATGGAATGCAAGCACTCTACCACCTGAGCTATCGACCGGACTACGATTATTTTTATTAACTAACACAAGTATATACATTATAGAAGTCATTTGCACGTATCTAACACATTCATCTCAAGCACACACATTCAACTGGTTCTCAAATTTATAAACCCTTCGACCCTTTCACCCACTGCCAAATATGATGTTATATAGGACGTCCCATTTACAACAGAGCACCCTCCCATGTCCAGAGAAGGGTCTATGCTTTTAGGTACACCCCTTAAAAATGTTCAAACGAAGAATTCAGTCAACTTGTATGTGAAGTAAAATACTTTTTTTACTAAGCTACAAATATTGTGTAACTCATTTTCACGTTCTCCCCAAAAGAGTCAACGGTGGCAATTGGAATCTATTTATTTTTACTGGCACGCGAGCTCACCTCACGACGGTCCGAAGTCCAGTGTTAGAACTTAGGGCTCGTAAATGGAAGGCGTGCGTTCGAATCCCAGCGGAGCCCAAAAAATATACCATTTATGTTTTCAAATTTGCTCTTATCTGGGTTGAAAAATTCATAAACCTTTACCAAAGACCTGTCATCAAAAGGTCCGTTCAGCCTTACAGCAACTGGGTCTTGCTTGAGAATTGACGCTTTCTACAGCGACGACCAAGCTCGTAGAGGACTCTTGAGGTGTGATATACACAAAAACAGCGCTCACCAAATAAATTAGCCTAATTTAATTTAACCACTTTGTAGGGTTTGTGTATTCACACAGTGAAAATTCATTTTATTTAAAAAAAAATTATTTTTTTCCAAAACGTAGTTTTATTTTCCATATGGGTGGTGTATATTTGAACCGCAATTGTGTAGGAGGGAGCGTCGATTGAAACATTAAGCCGTGAAGTCAATAAGCTAGAGTTAGAAAAAGTTATAGTGACATTGTAAACTTCGACAGTGTAAAAAATAAATAAATTGCAGTTTGATTAAGAAAGCCCAAATAAAATCATAGCACACTAAACCACTAACAAACTGTCCTTCATTACTTGCACACGCACTTTCTCCGTCAGGACAGCCTTCAGGGCCAACCTTTGCAACATTGATCTCCTAGTCCACACACAGACTTTCTCTTTTGTACTGAAAATCGTATTAAAAAACATACACTCGCAAATTGAGTCGATTCATATTTACATTTCAAATTTGATGGGAAAATGTACGAAAATATGTGGGTCATAGGGTTGGAGTTTTTGCGAGTCCTTTCTGTTTGATTTCATATATTTCAGTATTAAAAAAAGTGAATTATAAATCTAATTAAAATTATTTTTGGTTCTTTCGCTACATTTTCCTGTATAAAAAACCACAACAGACCAAGCTACACATACAATGCAATTTTTTACTTTTTACCATGCTTAACTTTGAAACTTTTTATACTTGATATCCCTACGGGGAAAACGCTACCTTCCCTAAAACAGGGGTGATATTGGCAAAGTGAACAATCTATCTATTATCTAAGTTGCAAGGATATATTGATTTAAAACTCTCAGATGTATGCCCGCAAACAAACACGGGTAGTTCGCGCTTACAAATGCTGAATGTGTACTTACAAATAAAATCCAAACCTCAAATGAACATAAGCCCTACAACTTTTGCCGACCTTCCCTGACACAGGGGTGACATTGGCAAAGTGAACCATTTTTTACAGTAGGGTGGTCAGCCACATACCAACCTATAAGTCAAGGTATACGAATAATACCTAAATAACATTTAAGTATAAAAAATAACAAAACCTAAAAAATAAATCTATACAAAAAAAAGTCAATAATTTCCTATGCAAAAAAATGTACAAATTAATAAACCAACATTACAAATCAACATTGCAGATTAGTCGACACTTCTTTCTGTCCTTGCATACTTCTTTCATTTCATCCAGAGCCATAACCTTTTTCATACACGTCCTCCTTTTATTATGACTCTGGATATCCCATTCATTCGATATTTCAGAAATTTGATCCATCCATACTTTTCTCGGTATTCCTCTACCACGAAATCCATCTTATCTAGCAACATATACTTTCTTCGTCAATCTTTCATCATTATTTGCAGTAAAAAACACTTTGAAATCCAGTGGAGCCTCTCCTAACGAGTACCTCGCATAACGAGTAATTCGCATAACGAGCAAAACAAGGAAAAAAAACACATTTCACTTATGGAGTTGGATCGTATTTCACAGCAAGAAGTTGTGAAGGAGAGTTTGTTAGTGGAGGAAGAGGAAGTAGCAGAGCAACAATCTTCTGGTGCAATAAGAGAAATGGTAAAGGCAAGGGAAACTGTTTCATCGTACATTGAGAAGCATCATCCTAATAAGGAGGTAGCTATGCGTGCTAAAAATATATTGAATGATAACACTGTGTCACATTTTCAACTAATTTTAAAGAGTCTGTGATAACAAATATTTCTAAAGAGCTTTCTAGAATAAAGTAATTAATTATTTGTCATAAATTAATAAAAAAATAAGCTAGTTTCAATTTTAAATCAATTTTTATCCAGGTTGTTACGATCATTTACAATTTATAAGCATTTGTTTATGGTTTGTGTATAAAAACTGAAAATTCATTGATAATTTTTTTTTCAAACTATATGGAATACAGTTGTATAATTTATACTCCTTTATTCTATAAGGTTGTAAAAAATATATAAAGATAACCGAAAATGTATGTATTCAAATATATATTTTTTTTTTAATTGACATTTTGCCGTAAATAAACAGAAAATAAAATAAACGAGTGAAAAAAAACAGTGCTTCAAATAAACAATATTACTTTGTTTTTTAAAGTATTACATAGAAAGAATTAAGAACGAAATCACGTAAGCATATTTGAATAAACGATAAAAAAATGTATATTTGCATGTAAAAATAATTTCGCTTCACGTTTTCATAACGAATTATGCTCCTTATGAGAGATTCCACTGCATAACTGAAATTTCTATCTAAATCTTAATCTAAATCTAAGCTGCAAAGATATGTTTCATTTGAGATTCATATTAAATGCATTCCCATAAGCAGACACGCATAATTTCGCGCTTACACATGCCGCATGTGGACCTACAATATAAAAAACCCAATCTCAAATGAACACAAGCCCTGCAACTCTTGCCGACCTTCCCTGAAGCAGGGGTGAGATTGATAACTTAATATCGTAAACTGTTCCTGTAACCCTGTCACAATTATGCTAGGGGTGATCAAAGCCTCTGCAAAGGTACCTCCATTTCTATCTATCCCCGCACACCCCTTAACTCTACTCTAATGACCGTACACTCAAGCCTTTTTCCAAATAATATCACCACGCAGGTTAGGCGTACCTACATACAAAACGCCTGAAAATCAATTTCCCGAGCGACACCTAATGGTATCCGAGAAATTTCAGGATTTATTACCCCATTTGTAAAAGTCGGGGCGACTCGTACATTTCCGTAAAAGTGACGAAGGTGTACCTGCCTTTAAAAAAATATGTCTACTTTCTAATTTAGTGTTTTACTTTACTAGCTACGTCAGAACAGGTAAGAAACCATTTCATTTCATCCAAATTGGTTATTTAAAGTTTATATTAACCTATTTGACCGGTCTGTAGTCTAGTGGTTAACAGTTTTGACTCGTAAATGGAAGGTTGTGGGTTCGGATCCCGGCGGAGCACAAAAAATATACTATTTATATTTTCAAATTTGCTCTTTGCTGAGTTGAAAAATTTATAAACCTTTACCAAAGACCGGTCATCAAAAGGCAATTAAAACGGCAGATTTTGGAAGAAATCACTCTTTAATATTTTCCGTAAACTTTACTTTTCTCAAGTTTGCAACTCGTACTAAGAGTACAGGGATAAGTTTAAAGTTGGATGACGTCTACGATTGACAGCCTCACTGTATGCAAGTTTACACTTGACGCCTATGCGTGTCATTTAACTGTATCTCTTAATTAAACCTACTTTTAGTAAAACAAAAAAAAAACAAGTTTGTCCGAAACAGACTTAAACATCAAAATGTATACCAAAGAAATAAAGAAATATTTTGAGCTCCACGGTACAAAAAAATCCGGTTTGAATTTAGGCCGGGGCGATTAAGATATATCTTTTTTGCTGTAATTAACCCTTAGAAACACACCCCACATTTGTGTTTTGATACTCGGCATTGCCACCGCAAGGTCGAAAGTCCGATTTACCCTTATTCATTCATCATGCTTTATGCCTGGAGGGTATTTGTATTAAGTTTTTCCACTTAATTGCGGGTCGTGTGGGCTGAAATAAATCAAAAAAGCAAATCAATCGCCCACTGAAAAATGTAAACACCTTTGAGTCTATTTTTGAAAATGTGTTTTTTTAATGTTTCTTGAACAATATTGTGTTTATTGAAAACAAAAACATGAGGTTTGCGTGGTTTTGTACAAAAAATATGTCAATAAGTCAACTTTACAAATCGTGGCCATATAATCGGTAATATTATATAATACGTCGCAAAAAAATATTGGGTTCTGATTTTTTTTGCTTTTAAGAAATCCTGTGCTGGAGACTCCCTAGATTTCAGAGACTCTAGGTGTCTATGACACTTGTTCTACTGCCTCAGAGATGTTAACGAGCTTGGATGTCGCTACAATGCGCCAATACTCAAGCAAGACCCAATTGCTGTAAGGCTTGATGGACCATTTAGTGACAAGTCTTTGGTAAAGATTTCTGATTTTTTCAACGCAGCGAAGAGCAAATTTGAAAATACAAATGGTTTATTCTGGAGTGATTTTTCCTGGATCTGTTGCCGTGGTCTGTGGGAGCTGAAAAAAAATTGTGAAAAATAATTTAGTTACATTTCTATATAAAGTGAAATTAGCCATGATAATCGTCGATCTTCGTTAGAAATGACATTAAAAGAAGAAGATTCGCTTTTTGATCAAAAAATACCTGCATGTTTTGAACGGGAACTAGCACCAACAGTGCGACCGTATTTTACACTTTTTTCACATTTTTTTCTCTCCAACATTCGGAAAATTTGCTACGGCAATTTCGGTCCGGGTGTTCCGGTCATCGGCGTTGTATTTTTCAAATTATTTGCGCATCCGGAATCGAATCGGAGGAATCCGGTTTCGAATACTGCGAGTATTAAAACGTTGCGACGTAAACTCCCCCCGATGGCGTAAATCGAAAGAAACGTTTGGAAGCTAAATCGCTAACTAAAAGTGCCGTCGTGTTTTCCGTACACTTTAGATTTACGCTATCGACGGGATAGTGTGTAATGTTATATACTAGGGCTACAACTCGCCCCCACAGTGCTAGTTTGGCTTATCCTCCGTTTGCTTAAAAGATGACCTTTAAATTGAAATTGTATTAAGAATCAATCAAGACCGAGAAAGGTATGGATGGACCAAATTTCCGAAATAGCGAATGAATGGGATATCCAGAGTCATAATAAAAGAAGAGCTTGTATGAAAAAGATTATGATTCTGGATGAAATGAAAGAAGTACGCAAAGACCGAAAAAAATGGCGGTTGATCTGTAATGCTGGCGTTTAAGGCTGAGGCTTTAAAAAAATATATTTTTTTCACTTTTTTTTTTATAGAATATGTTTCGTAGGTTTTAATTTTTACTGTTTAATTGTTAAGTGTTTGTTTGTTTTATATACTTAAATGTAATAAATTGCTTGTACCCATTAATTTATAGGTTGGTATGAGGCTGACCCCCCATACTGTAAAAAATGATTCCAATGTCACCCCTGTTTCAGGGAAGGTCGGCAAGAGTTGCAGGGCTTACGTTCATTTGAGATCGGGTTTTTATATTGTAGGTCCACATGCGGCATTTGTGAGCGCGAAATTATGCGTGTCTGCTTGTGGAAATGCATTTAATATGAATCTCAAATGATACATATATTTGCCACTTAGATTTATATTTAGATAAGACATATTGGTCCAGTACACATACAAACATTGCTCATGTAAAATTACCTCTGTTGGAGATAAGACAAACAAGCACTAAAGTGTCGAGCTGGGTGGGAGATGTGGGGGTTGTTTGTTGAATTGCATCCAACCTTCGATAGGCGAGATAATGGCAAACATAACGCTGGTTAAAACATGAGTCATTGTGTTACAATCTACGATAAATATACAGTTCACAAAAACAAACAAAATATATCATGTGCCAAACGTATATTTTTATTTTGAAATACACTAATTTGGGAAAAAATATTTTGACGTATTAATAATAATATTAGGATGATTTATTTGGTGAGCGCTGTTTTTGTGTGTATCACACCTTAAGAGCCCTCTGCGAGCTTGGTCGTCGCTGTAGAAAGCGCAATATTGTTATGATTTTAGTTGGGTTCTTTCAATCAAACTGCAATTTATTTATTTTTCAAGATTTATTTCACACAATGTCGGTTTACAATGTATGTTATGTTAAAATTGAAAGGTATCTCCAGGATACTTACTTCCGGCTAGCTCTCATCAGCATCACTCTCAGGGCGTGGGGTTCTTTCTTTCGGTTGCTCACTTGTACTTTGGGTAAGGGTTTTATAATTAAAATATAAGTTTAAAATGAACAAATAAGGGTTTATTTTCTGTAATAATATGGGGGAAAAAGAGGAAATAAGGGAAGGGCCTGACCTGCTCTTTGTCACTAAAACTGGAGTTACGAACTGAAGGCCTGGGGCAGAACCCCAGGCTAGCGGTGGCTCTCGAGGCGGACGCCTCCACACGTCGGAGCCCCTGGGTGGGCGCTCCTATGCACCCGTCTCTGGTCTACAAGGCGGGCGCCTTGGATGGCGGATGCTACAAGTAGAAGGGGAGGGAGCTCCGTTGCTTGGGTGCTTGGTGCTTTGTCGCCGACGTCTCGCCCAGGACTGCCGAGCGATAATCGACAGCCCGATCAGATCCCACGTCGCAGTCCGGCTGCTTCCATGACCGTTCGGCTCTGTTCGGCCCACAAACACATACTGCACACTTCGGGATTGTTTTTTTTTTATATGTTATAAAATAACATAACATGTACTGATCACTTTTTCTAGCTCTACATAAGCTTATCGACTTCACGGCTTAATGTTTCAATCGACTCTCACCTGCACACAATTGCGGCTCACATATACACGTTCATACGGACGTTTCTCGACTATTCTCGATTTTTCGAACATAGTGGATGATTCCATACCAGTGCGTTGTTTTGCCAGCGTGATTAGAATCACGTATTCAGTAATACTACTATACGCTCGTAACAATATACTGTGCAACTCCTACCACCTTTCCCTAAAACCGGGGTGGCATCTACAAAAGTAAACCAAGTTTTTACAGCATGGAAGATCATCATCACGCCAACCGATTAGTCAAGGAACTGTAAATTTAATAATTTTGATGAATAAAAAAACTTTGGTCTCAAATATCTTGGACCGGTCCGTAGTCCAATGGCAACACTTCGGACTCATTAATGGAAGGTTGTGGATTCGAATCCGGGCGGAACACAAAAATATACCATTTATATTTCCAAATGTGCTCTTCGCCGGGTTGAAAAATTCATAAGCCTTTACCAAATACCGGTCACTGAAAGGTCCATCCAACCTTACAACAACTGGGTCTTGCTTGAGAATTGGTGCTTTCTACAGCGACGACCAAGCTCGCAGAGGTGTGATACACACAAAAACAGCGCTCACCAAATAAATCATCATAATATTATTAAATAGGGGTGGTATTTAATGACAATATTAAATGTACCGCTATTTTGCAGACCTTAATTTATCGCTAACAGGAACTGGACTATTCAAATAGTGGTTGATTAAGGATGAACGCTACAGAGGTGATAATGGATTCCACAATGCTGAATAATGAGCATATGATTTATCTGTTTTGTGATGAAATATGGTAATTGTTTTGGAATTTCAGTAGTTGAGGTGATTAACAATAATAAAATGAACGTTTAAATATGAAAGCGAAACAATTTAGTTTATAGATAAAATCAATTACTGTTTTGTTTGTCTAACGGAAAATTGTTTGGTGAACAGAATTTATCTTTGTTGTTTTTTTTTTCAGAGTGGTTTTCTAATCTAATCTAATCTAAGTTGCAGAGATACGTAACATTGAGAATTCACATTATATGCATTTTTACAAGCAGACACGTACAAGGTCGCACTTAAACATGCCGCATGTGGAATATAAAACCCCAAATCTCGAATGAACATACACCCTGCAACTCTTGCCGACCTTCCCCAAAACAGGGGTGACATTGGCAAAGTGAACCATTTTTTACAGTATGGGTAGGTCAGCCTCAAGTTTTTGTATGTGTTATGTTTGAATTGTAGTTTGTTTGTCTGTAAAAAAAGATTGCAGGGCTTATGTTCATTTGAGATTGGGTTTTTATATTGTAAGTACACATGCGGCATGTGTTAGCGCGAAATTTCACATATCTGCTCGTGGGAATGCGTTTAATATGAATCTTAAATGATATATATATATATTTGCAGCTGGGATTTAGATTTTTTAGAGTTAAGTCCACAAGCGGTATGTGTAAGCGCCAACTTAAACGCACCAACTAGTGAGAGTGCTTTCAATTTGAATTTCAAATGTTAAAATACATCTTCAACTCAGATTATAGAATATAGACCGTAGTGACGTCAGACTCTCACAAATGCTCGCGTTTTCTGCCTGACCCGTTTTCATATCCATTTGTTTGGCTGTGTAGGTATACTTAATTGCCGGCACCTGACGCCATACAAAAAAAAAACACATGCCGAGAAATAGCGAGCCCAGAAACATCACAAAACCCTTTTTTGGGGCTCCCCAACGCTCTTTGGTTTCGCACCCCTGTCAACGCGATCCCCGAAAATTTAAACCCCAAAAAATGAAACGCATAAACCCCCAAAGAAAAAAATATATTACATGTTTTTTCATGAGTTTTTCGCTACGCAAATTGCTTGCTTTCATTTTAATGTGCCTCGGTATGTTCTTTTAATGGGAAAAATTGTGTATTTTTTTTTCAGTCACTAATGTAGGTATTTTAAAAAAATAAAAAAAATAAACAAAACAAACGCTTCCATCTTTGTTCTTATTGTATCCTATTTTGTCTTGTTGTTTTTTCTTTAATGAATCTTGTGCGGGAGACTCCCTAGATTTCACAGACTTCAGGGATCTATGACACTTGTTGTAGTGCCGCAGAGGTGTTGTTTACGAGCTTGGTCGTCGCTCAAGCAAGACCCAGTTGCTGTAAGGCTGGATGGACCTATAGTGTTTGAACTTTTTACTTGAAAAATTAAGTTAGTGTTACTTTCTTGATGAGGCCAAAAAAAATTAAATTTTTCACATGTCGATGTGAAGTTCATTTGTAAGGCTATTATATGTAATTTAAGTTGCAGAGATATAATTCTAAATAAAAGGCTCATGTTTCATGCATGCCCAGAAGCAGACACCTGTAAGTTTTCGCTGTCACATGCTGCATGTGTACTTATGCAATAAGCTAAACCTTACATGAGAATAACCTTGCAACTCAAGCCGCCTTATCTGGAAACTAGATTAGAATTGGCAAAGGTGTACCAAGTTTTACAGCATGGGGCGTCAGCCTCGTACCAGCCTCAAAGAACTGAAGTCAATAAATGAAGTTCTGTTCATTAGTGAAAATAGCTATGACCGGTCCGCAGTTCAGTGGCTACACAGTGACTCGTAAATGGAAGGTTTTGGGTTCGAAACCCGGCGGAGCACAAAAATCGCTTGGTTGAAAAATTCATAAAACCTTTACCAAAGACCGGTCACTAAATGTCCATCCAGCCTTATAGCAACTGGGTCTACGGCCTACGGACTACGGACCGGTCGAAAGAGAGAGATAACACGAAAAGGAGAAGGATAACAGAGAGAGAAAAAGTTAGAGATAACAAGGAAAAGAGAAAGATAGCAGGGAGAGAGAGATAACAAGGAACAGAGAAAGATAGCAAAGAGAGATATAAAAAGAGAAAGAAAAATAACACAGAGAGAGAAAACAAGGAAGAGAGAAATTTATTTATTTATTTATTTATTTATTTATTTATTTATTTATTTACGGCGTAAGCCTTTAACAAAATAAGTACATAATTAAATCAAAAACAGTTTTTGTCTTTTACAAATAAACAAAAATACAGTAAGAAAATAAAAGTAAAACTCTATATAAACTCAAAAATAAGAAAACTATAAAAATACCAAAAAACCTTAAACTGTAAGCTATGTATATACAAACAATAAAAATTAAAAAATAGCAAAAAATTAAAAATAAAAACTTCAGATACCATTCAAATATCACTAATAAAGAAATTCACCAGGCAGACATCGTTCATATAATGACAATCTAAAACAATATAATTTATTATATATTATGGATGTCCCAAAAACATTTTTTTCAAACCTTGGTTATAGGTATGGTAATTATTATTATGCAGAACCAAGTCAAGTGAGGCATAATCATTACCAATGCGCTGTAAGCGATGCATACAACTATTGCTTTGTGCGTTAGTGCTTGTAAATGCAGGGCGGTAAGAAACTAATTGTCTAGTCCCTGAACGTGGAGTAAAAAAATTTAACTCACTTAGTAGTGCAGGACAATCAATTAGAGCATGTTTTATTTTGAAGAGGGTGATTAAATCAATAAATTTACGTCTGTCTGACAAATAGTTTAGATTTAGAATCGAATTTAAATAGAGTGGGTCGAAGTGTGACAGGGGAATTTTGAGTTTAAAATTAACTATTTTCAAAAATTTTAAGTGAACCTTTTCTATATTGTCTACGTGCACCATGTAGAGGGGGGACCAAACAGGCGAGCAATATTCCAAGACACTGCGAACCAATGTGGTATAAAGAATTTTGATTGCGGCAGTATCCTGAAAGTCCTTGGTGATGCGGTTTATGAAACCAAGCATTCTCATGGCCCTAGCACAAATGGAAGCAATGTGTAAATTAAAAGATAATCCACAGTCAAACACAACCCCCAAGTCGGTGACCTCCGTTACCACCCGAAGACTGTTTGAAAAAAGTGTATAATCATATATGATGGGATTTTTTATTCTGAAGAAATTCATTACTAAACACTTCGAGACATTTAATGGCAATTCATTTTTATTACACCAGGTTGCTAGATTATTCAAAGATAGTTGGAGACTATTACAGTCAGCCACATTATCTATGGCTTTAAAAAATTTTATATCGTCAGCAAACAGGAGAACATTTGTGTCAGGAAATTGCTTTGTAATATCATCAATAAATAGGAGAAAAAGTAGCGGGCCCAGATGGGAACCCTGGGGGACACCACTAGTTGGTGAGAAGGAGTGTGAGCTATTATTATCTATTCTGACAATCAAAGATCTATCAATAAGGTAGTTTCGGAGCCAAGACAGAAAACTACCAGACACCCCCATACCGCGTAGCTTACTAAGAAGGATAGTGTGTGATACCCGATCAAACGCTTTTGAAAAATCAGTGTATATTACGTCAACTTGTTTTCGGCTAGACAAAGCATTAGAAAGGAAATTCTCAAAGACCATTAAATTAGAAGTAGTTGATCGGTTTGGTAAAAAACCATGTTGATGGACTGAAATTGATCTGGTTGCAACATACCGGATTTTAGTAAGTACAAGCTTTTCAAGTAGCTTCGGAATGGCGGACAATTTACTTATTGGTCGATAGTTTTTGACGTTACTCCTATCACCAGACTTGTATATTGGAGAAAGATACGATTGCTTCCAAAGGGCGGGAAAACATCCAGACGTGATGGACAAATTAAATACCGCACACAGAGGTTGAGACAAGCTATGTACACAGTTTTTCAACATTACCGCTGGGACATTATCAGGGCCAGGATTAGTCAGTGGTTTCATTGATTCAATTTCTGTGATGACATCAACTACACTAAATGACAAATTAGACAGTTGTAAATCAATATGTGAAGAGAATTCAAACGTATTACAGTCAGGACGAATATCATAAACGCTTTTAAAGAAAGATGCAAAAAGGTTAGGAATTTCTTGAACATCATCGGATGACACATCATCATAAAAAACATTATGTGGTATACCGAGATCGCCCTTTCTCAGAGAGTTAGCATATGACCAGAATTTTTTCACATTATGGACAATAGAGCGCTCAGTGTTGGAAATGTAATTTAAATAACAATTTTTGGACAGAATTTTGCAATCATTACGTAATTTCTTAAAATCTAGATAATCCGAAGAAGAATTAGAGATTTTATATTTCAGATGAGCCACTTTCTTATCCTTTATGAGATCAATTAAGTCATGATTAAACCATTTGGGATATTTCCAAGAATAAGGACTAAGCTTAAAAGTAGGTACAAATTTAGTGATCGCTTCGGATAGAATAGAGTACAGATTATTTACTACAACTTCAATATCATCATTATTTACAAAAGAAAAGTCAACACTCTGAAAAAATATATTCATATGAACAAAATCAGCTTTAGAAAAGTCTACAATATAAGTGGTATTTTGGTTTTTATGTTGGACATTAGATGGAAGAGAAATGGAAAGAGGTGGATGGTATGTATCGATGGGAACAAGGATATCAGATGATTCTATAGATTTAGCAGCATTATCACTGCAAAAAACTAGATCCAAAATACGATTACGAGCATTTAATGTAAAATTAATTTGAAAAAAGTTTAAAAAGTTACAAAGATTTAATATGGTAGTTTCCGCCAGTGAGAAGTTCGAAGTATGGCATTTAGGTAACAAGGGATCAGCTTCATTCCATGATATGTTAGGCAAGTTAAAATCACCTACAATCAAGAATTTTGAATGAGGGAACTTATTCCTCATAGCTTCAACCTCAGCTGCAAAGCCACTGTAGAGCTCAACACAAGAGCTAGGGGGCAAGTATACACATGCAATTATATATGAAGGATCAGTAAGCAGCAGTACAAATATGAGTTCAGTGGTCTTGTTGATACAGGGGATCACTTTTGATTGAATGGATTTAGAAACAGCAAGTAGCACACCCCCTCCACGCGACTTGGTACTTGTGCTAGTAGATCGATCAAGCCGATATGTATTGTAATTATTAAAGCCAAGCTCTGAAGAATTAACGTCAGGCGTCAACCAAGTCTCGGTTAGTGCAAAAATATCAAACTTCAATAATGCGGAAAGAGAGACATATATATAACAGAGAGAGATAGAGAAAAGTAGAGGGAGAGATTTGGTATTTAATCATGGGCAGATACAAACGTCGGCAACTTGTTTAAATTACCATCTAATGGAATGATAATTTTAATTAAGGCTTAAGATAGAGCGCCACAATAAAACATATTTTAATTCAGTAATTACGGGGCGGCCGCTTGGGGCCCCCTGCCGGATTATCCCGCATGTAATCTGGGAGCAAGCAAGGCTATTTTATATTTTCCACCCCCTCGTAGCAGGGTATTTAAATCAAGCTTATTTATTTTTTTGGGAAATTTTCATCATAGTAGGGACTGTAACTATAATAATTGTAAATCTTTCGGCTATGGGGTGGCCAGAGCTTGTGCAGAGCTGCCTCCATTTCTTCCATCCTAATATGATATACCTATATATTTATATATTTTTTCAGAAATCCTGTGCGGGATACTCCCTTGATTCTAGAGACTCTTACGAGCTTGGTCATCGCTACAAAGCGCCAATACTCAAGCAAGACCCAGTTGCTGTAAGGCTGGATGGACAACAAACAACCTTCCCATTCAGAGTCCGCAGTGCTACCACTGAGCTACTGACCGGTCAAATATAATAATAATATTAGGATGATTTATTTGGTGAGCGCTGTTTTTGTGTGTATCATACCTCCAGAGCCCTCTGGGAGCTTGATCGTTGATGTAGAAAACACATACATATTCTCAAGCAAGACCTAGTTGCTGTGAAGCTGGATGGACCTTTAGTGGCCGGTCTTTGGTACTGGTATATGAATTTTCCGCCCAGCGAAAAGCATATTTGAAAACATAATTGGTATATTTTGTTGTGCTGGAATATGAAAAATTCATAAACCTTTTTCCAAAGATCAGTCATCAAAAGGTCCATCCAGCCTTACAGCGACTGGGTCTTGCTTGAGAATTGGCGCTTTGTGGCGACGACCAAGCTCGTAAACAGCACCTCAGTGGCACTACAACAAGTGTCATAGACTATAAGTCTCTGAAATCTAGAATTGAAATGAGATTTTCTACAGTGACGACCAAGCTCGCAGGCTCTTGGGGTGTGATACACACAAAAACAGCGCTCACCAAATAAATCATCCCTATATTATTATACAACACAAAAAAAAACAAAAAAAAAATACAGAAAAGTAAAAAAAAAAATTTAAAAGAGAATAAAAAGCATTACCTCGTTTCTTTACACGTGAATGAACACGTGGATGTTTGAGTTTGAACGAATTTATTTTACTGGCTCAACTAAAGTCTTGTGCAGCATCAGAAGCGGGGGGGTGTCCTCGCACTTCAACGTCTTTTAAAACTTTCGCACAGTTATATGCAAAAAACAAACGTAAGCTGCATGTGAATTTGCACCCAGAGAAAAGTTACGTTGATTTTTCTTACAAGGAATATATATATTCCAGCTTTGATCCTTGTCGGCAATGCTCGTTCAAATATATCTTAGTCGTAAACTTTGCGTTTTAACTCAAGTATAACGTATAACCAACAAGCTGTAAAGCAGCAGAGAAAGCTACTAAAAGCTACTAAAGTATATCGGTCATGTTTTGAGAAATGATAAAAAAATAACGTATTCTCCATCTTATCATACAGGGTAAGATTGGGGGGTACTTTACCCAACTCCACCCACCAAGTTCATACAACTCATGCGGAGTCGCTTTACTTGGTGATACTTCACTTGCAATGTTGTTTTGGCGGCGGAAGGCCTTCCCGTTGAAGTTAATCAGCTAAAGTTACTCTACTCAAGAAAGGAAAAAGAGAATCCTCAAATCTGGCTAATGCATGACTCTAAGAAGTCCCACCCTCCACTGGGACGCCAAAGCATAGCGTGGCTGAAAACCTGCGACAATGGTTCAACAAGAACAAAAAGTCCCCGTTCTGAACCGCAACATTTAAGGTCAAAATACATGATGATCGCCGATCTTCGATAGACGTGGCACGTAAAGAGGAAGGCTAGTAAATGGCTAAAGGAGAAATGAATCTAATAGCCTGTGACCCGTAGACTGTAACTGTTACTCTGTAACTGACCCGTAGACTGTAACTGTTATTCTTTTGTAACAGGTTGCCCTAATTACAGTGCACCCTCACAGCCATCAACAAGCTGGGAGGAACTCTTTCACCATACTTTTGAAGGTGTCTAAATTATATTGAAATATAGTTATGTTTAAGATAGAATTACGGTCGTTTGACATTTTGACTGGTTGAGGATCCCAGAAAGGATTAAATTTAAGCTGGGTCTCACGGTACACAAAACGCTGCATGGAGTGGCGCCAGAGTACTTGCAGGAGCTGATAGTACCGAGGAGTCTGAGCGAAAGGGGGCTCACTCTGCGATCTGCCGACAGTGCTCTTACATCTGTCAGCACTCAAGACAGAAAAAGAAGTACAGTGTTCGGAGACCGCGCTTTCGCCGTTGCGGGACCGTCCACCTGGAACCAGCTGCCTCCTGAAGTGCGCGCCAAGGAAGGGATAGAGAGTTTCAAGAAGGGAATGAAGACCCTAGTCACGAAACGGCGCTATAAAAATCATCATCATCATCATCATCATCATCATCATTTGACAATTATATTAATTTTCGGATATTTAACGAACCGTTCGGTGAGAACTGACGAAACGTAGAGAATAATGTAAGTTCTCACCGAACGGTTCGTTAAATATCCGAAAATTAATATGATTATAATTTAGTAGATTATATAAAATTAATATGTCTATATTGAAATATGTCTATTTTTGACACCATTTGGCCAGGGGTGGCCAGAGCCTCTGCAGAACTTCCTCCATCGCTTCCTATCCTTACATACCTCTTTCAATTCATTCAAATCCATCACCTTTTTCATGCATTTTCTTCTGTTACGCTCATTTTATATATTCCATTATTTTACAATCTCCTCACTCTGATCACTCCATACTTTTCTCGGTCATCCCTTACCTCATTTTCCTTTCACACTTTATCTGTATAAAGACAAAATTAAAATAGCATTTCGCTCAAACTGTTTCTATGTAATTTCTATGAAACGCGACGGTTGAGTTTAACTTTATGCTCTATACTTGGGCGCATTGAAATTGTAATTTCTCCAAAGCGGAAACGTCCAAAGTGCAAACGAGAAGCGAGACTTTTACTAGTATTGAACTGTTCGAAGTTTCGCCTGGGGGTTTGTGGCAAAAGTTGCAAACGTACATTGTTGCTCAAAGACAGTGCTTGACAAAACGCTCCTACATATCGACACCTTAAAGATATAACCGAATAAGTGGCACATTAATCTGAAATGGTTTTCTCAGATAAATGCACCTTTTTCCTATTTTCTACGAGAGGAAACACTAAAATATTGTGAGAAACTTGTAGTTTAGAAGTTTTTCATGAGTACTGCTTTAGATTTAGTCCACTTAGGAAGTTACATAAGGTTTTATCCAAGATTTCTCAAATCAGTCAATCAGCACTAGGGAATGCAATCTCGTTCTCGCGAGATCGGGATCTCGCGAGATCTCGTCCATATTTTGCGAGACTGAGTCTCGTTCAATTTTTGTACGAGATCTCGCGAGATTGCGAGATTGAGTGGCGCAGTAAAATCGGTGTGTGTATCGTAGCGCGGTTGCGCGCGAACTGCTCTGCGCATGCTGTAGGCACTACTCGTGGCTACAAGAATCGTTGACACTGTTGACAGCATTGAAAAAGCCCAATCGTTCAACAAATTCATTGGAGATACTCATTAAAAAAGAGATGAATTTGTATGAAGCTGGAGGGGTTAAAGGTGAACTCCTTCAGTTTGTACACAACTGTTTGTCGACTGTGGTTCCGACTAGTGTAGAGGCAGAAAGAGCATTTTCGGCCGCGGGGCACTTGGCCTGTAAAATCAGGAGTCGTCTATCAGATGAAACCCTTGATATGCTGTGTTTTTTGAGAAGCCACTTTAAAAAATAACTTATCCTTTTAATAACACTGTTTAATAATACTTACATATCCTTAAAAATTACAAATGCTGCAGAAAGCTGAATAAGTGTTACATTTCGAATTATTTCGAAGTGTTTTTTTTGTTTTGGTTTGAGTTTTTTGTTCATAATACTGCAGAAGGCGGATTTAGTGTTATATTTCGAAGTTTTTTTTTTTTTATTTTAAGTTTTTTGTTCATAATACTAGGATAGGAATAGAAGGATGATTTTTGTTATATTTAGAAGTGTTCTTTTTGTTTTATTTTGAGTTTTTTGTTCTTAACACTGCAGAAGGCTGATCTTTTTTATATTTATTTTGTTATTTATATCTTATATTTTGAAAATCAATAAACGGAATTAATAGTATTAGCGAATGTTTTTAGTAAAAATACCCAATTGGGCGAGATCCCCTAATCAGCACTTATTCAGTTTAACCTTTAAGGCGGCTATTTCATTATATAATTGTTCATTGACCTTTAGATTTGGTATGCGGCTGACCACTAATGCTGTAGAAAATGGTTCACTTTGTAAAATCAATGTCACCCCTGTTTCAGGGAAGGACAGCAAAGTTGCAGGGTGTATGTGCATTTGAGATTTGGGTTTTTATGTTGCAGGTTCACATGCGGCATGTGCAAGTGCGAACTTGTACGTGTCTGTTTGTGAGAATTCATATAATGTGAATCCTCAGTGTAACATATCTTTGCAACTTAGATTAGATTGGATTAAACTGCCTAAGATTTGGTTCAGTTACTATAAGAAGTTGCACAAGGTTTTATCCAAGATTTCACAAATCAGTGAATCAGCACTTATTTAGTTTAACCTTAAAATTGGCTATTTATTCGATTTAAATCGAAATCATTTGTGCACCAATAAGTTTTTTTTTCTCAGGTATGGGTCCAACTTTGCGCCAAAATATTTTTCATAGAAACTTGTCACCCATTCTTCAAGGACGGTCAGCAACAGTTGCAGAACTTATGTCTCATTAAGACAATGTCATTGAAAGGTCATTTTTTAATCAAATGATAGATAAGCCAAACAACCTTTGGTGGAACGATGTGTGATCTATAATAAAAGAAGAAAGAAACTGGCATCTTGTAAGAGAATATGGCTTAAATTTTGAAAGCCTTACCACTTCAAACGAAACCAAATAGCATTGTCAAACTTTTTATATGACAGCCTCTCTTTATTCTGAAGCCGAAGAATTGTTTGACTTTGAGAAAAGTGCGCCAAAATTTCAGCCCCCCCAGCTAAGTGTCGTGAGACCACTCTAATGGTTCGCATTCGCAACTGAGGCGAGATGTTGGCATATGTAAGAGAGATTCCTGCTCTTGTTCAATTCCATTCACATTGAAAGCACTTTGCTGATATTATGAAGTCTGTCGAGAAAGAAAATTGCGAGTGTTTGAACGTGAAACTCTTTATGTGCAAATTTTTTAAAATTCAAAATAAAAATTTTCAAGTGTCCTTTATAATATAATGTTATGTTATTTTAAAAAACATATAAAAAACAATCTACAAGTGTACAGTGTGTTTTGTTGGCCGAACGGAGCCGAACGGTCACGGAAGCGGCCGAACTGCGCCGTGTGATCTGATCAGGCCGTCGGTCATCAGTTCCCGGCAAGATGTCAACGGATTAAGACGTCAGCGACCAAGCACCAAGCGGTGCAAGAGGGGGCATAACAATGGAGCTCCCTCCTCCCCATCTACTTGGATTTCCTGCCAGCAAGGCATCCGCCTTGTGGACCAGAGGCATAGGAGACATAGTGCATAGGAGCGCCCACCCAGGGGCTCCAACGTGTGGAGGCGTCCGCCTCGTGAACCGCCGCTAGTTCGGAGCTCCAGCCAACGGAATAGGGAGTGTTCTAGTGGCAACCTGCAGTTCGTGCTATTTCCTAAATTTTCCTTTTGCCCCATATTAGTTTAGTAAATAAACCCTTATTTGTTCATGTTAAACTTATCTTTTAATTATAAAACCCTTCCCAAAGTACAAGTAAGCAACCGAAAGAAAGAACCCCGCGCCCTGAGAGTGATGCTGATGAGAGCTAGCCGGATGTAAGTATCCTGGAGATACCTTTGAATCTTAACATAACAATAAAACTTCAAAGAACAAAGTAACATATTTTTTCAACACTGTTTTTGTTTCACTCTTTTATAAGAAATCAACATAAATAAACAGTTTTTAAATATAATATGACATTGTTATGTAAATACGAGTAGTACATGCAATATAAATATTGAGATAGGTATAGGTATTAGTAATAGCTGATAAAAAAATTGTATAATATTTGTGTGTAGGATTAATGATTGTTGAGTACATAGAGAACTCACTAGATTGTCATGTGCATTGAGAAGCTTCTGGCAAAATTCACCTTAAGAAGCTTCTATCGCTGGGCTACAAAAAGCCGCAAACAGCTTGCAGAAGTAGAGTTCTCTTGCGACCTTATAACTGTGCAGACTACAACAGCATAAGTACTTTTTTACTTGATGTTTTATATAGAAAATATTAACAATGAATTTTTAGTGTGAATATACAAACCACAAAAAATATAATGTCGCATGTAGTGCGAGGTATCTGTCAATTTTCACAGATAAGAGGTTCACCCTGACGCTAACCATCAGTTGGTAGAATGCTTGCTTTCAAATGCTTCCATACCAGAGGACTAAGGTTTGATCCTAACCAAGTGAATCAGAAATGATTTCCCATATTGATGTTCATTTGTAACCCAAAATAAAAATTCAAGCAAAGCTTACTCAGCCCTCACAAGAAATGAGAACCAGCTCCTTCGAGAGCTACTGGGAAACCTTCACTTCAAAGTCTTTAGCGTAAAGCCGGCTTCCTGTGAAAATAAATAGGTTGCACATGTCACATGCTACCCATAAGAAGTGGCACTATATGAGCAACTTATTTTCGTTTTCATCGTCATCACTGAAGTATCGATTTTGCACGTTTGTGGTTTAATCTTAGTGCCAACGTTTTTTTGTCCTTTGAGACGGAGTAGGTAATAGAAATCATCAGTCGTCTATGGTTTGAGAGTTGTTTTATTTGATGCATATTTTACGATTCTTATCTTCCAAAAAAAATCTTCAAAAGAAACACATGAAAGCTTTTTTGTTAAAATTATTTTCTTTTTATGTATTCGCGAAGAAGAATGCAATTCACTTAACCAATTTTCAGCTGATCTATGAGTGCTTTTTACATGATCAATTGGTAATTCTTCATTTATTATGAGGTCCGCTCGTAAATTGGCTGAGACAACATTGTGTGTCGTCACCCGGCCTGGTTGCTAGGGGACCACTCATACTGTACACATGGTTCACTTTGCCAATACCACCCCTGTTTCAGGGAAGATCGGCAAGAGTTGCAGGGCTTATGTTCATTTGAGATTGGGTTTTTATATTGTAGGTCTACATGCGGCATGTGTGAGCGCGAAATTATGCGTGTCTGCTTGTGAGAATGCATTTAATATGAATTTCAAATGATACATATCTTTGCAACCTAGATTTAGATTAGATTTTAGTTATAAATTCAAGAGAAAAAACAAAGTGTTGATTCACTTAATTTCATTTTTTTGCTCAAACGTTTTCGCCTCATAATTAATAAGGCATCTTCAAGAGCATAATTGTTGCAATTGTTTGTACTTCAATTTTCAAGACGAAAATTCATAGAATTTTTTTATAAAAATATAAGATGCAAAATATAAAATATGCATTTTACCAGTCATCGACCGGACTTTTTACGAGCTTGGTCGTAGCTACAAAGTGCCTATTTACAAGCGAGACCCAGTTGCTGCAAGGCTGGATAGACCTTTGATGACCGGTCTTTCGTAAAAGTATATGAAATTTCAATCCAGCAAATACCATATTTGGCAATAAAAAACGTATAATTTTTGTGCTCTGGTGGAATTTGAACCCACAACCTTCCATCTACGAGTCCAAAGCGTTACCACTAGACTACGGACCGGTCATAATCGCCTTTTCAAAAACCTAATCTTAGTCCGGTCGATAGCCTAATTGGTAGAGTGCTTGCATTTCATGCCGTGAGCTCGGGTTCGAATCCCACCGAGGGTGTCAAAAATGATTTCCAGTTTCGGTGTTTATTTCAAACCCCAGAAAATACCGGGAAGGTTCACTCAGCCTTCACAAGAAATGAGTAACAGCCCCCTCGGTAGCTGGGAAACCCCCACTTCAACTGAAGTGGTTGGCGTAAGGCTTACCTGTAAACCTTACCTTGGCCCTTACCTGTAAAAATAAATAGGTTCAACTCGCCACATGCGACCCTTTCGGGGATAACGCGGCAAAAAGTTACACTGTATGTGTAGCTTAGTTGCGTTTTTTTAACACCTCTAATTTATTCGGTAGGTGATAAAATTAATTTGAAATCATTATTGTATTTATTTAGGAAGCCACATCAAACAAAGTCTAATTTATGCTAAACGCAAAATTACGAGTATTTCAATATTTTAAACTGCAATCAACGCAAACCGCGTATCCTAATGACAATGAGTCGTTGAAATAAAAATAAAAATAAAATATAATATATAAATAAAATTTCCAATATATTTGTCACACCTACAAAACATGCACGCAGTTATTTGTAACACTTTTTATTTTTAAAAAATTAGTTCATCCTCAGTCGTCTTAGAGAGAGTGTCTCCTGAAGACGTTGGCTACGTCGCCAACTAAACGCCGAAAGTTATGTAATTTCTGCCATAACGGTTCGTCTAATATTCGAAAGATTAATAACATAACTACGTAGTTATTAAAATTGTAAAAATGAGTAATAGCTGCTCACTTGATAAATGATTTGCCTTTTTAGAAAAAAACTTAAGGTTAAATCTTTTCATGCGGACATTGTTTGGGATACTTAGTAACCAAAAACCAAATGTTTGCTTGTCTTCCCCTAGCAACCCGGCTGTTTTCGGTAGACTTTTACAATTGAAAGTATTACTGAAATTAAATCTTTCAGCTAAATACAGTCGGTGCTATTCTTAAACATTTTAGTCGTCCGTTGAGCCCACGCTTTGACTAACAAATGATGCATTTGTATGAAGACCTGTCAATCCAAGATGGCCGCAAGGAAACAGCTGATAAGTCTTCATACAAATATAACCAAAATTCTGTAGGTAAAAATGACCGTGGTGATGAGAATTCCAGCCCAGGCATCATTAGTTTGTCAAATTGTGGGCTCAATGGACGACCATAATGTATAAAAATAGCACTGAGTGTTCTGTAAAAATTAATTAATTCATCGATTACTTTCCGATAACCTAGGGACTCACTAAGTGAACGCAAAGACAGCCGCGCCGCTTGAATAACCAGCCTTGAGAATGCTTTCTGTTCGTGAGAGCGAAACGTCCGCAGATGGAAAAGCTGTGACTATAACATTGTGTAACAGTCGATTACTTTATGATATCTGAGGGATTCACTGAGTGAACGCAAAGACCACCGCGCCGCTTTAATAACCAGCCTTGAGAATGCTTTCTGTCAGTGAGAGCGAAACGTCCGCAGATGGAAAAGCTGTGACTATAATATTGTGAAACAGTCGATTACTTTCCAATATCTGAGGTATTCACTAAGTGAACTCAAAGACCGCCGCGCCGCTTTAATAACCAGCCTCGAGAATGCTTTCTGTTCGTGAGAGCAAAACGTCCGCAGATAGAAAAGCTGTGACTAAAACATTGTAAAAACGTAACCCATTAAAATTCAAAAACAATTTGTCAATTTGCAGAAACAACATCTTTGTTCCGCAACTATTTGGTTTTGTTTGCAGCAAACGTTACACGGACGTGTACAAGTACGTAATTGGATTTTCCGCTAACCCGTTGCGGCAACTTGCTACGCGCGTCATCCCGGCCGTGCGAAAAATAACTTCATTCCGCAATATTACATTACTCTGCGAGTGACGAACGTTTTGTTTCATGCAAATTCGGTGTAAATCCAATTTCAGCGACATTGCCGAAAACAAGTTGTTTCGTCGTGCTAACCCTAAAAGCATAACCAGCTTCAAATCATCTCGCGAGATCATATTCCAATTTCAAAACCCTATTACTTCTTTGATTAAACTTGTATTTCTTTAATTCTCCCAGCATTTCGTCCCCACAGTTCTTAAAAAAAAAATACTGATTTATTTGGTGAGCGCTTTTTTTTGCGTGTATCACACCTCAAGAGCGCTCTGAAAGTGCCAATTCTCATGCAAAACCCAGTTGCTGTAAGGCTGGATGGACTTTTTGATGACCGGTCTTTGATAAAGGTTTATAAATTATGAGTGAAGTTCAAATTGAAGATCAAATTGTTCAAATTTCCCAGTGAAGAGCAAATTTAAAAATATAAATGGAATATTTTTTGTGCTCCGCCGGGATTCCAACCCACAACCTTCCATTTACGAGTCCAAAGTGTTACCACTGGTCTACTGACTGTTTGGCTTATTTACAACTTGATTCAAGGATGCTTCAGTTTGCAAATGTCCCCCCTGTTTTAGGAAAGGTCGGCAAGAGTTGCAGGGCTTGCATTCATTTGAGATTGGGTTTTATATTGTAGGTTCACATGCGGCATTTGTTAGCGCAAACTTATACGTGTCTGCTTAAGGGAATGCATTTAATATGAATCTTAAATGATATATATCTTTGCAGCTTAGATTTAAGATTAGGTGACCTTTCAAAAAAATTGTCTTAAGAATCACATTCTACACAATCTGCAAAAGCGTTAAACATAATAATGTGTAATTTTATACATGCAATCTACATATATACAATCAATCGGATGTATGGATGTTTGTTCTTTGTGGACTCCTAAACTACTGAACAGATTACGATGAAACTTATAAGAGTAATTTTTCCATGCTAACTTAGTATTTTGTGTACAAAAAACCAGAGCAATAAAGGAAATGAGAACAGAAATATGCTTAAACTATTTTCACCTTAGATAGGGATTTTCTTCGGCTAAAAAAAGTGTGCAAGGACACAAGACAGTGGAGGGACATCTGCAGACATACTGACCACCCGTAATAGCGGCATGATTCAATAACCGTTAAAATACGAGCCACCACAAGGAGTGGCAGGGTACAGCTACTTTGACATAAATTATTTCTAGAATTCATCTCTTATCTTTGTATATATCCATCTGGAAGGGGTAAAATTTAAGTTAACAATTTATTTGTCACAGTATTTGAATGTATTTTGATAATAATACTGTTAAGTAAATATGTAATATAAATATCAAAATAAGTAGGTATAGGAATTGTGTATTGTATGTGTGGGTAGGAATCATTGAATAAGATACTTGAAGCATCGAGAAATAATAATTACTATGCCTTTCTAGAACTGTCTAGCAAATATAGGCCTAGATTGTACTGCTTTAAAGAGTAAAGGGTGCGAGTGGCTTGCAGGGTGAGCAGTATCATACGAGATTTACAAACACATAGAACTAACTTGATCAGTGAACAGAAACCAAGTGGAATAGTCGAGAAAGCTTTGTGAAAATAAATTATGTAAAAGTGTAAAATAAACAACTGTATAAGAAGACCTGTGTATTTTAATTTGAAAGACTTTTGAACCCTAATTTCGTAACAATACTATATAAACTACTTCAGTTAAGTCCTTACAAAATATAGCAATATTTTGTACACAAAAAATAAAGTTACCACCCTCGGGTTAAGGTTTAACCCATATTCAACATGTTTTGTGTTCAAATTTCAGCTGTTAGCTACATAATGTGTCCCATTACAGCAAGCGTCATAAAAATCTTTATTATATATTCATTAAAATAAAAAAAATCAAAATTTATAATCGGCCCGTAGTCCAGTGGTAACACTTTGGACTCGTGAATGGAAGGTTGTGGGTTCGAATCCCGGCGGAGCACAAAACATATACCATTTATATTTTGAAATTTGCTCTTCGCTGGGTTGAAAAATTCATAAAACTGTACAAGCGACCGGTCATCAAAAGGTCCATCAAGCCATACAACAACTGGGTTTTGCTTGAGAATTGGTGCTTTGTAGCGACGACCAAGCCTTTCAAAGTCCGGTCGATGGCTCACTAGGTAGAATCCTTGCATTCCATGCCGAGAGCAAGGGTTCGATCCCAAGGTGTACTCCGCCTTTACAAGAAATGAGAACCAGCCCCCCCGGAAGCTGGGGAACCCCCACTCCAACTAAAAGTGGTTGGTGTGAGGCCGGCTCCCTTACCATAAAAAATAAAATATAGATCCCGAATCACCACATGCGACCCCTTCGGGGGGATAAAGCGGGCAAAAAGTTACACCATATGTGTAGCTTCGTTGCGTTTGCATTATAATTGTTTATCCAAAACTGTCTGTTGCTATAGAGGCCAAATAGACCCAACTGCTTTATGTAAGGCTGGGTATACCTTTGCTACCAGTATCATCAAAAATGCATTTATTTATTACTCTCCCGTAAAATAAGGGACTGCTAGTGCCTTCATGTGATGTGGGTCCTTCTGACACATTTTTGTGGGACTTGTTTGAATTTATGTATTAGGATGTCTGCTCCTTTTTATTTCATGTATTTTGAATATCACAATCTAGTCCAGTCTAGTCCAGTCGATTGCTCAGCTAGTAGAATGCTTGCTTTATATGCCAGAAAGTTAGTGTTCTTTCCCCACCAAGGGTGTGAGAAATATTTTCCGGTTTCGGTGTTGATAAAAAAATTAAAATTAAAACAACGTTAAAATTTATTTCGTCCACAGAAAAATAATATAATTAATCCTTTCTATATAAAGCTTCAAAGAACAAAGTTATATTTTTTGAAATACGCTTTTTATGATGGTCCATATTTAAACCGAAAACGTTAGTAAACTTATCTATAAAGATAAAATAAACGAGTGAAATAAAAACAGTGTTTTAAAAAATACAACTTTGTTCTTTGAAATTTTATATAGAAAGCATTATTATTATTTATCAATGAATTTTCACAGTGTCTATTCACAAACCATAACAAATAATATATAATAATGTGATGAGATGGTTTGGGCATGTGGAAAGAATGAATGATGATAGACTGACAAAGTATGTATACAAAGAAAGTGTGAAAGGAAAAAGAGGGAAGGGACGCCCGAGAAAAGTATGAAGTGATCAGATTGAGGATATTGTGAAAGAATGGGATATACAAAGTGAGCGTAAAAGAAGACAATGCATGAAAAAGGTGATGGATATGAAGGAATTGAAAGAGGTATGTCAGGATAGGAAAAAATGGAGGCAACTCTGCAGAGGCTCTGGCCACCCCTAGCGGAATGGCGACAGAGTTACAGTTACAGTTACAGTATTACTTCTTTTTTTTTCGACAAAATATTTTTAAATTTTAGCAATTCAGCTAACTTCACGTTAAACTATCAAAAGTGACGTAATAAAAGATGGCGGCATTAGTTCCGATTTTCAGCACGTACATATTAAGCCTGTACCTGATATCGGCGATGGCTAAAAGGAAATAAGGCATAAGCGATGTTTTGGTCAAAAATGAGTTATGAATGCTATCTCACTTTACGTAAATTCCGCTCTTTCTAATGCAACAATCCCACAAGGAGTGCCACCCGAGGTATGCTATTAGCTTCAGTAACATCGAACCATTTACTTTTAGAGTCATGGGCACGCCTCTGACCTAGAGGTTCTTGTTTAGTCGTGCCGTTGCTTTCACTTTACGGGAAGGCCTTTCGCCACTTGAGAAAATATATAGCTTTGCATGAGCGTCCATGTGCTGTGGGTCCTTCTGACACATACATACAGGACGGGTACGAGGAGGGTTTGAGTGTCTTTCTAATGCGCTAACTCCCATAGCTCTACGATTATTTTTTTTGTTTTTTATGCCCAAGCAAAAAACTGCGTTTTCGAAGTATGGTTTTGGTGTAACCGACAAGATTTTGACCTTTTTGACCTAAAGGCGCTTGTAAAATAATAAAAAAACTTGAAAAACAACGTCATCATCATCTTCTAAAGGCAGTGCCTTGTTGTATCAGCCATCTGTCTCTGTCTGCTGCCATCCTCTTGAGATGCGAGTAGGAGACATCCATGAGCCGCTTTAAATCCTTGAAGTATTAAGTTCTTGGGCGACCTCTTGTGCGTTGTCCTAAGATTTGCCTTCAAAGATGTTGCTAAAAAAAGGTGCTATTTCTGATTGAGTGCCCTATTAGCTTGGCTTTCCTCTTTAAAATATGATTTATCAGCTCTCTTCTTTCTTCTACGTCCCGCAACACCTTTTCGTTGGACTTCTTTTCGACCCATGATGTCTTGGACATTTTCCTCCATGTCCACATCTCGAATGCCTCCAGGCGTAACAAAGTTAAACCATATTAATAGAAAAGCCTTTATTTTATTTTTTTATTTCTAGAGCTGGTTTGATTTTAACGATGTGATAAAAAATAAAAATAAATTTATGCCTATTTTTCTGCAATCTCAAACTAAACTGCTCTCCTGAAAAATTAAGTTTTTGTCGCTTATGCCCTATTACCTTTTAACTATCGATATTATTTTTTCGGCATTGCCAACTCGGTTCGATTTCACATTTGGTGACGCCGAAATTCCGCGCGTCAACGCTACGTTCAGTCGGCACTCCACTTTCACCTGTCAGCGCGCACTCCGTCAACTGAAAATTTCAATATTCATCACCGCGACGGAATCTATCGTCGACGGAATTTTTCAGTCACTAAAATGTCTGGACATGTAACTAACAGTGGCGAAGCGTGCCATACAAGCCGATTCCCATCGGTTTCCCGTTTAAAATGAGGCAATAATAATAATAAAGTATATAAAATGTAATTTGTTCCTTGACTTATAGGTTGGTATGCGGTTGACCACCCATACTGTAAAAAATGGTTCACTTTGCCAATGTCACCCTTGTTTCAGGGAAGGACGGCAAGAGTTGCAGGGCTTATGTTCATTTGAGATTGGGTTTTTATAATGTAGGTCCACATGCGGCATGTGTACGCGCGAAATTATACATGTCTGCTTGTGGGAATGCATTTAATATAAATCTTAAATTATATATATCCTTGCAGCTTAGATTAGATTAGATTAGATTAGACTGCATGATTTCAATGCGGAAAAAATACGTATTGTTTCTTTGGTTTTAAATGTATTTTTTTTACTTTGTGCCTATATTTTTTAACTACTTTGTTACATCATTTTAAAAGGGAAGCCTATGGGAACCGGCTTGTATGGCACCCTTCGCCACTGGTTACTAATATACCTCTTAAACGATCAGGGGTGGAAGTCTCATCATCACGGTAATTCTTACCAACCGAATATCGGTAATATTTGTTTGAAGACTAATCAGCTGACTAATCTATAATCTAAGTTGCAAGGATATATTCATTAAAAGCTCTCAGATGTATGCCCACAAACAAACACGTGTAGTTCGCGCTTACAAATGCTGATTGTGTACTTACAAATAAAATTCAAACCTCAAATAAACATAAGCCCCACAACTTTTGCCGACCTTCCCTGAAACAGGGGTGACACTGGCAAAGTGAACTAATCATCTTGGATAAATAGGTCTTCATACAAATATTATCGATATTCGGTTGGTAAGAATTACCGTGGTGATGAGACTTCCAGCCCTGGCCAGCACCGCAATGAAAACAGAGTTACAGTAACAGTTGAAGTGTGCGTAATGTAGAATGATACATTTTTCAATAGAGTAAAATTACTTAATCATCTTGCTGATCAGAATGAAAAAGAGAGCTTGCATGAAGAAGGCTATGACTCTGGATAAAATGAAAGAAGCATATAAGGACATAAAAAATGGTGGTTGATCTGTAATGTTGGCGGCTAGGGCTAGGAGTAGGGTTTTTGAAATTGGAATTTTTTGTTTTGTTTTAGTTTTGATGTCCATACATATTATTATTTGTTGATTTTAAAAATGTTATTTGTTGTGTATGTTCCTTGACTTACAGGTTTGTATGCGGATGACTACCCATGCTGTAGAAAATGGTTCACTTTGCGAATATCACCCCTGTTTCAGGGAAGGTCGGCAAGAATTGCAGGGTGTATGCTCACTTGAGATTTGGGTTTGTATATTGTAAATCCACATGCGGCATGTTTAAGCGCAAACTCATACGTGTCTGCTTTTAAAGATGAACATAATGTGAATTCCCAGTGTTACATTTCTTTGCAACTTAGATGATGATGATGATGATTTCTTTATCAGCGCCGTTTCGTAACTCAATGTCACTAATCTTATCTAATCTAATCTAATCTAAGCTGCAAGGATATATATCATATAAGATTAATATTAAATGCATTCCCATAAGCAGACATGTATAATTTCTCGCTAACACATGCCGCATGTGGACCTACATTATAAAAACCCAATATCAAATGAGCATAAGCCCTGCACTCTTGCCGTCCTTCCCTGAAACAGGGGTGACATTAGCAAAGTGAACCATTTTTTTACAGTATGAGTGGTCAGCCGTATACCAACCTATAAGTCAAGGAACTTACTCCAAAGCTTAATAGCTTACTGGGCGAAAAAGTGTGTCTTCATCCTCCTCTTTAGCTCCTCAATCGTCCTAGACCTCCTTAGATTAGATTAGGACCACATAATTTTTAAGTAAGATTTGTACATTGGTTTGAAAGACACTTCCGTTCAAACAATTATATAGGAGTATTTCTTAACTATTGGCCGTCTTATTTAAATCAATTAATCGACTAATCAATTCATCAATTAATCAATTAATCAATTGTTCTTCTTCTTGTCCTCAAATTTCCGCTGTCAATATTCTCCGTTGCGCAGCGCCTGCATCAGAAGGGGGTGCATTGTGTCACCGGCAAACAATCAATTATTTCACGAAATCAGTTATCTGCCGAAATCAGTTATTACCCGAAATCAATTAATTGCCGAAATCAATTAACCTGCGCCGCCCATAAATACTGATTATTATCGTCATCAATTGGCCATTGTGTGCGTCGATGTAAATTATTTTGAGTTATATAGCACAGAAGCAGATTTAAAATTGGAAAATTGTGCTATGATAAATTTCGATTTTGTGGTACAATCAGTTTTTAAGCCCAGATAGCATTATTTTGTAATATTTCATAAGTTTGTGTTCATTTTGACAGAATTCAAATAACTTATACTATTTTTGGAAACAGTCAATCTGTAAATTAAACATTTTTTTTATTTTATTCTGATAGTAACAGATTTTAAAAATAAAGTAAACATGATTGATATTTAAAACCCAGAACACCGTTTTGGACTTATTTACTCTATGGGCTCTTAAAGTATCTAAATCTAAGCTGCAAAGATATGTATCATTTGAGATTCATATGATATGCATTCCCACAACCAGACACGCATAATTTCGCGCTCACACATGGTGCTTGTGGACCTACAGTAAAAAAAACTCCCAATCTCCAATGAACATAAGACCTGCAACTCTTGCCGACATTCCTTGAAAAGTATGAAAGTGTTAAATCATATTGCATTTTATTGATTTAAAAATCATGTGTGTAAACTGGTTTTTGTACTTAAATTTTAGTTGATTCTGTAATTTTTAATCTAAGTTGCAAAGATAGGTTCATGTTTAAGGCGTGTCCACTAGCAGACACATGTAAGTTCACGCTTACACATGCAGCATGTGTACTTACAAAATAAACCAAAACTTACATGAATATTAACATTGAAACTCCTCCCACCTTTCCCTGAAACTAGGTGGAATTGGAAAAAGTGAATTATGTTTTTACCGCATGAAGGGTCAACCTCTCGCCAACCTATTAGTTTAGGAAATTCACTATGATTGACCTTAATATTTATTCTGATATTGCATTTCTATTTTTTTTGCACTAAAATAACGGAATATTAAAAAAATATAATTTTCAATGAAGACAATTAACTTTTGTTAAAAAATAATTAAATACCTGATTTCCATAAATTTCATTGTTTTTTTGAAAAATTACAACTTCTAACACACACCAATATTTTCACTTACTTATTTTATTTTATTAACATAATTTAAAAAAAAAAAATACCTTCATATGAATGATACTAAGAAAAAAAATTGTTCTTACCAAATTTCCGGTGACATGGATCACAGACCAAAAAGTAACTGGTGGTTTCTTACCTGAAAAAAGGAAACAAAATACGTTAGTTTTTTATTAGGTACACATTATGAAATATATATCAAACATTTCTTCACGAGTTGATTAATCTCCTCGAGCGCTTTCGATGTTATCACACCATATGCAAGAGTACAAGAGGTAATGTTGTGATAGCATCGAAACATTTCAAATTTAGCATCACAATCAATACGCAAACCCTCAAACTTTAATATATTTCATAATTATTTCATCAGTCGAAGTACAAGCCCTGAAGAAGTCAGTCGCACGTCACTGACGAAACGTAGCAGCCTTCCAAAAAGAAAAAAGAATAAAGCAGCCTACAATTATTGAACATGGTCTACAAGCCCGGAATGGATTCTACATACATCCTTATCATCATCATTTAATATATTTCGTTTATTTTTTCTTTTTTCTACATAGTTTACCTTTTATCTTTTACTGTAATGTTTCATACTTTTTTATTCTTGTATTTTATTGTTTTTTTTTGTGTATTGTAGAAACTTCTTCTATATATAATTATTTTTTAAAAGGCTGATGCCGTAAATAAATAAATAAATATAGCGTAACTGCTTGTCGCCTTCTCCCCATAGGGATCGCATGTGACGAGTGAACCTATTTACTTTAGCGAGCAGAACTCCGAAGAAGTCGCCCACAGAGGAGACGAAACGTTAGCTGAAAGTCTTCAAGAAATAATAAAAAAAAAAAGAAGAAGATAAGCAAAAACATGGACCACGGTCAAAACCCGGTACCAGAAAATCAAACATCTAGATCCGGCCGTGAAAGCCTAAAAGCATTTATAACCTATTTACTCTTACAGGGTCTTCCTTACGCTTAACACTTCAATTGATTGAGGATTTCCCAGCTCTCAGGGGGGCTGGCACTCAATAAACCTTGCCGGTATCTTATTTTGGGTTTGAAATAAACATCAAAACGGGAAATCATTTCTGACACCCTCGATAGTATTTAAACTCAAGCTATAGGCATGGAATGCAAGCACTCTACCAACTGAGCTATCGACCGTTCAAAATAAACATCGAAATTGTTAGGCTTAGGTTGGAATTACGGTCGTTTGACATATTTACAATAATTATAACTACAAAGTTAAAAATTATTTATCGGATATTAGAAGAAA
The DNA here is from genome assembly GCA_951799405.1 of Agapetus fuscipes. NCBI lineage: Eukaryota > Metazoa > Arthropoda > Insecta > Trichoptera > Glossosomatidae > Agapetus > Agapetus fuscipes. Next base: position 13,433,073 of record OX637358.1, read on the forward strand.
GTGGGAAAGAAAAAAGAGGGAAGGGACGACCGAGAAAAGTATGGAGTGATCAGATTGAGGAGATTGTGAAAGAATGGGATATGCAAAGTGAGCGTAAAAGAAGAAAGTGCATGCAAAAGGTGATGGATATGAATGAATTGAAAAAGGTATGTCAGGATAGGAAGAAATGGAGGCAGCTCTGCAGAGGCTCTGTTTACCCTTGCGTAATGGCGACAACCGTTATAAGAGAACTTACATTATTCTCGTCGTTTCGGCTTATACCCGATAAATAAATTTTAACTGTGTAGTTATAATTATTGTAAGCGAGATGTTTTATTCTATAACAAGCTGGACACAACAGCCGATTGAATGACTTAGGCCCGGTATTTTGAAGTATCGTAAAGTTAACTAAAATGCAATTTTAATTAAATTAGCATAATATTTCACTCACCGAATTTCGGCAGAAAATATTTAGTAACTTTAACTTACAATTTTCAAGATGGCGTCGTCTTCACTGACAGCAGCTGTTCTTTTTTAATGTAAGGATACATCAAAATTTTTGCAAACTAAACATTTTTTGTGTCGTTTTCCAGCTTTATGAAGGTTAGGCATTTGATTTTTATAAACAGTTGTTTGTTTCAAAGCTTTTAAATGGCATTGTAATTATTTCCAAGATTTGGGGGCGGGGCTTGTCGCTTCGGTAATTCTCGGTTTTAGTTAACTCGAAATTTTGAATATATTTCAAGTAATAGTCAATTAAAATATCGCTAAACTTAAATATACCGGGCCATAGAGAAGATTGGTAGAGGTCTCCGTCCAGGAATGGACTTAGAAAAACCTGAGGAAGAAAATCAAGTGGACAACATGGCGTGGTTAAACATAAATTTTGTATAATCATATCTCGCTTCTGGGTAACAAGTTTCCAAAAAGTTTGCAAATGAATTGAATCCATTTCCGCGAGTAGTCTCTAGTTGTGCAAAATTTGGTATTCAAATTCGCGGCGAGATAAAACGGTCTCTCGTGCATTTTTTCGTTTTTTAAAACTGTCTCCGGTTTGCAATTCGATTAGGATGGCTAGTAAACAAGGATGAAATCTTTTTTGAAATTTTTTGCTAAAAAACTTCATTTAAAATGATATATATTAATTGAGTCGCATAAATGCAAACGCCGTCAACTCCTAACGCGATGATTTTGAAAAAAATAAACTTGTGTTTTGAACGCAATTTGGAACCAGTTGGAGATGACGGCGTTTGCACGAAATCATACTTTATCAATTAAAATTACAAAGGATTAAGTGAGGTTTTCATCACATCGCACACAGCAAATGATTTGTTACACTACGCAGAATCAAATTCAATAATTATCTCAAAAATCATAAAATTTGGAGATGACGGCGTTTGCAGTTATACGACACAATACAATCTAGTTTACTAATATAATTCCTACACAATAGGTAGTTAAACTTTTCGTAAATTGATGAATCGTTATGCAAGAACTTACATCATACTTTACGTTTTGTTGGTGACGTAGCCAACCTCTTCAGGAGACAATTTCTCTGCACGACCACTGAGAATGAACTGTTTCGGATATTAGACCATCCGTTATGGAAGAGCTTACATCATTCTTGACGTCTCGTTGGCGATGTAGCTAACGTCGTCAGGAGACACCCTCTCTGCACGACCACTGAGAATGAACTGTTTCGGATATTAAACCATTCGTTATGGAAGAACTTACATCATTCTTGACGTCTCGTTGGGGACGTAGCCAACGTCGTCAGGAGACACTTTCTCTGCACGACCACTGAGAGTGAACTGTTTCGGATATAAGACCATGCATTATGCAAGAACTTACATCATTCTTGACGTCTCGTTGGCGACGTAGCTAACGTCGTCAGGACACACCCTCTCTGCACGACCACTGAGAATGAACTGTTTCGGATATTAGACCATCCGTTATGGAAGAACTTACATCATTATTGGCGTCTCGTTGGCGACGAAGCTAACGTCGTCAGGAGACACCCTCTCTGCACGACCACTGAGAATGAACTTTTTCGGATATGTGTAGACCATCCGTTATGGAAGAACTTATATCATTTCGATGTCTCGTTGGCGACGTAGCCAACGTCGTCAGAAGACAGCCTCTCTGCACGACCACTGAGAATGAACTGTTTCGGATATTAAACCATTCGTTATGAAAGAACTTACATCATTCTTGACGTCTCGTTGGTGACGTAGCCAACCTCTTCAGGAGACACCCTTTCTCCACGACCACTGAGAATGAACTGTTTCGGATATTAAACCATCCGTTATGGAAGAACTTACATCATTCTCGACGTCTCGTTGGCGACGTAGCCAACGTCATCAGGAGACACCCTCTCTGCACGACGACTGAGGACACACTGGTTATAATGTATTGAATAAAAAAGTTAAATAATTTAATGGTCTCAAAAAAAAATAAGCTTAGACTACTAAGCTATGCAAAAATATTTTGTATTTTATCCAAAAAATAACAGTCAAACTGCAGCTCTAGTAATATATACTTCGTTTAAGGGTGATTGAGAGGTCAGCGCGCCCAACTTTGATGACCGAAATAACCCATATTTTCAATGGTAAGGTAGCATTTTTTCTCCAGATTTAATTAACACATAAAATTAGGTATTTTTTCCCATAAAATACCAATTCAAAATAAATTTATTTACGGAGATACCTTAAATGGAGATTTCTACTGTTGTTATGAATGAATCCTAACTTTTTTTTATTTCACAACATTTATTTTGATTAGCTTTATTTTATCTAGATGAACATTATTTTTTTAAACTTTTCATTGGTTTTTTATAATTATTTAAAAAGTACCCAAATTTTGCATACGATCGTGTAGCTAAAATTGCATTTTAATGGTATATTTTCTTTTTAGGATTTGAAGTGATATTTTTTATGTGTTTAATGTAATTCATATTTTATTTTTCCTCTTCCAATTTATATTTAATAATGGAAAGATAATGATTTTCATACTAAACGCAATCCACCCTAGTGCGCCATTGTGTCGGTTTTTTGAACTATTCAAACAATTATATTTCCGAGAGACAAAAATTATGAGACATTTTCGGTGTTCATATTTCCGTCGAGACAAATATTTTTTTACGTTGTAACTCGGAGTTATCGTTTTGTAAAAATGCATCAAAATTAAGACGGCCACACGGCGCTGTTTAAAATCGTTTTTTATTTTTTGTTTTCTCCGTGTTTGAGTTTAAACGTCCAATGTTATACTCGAGGCATGTACGTATTTTTGCGGCGCGGAAGAATGAACGTAAAAAAAACAAGTTTTATACTCAACCACAGAGTTTTATTATAATATATAGAAATAGAGACGCTCGTAGGAGGTGCTGCTTTACATCCTGATACATTATTTGTATGCGCCGCGGCTCAGTTAAAACGTTGACTTTCATACTTGGAGTTTAACTTTCCCGTGTCCGCGTCGCTTTGAAACCAAATAATAATACTATTATTATTACTCTATTGGGTGTATGGGAGCTTCCAAATTATTATAGAAATCGAAAACCTTTTTTGGAAATTGTAAATTATCTAGATGTTTATTTTTAAATGTAATTTGTTGTGTATATTCATTGACTTATAGGTTGATTTGCGGCTGACCACCCATGTTGTAGAAAATGGTTCTGCGTGTAAAACGTGTTGTGAGAATGCATCTAATGTGAATCCCCAATGTTGCATATCTTTACAACTTAGATTAGATTAGAATGTTATTAATTACACGCATACCTTGACTTATAGGTTGGTATGGCGCTGACCACACATACTGTAAAAAATAGTTCAGTTGCTCAATGTCACCCCTGTTCCAGGGAAGGTCGGCAAAAGTTGCAGGGCTTATGTTCATTTGAGGTTTTGATTTTTAATTACTAGTACACACTCAGCATTTGTATGTGCGAACTTACAAGTGTCTGTTTGTGGGCATGCATTTGATATGTGTTTTGAATGTTAATATATCTTTGCACTATAGATTGCAGATTATTATTGAACTTTCGTACTTTTTTACTGTATTTGAAAAAAATTTAAAGACATTGAATATATAAATGAATATAAGCCCTACAACTTTAGCCGACCTTTCCTGACACAGGGGTGACATTGGCAAAGTGAACCGGCAAAGTTTTGCGCTTGATAACCACAATCTATAATCTAAGTTGAAAAGGTATGTTAACATTTAAGATTCATATAAAGTGCATTCTCACAAGCATACACTCTTGTAAAATCGCACTTACAAATGCTGCATGTGTATTTACAAATTGAAACCAAAACCTAAAATCAACCAATCTATCAGTCGAGGATCTGGTATATTTATTGGTTCTGTTATATACATATATATATTTTTTTTAATTTAAAAAAAAAAATTGTGAAGAGGAATGCAATTCACCAACCTATTCTGCCTGGCCAGAAACAGGTATTAATATCATCATTTAATAATTCATTATTGTTTATTATTAATGAATGATTAAATAATAATTACCCAATAGCATCTGTTGAACCAGGGTCAAAGTTAAAGTCAAGTGACCCAAGCGGGGATCGAACCAACGTTGTTCCATTCGAAACACGCTTGAAAGATCAGCCCTCTTGGCCCCCGCGGCTATAACCCCGACAAAGGATAAATTACAAGGATAAATGGTATATTTTGTGTGCTCCGCTGGCATTCCAATCCACAACCTTCCATTCAGAGTCCGAAGTGTTACTACTGCACTACGGACTGATAAGATATAAAAGAAGATAAAAAGTGATAAATAAAATGAAAATATTTTTATGGCCAAACTTGTTTTAATACACTGGTTTGCTATCGCTAGGACCTACACTTTGAAAATATAAAAAAAATACGTACGTATACAAAAGATCCGCATCGCACCCTTAATCGTAAAGAGCAATAACTCCGAAATTGGGAAAATCGATTTTGATGTAGAAACGCCATAAAAATGTGAAAAGAAAAGCTGAAATGTGACAGTCGTTCAATTTGGACGAATACGAATAGGTACATTAACAAGAATAAATAATATTAGGATGATTTATTTGGTAAGCGTTGTTTTTGTGTGTATTACACCTCAAGAGCCCCCTGCGAGCTTGGTCGTCGCTGTAGAAAGCGCCAATTCTCAAGCAAGACCCAGTTGTTGTAAAATTGGTCTTTGGTCAAGGCTTATGAATTTTTCAACCCAGCGAAGAGTAAATTTGGAAATATAAATGTTATATTTTTGTGCTCCGCCGGGATTCGAATCCACAACCTTCCATTTACGAGTCCGATTTGTTGCCACTGGACTACGGACCGCTCCAAGAAATGCCAACAACACGCGGTGTACCTAGCGGGCACCCATCCAAGTAGCATCCGCGCCCAATGTAGCTTAACTTCGGTGCTCTGTAAAGAACTTTAATCTGAGTTTATTACTAAAAGTTAAGTAAATTCAAGTGATGGTAATTGCTATACAAAATTAAAGGTTGAAATCTACTTTTAGATTCATTTCTTATATTTTGAGAAAAAAAGGCCATTTTACCGGTTTTTTGTACATTAGTGCAACAAGTCAAACATGCAAAACATCAAACGTAATTTCCCATCATTCTTATTTTTGGACTTATTGTTCTTTAATTAGAAGCGTGCGATATATATGAAAAAAAATATCCACATAATATATTGTGTGAGATAGACGAAACAGTACTTTGGCGTGCCTTTGTTAAAACGACAAAACGTGCTCTGGTCACACGTCCTTCGTGTCGATTCAAAATGCAAAAAAAGTTAAATAATTCTAACATAGAATAATACTTGTGTCAAATCATTTCTTTTTGCAATTTTTGATGCATAAGTTACTATATGAGCCATGCGGTCGTAAATACTCAACAATAGCGTTTAAACACTAGTTTATAAAAACTAAAACGCTCCCTAAGAGCGTCAAGATAATTTACATTATTTTTTTATGAAACGTAATGCTTGAGTAAAAACATTAAGTTGTATACTTCAGCAACGCCATCTGACCATGATGAGTCAAAGCTATTTGACATAAAATTACGATTTTAGTTTCATAAAACAATTAAAGAGGTTCTTTAGTCCCGATATTAATAATCTTCTTAAGCTCTCGTATACCCTTAAGCTAAACTATTGCATTTTTCCAAAAAATGTAGGAAAACCAAAACGCCAACTCGAGGTGCTTTATAAATTTCTTTACATTTTTTATTAAACTATAAGTGTACATAAACGTTAAAAATAAAAGTGGGTTTCCTAGTGATGTATTCAAATTTATTTTCAAACTGCAGGAAATACGAAAAACATATCTGAAATCATTTAAAATTTATATATTCTTAAAAAAGATGGGTGGAGTTTTTAGAAGAGGATAAATGTTTGGTGATTCATGCTTTGTTTATCTACCTTGGATAATCTAAGTTGCATACGCAAAAAAAACTCAACCAAGCTACACATATAGTGTAACTTCAAAACAAAAGTATTTTTACCCTTAAAAAATCGACCAATATAAAACATGTATCTATAATCTCTATAATCTAAGTTGCAAGGATATATTCATTCAAAGCTCTCAGATGTATGCCCACAAACAAACACGTGTAGTTCGCGCTTACAAATGCTGATTGTGTACTTACAAATAAAATCCAAACCTCAAATGAACAAAAGCCCTGCAACTCTCGAACCTAATAGGTAAATAATTAAAAAAGAGACATTATTGTTCCTTGTATAATAGGCTGGTATGAGGCTGACCCTCCATGCTGTAAAAAACTTGGTTCACTTTTGCCAATGCCACTCAGGTTTCAAGGAAAGGCGGCGGAAGTTGCAAAATTTATGTTTACATGAGGTTTGGTTTATTTTGTATGTACATACACTTGTAGCATGTGTAAAAGCTAATTGACACGGAAGGCCTTCCGCCACTTGAAATAATAAGATATAGCTTTGTATGAGCGTCCATGTGCTGTGGGTCCTTCTGACACATACATGCAGGACGGGTGCGAGTAGGGTTTGAGCATACTTGGTGCCTGCCTGAGGGCATGCACTAAATATGAGTCATAAATTTTAATATATCTTTGCAATTTAGATTATAAATCATGGATTTCCTTGACTGATAGTTGGTGTGAGGTTGACCACCCATACTGTGAAAATGGGTTCACTTTGCCAATGTCACCCCTGTTTCAGGGAAGGTCGGCAAGAGTTGCAGGGCTTGTGTTCATTTGAGATAAGATTTTTTATATGTAGGTCCACATGCGGCATGTGTGAGCGCGAAATTATGCGTGTCTGCTTGTGGGAACGCATTTAATATGAATCTCAAATTAAACATATCTTTGCAGCTTAGATTTAGATAGCGTCACAAAAACAAATTCGTTATTTTGACGTAAGAAAAAAAAAAAAAAAAAATTACAGTTTAGCTGGTCAGCCTCATACCATTCGATGCACATAATTGCTTAACCTAGAAATTTAAATTCTAATTTTGGTTCTCTGACAGGAATCGAACTCACTACCTATTGATTAAGTAGTCGGAAGCTTCAACCACTGTACTGCGGAGCGGTCAGTGCCGTTTTAAAAATAGCCGTCCGCACTTAACACGATTGGGGATGGGTCCGTTCCGAAAGAGCGCGTCCTGAGCGGACACTCGTGTAGAATAAGGGACCAGGCGACACATGTTTCACGGGTAAAAGGATTTCCATACTTGAAGGTCCCAAAAAAAGATTCCTAGCTTTTCCCGTCAAAAATATTTATTTTTCTCTCAGTGAATTTCATTAGTTCATCCTGAGAATTGATACGGATTCTGTAATCTTTTTGACCGAAAAAGAATCTTTTTTTTAATTTGAGTTCCTTTTTTTTCATCTCAATCTAATCTAAATCTAACCTGTCTAATCTACTCTAAAGCAAAAATATATATCATTTCAGACTCAAATTAAACGCATTCCAATAAGCAGACATGTATAATTTCGCGCTCACACATGCCGCATGTGGACCAACAATGTAAAAACCCAATCTGAAATTAACATAAGCCCTGCAACTGTTGCCGACCTTCCCTGAAACTGACGTTGGCAAATTGATAGATTTAATAAAAAATAATATCAGTATGATTTATTTGGTGAGTGCTGTTTCTTGTGTGAATCACACATCAAGAGCCCTCTGCGAGCTTGGTCGCCGCTAAAGGAAACGACAATTCTCCAGCAAGACCCAGTTGCTGTAAGGCCGGATGGACCTTTTGTGACCGGTCTTTGGTAAAGATATATGAATTTTAAAATATGCAAAGAGCATATTTGAAAATATAAATGATACACTTTTTGTGTTGCACCAGAAATCGAACCCACGACCTTCCATTGACGAGTCCGAAGCGGTTACCACTAGATTACGTACCGAATTTTTGTGAAGAAGAATGCAATTCACCAGCCTATTTTTCTCGGCCATAAACAGGTATTCACCTTATAATTTTTTCTATACATAGATGCTCTAAGCACTCTTGTTTTCCCGCTAGAGCCCACATGCGCCTCTTTAGTAATGTATTATATCACAAAAAGGCATATTTAATCTAGTTAATTTTATTATTATTATTTCCTTAATTTTATAATTTTTTGATGAATTAAAAACACTGTTTATTTTCACGGATAAATTTATTTAAAAAAGATTAAAATCTTTAAACAAATTACGAACGTTTTCGACCTAGTAGGTCATCTTCAGGTATCACTACTAGGTCGAAAACGTTCGTAATTTGTTTAAAGATTTTAATCTTTTTTAAATAAATTTATCCGTGAAAATAAACAGTGTTTTTAATTCATCAAAAAAAATTATAAAATTAAACAATATGAATTTTCACAGTGTTAATACACAAACAATACAAAATATTATTATTTCCTTTTACTTTCGATCCTTCTGTCTTTCAGGATTTTCAATTTTTTTGTGTAAAAAACCTGCACGTCTTGTCATTACAATCTTCTTACTTTCATATTATATACACGCTCACCCTGAAACATGATTCGGATCATTTTGAGAGCCAACTTTATGGCTGAAACTGAGCGCGATCTGTCCATGGGATTCGGATCAATTTGACGAAGACGACGGACAGGATGGTCGTTAAAAAGTTATGGCACTTCGCATCCCTACAACTTCAAAGATAAAATTTCAATTTGTTAACTGATGGTTTCTAAAAGTAAACTCATTTCAAAAATTCAGTGATTTACTATTATTAGTGTTTCCTTGACTAATAGTTTGGTATGTCCAAATTTTGTAACATCACTCCTCTGATGAAAAAACTACTGGCTTAAGAGTTTTAGGCTTACACGGCCGGCTGATGATGCTGGAGTGATGTTTTCCGGGATTTGCCGTGGTCTGTGGGAGCTGGAGCTTCCGGACGTTTCGCCCGAATCGTAGAAATGGGCGAAACGTCCGGAAGCTTCAGCTCCCACAGACCACGGCAACAGATCCCGGAAAACATCACTCCAGCACTACTGGCTTAGTTTTCCTGAGAGGCGCAGGTTGACAAAACGATAGCCCCTTCATTTTTTGGTCTACGCCAAATATCGGCTATCGGGAGGTGTCTACCGCCGGGTGTAGTTAAAACATTGGTGAGTGCTTTTGTGATGTCTCGAATTGATTATTGTTCTACACTATATATGGCCAGTCAAAGAAGCAACTGAACAGATATCAGTCTGTCCTGAATGCAGCCGCTAGGCTGATCTTCGGGATGTCAAAATTCTCTCACATCCCTCCGCTGTTTAAAGAACTACTGGCTTAGTTTTCCTGAGAGGGTGGTCTACCGAGTGTGTTCAGTGGTATTCAAAGCACTAAATAGTTTGGCTCCTTCATATCTGGCAGACATGTTTTCCCCCGTTGAGGTGAGTGTGAGGCGGCGGACACTGAGGTCAGCGGGGAGTGGTGCTGTCAGGTTGACGCAGCCTCACCGTCAAGTACGCACTAATTTTGAGGATCGCGCTTTCCGGATTGCGGAGAACAATAGAGTGAAACAGACTTCCACCTGGAGTGAGGGTTTCAGAATCTGTTGGCATTTTTAAGGGAGCACTGAAACGGCATCTTTATACGATGCGTGGATTGTTTTCTGTAATAAATAAAAAATAAAAAAAAAAAAAAAAAATAAAAAAATAAAAAAAAAAAAAAAAAAAAAAATATCTCATTCATTATTGGGAGACATAACAAAAACGGCGCTCTTTTATCTTGCAGAAAACAAAAATGAATAAATCATCCTCATGGATGTATATTAGGCTAGCCATCTTTACTGTTAAAAAATGGTTCACTTAACCAATGCCACTCCTGTTTCAGGGAAGGTTGGTCAAGGGTTGCAGGGATTATATTCATTTGAGATTAAGTGTTCTTGTTGTAAGTCCACATTCGGCATTTGTAAGAGCGAACTTATACGTGTCTGCTGTAGGAATGCATCTAATATGACTCTTGAGTACAATATATCTTTGCAACGAAGATTATAAATAAAATATTATAGAATCTTCAGAAAGTTAATAGAAACTTTTAAGATTGCATATTCATTTTACTAATTCCAATCTTAAAGCAATAAATTTCCCATTAAATTTCACAGACATCCATGCATTAAAATCTGCAAACCATTCGTCTTATTCCTTTCATATCTGTGCTGGGGTCTCAGCAAAGGCAGGGATATGAATTATTCAATAGAAAATCGATCCCACCAGACATAAATCTCATACTGGGGTAATAAAATTCCCGGCGAGACGTTGCCATATTTTAACCCTACCAGACGAAGGGCGCCTCTTGAAGGTACTATTATTGCGTGGATTGTTTAAGTGGCTGGACCTTAAGTTATATCAAGAAAATAGTCAACAAAACTAAAGTATTAGGTATACAAAATTCTCATTTAAAAAACCCTAGTTCTAGCCCTATCCGCCAACATTACAGATCAACCGACATTTATTTCTGTCCTTTCTTACTTCTTTAATTTCATCCAGAGTCATTACCTTATTTATACAAACTCTCCTTTTAATATGACTCTGGATATCCCTACAAACTAAGCTATTCTTCTGTAAGTCAATGGACGCGAGGATGGGGAATTTAGAGTTGAACCAAAAAGGTGTTTTACAGTTTACTCCTAACTGTGTAAAAATACTGGCAAGGTTTACTCAGCTTTTACATCAAATCAGAATCAGCCCCCTCGGTAGCTGATAAGCTCTTCATTTTAACTGCAGAGGTTGGCGTAACGACAAGTTCCTTACCTGTAAAATAAAAATATGCTATACACTACATGCGTGCATCTTATGCAGCTTGAATGCGTTCACTTGTTTTCTTGCTAAACCTTTTTTCTTGTTTTATTTTGAATTGGCTTCTCTAAGAGTTGTAATGCAGTAATAAGTTGCAATATATGTGCAGCTTAGTTGCATTTTCGTAGGGGATTGTTCATCTTATCCACACGCTTCTATCAGCTAATGATTTCATCCCGTAGCATTTCGTCCCCTCAATCTTGTTTATCTTATGTCCATCAGAGGCAATTTTAACATCAGCAATGCTTGTATGTGTACTGGACCAATGTGTCTTGAAAACTGAAGATATAATAGGTCGGGGAAAAAGTCGCTTCGCATTTTATATAAAAATTCAGGTCTTTTTTTTTCAAAGTTAATTTACATTACAGTACATATTATGTGCTATTTTGTTTGTAGATTATCTGCCATCTTGTAGGTAGAGACATGATCCCGTTGCTGTAGAAATTTTGGGACTTCTGATCAAAAAAACGCAACAAGTTGTTTTGGCAGTCCTCTCTTGATGTTAACCTGACACTGCCTAAAAAAATCTGAAGAGACCGAAACAGGTGTAAATCTGAAGGTGCAAGGTCAGGGCTATATAGCGGATGCATTAACACCTCCCAGCCAAACTCTCTTAATTTTTACTGAGTGCACTACACTACAGGGTTCATTAGGTTTCTTTCAGTGAGCTCGTGTGGCACTAAAATATCGAGCTTTTTGTGTACCTAGCTTTTTTCAAATGGGTCAAAACTGTTATGTGGTCAATTCCCAGTTCTTCAGCTATTTCGTAACTGTTAATATGCCGATCTTCTACAAATAGTGCAGCCCAAGATATATTTTATTAAAAGTATAAACATTATCATCATCATCATCATCATCATTGGCACGACAACCCGGGGTGGGTCTTGGTCTCCCTCAGCAACCGCTGCCAGCGCTGTCTATCCAACGTCTTCCTCCTCCAGTCCCACATTCCCACTGCACGGCAATCCGCCACCACTCCATCCAGCCATCTTGAACGTGGTCTTCCCACTGTCCGGCGTCCCTCCGGGTTCGTCATCACAATCGTCTTACAAACATTATACATACTATGTATATGCGAAAAGACTTTTTCCCCGACCTAATATTTTTAAAATATTTAAAACAACTCTCACACTATTGTCTTGTTTTTTTTTCTTAGCTCAAATTGTGTAGAATGGGATTGGTACGAATCCGGACGGGGATTGGGAATCAGGATAAAGGAGAAACACCGGAGAGTACTACAACTCGCAGAAATCAAAGTCGATGTTTTTAACACGACATATTATATTGTATAAAATTTACACGCGCCACAACCCAACCTTCTTGGTCGGAGGTCGGTACAACATAGAGAGAGAGATCTTGCATACAAAAATGACAGACGACACAGAAAACGTCTTCTTCATCTTTTTACTTTTAATAGCTTGACTTATAGGTTGGTATGAGGCTGACCACCCATACTGTAAAAAATGGTTCACTTTGCCGATGTCACCCCTGCTTCAGGGAAGGTCGGCAAGAGTTGCAGGGCTTATGTTCATTTGAGATTGGGGTTTTTATATTGTAGGTCCACATGCAGCATGTGTAAGCGCGAAATTATGCATGTCTGCTTGTGGGAATGCATTTAATATGAACCTTAAATGATACATATGTTTGCAGCTTAGATTTAGATTTAGAAGGTATATATTCTTTTTTATATATGTCAGGCTAAATTCAGACCAGTGATTCAAAAGACAATTTCATTGAAATATCATCTTTGAATCAAATTATAGGTAGGCCAAACAAGCACTAAGATGATAATTTATGGTAAGGCCCACTTTCTTCCAAAAATCTCTCATTTATTTGTAATTTGATCAACGATAACTCCTCTACCTTTAGTAATTCATTTATGCAATCTGTACCGGAAATAATTATCCGCAAAAGCCACTGCGTTCCCAAAATGAAATATGCATGCCTCCTTTCATCTCCAACCAAATGCATTTTCCTATTTTTTTTTTTCCTCTACTCCATTTTGTCGATATTAATAATACAAGCGCAAACTTACACGTGTTCTTACTTATACATATAAAGTGAATACCTGATAACGCCAAGTTTGGCTTTACCATGTGATGCGTGGAGAGGGTTTTTTTTACCGCACTGGTTCTCCATAAATCGCGTTCGGGCGAACTGCCCAGCAAATCTGCCCAGGCAGCTAACCAAAAGAGCAAGGGAATAGGAATCACGGAATTAAAGTCAGGACTCACCTTGATCTCCAATGGATGGCTTCTTCGCGGAGCACTGGTCGCGTTTTATTGTGTGTTTCTCCTTCTGTCGCGCGCGATGAATACTGCGATGGACAAGTCTGTCCACGGCCGCGTTCGAACAAGTACTGTCCACGGCCGCGTAAAATATCTTTGCAACTTAGATTAGATATCGCATCAAAAAATAATGAATTTATTCCTATTTGTATTTCTAAAATCAACAAAAAACAATAGAAATCAAGTAAATTTAATTTTAAATTAATTTCATTACTAATCAATTCAATGAAAATTTTGGTTTAAAGAAAATGATTCGTCGGGGTAAATAACCAAATTTTAATAATATATTTCTTCAAGAATATTTGAAATCATAATTATCTTTCACGATATCAGATTTCCGTTAAAATTTTTACTCACTATTCCTTGAAATGCCAAGTAATATCAAATTCAAAAACATGGTAATAAAATCTCTATAAACACAAATCTTCCCTGTAACTGTAACTGTGACCCTGTCGCCATTGTTGTCCAGAGCCTCTGTAGATTTGTCTCCGTTTTTTTTCCGCTGCGTTCCAAAATACATGCTTTATTTTTCTTCTTTTTCTACACGGTCCTTCTAATCTAATCTAAGTTGAAAAGATATGTAACATTGAGGATTTACATTATGTGCATTTTCACAAGCAGACACGTATAAGTTCGCGCTTTTACATGCCGCATGTGAATCTACAATACAGAAACCAAGTCTCAAATGAGCATACACCCTGCAACTCTTGCCGACCTTCCCTGAAACTGGGGTGACATTGGCAAAGTGAACCATTTTCTACAGCATGTGTGGTCAGCCGCATACCATCCTATAAGTCAGCTGAAAATACGTTAAGCATATTTTATTTTCGTTAGAAGACTAAATGGACTTGTAAACAATAACTCAAGTAAGTTTCATCGTAATCGGTTCAACAGTAAGGAGTCCATAAAGGACAAACATAAATACATCCGTTCAATTTTATATATTAGATTTACTGAACAATGTTGTTTTATTTTTGTATCTGTAATTTATTTCATTTCCAGATACCTGTGGATATCTTGGAATGAGCGCAAAGAGCCTCGCAGGCTTTTCCAGATACGCGCCGACCAGCATCAGGCAGGCTGGTGATTTACTTTATCTGGCTCAGATACAAAATCAGAAGCTCCGCCCCAGCCGACTGGAGTAATGAGTTGCCCCATTAGCGCGCTTACATAGCGACCTCCAAGATCGCAGGAAAAGTGCTCGCACTGCAAAGCATACGATAACTAAGTCAATGGTATTGTTACAAACAGCTGAAGAAATTTAAAAAAGATTAATGTCAGCTAATCGCTCCTACTTCGGCCTCATAAAGCAATTTAATTCGAGGCTACTGTCACGGAAATGTAAAACCACTCTGTACAAAACCAGTCCTCACATATGCCCCCGAAACCTGAACACTGACCAAACGTGGCCAATGCCCTCTCAACGTCTTCGAAAGGAAAATACTTCGACGTATTTATGGTCTAATAAAGGACAGAAACATATGGCGAAGAAGGTATAACTCCGAATTGTGTAAGCTGTACCAGGACGCTGATGTGGTCCGCTCAACAGACTGCATTGGCTGGGGCACATTCAGCGAATGGGCCATCGGAGCCTGGAGAAGACGATTAGGATGACGAACCCGGAGGGACGCCGGAGAGTGGGAAGACCACGTTCAAGATGGCTGGATGGAGTGGTGGCGGATTGCCGTGCAGTGGGAATGTGGGACTGGAGGAGGAAGACGTTGGATAGACAGCGCTGGCAGCGGTTGCTGAGGGAGGCCAAGACCCACCCCGGGTTATCGTGCCAATGATGATGATGATGATGGTATTGTTACAAAAGTAAAGGTTCATGCCTTAGTGTAGTTCGTGTAGTTTTGCCGATTGACGCAACTGAAATGTAAAGACACACCACACTCTGAAGTCATGCTTGACGGCAGTCCCGGGGTGTGACAAGATGACGACGGGGGTTTTTAGTGAGTAAAAATTTCACATATCCTGCCGGTGGAAACAATGGCAAATGGAAGGTGTTCCCCTCTCATTGAAAAAAAAAGGTTCATGCCTGCGTGTATTTGTAATTGTGCGCCTAGGCGTGTTTACTTGCCGTGTATGTGTGAGTGTAGACGTGAGTGTTTGACGCTTTGAACTGTTGATACTTCTCGCAGTCTCTGGTAACATCCATTTTAGATAGGCGTCTCGAATACGCGAGAATAGGTCTTAGTCAAATAGGAATATAGGCTGTGGTTCTGTGGTGCTTAGTGCTGTATTAACGCCCAAGCCGCGAAACCAACAAGGCAGAAATTACAGAGGGAACCATATTATGAAAACTACTTGTGAAAAAATAAATACTGTGAAATAAATTCAACTGCAATTTAAAAAAGTTAACCCAAAATTAATGATAGCAATCATATATATATATATGATGTAATTTAAGTAGCAAATATATGTAAACATTTAATAATATCCACAAACAGGCACGTATACCTTACATTGCGCTTAGACATACTGCATGTGTAAAAATAAAATTAAAAAATAAACAGAAATTGTGTACCATAAGTGGATATTTCGAATTTCTGGACTTATAGGTTGGTTTGAGTCTGGCCACCCAAATTTGGTCAAAATAGTACACTTTGCTAATGGTCTCCCTGTTTCAGGAAAGGTCTGCCAAAGTTAAAAGTTTCATTTGACGTTTCGATTTTCATTTGCACATGCAGCATTTGTAAGCGACACTTTACGCGTGTCTCTTTGTAAGCATGCATTTAATATGAACTCTAGATTAGATTAGAATACGATATTTAAGTCACTCATTAACTGGATCGTACCGACTAATATCGAGGCTTTGCAATATTCTTCACTCTCGTTCTGCTTTAAGGAAACATCGC
The DNA here is from genome assembly GCA_951799405.1 of Agapetus fuscipes. Taxonomy (NCBI): domain Eukaryota; kingdom Metazoa; phylum Arthropoda; class Insecta; order Trichoptera; family Glossosomatidae; genus Agapetus; species Agapetus fuscipes. Next base: position 13,449,450 of record OX637358.1, read on the forward strand.
TGGAAAGCACTAGAACCGCACAAATTTGACGCGGTTATGTTCGCACACGAGGATCAAATTAAATCCCGCGTTTTCTTGTAAAAACCGACATGATTATGGTCTAATTAGTCATGTCATAAATGTGCGGAGTTCCTCAGAGCGACATCTAAAACCTCTCTACAGGAAAACATATTAAAAAGACAGATTTTGAATAGGATATAAAAGGCATGTACCTTATTTTTGCCCTTGGCTGAAAATGGCGATACACGATTGTATATTGTTGCCGACCCTGATGTATGGAAGCGAGTCGTGGACGATGAATGAAAGAAAAGTAAATAAGGTATACTGTACTGTAACTGTAACTCTGTCGCAATTCCGCTAAGGGTGGTCAGAGCCTCTGCAGAGCTGCCTCCATTTTTTCCTATCCTTACATACCTCTTTCAATTCATTCATTTCCATCACCTTTTTCATGCATTTTCTTCTTTTACGCTCGCTTTGTACATCCCATTCTTTCATTTCTATGCCCCGTAGAAGGCTCATTTGAGAAGTATGACAGGAAAATCACTGAAATATAGAGTGAGAAACGAATCAGTTCTGAATGAATGCGGAGTAAAAGATAGCGTGAAAGTGAAAGTTCAAAAAAGTGTGATGCGATGGTTTGGACATATTGAAAGGATGAATGAAGACCGACTGACAAAAAAAGTGTATTAAAGGGAATGTAATAGGTAAGCGTGGAAGGGGAAGACCTTGGAAAGAATGGATTGATCAGATAAGTGAGATTACGAATGAATGGAATTTACAGAGTGGAAGCAAGAGACGAGCTTGCATGAAAAGAGTGATGAAACTACATGAGATGAAAGAAGTATGCAAGGACAGAGTCAAGGGGAGGCACTTGTGTGGAGGTACCGGCCACCCCTAGAGGAATAGCGGCAGGATACAAGACATGACAAAACTTTCTTCATCAGTCTTTCATCATTCATTCTCTCCATATGTCCAAATCAATCTCAACAAACTTCTTTTAATCTTCACTTTTACACATTCTCGTCCACCACATTACATATCTAATCCAATCTAATCTAAGCTGCAAAGATATGTAACATTGGGGATTCACATTTGAATATGCATTCTTACGAGCGGTCACGTACAAGTTCGCGTTTGCACATGTCACATGTGAACCTACAATATAAAAACCCAAATCTCAAATCTACATACACCCTGCAACTCTTGCCGTCCTTCCTTGAAACAGGGGTGAAATTGGAAAAATGAACCATTTTCTACAGCATGGGTGGTCAGCCGCATACCAACCTTTAAGTCAAGGTAATTACATACGCAACAAATTATATTTTAGAAATAAAAAAATAAAAATATGTTGAAATTTTAAGTTTAAAAAAAACGCAACTAAGCTACACATATAGTGTAACTTCTTGCCTGCGTTATCCCCGAAGGGGTCGCATGTGGCGCTTCGGGACCTATTTATTTTTACAGGTAAGGGGGCCGGCCTCACACCAACCACTTTCAGTTGAAGTGGGGGTTTCCTAGCTCCCGGGGGGGCTGGTTCTCATTTCTTGTGAAGGCTGAGTAAACCTTTGAGATCGAACCCTTGCTCTCGGCATGGAATGCAAGCATTCTACCAATTGAGCTATCGACCTTTTTACGAGCTTGATCGTCGTCGCTACAGAGCGCCAATTCTCAAGCAAGACCCAGTTGCTGTAAGGCTGGATGGACCTGTGGTGACCGGTCATTGGTAAAGGTTTTATGAATTTTTCAACCCGGCGAAGAGCAAATTTGAAAATATAAATGATATAATTTTTTTGCTCCGCCGGGAATCGAACCCACAACCTTCCCATTCAGAGTCCGCAGTGTTACCACTGAGCTACGGACCGGTCAGGTTTAAAAAAAAAAATTGAAAAACCCTAACATTATCAAAAAATGTGATAGCATCGAAAGCGCTCGAGGAAATATATCAACCAAGAAGACAAACTTTGCGTTTCTTTTTTTACATTATTCATTTTAAATTCATCTCCACAATATAAAAACACATACCATGAAACTTTTAAATAAATAAGTTATTTTTTTATCATTTTGCGACCAAATTTCCAAAAAAAAAGACACTGGATACTAATTAAAAAAGGCAGTTTAAATATTCACGAAAAAACTGAATCAAGTAAGTCCGTAACTTGGATTAAGTGGCGCAGATTGGGTGAAAAAGTTTCTCACGACAGAAAATAATAAATCATTAAATACCGACTGCTTAGATTAAGGGGTGTCTTTGTACCTAACGGAATTTAAATTTGAGCTTTTATTGATCAAGTGACGACTAACGATCTAGCTAAGGCTCCGTCTACACATGAACATTTTTTTTTTAATATTTACCGATAGTGACGCCTGAGAAAGATTTTTAGGGGCGTTTGGCTATTTCCCGGTCTTCACACAAAATATAATCTTCTTCGGCTAATGAAATGCAGCTACTGTGGTTTATGTGGTTCAAACCAGTGGCGTGCCTACGGTTTCTGCCATGCGCATGCTGGATAATTAAAGTTGCACGAAATCACAAATCGCATCTCGGACCGGTCCGTAGTCCGTTGTGGCAACACTTCGGACTCGTAAATATTTGGAAGGTTGTGGATTCGGATCCCGGCGGAGCACACAAAAATACCATTAATATTTCGAATGTGCTCTTCGCTGGGTTGAAGAATTCATAAGCCTTTACCAATGACCGGTCACCAAGGGTCCATCCAGCCTTACAGCAACTGGGTCTTGCTTGAGTATTGGCGCTTTGTAGCGACGACCAAGCTCGTACACCTCTGCGGCACTACAACAAGTGTCATAGACCCCTAGAGTCTTCAGAATCTAGGGAGTCTCCCGCACAGGATTTTCTTAAAAAAAAAAAAAAATCTTATCCCTTTGTTTCTTTCCTCAGTGTTTCTTAAGCTCTTCAGACTTCTAATCTAATCTAATCTAATCTAATCTAAGCTGCAAAGATATATATCATTTAAGATTTATATTAAATGCATTCCCACAAGCAGATATGTATAACACATGCCGCATGTGGACCTACAATATAAAAACCCAATCTCAAATGAACATAAGCTCTGTAACTCTTGCCGTCCTTCCCTGAAACAGGGGTGACATTAGCAAAGTGAACCATTTTTTACAGTATAGGTGGTCAGCCGCATACCAACCTATAAGTCAAGGAACAAACATCACAAATTACATTTTTTTTCTTCGATTTTGGATTAATTAATAAATCTTTACATACTTAAGATCCTTACTGAGTACAACTATATTTTCACAGGAATGCATTGTTTACTATAAAAACCGGATTCTCGATCGCAAACAAGGAATAAGTTATTTTGTATGATATTTGAACCTGACGCGACAGTGTTTTCAAAACACAATACATAAGTCATTCATAAATATGTCAACAGCTTCAGTCTGGAATCGTAAAATTTAATCGACGAAAAGCTTAGCCTATCCGAATATTATTATCATGCGCACTCCAAGCCACAGCTTCAAGCAATATCTGTGAGTGTGTGTTTTCATTTAGAATTAAAAGAGCTTAAGCGACAATCTTCATACAAACTAACAGAGGTCAAGCTTTTTCATACGTTAAACAAAGACAGGCATACAATTCTCAATCACGTTTGAAGAACAGAGTTTCGTTCGGCAATGACTAATATTAATATCCCACTTTATCTCACAGATGGCAGTAGCAGGAATATTGATGTATATCTTAAATCTACTCAAATATATTCATTATTTTCATTTCTAAGGGTACGCATGCTTAGCTTTTTAGCTTGTAAGGAAGTCACGCCACTGGTTCAAACATCGGATAAAATTGAAATATGGTTATTAAATTTATTTTATTTTATTTCTGTTACAGTTAACTTTAACCATTTCGAATTTCGTGGTGCGGCAATGGAAGCTTTATTTTATTTTTATTTTTTTGACATGATAGTACAATTTCATAATTTTATGACAAGGTAATTTACAATGAATAACAAAGAAAGAAAACAGTTCAAGGATTAGTATTACATAATAGCACAGTCAAATAAAATACTTATCCTTTCCTCAGCAAAACAAAGCTCTACAAAATTCAGACAGGCTCATGCGGCATAAATCTAGATGAGAGGAAGAATTTAAAAGACGACACATTCTGTTAATAGGAGAATAGTATCCTAAATTTGAAGTATGAAAGTTGAGGGAGAGCAATTCATTTAATCTAAATCTTCGCGTTGGAACATTTAATTTGATACATTGTAAAATATAAGGTGAGTCAAAAATACTATTAATGATTTTATAAATACATATGAGTTGAGCATGTTGTCGGTGTGTTATTAAAGATGAAATGCCCAAGGTCACTTAATTGAGAAAATATATTTCAGCTCTACACTCAAAATCAATTTCATAATTAGATTAAAAATACATTTTATACAACAAAATGCAACATTCCGTGCGTGGTCTAGTCGTTAGCGCCTTGGACACTTGAATGAAAAGTCGTGGGTTCTTTTTCTGTCGGAGCACAACAAATATACCATTTATATATTCAAACACGCTCATCCCTGGGTGAAAAGTTCATGTACCTTTACGAAAGACCGGTCATCAAAGGTCCATCCAGCCTTACAGCAATTGAGTCTAGCTGAAGATTGGCGCTTTCTTTAGCAACGAACAAGCTTGCAGAGGGCTTACGAGGTGTAATTCACATAAAAACAGCACTCACCAAATAAATTATCTTTATTTTATTATTCTTTATATTTCAAGTCTTTATTATTACAATTTTAGCAAAGTACAAATTAAAATCAAGATTTTTTTGTACATCATGTGATTTTTAATTTTATTTCTTTCACATCAGTTGTATGTTTAATAGCATAATACAAAAAACATATACGTTTGAATCAAACGCAATCGGGAGCCTTAACGAAAAATAAACTTCATCGTTCGCCTCCGAAATAGAGCCTCTTTATTTATTTTACCCGGCAGTCAAATAACGAAACACACAAAAACAAAAGAGTTTATTTTTAACGAATCTCCATTATTACTGCCCCACTTCAAATTCGTTATCAGCCAAATAAAATCAAGTCTGGGTAAAAAAAGGTTTTGATACATTTCAAAGGATAAATGAAGGGAGCGTGGCTTGAATCTGAATTAGGTATCCTGAAAATTTTCACTGATTTACAGGCATACCTTTTGAAGTAAATAAAACAAAAAAATACAAAATGGTAATTCAACGTTTTGCTCAATATTTTTTTAAACAAAAATTAAGAAAATTCAAGCAAGTGGTCGTTGCAATATAGGAAGGATAGCAAAAAACAAGCGATTGACGATGGATCTGAGAATGGTTTTACACAGTTGCATGTTGTTACCGACTTTGATGTACGGAAGTGAAGCATGGACAGTGAATGAAAGCGAAATCATTAAATAATATACGGTGAAAATGAATTATTTTGCTATGAAACATTAAAAAAAAAACATTTTTCTTATGTCACCTCTGTTACAGGGAAGGTCGGGAGAGTTGCAGGGCTAATGTTTATTTGAGATCGGGTTTTATATTGTTGGTTCACATGCGGCATGTTTAGGCGCGAGCTTATATGTGTCTGCTTGGAGGAATGCATATCTAATTCAAATGTTAAATGTAAAATATCTGTGCAACTTAGATTATTTATAGATAGTCAAAGAACGAATATTATTATAAAGAAAAACTGTACCTTTTGCATAGTTTAAACATATTAAATTTCCAAAACAGAAGTAATGACCATTTCATTTATTTAATTAGTCGTACATTGGAATCGTACAATTTGTAATTGCAAATTCGAGAAAACAGCAATCGTATAAATTTCAGATGGAAATGAAAATCGCGCGAAAAACAAGAAAACGAATATCCTGAAATCAGAGGAATATAAGTTGCGCGCAAAAAAAAAAAAAACTCAAGTTCAAATTACACCGAGGGCCGGGGCCGCTCGCCAAACAAACGGATCGACTTTAATTAAAGATAAAATATGACACCCTTATTTACTGTAGGGGAGGTCCAGCCCACGGCTTCCTGTTTTCGTCCCTCTCATATTCTTTAATCATTCTCATTCTCTACCCAGGCACGGATTAAGACCGCTTGGGCCCTGGAGCAAAGAAAAATCAGGGCCCCCTCAACAACCCCTTTCTACTCGTGACCAAAAAAATGTTTACTTTTGAACCAAAACCATTCCTTGCGCTTTAAATGTATTTATATTCCTTGACTTATAGGTTGGTATGAGTCTGACCACTCATACTTAAAAAAATGTTCACTATGCCAATGTCACCCCTGTTTCAGGGAAGGTCGGCAAGAGTTGCAGGGCTTATATTCTTTTGAGATTGTGTTTTCATATTGTAGGTTCACATGCGGCATGTGTTAGCGCGAACTTTTACGTGTCTGCTAGTGGGAATGCATTTAATATGAATTTAAAATGATATTTATCCTTGCAACTTAGATTTAGATTTAAAATTAGTAAAAAAATCCTGTGCGGGAGACGCCCTAGATATAAAAAAATCTAGACTATGCCACCAGTTGGAGCGAACTTTGTCTTGTCCTTTTTGTAATAAAATATTGAAATATTTTCAAATAATTTCATACAAGTTGCTAGAGGCGTCCTTGGTACCGCAGGCCGTAAAAAAAATATTAATATTTAACAAAGTTCTCAAGAGTCTGTCGGGTCCCTTTTGGTCGTGAATACCTTAATGACCAGGGATCGGAACAAATAAATGTTAAAAATAATTTTGAAGTTAATTTTTCTAAAATGTCTCGGGGGCCCCCTAGATCATGGGGGCCCAGGTTCAGTCGCACCGCTCGAACCGCCCTTAATCTGGGCCTGCATCTACCTTTAAAAGAAAGATTTGACTTGTAATGAAATTGTGAAGTGTGTTTACATTATCTTCTAGTTTTAGAAATGAAGGAAGTTTGCAAAGACGCTAAAAAATAGCGGTTAATCTGTAATGTTGGCGGCTAAGGCTTTTAAAATTTTAATTTATTGATATTGCTACGAACTTGGAGTACCTACGTGCGAATTTACATGTACACATAGAACAACCTAGCACTTGTATGATTTTGATAGTTTTACGAACTACGAACTTCTGAGTATCTACGCGCACCTATACATGTACGATAGTGTGGGTAAAACCATCTAGGAGAAGTCCATGATGGTGGTAGTGCGTAAAATAACGTTCTGGTGTGAGCGAGAGATCAAAGAATGGTCTAGAATATGCAAGAAAGATCTCTTTTCTACCAATATAAAGGGACTGAAATGGTGCGGAAAGGATTCAGTCGCTCGGAACATTTTGCCGTGAAACCAATATACGCAGAGATTATCAACTATTGTAAATTGTGAATAACTACTGTTATGTTTTGATTGAAAGGTATCTCCAAGATACTTACATCCGGCTAGCTCTCATTAGCATCACTCTCAGGGCGTGGGGTTCTTTCCTTGAGTTGCTTACTTGTATTTTGGGAAGGGTTGTATAATTAAAAGATAAGTTAAACATGAACAAATAAGGGTTTATTTACTCTAGTAATATGGGGAAAAAGGGGAAATAAGGGAATGGCCTAAAATTCTACCTTGTCACTAAAACACTCCCTACTCTGTTGACTGGAGTTCCAAACTGAAGGCCTGGGGCAGCGCCCCAGGCTAGCGGCGGCTCACGAGGCGGACGCCTCCACACGTTGGAGCCCCTGGGTGGGCGCTCCTAATGCACCTGGGTGAGCGCTCCTAATGCACCCGTCTCTAGTCCACAAGGCGGGTGCCTTGCTGGCAGGAAATCCAAGTATGTAGATGGGGAGGAGGGAGCTCCATAGTGATGCCCCCTTTTGCACCGCTTGGTGCTTGGTCGCCGACGTCTGCATCTGTTCACCTCTGGCCGAGAACTGATGAACGACGGCCCGATCAGTTCGCACGGCGCAGTTCGGCCGCTTCCGTGACCGTTCGGCCCACATAACACACTCTACACTCCGAGATTACATAACACTACGTTACCAATTCCTCCCAACTTTCAATATTTAAGTCCAATTTACTACATTGCATGCCTTAAGGTGTATTGGCTCTCAGATTTATGTAACCAAATGTGGTATGACCATCTATGTATACAATACATGACCATCTACGTATCTTTGTTAAAAGTTGTTTGTTAATTTCTTTCTTTTGCTGTTATCTATGTACTCAACTTAATATCACATTGCTTGTTTGTATTTAACCATTGATTTTTTACTTGTTTATATTTGTGTTTATTTCCTTTAAAAGGCATTCTGTGCCGTAAAATATTAAATAAAAATAAATAAATATAATGGAATTTATTATTTGTGTTCTTTGCACACTCAACCGAGAACATTTTTAAAGTCAATCATTACTTTTTATATCTTTCATAATATTTTAAACCCAATACCTTCTAATTTATAAGTCCAAAGCATGTAACTTTCTACTTAATTTCAACCTTTACATTACAAGTAACCTGATTGCGTGATGAAAAATTTACCCCGAAAATTTTCAATTTAAAATTCATAATTGTATACATTTTTTACAACTCGACTTCGATACTTTGCCATATTTTTATTGGTCGTAAAATCTGCGCCGGTGCCACTTTTCCAGATGGCAAAAAGTGGCAACACAATAATTGCCATTTTGCCATCATCGTTATATGTTTATGTCGCCAATTTGCCATCAGCGTATATTGTTTATATTGCGAATGCTCGTCTTGCGAAATAAAATTATTTGTTTAAACTGAACCATGGTAATAATAATAAATAATAATCTAAATTGCAAGGATATATTCATTTAAAGCTCTCAGATGTATGCCCACAAGCCAACACGTGTAGTTCGCGCTTACAAATGCTGAATGCGCACTTACAAATAAAGTCCAAACCTCAAATGAACATAAGACCCACAACAATATCCACTACAATAGTAATAACAATAATATTAGAATGATTTATTTGGTGAGCGCTGTTTTGTGTGTATCACTTGCTTGGTCGTATCTGTAGAAAGCGCCAATTCTCAAGCAAGACCCAGTTGTTGCAAGGTTGGATGGACCTTTCAGTGACCGGTCTTTGGTAAAGATTTATGAATTTTTTCAACCCAGCGAAGAGCACATTTGGAAATATAAATGGTGGCCAGGAAACTACTAAGCGCCCTTGGAGTGACATTGAGTTACGAAACGGCGCTGATAAAGAAATCATCACCATCATCATCATAATTTTGTGCTCCGCCGGGATTCGACCCACAACCTTCCATTTACGAGTCCGAAGTGTTACCACTGAACTACGGACCGGTCAATAAATCTGAAATATTAATATACGAGTATGAAATATATATATTTGCAACTTAAAATATAGATATGGTAAATAAGCGATACGCAAAATATTTTTTGCAAATTATTTTGAGTATCGAGCTGACCTTATTCACTGTGGAAATCGAATTTGCATACATATAGATATTACCCATACGCCTAAACATTTTTTGATCGAAATGGCCTTTATAAATAAATTATTTTAACTGGAAATAAAATTGTATTAGTATTTTACCATCATTCAATTATTGTGTATATATTTCAATGGTCCGTATATGTAGACCGAAAACGTTTGTGAATTTATTAAAATAAACGAGTGACTTGTGAAAAGAGTGACACCTTGACTCATAGGTTGAAATGAGTCTGACCACCCATACTGTAAAAAATGGTTCACTTTGCCAATGTCACCCCTGCGTCAGGGAAGGTCGGCAAAAGTTGTAGGGCGTATGTTCATTTGAGGTTTGGATTTTATTTGTAAGTACACATTCGGCATTTGTAAGCGTGAACTACACGTGTTTGTTTGTGGGCATGCATCTGAGAACTTTAAATAAATGTATCCTTGCAACTTAGATTATAGATTATTCTTATAGTGAAATAAAAAACAGTGTTTCCTATAAAATACTACTACTTCAACTGAAGTGGTTGGTGTGACGCCGGCCCCGTTACCCGTAAAAATAAATAGGTCCTGAACCGCTACGTTCGACTTCTTCGGGGACAACGCAGGCAAGAAGTTACACTATATGTGTATATGTGTAGCTCAGTTGCGTTGCGTTTTTCTTCAGAGATGAAGTTAAAATTTCGAGACGCGTAATGATATTAGACGTCCTAAGAATTTTAATTAATCTCAGGTGCTGGGAATGCCTGTAACGTATTCATAAAATGTTGTGTGATTTTTGTACGTAGTATATTTTAAAAGGCTTTTTAATTAATGTTCATAAATGAGATTTTCTCCATGTATATTAATAATGTTCCTTGACGAATAGGTCGGTATGAGGCTGACCTCCTATGCTGTACAAACTTGGTTAAAATATTCCAATCCCAGTTTCAGGAGTAACTCAGTGTATGTTCATGTGAGGTTGAGTTTATTTTGTGTGTACACATGCAGCATGTGTATGCGTGTAATTAGACGGACATTCTTTATTCTTTTCTTTTTTCTTTCCCACCTCTAGGGTGGTTGGCCACTTAGTCAGGAGAGCACCTCCCGAACAGTCTCAGTAGTAACATCTCGAATTTAGGCCTAAAGTCATACGCTCAGAATCACTTTGCATTTTTGTTTGTAAATTTAAAATCCTCGAGCCCTAAACCCTCTATAATCTCGGCTATAATCTTTCAGTGATTTCTGAGCCTCCTATATATATATATATATATATATATATATATATATATGTCAGGCTTATTTGTTTTAAATTACACATGATAAGAGAGCGCCGTTTTTGTGTGTGTCACACCTCAAGGGCCCTCTCCGATCACGGATAAGACTTTTTGAAAAGGTGCGTCTTGAGAGCTCCGCAAAATATACCCATAGATTCGGAGTTCTTCACTCCGGGTGGCAGTCTGTTCCACTCCACCGGACCCGCAACACGGAAAGCACGGTCTCCAAAATTTGTACGGATCTGACGGTGCGGCTGAACCAAATTGATTGCACCATCGCCCGCGGATCTGAGTGTCTGCCTCCTCACACCCATCTCAACAGGCGAAATCATGTCAGTCAGATAAGGTGGAGCCAAGCCATTGATGGCTTTATATACCATCAGACAAACACGGTAGACCACCCTCTCCGGGAAACGAAGCCAATGTAGTTTTTTTAACAGCGGAGTGATGTGAGCGAATTTGGATATCCCGAATATAAGCCTTGCTGCTGAATTCAACACAGATTGAAAGCGGTTGAAATGCTTCTTTGGCTGACCACTATAAAGCGTTGAGCAATAATCAATCCGAGACATCACAAACGCACTCACCAGGGTCTTAACCGCATCTGACGGAAGACACTTTCTAATTGCCTTTATTTGACACAGTGAAAAAATACCTTTGCTTTGTGTAAGCACTTGGGAAAGTGCAGCTTCACGGGAGGGCCTTCTGCCACTCGCATCTCACATAACTTATGCATGCGAGTCCTGTGAAACATCCCCGGATGGGATGGATATACAGGGCGTGGGTCAGTGGAGAGGAGACTGACCCTGAGAGAAGGTGTTGTATGCGTGTACTCACTCCTGTCGGGTTGTAGGAACGCATTTTTTCAAATTAATATGTCTTTGTGATTTAGATAATTAAAAGGAATAAATAAACAATAAATAATAAGACAATAATAATCACAAGTATATTTTTCTTATTAAAAACTTTAAAACCCGAACGGAACTGTTTTTTTAAGCATTTAAGTTAGCAGTGCGGTCGATAGATCAGTTGGTAGAGTGCTTGCATTCCATGCCGTGAGCTCGGGTTCGAATCCCACTGAGGGTGTCAGAAGTGCTTTCCTGTTTCGGTGCTTATTTCAGACCCCAAAATAAAATAACGGCAAGGTTTTCTCAGCCTTCACAAGAAATGAGTATGAGCGCCCACGGGAGCCGGGAAACTCCCTCTTCAACTGAAGGGGTTGGCGTAATGGAGAACCCCATTAACTGTAAAAATAAATAGGTTCGACTCGCCACATGCGAACCTTTCAGGGATAACGCGGCAAGAAATTGCACTATATGTGTAGCTTAGTTGAGTTTTTTTTTATATATGAAAATATCAGTTTGACCCATTCACTTTTGGTTTTGTTTTATGTATGCAAAAGTGAGCCCTCTTAGCTTGTTATGCCACATAAAGGGTGGTTAGCCTACTATTATTATAGAAAACGAACGTTTGAACGCTAGGGGTGGCCAGTACCGCCCGCTTCCTCTTTAAAGCAGCCACGAAACGCCCACTTTCTGCTACCGCTCACCAACCATATGCATACCTACTTACCGAGAACAGTTCAAGGTTGACCTAGCCTTGAAGAAAAACAGTAAAGCCTTAACCTGAAACTAGGACACCTTGAAGATTTTATTCGTTACCGATTTAAAAAAAAAAAAACTATTATTTATTCTTGATTTTCGATCTTTCAATATTTGATTCTAAAAAACAAACGGGGCTACTCTTAGATATTTTAGTCGTCGGTTGAGCCCACACTTTGACAAACTAATGATGCATTTGTATGAAAACCTGTCAATCCAAGATGGCCGCAAGTAAACAGCTGATTTTTTTTTCATAGAAATATTACAAAATTCGGTAGGTAAGAATTTATTTATTTATTTAACAAATATATACATGACTGACAGTGAGACACCAAAACGTCACAATACATATAGCATGGCAGACATACGAGAACAATATACAGCTCCACAGATACATTATTCTACGCACCCATATGTCGTTTTAGTATACAAGCAGACTCCGATAGTAAGCGATCCACACCAGTTGTAAATATATCCAGGTGTGGGGCTGAGGAGGCCAGAGTATTGAGCAGCGACAGCGCACGCACTACCCAAGACTGACGGAGAACATTGGTATGACCGTGATGATGCAACTTCCAGCGCAGGCATCATTAGTTTGTCAAAGCGTGGGCTCAACCGACGACTAAAATGTCGAAGAATAGCCCCGTTAGATCGAGATTATGAAGGTTTTCTAGCTGAAAATCTATTGCTGCTACCTACCTATTGGCATCTCATTAGTTACGATATATGTGAGCTACAGTATACTTTGACTTATAGGTTGGTATGCGGCTGACGAACCATGCTGTTGAAAATGGTTCACTTTGCCAATGTCACCCCTGTTTCACGGAAGGATGGCAAGAGTTGCAGGGTGTATGTCCATTTGATATTTGGGGTTTTATGTTGTAGGTTCACATGCGCAAACTTGTACGTGTCTGCTTGTCAGAATACATATAATGTGAATTCCCAGTGTAACATATCTTCGCAACTTAGATTAGATTAGAGATAAACCTGACAAATTGATGTATTGTATTGACTTTTGTTTTATAAACAGTTATTCACATTATCAATGAAAAATTAATTATTTCATATTTTTCATGAATTATTCATTATGTAATATTCTAAATTCCTTGACTTATAAGTTGGTATGAGGCTGACCAACCCATGCTGTAAAAAATGGTTCACTTTGCGAAAGGAACATTGACAATTTCAAAATTAAATTGCTCACAAAAAAAATGTAAAAGTAAATTTTGGAGGATTTGACATTTTGAATTTCATTCCTATATTATGCTATCACGTCACTAAATATATCCACTTGAAAAGGAAATCAACTCGGTATGACTAGGTGGGTGTTTTCTGGAATTACATTTATTTTCATACAATAATAATTGTCGTGTGATGTTTTCATACCAAATGGATGAAAATAAAATAATAATAATCAGATGCCGGCGGGGAAATTTCAGCCAAAAGATTTCTAAAAATATTTTATGTAAAACCTGAATGGCATCATTATTTTTGAAGTTTTTTTTTCTTTAAAATAAATCCTATATTTGAAATAGTATGGACAAAAAAATTGTTTTTCTTGAAGTAAGTATATAATATGACTGTTGTATAAAAATAAAATGATCTTTGATATTTTTACGATTTTGGAGTGCCTACGTGCGAGTGAACAGTACCCTTAGTACGAGTTGCAAAACATGAGAAAAGTAAAGTTTACGGAAAATATTAAAGAGTGATTTCTCCCAAAATCTGCCGTTTTTGCTTCTTACACTTTATGGTCTTAGCAAAAGAGTAACAGTGATGAAGAAAATCAAGTTTAAGCAAACAAAAACGGCAGATTTTGGGGGAAATCACTCTTTAATAATTGCAGTAAACTTTACACTACTCAAGTTTTACAACTCGTACTAAGGGTACCTACTGTTACAATAATGTGTGTAAACCAGACCGTCTGGTATGATCCATCGTGCTAGGGGAACAGCTGTATAGTGTAATCTAGAACAGAGATCGAATGCTGGAATATGCAGGAAAGATCTCTTTTGTAGCGATATAAAGGGACTGGAATGGGGCATCAAGAGAGTGTCGATTAAAACATTGAGCCTTGAAGTGAGTCTAACAAGAGCAAGAAATCAATTTCATCTAAATTGTGAACAAAAACCGTGTAAAATAAATTATGTGAAAATAAATAATTTACAATTCAAATTTTTTTTTTTTTTTTTTAAGAAATCCTGTGCGGGAGACTCCCTAGATTCTAAAGACTCTAGGGGTCTATGACACTTGTTATAGTGCCGCAGAGGGGTACGAGCTTGGTCGTCGCTACAAAGCGCCAATACTCAAGCAAGACCCTAGTTGCTGTAAGGCTGGATGGACCTTTGGTGACCGGTCATTGGTAAAGGTTTTTATGAATTTTTCAACCCAGCGAAGAGCACATTCGAGATATAAATGGTGTATTTTTGTGCTCCGCCGGGATCCGAATCCACAACCTTCCATTTACGAGTCCGAAGTGTTGCCACTACGGACTACGGACCGGTCAATTAAAAGAGAACCTAGTAAAATCATAACTATATTTAATTATTTAAAAAATTTAAATGGAAACAAAGTTTTAATTCACTTATTTATTTCTTTTTTGCTCGAATATTTTCGCCTAATGAGGCATCTTCGGGACCAGAATAGTTACAAATATATTTTTATATAAAATAATTTTCAAAACAATTTTTTTTTTCCAAAACAAAAACAAAACAAAAACAAAATTCATAGACAATTTTTTTTTTTTTTTAAACACAAATGTAAGATTCAAAAATGCATTATTGTTAGGTATAATGAAATAAAAATTTTAATACAATAAAAATAAA
The DNA here is from genome assembly GCA_951799405.1 of Agapetus fuscipes. NCBI lineage: Eukaryota > Metazoa > Arthropoda > Insecta > Trichoptera > Glossosomatidae > Agapetus > Agapetus fuscipes. Next base: position 13,464,529 of record OX637358.1, read on the forward strand.
ATGTGTTAGTTAAATAAAAAGAATAATAATAACAAAATAAAAAACAAGTTATTGCAATATTGGTGAAACATAGGGAATCTGCACATTCACTAAGTCTTTATTTTTATTTTTGTAGATTTCCAACGCTTCCAGAGCCATCAGTCTCCTCACCTCACACTCAGAGTGCATTACCTCTACATTGGTAATATCGAAAGTATGGTCTTTATCAATGAAATGGTCTGCCATCTCAGAGTATGCAGATAAGCCTCTGAGTGCTTTGTTTCCATTTAAATTTTTTAAATAATTAAAAATGGACTTTCACTGTGTTAATAAATCCACCCTAAAAAATATAATAACTATATTTATTTGTTTGAGCGAATTGTAGGTTTTTGTCTTTGGGTCACTGGCTGTTTTTTTTTCTCCTTTAGCTATTTATTATCCTTATTCATTCAACTCACCTACTCACTATCAAACATCACCCTAGTGTGAGACTTCAGCGCTTTTTTAACCTCGAGTGAGAAAAGACTCCTCTGGTCTCTTCAACAGCATCAAAAGTCACGCGCGACCGACAGGAAAAACCACAAAACTACAAAAAGAAGATCATTCAGGAGTGAGGTAATTCCTATTTAGTCCTTGACTACTATCCTTGTTCCCTGATGTTCTGCCGTGTATCCTGCCACCATTCCTCTAGGGGTGGCCGGTACCTCCACACAAGTGCCTCCACTTGACTCTGTCCTTGCATACTTCTTTCATCTCATGTAGTTTCATCACTCTTTTTATGCACGCTCATCTCTTGTTTCCACTTTGTAGATTCCATTCATTCGCAATCTCACTTATCTGATCAATAAATTCTTTCCTAGGTCTTTCCCTTCCAGGCTTACCTATTACATTCCTTTTATACAGTTTTTTTGTCAGTCGGTCTTCATTCATCCTTTCAATACTCGTATGTCCAAACCATCCCATCACACTTCTTTGAGTTTTTACGCATTCTTTTACTCCGCATTCGTTCAGAACCCATTCGTTTCTCACTATATCTTTCAGTGTTTCCATACATCAGGGTCAGTAACAGTATACAATTATTGTGTACCACTATTTTCATTTTCTTACATATTCTTCGCTATTCTACCGTAAGCTCCCATCACGCATCTTCCTTCCGTTCTGCGACTGCCGGATTTTCCTATTGATCAGATTTTTCAAACGCGTAATAAATTAAGAAACAGCAATTAATTCTCTTATATCTCACATGTTGGAGTCAAACATGGCTCTACCATAATTTTGGTCCTTCGAACCGGATTTTCAAACATTGAAAAACACCGTTGTAGGAAAACTAAAATTATTCTAGATGATTCGTTGGTTTCGTAGCCAACGCTCTCAGGAGAGACTCTTGTTTTCTAACAATCAAAATGAACACTTCAGGAGACGCCTTTGTTGTATGGCGCTCATCCTTGATAAATAATAATAATAATAATATGATGATTTCCTTGGTAAGCGTTATTTTTGTGTGACTTACACCTCAAGAGCCCTCAGCAAGCTTGGTCGTCACTGTAGAAAGCGCCAATTCTCAAGCAAGACCCAGTTGCTGTAAGGCTGGATGGACCTTTGGTGACCGGTCTTTGGTAAAGATAAGTATATGAATTTTCCACCCAGCGAAGAGCATATTTAAAAATATAAATGGTATATCTTTGATGCTCCATCGGGATTTGAACCCACAACCTTCCATTTACGAGTTAGAAGTGTTAACCACTAGACTACGGACCGGTCAAAATACGGATCGTCACCGAAACGTCGATAATAATACAAGTTCCCCTACAACGGTTCATCAAAACCGAATAAAACTTAAGGTTAACTTGCACTTACAAAAAATTTAAAAAAAAAATACATGGAAGCTTTCCCAGCCGGTTTTTGTTGACATAACAATCACTTTTTTCGGGCTATGTAGCCGTGTCTGGCTGATTCTTTCCGGACAGTTTCGCCCATTGCTCCGATGGACATTATCAGCGGTTGGCTAGTCGCTGTGATCTTCTCACAGGATCTGGTCTGTAAACACAACAATACTAATTCAAAGGCTGGCGTTGTCTCTAGTACAGCAGATCCTGTAAGTAGATCACAGCGACTAGCCAACCGCTGATAATTCCCATCGGAGCAATGGGTGAAACTGTCTGGAAAGAATCAACCAGACCACGGCTACATAGCCCGAAAAAAAGGATTGTCTAATCTAATCTAATCTAAGTTGCAAAATTTATGTAACATTAAAGATTCACATCAAATGTACTTTCACTAACAGGCATGCATAAGTTCGTGCTTAAACATGCCGCATGTGGTCCTACAATATAAAACCCGAATCTCACATGGACATACACCCTGCAACTCTTGCCGACCTTCCCTGAAAACAGGGGTGACATTGGCAAAGTGAACCATTTTCTACAGCATGAGTGGTCAGCCGCATACCAACCTATAAGTCAAGGAACATACAAAACAAATTACATTTTTAAAATCAACAAATTATAATATGTATGGGCATCAAAAACTAACAGAAAACAAATTTTAATTTAAAAAACCCTAGCCGCCAACATCACAGATCAACCGCCATTTCTTTCTGTCCTTACACACTTCTTTCATTTCGTCCAGAGTCATAACCTTCTTCATACAGGTTCTCCTTTTATAATGACTCTGGATATTCCATTAATTTGTTATGTTATTTAAAATAAAGTCTCAAAAATACGTGTTACAAAAAAAAACTGTCATATCGGTGTTATGGCCGAAAGAGTCAAGTGGCTGATCTTTCTAGCGTAATCGAATAGAATAACGTCACTATTTCATAAAAAAAAAACACACACATAAAGTATCATCATCTTATTTATTGAATAAGAGTTTTAGGCTTACACGGCCGGCTGATGATGCTGGAGTGATGTTTTCCGGGATCTGTTGCCGTGGTCTGTGGGAGCTGGAGCTTCCGGACGTTTCGCCCATTTCTACGATGGGCTTCTTCAGCGTGAAGTATGATGATGATGAAGATCTTGATGAGAACTGTGATGTCAGTGTGTGTGCAAAGGGCTTATATGTCTACCATCAAGTTGTAGAAGCTGTAGAAGCAAGATGGTAGACATATAAGCCCTTTGCACACACACTGACATCACAGTTCTCATCAAAATCTTCATCATCATCATACTTCACGCTGAAGAAGCCCATCGTAGAAATGGGCGAAACGTCCGGAAGCTCTAGCTCCCACAGACCACGGCAACAGATCCCGGAAAACTTCACTCCAGCATGTTATTTATTGCTTCAACATTTTTTGAAATCATTTTCTCGTGTTGGCCAATAATCCGATAAAATTTGCTTTCAATCGATACAGCCCGTCTTGGTAATGACCCTCTATCTATTTCGTGAACCCCCTGCGAGGTTTTTTCAAGCCCAACTCAGTCTTTGCAGTTTTTCAAACCTCCCCCAAAGCAATAATCTACGGTTTTTCATCGCCAACATTTTGCGTGGTATTTATTTTGCTTTCGGCTCGTACAATATCAGAATATTTTTTGTGGATTTTTAATTAAATAAAAAATTTGTTTTTCTTGAATTTTTTTGAATTGTATACTATATAATAATAATGTATACAATCTAAGTTGCAGAGATATATTAACATTTAAGGCTCTCAAATGCATGCCCACAAACAAACACGTGTAGTTTGCGCTTACAAATGCTGAATGTTTTTAGGCTTTCATGGCCGGATTCAGATGGGGACTCTTCTTCAGAAGTGAGCAGAGCTCCGAAGAAGTCACCCACAGAGGAGACGAAACGTCAGCTGAAAGTCTTCAAGAAGTATCAAAAAAGAAGAAAAAGAAAAAAGAAGATAAAAATATGGACCACGGCCAAAACCCGGAACCAAAAAATCAAGCAACTCGTTCACAAAGCTCAAAGTTCTTGTAACAAAGTTCTGTAGAACTATATATTTTTTAGTGTTAATCTGTTCACACAGTGCAAGTCCATTTTTAGTTATTAAAAAATTCAAATGGATAAAACAGAGTTTTAATTCACTTGTTTATTTCTTTTTTTTGTGCTGGAACATTTTCGCCTAATGAGGCATCTTCAGGAGCAGAACTACTGTAGAACTTATTTTGATTTGCATTTTCTTTTTTTTTAACTACACAAAAGCATGCACAAGCTTTAAATAAACACTTGTCCGTTTATGGGCGTCCATTTTATATTAATCTAAAATTTTAATATATATTTTCAACTGAGATTACATACAGATTCATTTTCAAATATTTTATTTCGTCGTGGGAACCTGACAACTAGAAACACAAATACCAAGATATCATCTGTACCATCTGTTCTAGCGCCCTTTCTCTGTGAAACCAAGTCACCGCTCTCAGTGCAATTTTCTCGTTAATTAGCTCAATTTATTCTTGGCGCGCCTGTCGCCGCCCACTGAGGGCGCGCCCATCTGTTAACGCCTCAAAACTCCGCCCATCATTCGCTTCATGATTGCCGACCGAAGATTTCAACCTTTCACGATAACGCCTTTTTTTCCAATCTAAATTTCATTGCCTCTTTTTTTATCTTTTGTCTTTATCGTCGAACAGGTTACCGGTCCGTTGCCCAATGATAACATTTTAGACTCGTAAATGGAAGGTTGTGGTTTCGAATCCTGGCGGAGCACAAAAATATCCCATCTATATTTTCAAATATGCTCTTCGCTGGATTGAAAAAAAAGTCCAAAGGTCCATCCAACCTTACAGCAACTGGGTCTTGCTTGAAAATTAGTGCTTTTAGTGTCGACCAAACTCGTAAAAAGTGCGGTCGATAGCTCAGTTGGTAGAATGCTTGCATTCTATACTGAGAGCAAGGGTTTGATCCCCACCGAGGGTGTCATATGATTTCACGTTTTGGTGTTTATTTCAGACCCAAATACCGGCTAGGTGCACTCAGCCTTCACAAAAAATGAGAACCAACTCCCTCGGAAGCTGGGAAACCCCTACTACAACTGAAGGGGTTGGTGTGAGGCCGGTCCTTACCCGTAAAAATAAATAGGTCCGCCACATGCGACCTCGCATAACGCAGGCAAGAAGTTACACTATATGTGTATCTTAGTTGCGTGTTTTTTCCAGTTTTAGCACTTGTAGTCTGGTAATAAACATTTGATATTCGTTGTTGTTATGTATCAGGCTTGACTCCTGACACAACATAAAATAACAATCATTTTATCCTTTTTGAAAAAAATATCTTCCTTTACCAATGACCATACATCAAAGTCGGTAACAATATACCATTGTGTACCTCCATTCTCAGATCCAACTATGAACGATCAAGTGATAGTCAAAGTTGGAGGAACCTGACAATATACAACAAGAAGCAATATGAAAACTATACGTTTAATGTGTAGTATTGTTATGTTTAAGATGGAAAGGTATCTCCCAGGATGTACCTACAGGATACTTACTCCGGCTAGCTATCATCAGCATCACTCTCAGGGCGTGGGGTTCTTTTCTTGTGTTGTTTAAGGGTTGTATATTAAAAGATAAGTTTAACATAGACAAATAAGGGTTTATTAACTTAAGTAATATGGGAGAAGAGAGGGGAAATAAGGTAATGGCCTGACCTGCACCTTGTCACTAAAACACTCCCTACTCTGTTGACTGGAGTTCCAAACTGAAGGCCTGGGGCCGCGCCCCAGGCTAGCGGCGGCTCACGAGGCGGACGCCTCCACACGTTGGAGCCCCTGGGTGGGTGCTCCTATGCCCCCGTCTCTAGTCCACGAGGCGGGTGCCTTGCTGGCAGGAAATCCAAGTAGATGGGGAGAAGAGAGCTCCATGGTAATGCCCCCTCTTGCACCGCTTGGTGCTTGGTCGCCGACGTCTGAGTTGGTTGACATCTTGACGGGAACTCATGAGCGACGGCCCGATTAGTTCACACGGCGCAGTTCGGCCGCTTCCGTGACCGTTCGGCTCCGTTCGGCCCACAAAACACACTGTACACTTCGAGATTGTTCTTTCTATGTTATTTTAAAATAACATAACAGTTTAATAATTTAAAATAATATAATTCTCATGTCGTGACTGTCGACGAAATATCTAGATTAAATAAACTCGGTTCTCCTAAAATACCTTTATTCCTGACGTTGCGTTCTGTCTCCCTTATATTTATTATTCAACTCCCTACTCCCAAATGCTTAGAGATTTTATACAAATGATGCGAAGACGTTTTTCAAGGAAATGCTCCTGTGAATTTAGCGTCGTTCACAATCTGTTCCCCCTACAAGGGGCTGTGTAAATTTACGGGTTTTTCTCGGTTAAATGTCGACAACATTTTCAAAAACTTTTTGTGTAGTTTTTTTTTATAAATTGTATTGTATGGAATTTTATTGTGAATCGTTTAGAACCAGAGGTGGTAATCCAAGGTTTTTTTCAATTGAATCTTTATTTCTGTTAAGACGTTTAAGGTTTTTCAATACAAATTGTGAATTTATTTTCGTTTATACTACCTACTTGTGTACATTTTTTTTTTCAAATAGATTTATGAAGAGGAATTCAATTCATCGACCTATTTTGCATGGCCAGAAACAGGTGTTTTAACATTCTAAATTAATAATTCATTATTTAATATTCTATAGATAACATATAACGGGGCTAGTCTTAGACATTTTAGTCCCCCGTTGAGCCCACGCTTCGACAAACTAATGATGCATTTGTATGAAGACCTGTCAATCCAAGGTGGTCGCAAGTGAACAGCTGATTAGTCTTCATAAAAATATTACTAAAGTTCGGTAGGTAAGAATGATCGTGGGGATGAGACTTTCAGCCCAGGCATCATTAGTTTGTCAAAGCGTAGGCTCAACATACGACTAAAATGACTAAAAATAGCCCCAAGAAACTTAAGATGGAGAAGAAATCAAATTTAGTGGAATATAAAAAGTTTTTTTACAAAAATGTCACAATTTTTTTTTTTTATTATTAAAATACATAAAATTAGACTAGGAAATAAAGAATATATATATTTGTTAAAAGATTTTCGGGAATAATCCGTTTATATGCTATTTTCTAGCCTACGTTTCGGATCGATATCACGATCCTTCGTCAGGGCGGTCCGTCTGTGTGTAAGGTTGGCGGACCGCCCTGACGAAGGATCGTGATATCGACCCGAAACGTAGGCTAGAAAATAGCAAATAAACGGATTATTCCCGAAAATCTTTTAAAATGTATAATATCCGTGAAAACCTTTAATTAAACATATTAAATATATATATATATATATATATATATATTTAAAAAAATAATAACAATCAATCGCTAAAAGGAAAAATGCTAATATTTTTTTAACAAATTTTTCAAATTTTACAATGTAAACCTTCTAAATCAATATATCTTTGCAGCTTTTATATAAAAAGACTACAAAGTAAGTTCCGTATATGTTTTGCAGAAAAGTGCAAATTTTAAAGAGCTAAATTTTTGACAGCATAATGACCCGTTTGATACAATAATGAGCCTCACATGTGAACCTGAACAGAGCTTTATGTTCCTTATTATATGAACGTTTACACGCTATTCACGAACCAAGGTCGGTCTTTATTATTGTTTTGAATATAAAGGGTCGTTCAAATCGCGCCTATAACAATCTTTAATCTCTGTAATCTAAGTTGCAAAGCAGGAGTGTGCATTCCACACAGACTCATACGCCTAATAGATAGGCAACATATCGCTGCCTTAGTTCTTGTTTACCGTATACGCCATTGAGAAAATTTTACATGAGCAATGTTTGCATGTGTACTGGACCAATGTGTCTTATAAAAACAAGAAATTTATTTAAAAAATATTTAAAAGAACTCTCACATTATCGAGTTTTACGGTTTTTCTTAGCTCAGATTGTGTAGAAATTGATTCTTAAGACAACTGCATGAAAAAGTCATATTTGACAAGATTGGCGTATACGGTAAACAAGAACTGGGGGAGCGATATGGTAAAAAAACATTTATGCTTGATATTGAGATTTAAATTCAAAATATAAGTTCGATTGGAGCCATCTTTAGCATTTAGTAATTTTCAAATGAGTTATTGTACATAAAGAAATGGAAGAAAATATTTATTCTGAAATGTATTTGCCTATACCCTATGCACGCGCCTGTTGCAAATATATTTTATAATTTAAAATTAATATTAAATGCATGCTCACAAACAGATACGCGTAGGTTCGCGCACACAAATGCTGCATGTGTACTTAAAAATCAAAAACCCATCCTCAAAGTATGGTCTGACCACCCATACTGTAACAAGTGGTTCACTTTATCAATGTCACCCTTGCTAGAAAGATCGACAACAGTATTAGGGTTTATGTTCATTTGAGGTGTGGATTTTTTTGTATATACACAGGTACTTCTTGTAAGCGTGAACTTGTACGTGTCTGCTTCTAAGCATGTATTTAATTTGAATTTTAGATGTTAATACATCTTTGCAACTTAAGTTTTACAGATATACCTGTATCTATGATATACAGACATTTTTCATAGACGCTTTCACCAATCTGATAAAGCTATACTTTTTTCAATCTTCCCTTTACCATTTTACTTCCCACGTTTTCTTTGTCTATACATTCTTTCATGTCCAAACTTGATAATGGTGTGATAACATCAAAAGCGCTCGAGAAATAAATCAACTCGTGAAGAAAAACTTTGTTTAATTTTAAGATTATTATTTTTAAAATGAATCTACACAAACCCTTAAATTTTTAATAACATAATTTTTTACCTTTATATTAATCCTTTCATAATATGTAAAAAAAAATCATATGGAACTACCGATTGTGTTTTTAGAGCGACGATAAAATATGCAAATAAGTATTACATAAAGTATAACTTCTTGACGCGTTGTCTCCAAAGGTGTCGAATGTGGTGAGTGGAACCAATTAATTTTTAAAGTTTAATGGCCGGCATCACGTCAAGCATTACGTTGAAGTGGGGGTTTCTCAGCTCCCAAGGGGCTGGTACTCATTTATTGCGTGTCGAGTAGAAGTAAAATCAAGGTGCCTTGACTCGTATTGAGGATAATTTGGTGCCAAGAAAATTAGTCACGAATCGGATTTTGGATACAAGAAATTATTGTTTAATTTCCTGTTACGTATGGGGAAGGTAACAACGAACTGAAAAAGTTATTTTCAAGGCTTATTTTTTTTCAATTTAAATTTATACCAAGGTCATGAACCTTGTTTCCTAATTTAAAAATATAAGTTCTTAACTTTTTTCTAGTACGTACCTCTTTGATTTTCAGTTACCTATGTATTTTTATTGACATAATATGTACTTTCAGTGACCTTGATATTTTCAGTGACCTTTTTATTTTCAGTGACCTATGTATTTTCATTGACCTATGTATTTTCATTGACCTATGTATTTTCAGTGACCTTGATATTTTCAGTGACCTATATATTTTCAGGGACCTTTTTATTTTCAGTGACCTTTGTATTTTCAATAACCTTTTTTTTAGTGAAATATGTATTTTCAGTGATATTGATATTTTCGGGCACCTTGATATTCCAGTAACCTTTGTATTTTCAATAGCCTATGTATTTTTGGTAGCCTTGGTATTTGCAGGGACCTTTTTATTTTCAGTAACCTTTTTTTCAGTTGACCTATTTCCTTGACTTATAGGTTGGTATGCGGCTGACCACCCATGCTGTAAAAATGGTTCACTTTGCCAATATCACCCCTGTTTCAGGGAAGGACGGCAAGAGTTGAAGGGTGTATGTCCATTTGAGATTTGGTTTTTATGTTGTAGGTTCACATGAGGCATGTGCAAGCGCGAACTTGTACATGTCTGATTGTGAGAATGCATGTAATGTGAATCTCCAATGTAACATATCTTTGCATCTTAGATTAGATTATATTAGATTAGACCTTAGTATTTTAAGTGACCTATGTATTTTCACTGACCTTTTTTTCAGTGACCTTAGTATTTTCAGTGACCTTTTTTCAGTGACATTAGTATTTTCAGTTAACTATATATTTTCAGTGACCTAAGTTTTTTTGAGTTACCTGTGTATTTTCAGTGACCTATGTATTATAGGAAAAAATAAAAATAGAATGGGAAAAAACTATCGGAATTAAAACAATTATTAAACAAACAAAACATTTTTATAAATGACACGATAAATTCAAGAATGGGGCTTAGACCGGTCCATAGTCTAGTGGTCAACACTTCAAACTCGTGATTGGAAGGTAGTGGGTTGGAATTCCAACGGTGTAATTTTTTTTTAATTTGCTCTTTGCTGGGTTGAAAAATTAATCGGAATCAAAATAAAATAGCGTTCACCATAGATCCATCCAGCCTTACACCAACTGGGTCTTGCTTGAGAATTTCCGATTTCTACAGAAACAAAAACGCTCGCAGAAAGCTCTTGAGGTGTGATTCACACAAAAAACAGCGCTCACAAAAAAATCAGCCTAATATTATTATTAGTGACCCTTTTGATCATACACCGACAAGTTGCTATAAATAGACGAGTTATAAAAAGCGGACACACGCCAGATACGCATACATCCTTCTGCTAATGCACTCGTAATTAACCCGTGTAAACGGCGCTTTTTAAGGCTAGTTCGGACTAGGCTAGTAATTTAGTAGAGAAGCGTGCAATTTAGTGGCTAAACTACACAGATATCGTTTGCATTACAGTCCAGTACAGTACACAAGTGAGTGATGATGATGATGATTTGTAGAGCGCCGTTTTGTGACTACTTTCACTGCAAGGGCGCTTTCAGGCTTGACGCGGCAGTGAAAAAATGGGTCTTTATTCCCTTCTTAATGCTCTTGATCCCTTCCTTGGCGCACACTTCTGGGAGCATCTGATTTCAAGTGGGTGATCCTGCAACGGCAAAAGCGTGGTCTCCAAACACTGTGCTTCTTTTTCTGCATTATGTACTGACAGAGGCAAGAGCACTGTCGACAGATCGCAGAGTGAGCCCCCTCTCACTCAGACTCCTCGGGATTCTCAACTCCTGCAAGTACTCTGGCGCCACTCCATGCAGCGTTTTATGTACCGTGAGACCCAGCTTGAATTTGATCCTTTCTGGGATCCTCAGCCAGTGGGAGCGTGGTGTTTTGCAAGATGAATAGGCTGCAACGCAATTGACATTTTTTCAGATCAGACTTCTTTAGCCGGTGAACCAGTGATCACATACGCGTGGTGGAAGGCGCTACTCGCCCGGTAAAAATAGATTAAAATGGATCGACTCGACTTAGGCCCGGTATATTCAAGTTTAGTAATATTTTAGTTAACTATTACTAAAACTATTATTAAAAATACTCATGTTAGAGTTAACTAATACCAAATATTACCGAAGTGATTAGCCCCGGCCTCAAATCTCGGAAATAATTACAATGCCATTCAAAAGCTATAAAACAAACAACTGTGTATAAAAACCTTTATTAAGCTGGAAAACGACACAAAAAATGTTCATTTTGCAATAATTTTGATGTATCCCTAAATTAAAAAAGAACAGCTGCTGTCAGTGAAGACGACTCCATCTTGAAAATCGTTAGTTAAGTAACTTAATATCTTCCGGCGAAATTCGGCGAGTGAAATATGATAATTTAACTAAAATTGCATTTTAGTCAACTTTACTAATCATTCATTTAACTACTCGACTATTTTTTTTTGTGGTTCGCACACATTTAGCCACTGAATTACTCGCTACTCTACTAAATTACTAGCCTAGACCAAACTAGCCATTAAATGAAGGAGTTTTAAGACGTACCTTAAGCTTATTTTATAGATGCAAGAAGGATTTAAGTTGAGTGCTCAGGTTACGGTCATTTCATAAGCGACAGTCTCAAGGTGTTGACTTTTAACTGCATGCAAGGCGTCCGTTTCATAATTAATTTTGTTTCAATTATTAAAATGTACGACCTATCAACACTTTAATAAAAATCATTTGAACATTTAATTTATGGTAAAAATATTACACAAACGCTCATTTATCGTTAAACACGTATTTACTTCTAACGTTGCCGTGTGGAAACTGCATAATATTTAAATTTGAATTAATGTTAAAATCGAGAGCACTAACGTTGCTGTTGAACGCTACTAAACTGCACATATAGTGAAACATCCTAGCGCGTTTTCACCGAAGGGTTCACAAAAGAATGTGATGAGATGGTTTGGGCATGTGGAAAGAATGAATAATGATAGACTGACCATGTATGTATACAAAGAAAATGTGAAAGGAAAAAGAGGGAAGGGACGACCGAGAAAAGTATGGAGTGATCAGATTGAGGAGATTGTGAAATAATGGGATATACAAAGTGAGCGTAAAAGAAGAAAATGCATGAAAAAGGTGATGGATATGAAGGATTTGAAAGAGGTATGTAAGGATAGGAAAAAATGGAGGCAGCTCTGCAGAGGCTCTGGCCACCCCTAGTAGAATGGCGACAGAGTTACAGTTACAGTTACAGTTCGCATGTGGCGTGCGGAACTTTTTAATTTTTACAGGTAAGGGAGCTGGTCTAACGTCAAGCACTTCAGTTGAAGACGGGGTCTCCCAGCATCTGAGGGGGCTGATTCTCATTTCATGCGATGGCTGAGTAAACCTTGCTGGTATTTAATTTTGGGGCTTAAATAAACATCAAAAGAAGGAAGTGCATAAGGAGGGTAATGGGTTTGAATAATAGGATGATTTATTTTGTGAGCGCTTTTTTGTGTGTATCACGCAAACGCAACTAAGCTACACATATAGTGTAACTTGTTGCCCGCGTTTCCCTGAAAGGGTCGCATTTGGCGCTTCGGGACCTATTTATTTTTACAGATAAGGGGGCCGGCCTCACACCAACCACGTTCTTATAAAGTGGGGTTTTCCCAGCTCCCGGGGGGATGGTTCTTGTGTTGTGAAGGCTGAGTAAACCTTTAAGGTCGAACCCTTGCTCTCGGAATGGAATGCAAGCATTCTACCAATTGAGCTATCGAACTTTGTACGAGCTTAATTGTCTTCGCTACAAAGCGCCAATTCTCAAGCAAGACCCAGTTGCTGTAAGGCTGGATGAACCTTAGGTGACCGGTCATTGGTAAAGGTTTTATGAATTTTTCAACCCAACGAAGAGCAAATTTGAAAATATAAATGGTATATTTTTTGTGCTCCGCCGGGAATCGAACCCACAACCTTCTATTTACGAGTCCGATGTGTTGCCACTGAACTACGGACCGATCTATATAACCTGTTTTGTCATACACCTGTTTATATAACATAACTGTTGGAAGGTTGGCAAGAGTTGCAGGGTTTACCTATGTTCATTTGAGATTGGGTTTATATTGTAGGTTCACATTTTCAAACGCGACCTTAAACGTGTCTGCTTGTGGGAATACGTTTAATATAAATCTTCAGCGAGCTTTGTCGTTGCTATAGAAAGCGTGAATTCTCAACAAGGTCCAGTTGCTGTAAGGTAAGATGATCCTTTGGTGACCAGTCTTTGGTAAGGAACATGAATTTCTTAATCCAGCAACGAACATATTTGAAAATATAAATGGTTAATTTTTTGAACTCCACCGGGACTTGAACCCACAACCTTCCATTTACGAGTCCGAAGCGTTACCTCTAGACTGCGAACCGGTCGGACTGAATGTATTGAAAGAAGGTATGCAGAGATAGGAAAAAATGGAGGCAAGTCTACAGAGGCTATGATCCCTCCTAGGGGAGAAGGAATAACTATCGAGCCTTCAGGCGCTTTTGCGCATCTTACGTGCACCCTGGACTGGATCTCCTTCCGGTTGATTAAGGACGCGAACCACAAATTCCTTGTGTTTAGCACGAAATATCAAGGAGCGCATCCCGATGCAGTTACATTGAGTCAGTAACTTCGGAGTTTGCCTTTTTTCTCTAGTGGACGAACAGGTAGATCTAGAATCACTGCTGGGTCGGGTCACGACCATCGGGAAGGCCTTCCGCCGCTAAATATAAGACCGGTCCGTAGTCCGTAGTGGCAACACTAACGGCCTCGTAAATGGAAGGTTGTGGATTCGGATCCCGGCGGAGCACAAAAATATACCATTTATATTTCGAATGTGCTCTTCGCTGGGTTAAAAAATTCATAGACCTTTACCAATAACCGGTCACTAAAGGTCCATCCAGCCTTACAGCAACTGGGTCTTGCTTGAGTATTGGCGCTTTGTAGCGACGACCAAGCTCGTACACCTCTGCGGCACTACAACAAGTGTCATAGACCCCAAGAGTCTTTAGAATTTTGGGAGTCTCCCGCACAGGATTTTCTTAAAAAAAAAAAAGTTATAACTTTGCATGAGCGTTCTGTGATACGCTTCCCCGGATGGAAGTGTACAAACGGAACGGGTATGAGGATGTGCTTGCGCAACTAGGGGAGATGGCGTCAGAGTTACAGAAACAGTTACAGTATGTATCAGAATGACGCAGATGTGAGGTATATTTAGGTTGTGGATCTGCGCTATGCATACATACAGGTGGGTGGGCTTTAGCCAAGCTGTGTCTCGCAGTCAGCGACCCGTGGTTCCATAGCCCGTCAAGCGTGATGCGCTCATCAGCTTTATATTTGTGCCAGGTTCAGTGGGTGAGAAACCGCCCCTTGAAAAAGAAGCTAGGGAGCGAATTCTAGAAGCCTGTGATATTTACCCCTGTCCCCGAAAACGCAGGTCCTCGCTATTTTTAATTCTGTTCTGCAATTATTTTAAAACGAAAAAAAGGGTATATTTTTGTTTTCACAGGTAAGGAGGCAATATTTATATCAACCAATAAAAATGCATCTACAAATTGGTTCACTTTTATTAAAGTCAATCTTGCAGTCCGGTCGTTTAAATAAATAAATAAAATAAAATAAATAAAACACGAGTAACGAAATGCGTCGTCCAGAGATGAACAAATTAAACCAAAATTTGTATTCCCGACTTCATATAAACCTTAAATGTAATAAATCTTAGCAACTAATAGATTATAGAACTTAGTGAAAAATTTCATTTGTGGGTAAAAAGTTGTTTATTTCAAATCAAACAATTTGAAATTGTTTTAGTTTTAGATTGTTTTGACTAAAATCTAAGCAAACTTCATTTATTCTCTTTTATTTACGTTTAAACTATTCATCGAGGGGAAATTATAAGGAATTTGAACAGAGGCCCACTTTTAGGAGGGTGGTCCATAAAGTAAGGTTCAAACATTTATTTTAAAACGTATAATAATAATAAAAATAAGCACTCTTTACTCCAAGAAACACTTAATATTCAGAGTTAAAACACGCCTACAAACAAAAACGTTCGTGTTGGCGTTTAAATATGCTGCATGTGTACTAAACAAAATAAAACAAAATTCAAATGAAAATACCTGCTGAACTTGCTAAGCCGTATAACTTCTTGCTTGCATGTGGCGAGTGGAACTTATTTATTTTTTAAGGTGAGAGGGCAGCCTTACGCCAAACATTTTAAATTGAAGTGAGGATTTCCAAGCTATAAAGGGGGCTGCATTTCTTGTGAACGCTGAGTAAGACTTGCCGGTATTTATATTGGGCTTGAAATAAACATCGAAATGAGGCCCACCCACCGAGGCCCCAGAGGGATTTGAATCCAGACTCCAGACATAGAATGTAAGCACTCTACCAACTGAGCTATATACCGGACCATATCACATTATTGTTTTACTTTATTTTTGGGGTCTTCTCACACTTATTTTATGTATATATTATTTAATTTTTGCGTCTTACGGCCTCCATTCAAGAATTAAGGACAATATTACCAAACAAATATTGCCGATATTTGGTAGGTAAAAATTACCGTAGTGATGAGACTTCCAGCCTTGGTCATGCGGTAAGGCGAAAGATAAAGCTCTGATGTACGTGAAATGTACAAACATTGCAATAAAAAAGAAGCCAGCTTTGGAATTAGTTGTAGCCTTTCTATCTGAATGGCCCTCGCATATAATATACTCGGAAGAGCTTTCCTAGGGAGGCATATTGATCAAAAGTTTTCATCCAACGAAGAGCTTTCCTAGAGAGGCATATTGATCAAAAGTTTCCATCCAAGGAAGTTATTATTATTTTAGTTCCTTTCCAGCCCGAAGGCTTTCGCTTCTTTACGGGGAGGCTTTCAATTCAGATGAATATTAGATATAATCAAAACAAGCAGTCAAAGGACGCAAAAGTCGACTCCGAATCCTGTCGGTCGGAGTCGCCCTCAAACTGTGGTTCGAGCGACAAATAAACCTTTCAAGGGAATTCAACTTTCAAAGGCATCAAGTAAACAATGAAACTTTAATGGATTCTTGTTATTATTGAGAGATGAAGCTGTTGAAATTGGTGGTTTCGTTTCTCGAAAGTGAAAGTTTTGAAATTAATTCGAATTGTATAATGATTCATTTTAAAGTTTCAGTTTCATGGAATAAACTCCCGATTTTGATGAAAATAAAAATATATCTCGATGGGCTACATTTAAAAAGAATCTTTTTATAGACTTCTGTTTCTAAGGGTATATAAGGCGCAAGTCGGGTGCAGGTCAGTCAGTTGATAAGTCGCTGTCCTTCTGAACAAGAAAGACATTGTAAAGGAAAGACCAACTGTGAAATAAATGGGACTTGCTTAAGAATTGTTAAAGTGTTCAAAATAAATATATGTAAATTGTCAAATAAATTAAGTGTAAAATAAATATCCAAAAAAAAAAGACCAGTTTTTTTTTAATTTAAAGACTATCCGAACCTAAAAACACAACAATATGCAATATAACTGTAACTCTGTCGCCATTCCGCTAAGGGTGGTCAGAGCCCCTGCAGAGCTGCCTCAATTTTTTCCTATCCTTACATACCTCTTTCAATTCATTCATATCCATCACCTTTTTCACGCATTTTCTTTTTTTACGCTCACTTTACGCAACTAAGCTACACATATAGTGTAACTTCTTGCCGCGTTATCCCCGAAGGCCTCGCATGTGGCGAGTTGAACCTATTTATTTTTACAGGTAAGGGGGCCGGCCTTACGCCAACCACTTCAGTTGAAGTGGAGATTTCCCAGCTCCCGAGAGTGCTGGTACTCATTTCTCGTGAAGACTGAGTAAACCTTGCCGGTATTTTATTTTGAGGTTTGAAATAAACACCGAAACGGGAAATCATTTCTGACACCCTCGGTGGGATTCGAGCCCGAGCTTTCGGCATAGAATGCAAGCACTCTTCCACCTGAGCTATCGACCGGACTAGAGATTTGAAAAAATCGGAAAATTTTGAGAATCAAATACATGCAAACATTCGTACGTAATAACATTGCCAAAACTAAGGCATCTGTTATTTTTGCACCTTTCCCCCCGTCCGGTCCTTCCGCCTTCCCTCACCACCCCTTGGTCCCCGGTCTTTGAATAATGTAACAAGTCCTAATTGAAACGGCACAAGGCGTCACTTTCCAAGTACAAACAACCCCGACCGTAACGTAAATAAATATATATAGAAAGTGAAAGAGCGATTCCTGTGAGCGTTTTAGTTGGCATACATTTTTGGTAAGATTGCGAAATGTTTTTTTACTGACAAGCCCAAAAGTGTCGGGATAATTTTGCATATATTTTGCAAATGGACGATGAGGGTGTCATGTATACAGTAGGTACACTGTGTGAAGACTTTTTGAAATAATTAAAATATTTTTTTTGTTTTCACATTTAATAAACATTTTTCTCGATTACGTGAGTATTTATTTTTATATACCACAACCGGTTTCGCAAACATCCGTTTGCATCGTCAGGTGGATCAATTATTGATCCACCTGACGATGCAAACGGATGTTTGCGAAACCGGTTGTGGTATATAAAAATAAATACTCACGTAATCGAAAACAAAGCTGTTTTTCTTTTATCATTAATGATGAACGATTACAAAGTTAATGCCTCTACAATCAATTATACATTTTTCTCGTTTTGAGTAATGAAATGGCAAGAGTTGCAGGGCTTATGTTCATTTGAGATTGGGTTTTTTATATTATGGGTCCACATGCAGCATGTGTAAGCGCGAAATTATGCATGTCTGCTTGTGGGAATGCATTTAATATGAATCTCAAATGATACATATCTTTGCAGCTTAGATTTAGATTTAGATTTAGAAATGCATATACTGTCGCGAACTTGGATATGAGCGCTTATACAGACATACATCATAATGACGGACTATGAAATCAAAGTGACAACGTACACATATACACGTGAGACGGAACCGTCTGGAAGTGGTTGTGATTGTGTATGTACATAACATTCTGGTGGTGGAATAATCCAGTAAATGCGAGTGTTGAGGGTTCTGATGTCTTCCTTTTATATATTTTTCTTCGATATTGTATTTTGGTGGACTGTATAGTTAAGGTTGGCGAGTTGAGATTTAATAAAACTTCACTTTGGCTTTAACTTCGTAAAAAAATACCTTTTTATTGCACAGGATATAAAGACATGTTGTTCGTTTGAAATCAAAATTGAAATAGGATGAAGCAAAGACAAAAATATATTAGATTATGTTAGACAGTGAATGAGTGACATCTGTTTACACATTATTGGCAATGGTTGAAATTATAAATAATATTAAATGTACCAACAGATGTCAGTGCTTTAGAAAAAGACTTAACAGTGAGAAAGACCCCTCTGGTTCCTTATCAAAGAGATCAAATGGTACGGAAAGTAGAGTCACAAGAAAAGAATTCGCTGAGTAAATTGTGATAAATAGATTCTGCAAAAATCAATTATGGAATTTTAATAAAAAATAGAAACCAGCAAAAAACGAAACAATACTTTTGTGTTTAATTAACGCAGCTAAGCTGCAGATATAGTGGAAATTACTAACGCGTTGTCACTGAAATAAGTCGCATGTGGCGTATGAGGTTTATTTATATTCAAAGTTAAAGAGGGTTTCCCAGCTTTTAAGATGGCTGCTTCTCATTTTTTTTTTTTTTTTTTTAAGAAAATCCTGTGCGGGAGACTCCCTAGATTCTGAAGACTCTAGGGGTCTATGACACTTGTTGTAGTGCCGCAGAGGTGTCCGAGCTTGGTCGTCGCTGCAAAGCGCCAATACTCAAGCAAGACCCAGTTGCTGTAAGGCTGGATGGACCCTTGGTGACCGGTCATTGGTAAAGGCTTATGAATTCTTCAACCCAGCGAAGAGCACATTCGAAATATTAATGGTATTTTTGTGTGCTCCGCCGGGATCCGAATCCACAACCCTCCATTTACGAGTCCGAAGTGTTGCCACTACGGACTACGGACCGGTCCGAGATGCCAACGACACGCGGTGTACCTGAGCGGTCACCCATCCAAGTACTGACCACGCCCAATGTTGCTTAACTTCGGTGATCTATGGGAACCGGTGCTTTCAACATGGCTAACGTCGTTGACAAAGTATATATACTTCTCATTGCTTAGTAGCGCCGGTTTGAACCCCGCCTGCGTCGTGTCCTAAATACAATAACGTCGATCTTGGTTGAACAGGTTTCATTGCATGCACAGAAGCATCCACTTTTACATGAAGGCAAACTAGTCCAAAACAGGTTGGTGAATTGCATATCTCTTCAGAAATCTATTAAAAAAACTGCAGTATGGATCATCGATTTTTTGTATGGAAAATTCATTGTACGCTGTGGATGAGCCATAGCTCTTATGTTTTAGAATAACACCGTAAGAAGTTCTCGATTATGTTTTGTTATCTTGATTATCATATATTAAAAAATAATTTTATAAATATTATACCTTTGTTAGGGAAACAAATTGAAAACATTGTTTTTTTTATCATTCCGCAGATCCCAAACCATTTAGTACAGAATATCCACACCACGCGATAAAATTAAATTCCCCCATTCAATCATTTCTTTTCATATGATAATAATCAATGATTAAAATTTAAAAGCATTTTTACTTTAACAAAAAAAAATTACAAAACATAACAAAAAACGTAAACAGTGAAAAATTAATAAGAACCCACTCGTTATGGGCATTTTTACATTAAACAGCGATAAAAAACATTTTTTTCTGTTTTTACAGAGAAAAATTAGCTTTTTGGGACGCAAGATAATTTTTAACCCTAAATAATCTACGAAAACGGCAACCGTAACGTTGCTCTTATTTTTTATTACATTGCGAAAACTCCTAGAGTATTTTTTATCAGCGCTGTATATTCATTTTGAGGTGTAGATATTTTTTGCGTGTTAACTTTTTACTCCCAGCTTAAACTCATTTTTAATCATCATATTTCAAATACTTATCTGAAAATTCCCCATTTTGTGATAGAATACAATTTAATTTATTTATTTTGAAATACTAATAGGAATCTGGAAGGCGATTGGGAATCAGGATAAAGGAGGATCACCGGAGAGAACTACAACTCGCAGAAATCAAAGCCGTTCATTTAGTCGTCCATATTGTAGTTTTTTTGGGTTCGAAAAGTCTTAAATTTAAAAAAATTAAAACATACAGGTCTTCTTTCAGTATTTTTATTTTAATTTATTTATTTTTACAATTTATATTTATTTTTAACACTTTTAGCAACTCAAATTTATTTTCACAGTTCAGTATCGCTCACACTCTTCAATCAAAGGCAACTATCTCACTGACTCGCTGTATCCAATTTTGCGCCTTATATACTGCAGTGACAGAAGTCTCTAGGAGCTAATTTGCCATCAAACTCTCGAACGTTCTACCGGCTTCAAGAGTACAAAAGGATTATTTCATTTCTAGATTTCTTAGGCCAGAGGTTCCCAAACTTTTTCAAGTCACGGCACCCTTTGAAATTTTGAGTTTTCTCACGGCACCCTAGTCATATAATATCGATCTGTGGTAGGTATATTTCATATTTGTACGGCTGAATTCCATAAAATGTTTGTATTCATGTATGTACACAAGCTTCTGCTTTCGCATGAAGACATCTGGCCAGGCAAAATAGGTTGGTGAATTGCAATCCTCTTCACAAATTTTTTTTTTCTTACTTCAGGGGCGCCTCGCGGCACCCCTGATCTCTCTCCACTTTGGGTACCTCTGTCTTAGGCCTATAATTATTCCTACTTACAATGTACACCTATATGAATCTACTTTTGACATAACACTATAATAATTATTATTACCTACGATGTACACCTATATTAATCTACTATTTACATAACAATATATTCGTCGAAACTTCCATAGCGCTGTTATGGGACAAATTGGTCTGTATGTTCCTGACAATTATTGTAGGCACCGTGTGCATAGACTATTGCTTCTCCCAAGATGCAGGACTAACCTACCTAGGGTTATGACTGTGGGGAGGGCTGTGGCTATGCTCAATGAGATCTCCTCTTCGGTTGATATCTTTTACCTGAGTGAGAATCAACTTGGCAGAGGCTTACTTGTCTTGTCTTGTATCCTGCCGCCTTTCCTCTAGGGGTGGCCAGTACCTCCACACAAGTGCCTCCACTTGACTCTGTCCTTGCATACTTCTTTCATCTCATCTAATTTCATCACTCTTTTCATGCATGCTCTTCTCTTGTTTCCACTCTGTAAATTCCATTCATTCGCAATCTCATTTTACTTACGTTTCTCCTAAACTGATTTCGGTTTTTTTTTTTTTTTTTTAAGAAAATCCTGTGCGGGAGACTCCCTAGATTCTGAAGACTCTAGGGGTCTATGACACTTGTTGTAGTGCCGCAGAGGTGTAGGTTATTTCTTATCTTTGATTTGATTTTTATTTTATGTCATATAATGCAATATGAATGTTTATAATGCTTGTATGTATTAGATTTAACCTGTAATGTACGAGTACAATAATTTGTGTAAAAAACATCTATCTATCTATCTATGACTGAATGCTGTAAGCCAACAAAAAATCACTGATTATTTATTGGAAATGCTCTGACGTCACATAACCGAGGGATATTTTGAATATTAAGACCTCATTGTATAACATAGGCTGGTATGAAGCTGACCACTGCACTCTAAAAAATGGTTCACTTCTGTCAATGACACTATGTTTCAGTAAAGACCGGGTTTATGTTTCATTTGAGATTTATTTTTTTATTCTGTAAGTGCATATATGCAGCATGTGTTACTCGTGTATATTTGTGGGGTTGCATTGAATATGAATTTTAAAGGTACATTTATCCATGCAACTTACAGCTTATATTAAAGACTTACAAAATCGTGGAGGGATCTTTCTATTTGCAATATATTATCAGTAATTAAAAAGTCATTTTTCAGAGAAAAAATATGTTTCTTTCAGGAAAATAACTAATGTGGGTACATAAGAAAACGTAGTAATGACTGTAAAATCGTGCGGTGCATTTTTAACCAACTTTAACGGCAATCATCGTCGTTGATGCATTTTTAATGACCTGTGTGCAGTTTTCCGAAGACTGGAAAAGCGTCTAGATGAGAAGAAACCGTTCTAGGAGTGAAAGAATGCTAGGTTCGTTTTTTTTTTACTTTTTGAGTCTTACAATGCATCATCCTTGGTGGGTCTTGGTCTTCTTGATCAACTGGAGCCACCGCTGCTTGTAGACGCTTTTCTTTTCGATTCCCACGTCACGACACGAAACCGCGCTCTACAGAAGTCATCAACTCATCATCATCGTCATCACCATTATTATCATCATCCACATCATCTACATCCTCATCATTATCAACAACATCACCATCATCATTTTCATCACCATAATCATCATCATCATCTTATTCATCATCATCACCATAATCACAATCATCATCATCTTATTCATCATCATCACCATCATCATCCACGTCATCTTCTTCATCAGCATAATTAGCATCATCATCATGTTATTCATCATCATCATCATCATCACCATTATCATCCGCGTCATCTTATTCATCAACATCATTATAATCATCATCATCAACATCACCATAATAATTATCATCACCATTATCATCATCATCGCCCACATCATCTTATTCATCAACATTATCATAACTATCATCATCATCATTATCATCATCATTATCATCTCATTCATCGTCATCATCATCTTATTCATCATCATCACCATCATCATCATCTTATTCATCATCATCATCATCATCACTATCATTATCACCATCATCACCATCATCATCATCTTATTCATCATCATCATTCCTTGACTTATAGGTTGGTATGAGGCTGACCACCCATACTGTAAAAAATGGTTCACTTTGCCAATGTCACCCCTGTTTCAGGGAAGGTCGGCAAAAGTTGTGGGGCTTATGTTCATTTGAGGTTTGGATTTTATTTGTAAGTACACATTCAGCATTTATAAGCGCGAACTACACTTGTTGGTTTGTGGGCATACATCTGAGAGCTTTAAATGAATATATCCTTGCAACTTAGATTATAGATTATAGATAGATTATCATCAATATTAGCATCGTATTCATCATCATCACCATCATCACCATCACCATCATTATCATCACCATCTTATTCATCACCATCATTATCATCACCATCTTATTCATCACCATCTTATTCATCACCATCTTATTCATCACCATCATTATCATCACCATCTTATTCATCACCATCATTATCATCACCATCTTATTCATCACCATCTTATTCATCACCATCATTATCATCACCATCATCACCATCATCATCTTATTCATCACCATCATTATCATCATCATTAAACACCTTGACCACCCTCGAGTTGTACGTGCACTGCCTCGCTAAGTCAGCGCTGTTTTGGCCCACCTCGTCTTGGCCCCGTTAACGTGGCATTAGTTCAGCTCCCTCCTGACCTGCCTGACTGCAGAATGACGTGCGGGGAGCTCGCACGTGACTGTTCGTCGTGGGCATGCAAGCCTCAAGGACAAACCTCTAATCTCTAATCAAGCAATCATCAAGATTGTTGCATTTGCCCGAAATAGGCGCCCCTCTGACCCAACTAAGCGACACATAAAGTGTAACTTCTTGCCTGCGTTAGCCCCGAAGGGGTCTATGTATACCCTATGCACGCGCCTGACATACACCCTGCAACTATTGCAGACCTTCCCTGAATCAGGGGTGACATTGGCAAAGTGAACCATTTTATAGAAATACCCTAAAAAAGTACAAGATATAATCCCTTGAAAGTGTTAATCCAAAAAAAAAGTATGAAAACTAATTCACTCACCAGGATATTTGTCGTATATTTCATACATTTTCAAATTTCCACAGTCAAGAAGAGTTTACATTATGTTTTAAGCTTGAAGTACTAATTTAGAGTGTTGAATAATATCGCTGGTAAAGCTGTTATCATAACAGTGTGAAACATTGTGATACAGGACGTTAAAACTCAAACTTAACGTATACCCGAAAAATACATAGAAAACAAAGCGGCGCCTCTAGTGACAGTTTTAAATTTCTACAATTCTTTGGAAACACGCTGTAGTTGAGTTAACAGTTTTATGTACGGGGTACCATGGAGGTATATTCAATGGAGGGGCTATAAATGTGATTTAGTACCAATCAACATGATGCACCGTCTTTGACACCATACATTGTTTATAATGCTGTCTCGCTCACGACATATGAAATGCTTTTCTCATTTTCTATGCAAGCAACGTGTCTCTACTACTCCGTCTTCAATCTATGTACACATCACCATGGAAAGCATGAAATCACCATAGCATCGGAATTTGTTACTGGTGTTGTTGTAAGTATGGAAATATCTCATCTAATCTAATTTAATCTAATCTAAGTTGCAAAGATATGTTACATTGGAGATTCACATTACATGCATTCTCACAACCAGACACGTACAAGTTCGCGCTTGCACATGCCTCATGTGAACCTACAACATAAAAACCAAATCTCAAATGGACATACACCCTGCAACTCTTGCCGTCCTTCCCTGAGACAGGGGTGACATTGGCAAAGTGAACCATTTTTACAGCATGGGTGGTCAGCCGCATACCAACCTATAAGTCAAGGAACACACACACACGACAAATTACATTTTATACATCACTAAATAATAATATCCAAATACAAAATATCCATTTACAAATAAAAACAAATTCCAATTTAATAAACCCTAGCCGCCAACATTACAGATCAACCGCCATTTCTTTCTGTCCTTACATACTTCTTTCATTTCCTCCAGAGTCATAATTTTCTTCATACAGGCTCTTCTTTTATTATGACTCTGGATATTCCATTCATTCGCAATTTCGGATATTTGGTCCATCCATACCTTTCTCGGTCTTCCTCTACCACGACATCCATCTATTCTACCAACATATACTTTCTTCGTCAGTCTTTCCTCATTCATTCTCTCCATATGCCCAAACCATCTTAACAAACTTCTTTTAATCTTCACTTTCACACTTTCTCTTGCACCACATTCTTCTCTTACAAAATCATTCCTCACCCTGTCACTCCGTTTTTTCCCAATCATACTTCTTAGAAAGTCCATTTCAACAGTATGGACTTTACTAATTTCACTTTCATTCACCGTCCAGGCCTCGCTTCCATACATCAAGGTGGGTAAAAGTATGCCACTGCGTACCGCCAATCGAGCATTTTTAGATATGTTTTGATTTTTGGCGATACAAGCTGTGGTACCCAGTACACACCTGCCCTTCATTACTCTTCTTTCAAATTCACCGGTCATTCTTCCATCTTTTTCAAACTTACTTCCCAGGTATACAAACTCATTTACGACATCAACATTCATTCCATTAATTTTAAATCATAATTCATACTTTCATCATCTCTTTCAAAAATCAATACTTTCGTCTTACTTGCATTCAACTTCAGATGGTTACCTAACAAAGCTTCATTCAATCTAGAGAGCATTGTTTGCAATTCCACTGCTGAATCAGATACAAGAACTGCATCATCTGCATACAGTAGAACACTCACTTTGCTCTCTCCTATCATCAATCCACAATCATTAAGTCTAGCATCTCTGACACACTTGTCCATGACTATGTTAAATAGCCATGGACTCATCACACATCCTTGCCTCACACCCTTATAAACTTCAAACCACTCGCTATACTCACCATCAATACGAACACATGCCTTACTATTTTCATAGTTGGCATGCACCGCACCTAGGAGAGCCCCATTCACTCCGTATGCTTTCAAAACATCCCATAACATACCTCTGTCTACTGAGTCAAAAGCCTTTTCCAGATCTACAAAGGCCGTGAACAGCTTCCGCCTCACCGACAATTGTTTTTCAACAAGTTGTCGTAGAGTACAAATCTGATCAATACAGCCTCTACCGGCCATAAAGCCGGACTGTATATCGAAAATCCTTTCATTAGTAGTCAGAATCACATTTTTTATAATCACCTTACAGAAGACTTTTCCTGGTATACTGAGTAGACTGATTGGTCTGAAGTTCTGACAGTCTTTTTTGTCCCCTTTACCTTTGTAAATGGGAACAATGACTGCCTTCCTCCAATCCATCGGTACTACTCCTGCATTCACACAAAGCTTACATAATTCGTACATCCAATCTATCACGCATTCACCTCCTGCTTTCAACATTTCACCATTTATTCCGTCAAACCCAGCAGACTTTCCATTCTTCAAACATTCAATAGATACTTTTATTTCTTCTTTCAAAATCCTAAATTCATTCTCTTCTGTCATTTTTCTAAACAAATTTCTTTCGCCCCGACCAAAAATCCCTTCAAAATATTCTTTCCATCTCTTACATACTTCATCATTCTCCCATACCATCTCACCAACAGCACTTTTGATTCCTGGGGTGGTCAATGCAGAATCTTTATTCCTAATGGCACCGACCCATCTCCAGAATTCCTTCCTACTGTCGGTGAAACTTCTGTTCATTTTTTCATCAATCTTTCTCTGTTCATTCGCTTTGCTTTCATAAACTACATTCTTCGCCATTTGCTTGGCTATCTTATATTCATCTTCTAGCTTTCTATCATTCCTGTCGTTCAGCCACTTTTTGTAACATTCCTTCTTCACTTTCACAGCCTCTTTTACTTAAGCATTCCACCAGGCATCCCCTTTCAATCTTCCACCTTTCGTTTCTCCACATACTTTTCGAGCACATTCAATCATTCCTTCTTTCATAAACTTCCACATGCTTTCAATATCTTTTTCATTCACATTCTTTTCAAGTTCATTCACACTTAACTTTTTTTGTATTTCTGATTTATACTTCACTTTCACGTTTTCATCACTCAGACTTTCTACTTTTATTCTTGGCTTTCTTACTTTCTTCTTACGTTTCTTCTTTCTTACTTCTCCAATCATTATTTTAGCGCATAAGAGATAGTGGTCACTGCCTATTTCAGGCCCACGATAGACACGGCTATCTCTTACGGCTCCTCTCAGTCTTTCATCCACACAGATGTAGTCATGATTGTGCGACTTCCCACAATCTGCCTTGTGTACAGATGCACATCCTTATGTCGAAACCATGTGTTTGATGCAAAAAGGCTGTGCTCTGCACACAAAGCTATCAGGTGTCGCCCATTATCATTGACCACACCTCGTCCACTAGGACCAACAATTTTCACACACTCATCTCTTTGCGTACCTACCCATCCATTCATATCTCCCAAAATTATAATGTATTCATTCTTCTTGCTTTCGCGCACAACTGCATTCAACTCATTCCAGAATCTCATTTTCACGTCCATACACTCTGAATCTACAGGTGCATAACAGGCCACCAAGAAAATTTTCATCCTGTTTGTTTTGAGTTTAACAGTCAAAACTCTTGGAGAGATTCTTTGGTAGCCCGTTATGCATCCTTTTACATTCTCACTTATAACCACACCCACACCCTGTCTTTCATTCCCATCTTCCACACCTGACCAGATATACAGTTCACCATTCATTAATACTTTTTCACCATTCCCTTTCATTTTTGTCTCTGTCACACCCATCACTTGTATTCTTTTTTCATTCATCACATTCACGATTTCCTTCTCCTTACACTCATTCATTCTTCTGACATTCCAAGTTCCAAACACCCATTCATTCTCTCTGAGCAAGTTTCTGGCGGTTTCTCTGCAGAGTGGAACTGAGTTTATGTTGGCGAACATGGGGTTTATTAATTACAAAAATAAATAAAATTAAATCAAACAATAACAATTATTAAATAAAATGTACATAAAAATGTCAAAAATAAAAATGTCAAAAATTCAAAAAATAATCAAATCATTACAACAATCGTTAAGATATTAAAAAATATTAAATTATAAATCGGGCAAATATCGGGGGGAGTCGGCAAGCTCCTTGCCGGAGTAGCTCCTGGCGGGCTGTCCTCGCCCATGCCCGCGTCTCTACGCTGGGCCCTCTTGCCGTGCAACACCCAGCCTCCTGTAGCTTGGCACTCCTTGGGGCTCTCATCAGAGTGGTCGTCGCAGTCGTCCTCCTTGTCACACACCCAGGTGCAGGGAATGCAGCGCCCGTTGGCGCACTATGATTTCTTAGCCCATCTATAAATCTAAATCTAAATCGAAGTTGCAAAGATATGTATCATTTGAAATTCATATTAAATGCATTCCCAGATGGAGACACGCATAATTTCGCGCTCACACATGTGGATATATGTATGTACAATATAAAAACCAAATCTCAAATGAACACAGCCCCTGCAACTCTTGCCGACCTTCCCTTAAACAGGGGTAACATTGGCAAAGTGAAACATTTTTTACAGTATGGGTGGTCAGCCTCATACCAACCTATAAGTCAAGGAACATACACAACAAATTACATTTTTAAAATCAACAAATTATGTATAACAAGTATGGACATCAAAAACTAACAGAAAACAAACTTTAATTTTAAAAACCCTAGCCGCCAACATCACAGATTAACTGCCATTTCTTTCTGTCCTTCCACACTTCTTTAATTTTTTTCAGTGTCATAACCTTCTTCATACATACTCTCCTTTTATTATGACTCTGGATATTCCATTCATTCGCAATTTCGGAAATTTGGTCCATCCATACCTGTCTCGGTCTTCCTCTACCACGACATCCATCGAGTCTTGCAACATATCGCTCCCTCATTTCTTGTTTATCGTATACGCCAATCTTGTCAAATATGACTTTTTCATGCAGTTGTCAATCAAATTCTACACAATCTGAGCTAAGAAAAACCGTAAAACTCGATAATGTGAGAGTTCTTTTAAATATTTTTTAAATAAATTTCTAGTTTTCATAAGACACATTTGTTCAGTGCACATGCAAACATTGCTCATGTAAAATTTTCTCAATGGCGTATACGATAAACAAGAACTAAGGCAGCGATATACTTTCTTCGTCAGTCTTTCCTCATTCATTCTCTCCATATGCCCAAAATACGTCTTTCAATCTATCCATCCAGTTATTATACGTCGATGTAC
This sequence comes from Agapetus fuscipes, assembly GCA_951799405.1. NCBI lineage: Eukaryota > Metazoa > Arthropoda > Insecta > Trichoptera > Glossosomatidae > Agapetus > Agapetus fuscipes. The sequence goes on from OX637358.1 coordinate 13,493,793, forward strand.
GGGGCACAGTCAGTCGAATGGCTTCCGATGAATCGCCAAGGAGGATATAAAACTTAACGAGTGTTTCGCTGTGTGCGTTTAATTGAGTGGCTGTACACATTCCAAGGCAAATAAAACCCCGGCATTCAGCGAATGGTAATCCAAGGAACGCTGGCGATGGCTTTATGCTCGAGTCAGTGATGGCTAAACCGAAATAACTCGTTGTTTTCTCGTGCCACATGTGGCAGAGATAGCTGATTATTTTTACTGTATGTACGTAGTTTAAATTCGAAACTGTCGTAGATTCTATTATCCGTAATCTATGTTGCCAAATGATTTTACAACTAATTAGACCGGTCCGTAACCTAGTGGTCAATACTTTTGACTCGTAAATTGAAGGTTGTAGAGTCGAATCCCGGCGGGGCACAAAAAATATTTTTTTTTTTTTTTTTTTATAACAAAATATAAATACAAATTTATTTTAAAACGAGTAATATTTCTAAATAATAATAAAAACTTAATTGTTATTTCCTCACCAATTGAAGAGCCAAGCTCTTGTGCTTGGTGAGGGAATCGCAGCTATCTTAAATAAGTTATGTTCTTAATTTATATTCTATATAATATAATGAGATAAAAACTTAATATAATACTTAAAGGAAAAAAATATAGGTAATATACAAGAATAAATCAAAAAATAAACTAACAATATAAAAAATGAAAAAAACCAAAAATTAGAAACAACCAATCAATAAGTAGAACTATGAATATATATATTTTTTTATTTTAAACTTAATTTTTTTAACATCCTTAATTATTTTGATTTCATTTGGCAATATGTTATAGTATTTTATTCCCCTACAGATAAAATTATTCTCGAATTGTTTTGTTTTAAATTTAGGAATTGTTATAAAATTTTGTCTTCTCCTTGATATAGCTCTCTCAAATTGTTTTGCTTTGTCAATTTTTATTATTTCCAGAATAGAGTACAGTTTGAAAATTTGTTCTATAGTTGGTACCTTAAAAATTTTGAATAAAGATTCTGTTGAAAATGTTGGTGGCTTTTTTAGAATTACTTTAATAATTAATCTCTGAGCTATTTTGACTGAATTTAAAATATTATCATATGATCCCCCCCATCCAATTATGCCATATTGTAGCATTGATTGTACAATTGAGTAGTATACCATTTTTAATTGTTCGATTTTAAGAATGTTTCTGAGTCTTATAAATATGTATATACATTTTCGTATTCGTTTGACCAGTTCCATTATGTGATTTTTCCACTTCATATTTTGATCTATAATAATGCCTAGGTATTTTATATTTTTAGTTGAAGTTAGTGTTGAACATGTGTTTTCACAGTTTTTAGTTTCATTGCAATTCTGACTGTGTATGATGATTTTAATTGGCGGCTCTGAATTAAATTTATTTATTGCGAAAGAAATGAATTGAGTTTTTTCAATATTTAGTGATAATATATTACTATCGAACCACCCCTTCAGTATATTCATGTCAAGATTTGCTCGTTCATTAATAGAGCGCCAATCTTGTCCCTCCAATATAATGGCAGTATCATCTGCATAAGATATTATTTTTCCATTGAGTTTTAGAGTGAAAATATCATTTGTGTATAAGATGAATAGTAATGGACCCAGTACAGTACCTTGTGGGATACCAAATTCACCGGTTGATGGTTGACTATAAGAACTATTAATTTTAACTATTTGAGATCTCTGATATAAGTAACTTTTTATCCATTGTAACGCTTTTAATTTTATCCCAATTGAATTCAGTTTTACAATTAGTTTTTCGTGAGAGATGCTATCAAATGCTTTTTTTAAATCAATGAAAATTCCGATACATTTAAAAGATTGGTCAAGTGAGCTATGAATTAAGTTCGTTATTTTCGCGATGGCATCTTGAGTACTTCTATTTTCCATGAATCCGAATTGGTTATCGTGTATTATATTGTTGGCTTTTATAAATTTAATTAACCTAATTTTTGCTAATTTTTCAAAAATTTTTGCTATGTTGGATATAACAGAAATGGGTCGGTAATTGTTTACTTTTTCCCGATTTCCTGTCTTAAATATGGGTGTTATTATTGTTTTTTTGTAATTTGAAGGAAACGTTCCACTTTCAAAACTCAAATTAATTATATGTTGTAGTGGTTTCGATATTTGTTCTTTAATATGTTTTAAAGTTTCAGCAGAAAGAGCATCATATCCAGGCGCCGTACCGTTTTTCAGATTGCTAATTACTGTCTCTATTTCTTCCCTTGTTGTGGGTTGAAATATATATATCATGTGTTTCTCTTCTATATTGCACTTTAATTCGGGAGAAGTACTTTTTCCAGGTATTTGCTGAGCTAAATTTTTTCCAACACTTGAAAAGAAATTGTTGAAAATATTAGCAGCTTTTGAGGGATTTTCTCTACAGCACGTGGTTTCGTTTTCATGATTAATGGCTATTATTTCATTTTTCATGTTTTTGTTTTTTTCAAGAAAATCGTTTATAACAGACCATACATTTTTAGGGTTATTTTTGGTTTGTTCTAATTTATGTTTGTAATAATTTTCTTTTGTGGATTTTATTAAATATGTAAGCTTTTTTTTAAATTTTTCAAAATATTTGAGTAATTTAAGATTGTTCGGTTGTTGACGGGTTTGTTTATACAGAGTTTCTTTATGTCGGATTGATACTACTAGCCCATGTGTGATCCATGGTTTAATCGGCTTATATTTGTGTTTTATGTTATGTTGCACACTTGTTGATTCTTCAACAAGTTTTTTCATTGTATTTTCAAACATTATACAACATTCATTTACATTATTCATTAGATATAAATCGGACCAGTTCACAACATTTAATTTATCTTTTAAACCATCTAGGTTTATTTTATTATATTTTGATACTTTATTTGTTTTTTTTGTCTCTATCTGTGGAGTATTATATTTATAGTTAAATATACATGAGAAGTGATCTGTTATAGATGTGTGAATGACTGCGGAAGTAATATTATGAAAGTCGGGGATGTTTGTAAATATATGATCCAAACATGATGGCTGTTGTCCTCTAATATTTCTTGTAAATGAATTAATGCAGGAGAAATAATTCAATTCTGCCAGCATATTTAGGTAGATATCTTTATCGTTTGTGTAATTATTATCAGCAATATTTAAATTCATGTCACCAACCAAAATGTTTTTTTTACTTGTGCAAGTTACGAGTATATTTTTTAATCCTTCTATAAATTGTGATATAATTGATGTATGAGTACGATAGATTGCAAATATATTATAATTTTTATTGTTATTATTAATTTCAAGATTTAATATATTTACGTAAGGTACAGTGTTAATTTCATTTACGTTTATCATAATATTACGATCCGAAATAAATATAGCTACACCGCTATTCTTGTTAATTTTGGTACTTGCAGCTATATATATCAATATATATCATTCATATTTTCAAATATGCTCTTTCATACACCTTTATCAAAAACTGGTCATTAAAGGTCCATCTAGCCTTACAGCAACTGGGTCTTGCTTGAGGATTGGCGCTTTCTTCAGCGTTGATCAAGCTCGCAGAGGGCTCTTCAGGTGTAATACACAAAAAACAGCGCTCACCAAATAAATCATCCCAATATATATATAAATATTCATATAACATAAATGTCATAAGCAGACCCGTATAAGTTCATGGTTACACGACTTACCGCAAGTGGATTTTAAACAAAATAACCTAATCTCAAATGAACATAGGCTCTGCAACTTTTGCTGACCTTTCCTGAAACAAGGGTGACCATTAGGGTGACATTAGCAGAGTGAATCATTTTTTACAGCATGGGTGGTCACTGATTTACCTTTTATCAGCCTATTAGTTGAGAAACCTTTCTAAATCTAAATCTATGTTGCAAAGATATGTATCATTTAAGATTCATATGAAACGCATTCCCACAAGCAGACACGTATAAGTTCGCGCTTACACATGCCGCATGTGAACCTACAATATTAAAACCCGATCTCAAATGAACATAAGCTCAGCAACTCTTGCCGACCTTCCCTGAAACAGGGAAATCTATTACACAAAAAATCGGTAAACAGATTTAGACCAAATTTTCAAACGAAGTAGATTCCTTGACGTATAGGTTGGTATGAGGCTGACCACCCATACTGTAAAAATGGTTCACTTTGCCAATGTCACCTCTGTTTCAGGGAATGTCGGCAATAGTTGCAGGGCTTATGTTCATTTGAGGTTTGGATTTATTTGTAAGTACACAATCAGCATTTGTAAGCGCGAACTACACGTGTTTGTTTGTGGGCATACATCTGAGAGCTTTGAATGAATATATCCTTCCAACTTAGATTATAGATTATAGAAGTAGATTGTGTGAAGTTTGATGTTGACCGGAATACAAACTTATTTTCGGGTGTGTGTTTTGTAAGTGTCATATTGATGATATTATAGGTATACGATTTATTTAGGAATAATCTCGATGAAAAATGTTTTTCTTCACTGTAAGCGTGCGTGCCTCGATCCTATTCCCTCAATGCTTTCATGTAAATTCAGTGTAAACAACGGAATAGGCATTATCGGTGCCGTGCCTCATCTCGAAATGCCTTATTACCTATTGCTTATTGTAATCATATACATTACGCACCGCCATTACCTCTTACCACCTAACTTCTGCAACTTCTAGAAGGCACTTCATACAAGGATAGTGAACTTATAAGGAAATAGGCATTATCATCTGAAAATGCCTTATTACCTATTGCTTATTGTAATCATATACATTACGCACCGCCATTACCTCTTACCACCTAACTTCTGCAACTCCTAGAAGGCACTTCATACAAGGAAAGTGAACTTATAAGGAAATAGGCATTATCATCCCAAAATGCCTTGTTACCTATCGTTTATTGTAATCATTTGTCAACGACGTTAGCCATGTTGAAAGCACCGGTTCCCATAGATCACCGAAGTTAAGCAACATTGGGCGTAGTCAGTGCTTGGATGGGTAACCGCTCAGGTACACCGCGTGTCGTTGGCATCTTGGACCGGTCCGTAGTCCGTAGTGGCAACACTTCGGACTCGTAAACGGAAGGTTGTGGATTCGGATCCCGGCGGACCACAAAAATATACCATTTATATTTCGAATGTGCTCTTCGCTGGGTTGAAAAATTCATAAACCTTTACCAATGACCGGTCACCAAAGGTCCATCCAGCCTTACAGCAACTGGGTCTTGCTTGAGTATTGGCGCTTTGTAGCGACGACCAAGCTCGTACACCTCTGCGACACTACAACAAGTGTCATAGACCCCTTGAGCCTTTAGAATCTAGGGAGTCTCCCGCACAGGATTTCTTAAAAAAAAAACAAAAATCATATACATTACGCACCGCCATTACCTCTTACCACCTTACTTCTGCAATTTCTAGAAGGTGTTTCAGAAGACAATAGTAAACCAATAATGAAATAGTTATCTATTTATCATCCCGGAATGCCTTATTACCAATTGGTCTCTGTAATCATATTCATTACACATTGTCATTACCACTTTCCGCTAAGCTTCTTCATTTTTTTAAATGCAAATCACAAATTAATAAAATGGGTATTGGTTGGGCGAATGCGGATATAAGTGGACTGTATTTCGTTTTCTCCTTAGGGGGTTCAATCACACAATTTGCAGATTCCCAAAGGGTGAGAGTATCAGGGGCCGAGACGAAACTTTCAACACATGGTATAGCAAAAATTGACTCACCAGTATTTCCGTTGGTTCCGATGGTTTTCGGCCAGATAACTCCTGATGGCTTCCCTAAAAGGTTGAAAAATGGTGAGCTGCGATGTTGCGGGTGACGCGTACGGGATTATTTCCCGCCGGATACGGGTAGGTAAATTGCCAGAACGCAAAATGAATCCCCCAAAATTCATCAACCAAATACCTATTCATTTCGTCCCTATCAGGTATTTTTACGCTTTCGGATTCAAAGTCAAATCTTGACTGTCTTTCTCAGAAAAAGGATAAAAATATTAAAAAAAAAAAAAAACGTAATTTTTTTACAATAAACAAGGAAATCAGGTATCCTACAACAAAATTTGTTTAATTTTACACAAGTTAACAAATTGACTGATTAAAAAGTAGCTCACCTCTTATCTACTGTCCTAAACAACTTATTTACTATCTCCATCAGGACATCTAGGCTCGAGGTACAATAACATGGAGGGTATCAAGTAGCAGAAATTTATGATCTTATATAACCGAGCACAGTGAAACCATAACTAGTAATATTCCAGTACATTCTGAAATAATATATTATTATAATAAAGCCGTAAAACATCTCGATTCCAATTAACATAAATTATTTCGGATCCCAAGTTTTTGTTGTCGTTGAAATTATCATCGGCATCATTTTCAACGATCCGCGGTCTAGTGGACTCTTTAATTAAAGGTCGTGGGTTCGAATCTCGGCAGAACACAAAAGAATATACCATTTATATATTCAAATACGCTCTTTTTTTTTGTACATAGATTTGGGAAGAAGAATTCTGCCTGCCTATTCTGCCTGTGCGGAAACAGGTTTTAATATCAATAATTAATAATTAATTATTGTTTATTTTAATAAATTATAATTAATAATTACCCAATAGCATCTGTTGAACCAGGGTCAAAGTTATGGTCGAATGACCCAGGTGGGGATCGAACCAACGTTGTTCTATTCTAAACACGCTAGAAAGCTCAGCCCATTTAGCCCCCTCGGCCATAACACCGACATACGACTCTTAGCTGTGTTTAAAAATGTTTTTTTTTTATTTATCAATGTCCTGTTACCAAAGGTCCATATAGCCTTACAGCAAGTGGGTCTTGCTTGAGAATTGGCTCTTTCTATAGCGACGACCAAGCTCAAAAGGTGTGATTCACACAAAAACAGCACAACAAACAACTTACGCCAACCACTTCAGTTGAAGTGGTGTTTCCCAGCTCGTACTCATTTCTTAAGAAGGCTGAGTAAGCCTTTTTGGTTTTGAAATGAACACTAAAACAGGAAATCAATCAGACACCCTTGGAATGCAAGCGCTCTACCAACTGAGCTATCAACTGGACCGGATTCTTTCTTTATATTAAAAAGATAGATCTGTAATCTTTAATCTAAGTTGGAAGGATATATTAACATTCAAAGCTCATATCAAATGCATGCCCACAAAAAAATGCTGAATGTGTACTTACAAATTAAAATCCAAGTCTCAAATGAACACAAACCCTGCAACTTTGTAGATCTTCCCTGGAACAGGGGTGGCATAGGCAAAGTGAACCATTTTAAACAGTAAGTGTGGTCAGCCTCATACCAACCTAGTCAAGTCAAGGAAGACATTATGCAAAATACGTAAGTGACAAAATACAGATTGAATAAGAGTTTTAGGCTTACACGGCCGGCTGATGATGCTTAGCAATAAATTCAGGTGAAAGAAAAACTGAAAGAATAGCACCTGAAAAAAATCTGTATTTTGCTGGAGTGATGTTTTTCGGGATCTGTTGCCGTGGTCTGTAGGAGCTGGAGCTTCCGAACGTTTCGCCCATGTCAACGATGTGCTTCTTCATCATCATACTGTTATGTTATTTTAAATAACATATAAAAAAACAATCTCCAAGTATACAGTGTGTTTTGTGGGCTGAACGGAGCCGAACGGTCACGGAAGCGGCCGAACTGCGCCGTGTGATCTGATCGGGCCGTCGGTCATCAGTTCCCTGCAAGATATGAAGAGAGTCAGACGTCAGCGACCAAGCACCAAGCTGTGCAAGAGGGGGCATTACAATGGAGCTCCCTCCTCCCCATCTACTTGGATTTCCTGCCAGCAAGGCACCCGCCTTGTGGACCAGAGGCATAGGAGACATAGGGCATAGGAGCGCCCACCCAGGGGCTCCAACGTGTGGAGGCGTCCGCCTCGTGAACCACCGCTAGCGTGGGGCGCTGCCCCAGGCCTTCCGTTCAGAGCTCCAGCCAACAGAGTAGGGAGTATTTTAGTGAAAAGATGTAGGTCAAGCCATTCCCTTATTTTCCCTTTTTCCCCCATATTAGTAAAGTAAATAAACCTTTATTTATTCATGTTAAGCTTATCTTTTAATTATAAAACCCTTCCCAAAGTACAACTCAGCAACCGAAAGAAAGAACCCCACGCCCTGAGAGTGATGCTAATGAGAAGCTAGCCGGATGTAAGTATCCTGGAGATACCTTTCAATCTTAACATAACAATACTTCTCGCTGAAGAAGCCCATCGTAGAAATGGGCGAAACGTCCAGAAGCTCCAGCTCCTACAGACCACGGCAACAGATCCCGGAAAACATCACTCCAGCAAAATACAGATTTTTTTCAGGTGCTATTCTTTCAGTTTTTCTTTCACCTGAATTTATTGCTAAAACTACCCAGCCTTCAAAATGAAACGAATCGCATCTGTGCAATTTAAAGCGACCGCAAAAATGGCGAAAGTGTTTTTTTGCACTGTTGTTTGCGGTACGCCTTTTTACATCCGCTCTCTCACAGAGTGGAATGCAATGCCACGCCTGAAAGGGCAAGCAAAAAGATGAAAAACAAAAATAAAAAAAGGAAAACCCTTGGTGAAATCATGCGGTCTGTTTTTTCAGTGCAACCCTTTAAAAGCGAGTTTTCCAGAATTGAAAGTTCACATTTACCCGGTTTTTTTTGTGAATGGTGCATTTTTTATGTTTGTGTGAGACCGGTCAGTAGTCTTATAGTCTCGGACTCGTTAATGGAAGGCTGTGGGTTCGAATCCCGGCGGAGCAAAAAAAAATGGTATTTATGTTTTCAAATTTTCTCTTCGCTGGTTTGAATATTTTATAAACCTTTTCTAAGACCGGCCATTAAAAGGTTCATCCAGGCTCAATTTTGATGTTTGTGTGAGAACGGTGCGTAGTTCAGTGGAAGCATTTCGGACTCGTAAGTGGAAGGTTGTGGGTTCAAATCACGACGGAGCAAAAAAAAAATGTTTTTTATGTTTTCAAATTTGCTCTTCGCTGGTTTTAAAATATTATAAACCTGAAGGTACTAAAGACCGGCTATCAAAAGGTTCATCCAGCTTTACAGCAACTTGCTTGAGACGACCAAGCTCGTAAAAAGTTCAGTCGATAGCTCAGTTGGTTAAATGCTTGCATTCCATGCCGAGAGTAAGGTTTCCATCCCAAGGTGTACTCAGCCTACACAAGAAATGAGAACCAGCCTTTCAGGGAACTGGGAAACCCCCACTTTAACTGAAAGTGGTTGATTTAAGGCCGACCCCCTTATCTATAAATATAAATAGGTTCAACTCGCTACATGCAAAACCCTTCGAAGACAACGCGGCAGGAAGTTACACTTTATGTGTAGCTTAGTTGTGAATCGCAAATTTGCGTTGCATTATGTATTGATATATTTATATTGATTGCAGATTCCTTGACTTATAGGTTGGTATGAGGCTGACCACCCATACTGTAAAAAATGGTTCACTTTGCCAATGTCACCCCTGTTTCAGGGAAGGTCGGCAAAAGTTGTGGGGCTTATGTTCATTTGAGGTTTGGATTTTATTTGTAAGTACACATTCAGCATTTGTAAGCGCGAACTACACTTGTTGGTTTGTGGGCATACATCTGAGAGCTTTAAATGAATATATCCTTGCAACTTAGATTATAGATTATTATAGATTGCAGAGACATTAACTTTGTAATCGTTCATCTTAAAGGATAAAAAGAAAATACAACTTTGTAAACGAGTACTTTGAGTATATCTCATCAATTCCACAACCGGTTTCGCAAACAACCTCTTCGCATCATCAGGTGGTTAAATGTATATTTACTCATTAGATTGGATATATACTCGTACATAGTTGAACCTACAACCAGAGTTTAACCATTTTTTTTGTGTGAGAAAAAAACACTTTAAACTGGTTTCACACTAAAAACCTATTTATGGATAAGCGAGTAAGTGTTTTCATTCGAAAACTAAATAGAGATTCGGTGAAAATTCCCCAAAGTTAACGAGATATGTTTTTAGCACATTTCCTGTCGGTCCTTTTCAAAAACTAAGCGGTCCATGTACAACTTTTGCAGTGGCCCCTAATTCCATACCCCAAGTAGACAAACTCGACCATTCAACTCAACCATAGTGTTGATCAAAACTGTATGGTAACTGAAACGCTCGTTTGGGGTGCTGCTTAAGTTTTTTAGATGAAACCCAACGGTAAGTTTGCACGTACAGTTTGTCGTTTTGTTCGTGAACAAAGCACTAACTGGGCCGTTTGTTGGACCAGATTACCATCTATTTGAAAAGCCCGCGTAACTTTGGTAATTGGTTGTGTTGATATGGTACAATGGGATCATTAAAACGTTGAAAAATTGATTATATATACCTATATCGATGATAAATACAATAAAATTTAAAAGTGTTCTTTAGAATACACGTTTTTTATATAAGTAATATACTGTTACAAACTTGGAGTACCTACGTGCGTCTGTACAGGTACAATAGTGGGTGTAGAAGAGTCCAATATGATCCATGATGGTAGTGGTAAAGTACATAGAACGGCGCGGCGGTCTGGTATGAGCGAGAGATCGAATGATCTGGAATACGCAAGAAAGATATATATTGTACCTATATAAAGGGACTTTAATGGTGCGAAGGGCTGTTTTTCGTTCCAAGAATTTTGTCGTGAATACCAATAAACAGGAATATTCAATTGTTGTCAGTTGTGAGCCAAACTGTGTAAAATAAATTCTGTTAAAATAAATACTTGAGGTTTAATTAAAAGAGAACCACAGTAAAATCATAAAAATACGTTTCAGCATGTGTATTGACAAATGGGTTAAGAAATGCAGTATTTTTTTTTTTTTTTTTAAAGCCTGCCTTATTATATTCTTATGTTTTTGAATAACGCATTTTTTCCTGCACATTTACCTGTGCTTTTACGAAAACAGCCGAAGACGCGCGACCGACTTCGGCCGCGCTAAACGTACGTGCGGGACGCCAGTCTACGACAAGGCGTCGTCCAGTGGGGACGTGTGGAATAAATAACAGGCTTTTCTTGTCTTGTAGGTTGGTATGAGGCTGACCATCCATACTGTAAAAGATGGCTCACCCTGTGGAATGTCAGTAAAAGTTGCAAGTTATATGTTCATTTGAGGTTTGGATTTTAATTTGTAAGTACAAATGTAGCATTTATACACGACAACTTAAAGCTTTCTTTTTTTGGGCATGCATTTAATATGATTTTTTTCAATTAAAATTTTTGATTCACTTTGTGGGATTATTTTTCACTCACTTTTCACTTTTCCAATGTCACGCCTATTTCAGGGAAGGTCGGCAAGAGTTGCAGGGCTTATGTTTATTTGAGATTGGGTTTTTATTTTGTAGATCCACATGCGGCATGTGTTAGCGCGAACTTATACATGTCTACTTGCGAGAATGCGTTTAAAATATGAATCTTAAATTATAACTAACTTTGCAGCTTAGATTTAGATTTGAGATATCTTATGGATTATAGACACGACCAGATTCCAAATGCAGTGCTTAAAGCCAGTGTAGCTAATTTCTAAATATTGTAAATCTTTTTATTAAAAAAAAATCCTTCATGTTTTTGTGTTTGTTTTTAAACTAAAAAATCCAACAACTTAACAGTATTGAAGCAAACGAATAAAGCACAAGACGGATCCAGTATTGAAAACAAGTCCCTTTCGCTAAGACCCGATTTTGCATTGGACCCTATTTAATATTAACACCGTCCTTTCTCCAGCGCCCCGCATCCCATTTCTGATTAAGATTAGATTAATTGAATGATTTTCTTACATCCTCCGACCCCGTTCACACACGACACACCCCGACCCGCTCTAATGCAAGTCTCTTGTCTGCTAAATTGATTTAGCCACAAAGAGAGCCGGCCATCTTGAGCAGGGTGCCCCCTTAAAGCTTAAATCATCCCCTCAGTTTTAGGTTGAGCGACCGAGAGGGTCAAGGCGAAGCGCTACCAATAAAAGTTAAGGGTCGGCACCTGCTCACACGCAACTAAGCTACACATATAGTGGAACTTCTTGCCTGCGTTATCCCCGAAGGGGTCGCATGTGGCGCTTCGGTACCTATTTATTTTTACAGGTAAGGGAGCCGGCCTCACGCAAACCACTTTCAGTTCAAGTGGGGATTTCCGAGCTCCCGGGGGGGCTGGTTCTCATTTCTTGTGAAAGCTGAGTAAACCTTTGAGATCGAACTCTTGCTCACGGCATGGAATGCAAGCATTCTACCAATTGTACTTAAGCAAATAAGAATCCAAACCTCAAATAAACATAAAATCTACAACTTCTGCCGCCTTTCCTTGAAACCGGGGTGACATCGGCAATAGTGAACCATTTTTTACAGCATGGACGGGTCAGCTTCATAACAACCCATTAGTCAAGGAGCACAAAAATTTTGGAAAGTCAAGTAAAAAACTAAAAAACTGAAAATTTATTTATTTATTCTTAAAGACACCAACAGAACAAAGGAGTTGCACATACACAAAACACATAATACAAATACATAAGTATCTCCAATGCTCCAATAAAAGGTACCTATCGCATAATCTTATTTCAACAATAATTGATTATCGGGAGTAGGTAATTATGAGTCGGAGTAGGTGTTTATACTCCTAGCCAGATACAAAGTTACAAGTGTGGCCACACGCACACATACATAATTCAGAATACAATGCTGTACAGCGATAACCAACGCTCACACGCAAATTCATAGAACGTCACAGGCAATGTCTATAAATTGCTTGTTTTGAAATTTCAGGCACTTAAAAAATAAAAATACTGTGAAAATACTGAACGCGACGTCAGCCATGCAAACAGAAACCAAACATACATGAAAATTGTTTACAAATATAAACAAAAATGTAATATAAAAAATACCTATAATATAAAATTAAAATTATCAATCTCGACAAAAATTACCCCTTATCGCAGTTTTAAGTGATTGAATTGAACAGGAAAATATGTCAATATCAGGAAGAACTCTCTCTATGGCATTGTAGGACCTCATCATTCGGTCAATAGGTCGAAAATGACCAACGTTGGACTTGTATTTCCTGAGTCTAAATGTTTCGCTATTTCTTAATCGTACATTTCCATGAAAATACAAACACTCAATATCTGTTGTGTCCAGATCTCCACGTATGAGCTTAGAAAGATATACAAGTTCAGCACTAATGCGCCTATCATACAACGTATCCATCTTAAAGTGACGAAGTCGCTCAGGGTAGTCCTTTCCCCTTCCTAAACCTGCTCTGTAAGAGAGTACCCTCGTGAAACACTTTTGAACACGTTCAATGTTGTCTTTATGAACGGCATAGTGGGGTGACCGGTGAAAAGAAATAAAGTAAAAATAAAAATTATACAGATACTCGTAATTGAACTTTAACGCCCTGAAAAGGAAAAGGTCCATAAAGAGCATGTGTATTGGGTAGTATTATATTAAATTCCAGATCACTCAAATTTTAAACTATTTCTAAAGTAGAAGGTACTTGAGCATGTGAGGGCATACATTTCTAGCAATGACCGATTTTTCCGCAATTTTTCCTCTCGTTCATAAATCGTGCCAAGTGTTGGAGAGGATATTCTATAAAGTATTTTGCTATGAAGTGGCTTGCAAATAAACAGTCGATGGGGCTGCAATAAAAATTGCTTTTTCGCATCCACGTCACGTTGGATTCGTATTTCATTTTTCCCTAAAATGCAAATAAAACGCTCACCTCTAGCGTATCTCACTTCGAGAGGTAAAGTGTAACTCAAATATAAAATATTGTGTAAATTTCATATCGATTACGTGAAAAGAAAATGTCTGGAATATGCCGCGGCAGTCCTAGAGAGTGATTGAGTTTGCATATATTTTTTCTATTTATGTAATCGAGGTGAGATTACTCGAAGTTTCATACTACAGGCAGTGTAGTATGAAACTCTGAGTAGGATAAAACATAGGTATACATAAACTTTGTAGACCTATTCATAAAAGTTGCAAATACATAAAAACAGGATCCATGTTAAATGTATACCGACAAGAAGACACGTGCGAGTGTAAGTTTGCGTTTACACTTTACACATGCCACGTGTGGCTCTACAACTCTGCCGATCTTCTTTTGAAACAGGAGACACATTGGCAAAGTGAACCATTTTTACGGTATGTGTGGCTAGCTACATAAAAATGATATATTTGATGAGCGTTACCTCAGTACAAGAAAAACTCTCTTCCTCATTATAAGACAGACTTTAGATAAGACCAGTCCGTAGTCCAGTGGCAGCACTTTGCTCTTGTAAATGGAAGGTTGTGGGCTCGAATCCCGGCGGAGCAAAAAAAATATATCAATTATATTTTCAAATATGCTCCAGCCTTACAGCAACTGGGTCTTGTTTCAGTATTGACGCTTTGTAGCAAAGATCAAGTTCGTAAACATATCTTTGGCACTAAAACAAGTGTCATAGGCCCCTAGAGTCTCTGAAATCTAGGGATTCTCTAGGATTTCTAAAAAAAAGACAAACAAGCACTAAGGAGGTGAAATGTGATAGAATCCAAAGCTGTGGTAAAAAGTTTTTTCTTCTCCTTTAAGTAAATAAATTATGTTATGAAATATAAACTTGAGTACGTACATGAGAGCTTTTTCTGCCACTTGGCAATATTTATAGTGAGAGCTTTATTTCAGTAGTTACACACAGGCAAATATGAGCACGATAATTCCCTTCTGGGTAGGCTGAAATGGTGACATGTTAGACCGGCACAGTGATGAAACGACACAGGACAGAATGACACATGACAGTACATCACATGACGAAAATTCACTATGACAAAACAACACAGAAAATGCATCACTATGTCAAAACAACAACAGGACAAAACATCACATAACTAAAACAGAACATACCATAAACGGCACATATAAAACGTCACATGATAAAACAACACAATGACAAAAGATCAATATGACAAAACAACACAAAAAAATACATCACTACTTCAAAACAACACAAGGACAAAACATCACATAACTAAAACAGAACATACCATAATTGGCACATAAAAAAAGCATCAAATGACAAAACATCACAATCATCAAACCTGTGATGTTTTGTTATAGGAATTACTATCATTTTGATGTTCTGTCATGTGTTGTTCTGTGATGTGTTGTTCTGTCATGTGTCGTTCTGTCATGTGTTGTTCTGTCATGTGTCGTTCTGTCATGTGTTGTTCTGTCATGTGGCGGTTTGTCAAGTGTTACTATGTCATATGTCGTTCTATCATGTGATGTCTTGTCATGTGTTGTTCTGTGATGTGTTGTTCTGTCATGTGTCGTTTTGTGATGTGTTTTTCTGTCATGTGGCAGTCTGTCAATCATGTGTCGTTTTGTCACTGTGTCGTTCTAACATGGAACTGCCTGGAATATTCACACAGCTTTCGCAACATTTTTTAATGGTCCCGTCAACACAAGAAAGTGAATGGGTTAGTGAAAGCTCTTTTTTTCAACTTGACTCAACTTTCCGGCGATATCTCAGTTGGTAGAGTGCTTGCATTCCATGCCGTCAGCTTGAGATTGAATCCCACCGAGCGTGTCAGAAATGAATTACCGTTTTTGGTGTTTATTTCAAACTTCAAAATAAAATACCGGCAAAGCTTACGCAGCTTTCACACGAAATGAGCCCTCTCGAGAGCTGGTAAACCCTCACTGCTATTGAAGTGGTTGGCGTAAGGATCATCACCCAATGATTGGGTGATGAACGAGTGTGGTATAAAAATCCCTTTGCTATGGACGATGCTCACAGCAAGGGCTTATTTTATTATTTGAAGGCCATTTAGGGCCTGTTGCACCAACCTCCAATCAATTTTTGATTGATACATCTAATTTGATTGTTTGATTCTGGTAAGGACCTCGGTAAAATATTTCTTCGGAGTGGGTAATAATATGATGAAATTTAAACAGAAAATATGATCTACATCTGTTGATGTATATGCAACCAATTTTTCGATTTGAAGGGCGTAATAGCACTTAATTTTGATTTTTGTCTCATTGGAGATTGGTGCAACAGGACCTTAGAGGATTTGAATTTAGCCACAAATCTTTCATCTTACTATACAATATTTAATTATGATGATGACGATTTGTAGAGCGCCGTTTCGTGACTCTGTCACTGCAAGGGCGCTTTTAAGCTTGACGCGGCGGTGAAGAAATGGGTCTTCATTCCCTTCTTGAAGCTCTCGATCCACTCCTTACCGCGCACTTCTGGGGGCAGCTGGTTCCAAGTGAACGGTCCCGCAACGGCGAAGGCGTGGTCTCTGAGCACTGTGCTTCTTTTTCTGCATTGTGTGCTGACAGAGGTAAGAGTACTGTGAGCCCCCTGTCACTCAGGCTCCTCGGTATAATCAACTCCTGCAAGAACTCTGACGCCACTCCGCGCAGGGCTTTTAGGCCCAGCTTGAATTTGATTGTTTCTGGGATCCTCAACCAGTGGAGCTTCTGCAACTTATTTACAAACTCCATTTAAACGAGGCGTCTTGTAAAACAGAAAAAAAAAACCGCGTCGTCGCTAACAAGACGTACATCATTCAAAATGGCCCCTAAATCCACCGAAATAATGCGAGCATGCCAGTAAATATCTTTGAGTGTCGATAAATCGTAATTTTTCCGCTGGCGGATATCCTTGCCATGCTTTATTAACTTGCAAAAATAATGCTGCGCGGATGTGATCAAACTCATAATCGTATTTTTGGCAATTTTGAAAATTGCAAATTCGTGCCTGCGCTCTTTTCAACAGTCCAAAGTAGTCCTAGAGTAAAAGATCTTTGATATTTTATTTTGGAATTCTCTCTTGTGATGCAGAAGACCTTATGAGGGAAGACCAGTACCCTGAGTACGAGTTGCGAAACTTGAGTAAAGTAAAGTTTACGGAAAATATTAAACAGTGATATCTCCCAAAATCTGCCGTTTTTGTTTCTTATACTGTATGGTCTTAGCAAAAGAATTACATTGATGAAGAAAATCAAGTTCAAACAAACAAAAACGTCAGATTTTGGGGGAAATCACTCTTTAATAATTGCCGTAAACTTTACATTACTCAAGTTTTGCAACTCGTACTAAGGGTACAGTACCCTGAGTACGAGTTGCAAAACTTGCGTACCATAGTGGGGTACCATACAAGCCGGTTTTCATCGGTGTTCCGTTTAAAATGAGGCAGAAATGATAATAAAGTAGACTGCATGGATTCAATGGAGGAAATATACGTATTGTTTCTTGGGTTTTAAATGTATATTTTTACTTTGTGCCTCTATATTTTAACGTTTTTGTTGCATCATTTTATAAGGGAAGCCGATGGAAACCGGCTTGTATGGCACCCTTCGCCACTGGTATCTAGTTTAGTTGCACATCGAGTGTTGTGCATTAAAACATCATAAATTTGTATGAAAATTAAACATTCAGCACAAATCAACAAAGCATGTCATTGTAATGGTTAAATTTCACCAAAATACCATTTTTCATTCAAGCGTGGTATTGACCATTCAAAATGTTGTGCCATTTTTTAATTTATTTTATTTGCAATTAAGGCAGTAAAAGAGTCGTTAAGAAACGTCGAAATTGCGTAATAAACAAATATTGCGAACGTTAAAAAAATATGTGAAATTTTAATCGAGCACTTTGCTCCTTTTTTATTCACCCTTGCACAGAGGGTCGTGAATTTTTCAGTTTTAAATCAACACCCTTTTTTGTACTCTCAAAGGGATGCTTGTAATATTTTTTGATCATTTTAATAATGTTTTTTTTACTCGTACATATATATTATACTAGCAATAGGTACCCGGAGAGTTTCCCGGCGAGTTTCACTACGCCATTCAGGCATAGGGAATCATTTTTTTTTACACGTATATTCCTTGACTTCAAGGTTGGTATGAGGTTGACAACCCACACTGTAAAAAATGTGTCACTTTGCCAATGTCACCTCTATTTCAGAAAAGATCGGCAAGAGCTGCAAGGCTATATTCATTTGAGATTGGGTTTTATATTGTAGGTTCACATGCGGCACGTTTAAGCGCGAATTTATACGTGTCAGCTTGTGGGAATACATTTGAAATGCTTAAATCTTAAATGTTATATATCTTGCACCTTAGATTATATGTATAAGGGAGGCAGTCTTAAACAGCATCCGGTAATCCTATTGACTTCAAACTTTACAAAAACTATTTCGAGAATATTTTACATGTTTCCTGAAAATTTTGATTAGAATCGGTGGAACTGCTTAAGAGTCAAACAAATGAAAATACAATCATTGATTACACTTTTCAATGTTTGTGTATTTACAAAGTGAAAATTCATTTTTATGTTTCCTTCTTGGATCGTGGCTTTTCCATGGGTGATCCCACAGATCACGGAGGTGATCCTGTGCTATGGAATGCCCTACCCAATGACCTAACAGCCGTAGAAAGTGCACTTACGTCGGGATTTGAGACATGTTTGCTTCGGAAATGTTACAGTTGAATAGTAATAATAATAGAAAGACCGACTGACAAAAAGAGTGTATAAAGGGAATTTAATAGGTAAGCGTGGAAGGGGAAGACCTAGAAAAGAATGGATTGATCAGATAAGTGAGATTGCGAATGAATAGAATTTACAGAGTGTAAACATGAGAAGAGCATGCATGAAAAGAGTGATGAAATAAGATGAGATGAAAGAAGTATGCAAGGACAGAGTCAAGTGGAGGCACTTGTGTGGAGGTACCGGCAGGATACAAGACAAGACAAGAATAGTGCCCTTGCAGTGATTTATCACAAAACAACACTATACTCATAAATATTGTCTTATTATTCTTTTTATTATTATCCAAACATGGAGTAAGGAAAAATTGGGATGGCTGCGATGGCTGAATACAGCAAATAATAGAAAAGCATACAAACACATTTCAAAATTATTAAATTCACGGTTAGGAATCCCTCAGTACTGTTGAGATCCCCACAATACATAATAGTGATTCAGAGCTCGCGTCTCCTTAATTCCATCTCTTGTCTTCAACTTATTGTCTAGGGCTCTGTACACATTAATAAATACAGAACAACTCACAATTTATTAGCGCGTCTGCCGACTGAGACACCCTTCATTTGTGTGGAGTACGGCGGAACCTCAACAGCTGTACGTTTTGGCAATCGTGCATTTGCTCGCAATGAACAAATGAATGTGAATGAAGAGCAGATGCACCACATCATATTCATAATTTAGTATGAATTCCAGATGACGTAATATATTTTTGCAACCAAGTTATAGATTAAAGTTAAAAAAAAACTTCTTCAAAAAAGGGAGAGGAGGAAGCTGTTCACAGCCTTTGTAGATTTGAAAAAAGCTTTTTAAAAAGGTCAGTAGACAGAAGTATGTTGTGGGATGTTTTGAAAGCAAATAAAGGGAATGGGGTCGTGCTAAATGCGGTGCATGCAAACTATGAAAATAGTTTTTTTTAAGGGACTGTTGGTGATGTGGCAGTTGATCTCCTTATCAAGTTGCAAGGCCGTTAGCTGCGCAGTGCTGTGGTATGTGTTGCGTTGCTTTGTTTTGAGACTGGCATGCTACAATGTTCATTTAAACTTTTTTCATTTAAAAATGTAAAGATATTTTTTTTAGTACACACGATAATAGGGCACCGTTTTATTTGTGCGTCATACTTCAAGGGCCCTCCTTATCACAAATGATACTTTGCCTCGAAACTTTGCCTTATCAAGAATGATACTGTGAATGTTCACTTTGACAATTTCACCCCTGTTTCAGGAAAGGACGTCAAGAGTTACAGGGTGTATGTCCATTTGAGATTTGGGTTTGTATGTTGTAAGTTCACATGCGGCATTTACATACAAGCGCGAACTTGAACATGTCTGCTTGTCAGAATGCATATAATGTGATTCCCCAATGTTACATATCTTTGCTACTTACATTAGATTAGATTAGGGGGGCCCTATCATTCAACGCATCACAAACGCATTCGTTGCTCAGACCGTCATCTGTTATTGCAATATTTTTGTGTTTTGGTTACCGAACGCTTTACGAATATGATAATCAAGGTGCCGCCGTACATCATCGTCAGATATTCCATCATGGCGGTTATTATCTCTACTCGCGCTGCATTCATACTTTAACAGAGTGCCAGCGAGAGCTTGTTTTCTCTAGCGTAGCGGCTGTAAATCTCACAATCTCGCTAATAAAGCCCATCATCCATATTTTCTCCTCCCCCTCCACTGCTGTTGTACTCTACAACTGATTTCATTAACCGCGTTCTCCAAGGTGAACGAGCTATTTATAAACCAGCCAATTAAGACTATAAGAAAACGCATTAATTCAGACTATTGTAATCGTGGCGGATTTTCGTTTTTTATGTATATATTATATATTTTTTAAGAAATCCTGTGCGGGAGACTAGGAGATTGTAAATTGGCAGTTACAATTAACGCTGCGCACGTGTACTTTTAAATTAAATATCTAACCATAAATGAACAGAAAACCTGCAGGAAAAAAAAAAACAATTTTGTTTTCGATTACTTGAGTATTTTCGTAGTTTCGATTAGTAGTTTCGCTTACTCAAGTAATCGAAAACAAAATTGTTTTTCTTTTATCCTTAATGATGAACGATTACATAGTTTATGCCTCTACAATCAATAAAAAGAAAACCTGCAACTTATGCCGACATCCGCTGAAACAGGGGAAAACTTTAAATGAGTTTTGGATGTAGGTACCTATGCATGCATGCGTAAATTATCTATACTATATGATCTCCATCTATAATCTAAGTTGCAAGGATAAATAAACATTCAAATCTCATATCAAAGGGATGCTCACAAACAAACACGTGTAAGTTTGCGCTTACGAATGCCGAATGTGTAATTACAAATTAAAATCCAAGCCTCAAATGAACATAAATCCTGCAAGTTTTGCCGACCTTCCCTGAAACAGGGGTAAAACGCAACTAAAAATATGTATGAAAAAATATGTATGAATACGCAAATTGTCTATACTTAATACAAAAAAAAATTAATAAACAATTTAAGTAGGAGAAATTTCAAGCCTCATTTTTTTTCATCTTGCTTGCTTTCTATTTCACAGTTTTTCCCTTTGATCGCCTTCTCTGGGGATTCGGCCTCGGGCCTTCTTTACCGCCACGCCGGGTGTCGGTTTGACGGCCCTTTGTTCGAGAGCCTTCTCAAAGGCCCGGTGCGTCCCCCACTTTCTGGCCATCCCTCGTCACTCACTACCAGATGTGTCGGCCGACTGATGTGCCACTTTTAGGTGAGATCCCGTTATTGGACGCTGAAAGGGAAG
This sequence comes from Agapetus fuscipes, assembly GCA_951799405.1. Lineage (NCBI taxonomy): Eukaryota > Metazoa > Arthropoda > Insecta > Trichoptera > Glossosomatidae > Agapetus > Agapetus fuscipes. The sequence goes on from OX637358.1 coordinate 13,515,121, forward strand.
TGTGTTTGTATTCAAATTGAATTCTGCTTTTTGAGATATTAAGGGAAATGGCGGATGATCTGTAATGTTAGCGGATAGGACTGGGGTTGACGTAAATCTAAATCTAAATCTATGTTGCAAAGATATGTACCATTTGAGATTCATATTAAATGCATTCCCACAAGCAGTCACGCATAATTTCGCGCTCACACATGCCGCATGTGGTCCTACAATATAAAAACCTGAATCTCAAATGAACATACACTCTTCAACTCCTGCCGACCTTCCCTGAAACAGGGGTGACATTGGCAAAGTGAACCATTTTCTACAGCATGGGTGATCAGCCGCATACCAACCTATAAGTCAAGGAACATACACAACAAATTACATTTTTGAAATAAACAAATAATACCATGCATTAAAATTTAAAAAAACAAGTACAAAACACAAAATTATAATTTTAAAAACCCTTGTCTTTGCAGTCAACATTACAGATTAATCGCCATTTCCCTCTGTCCTTACATACCTCTTTCATTTTTTCCAAAGTCATAGCCTTCTTCATACAAGTTCTCCTTTTATTATGACTCTGGATATCCATCTCATTGAAATAAAACGATATTATTCAAGCCCAGCCATAAATGCTCGGAAAGAATACCAGCACTTCTATAGACCGTAAATGTTTTCATAGTTTTTAACTAAACGAGATGGCTAAGTTGAAGCTTAAAATATACACTAGGGATGCTGGAGTCGCTTTGTGTGTGATTGACATTGGAATTGAAATACTGGCAGAGTCGTGACTTTGCCTGCCTTTGATCCCGACCGCAGAATTACTATTGCCAGTATTGCCTATATGAGCAGACCGGGACCAAATGGGTCAATTTCAGCTGATACAGCGATCCACAAAAGGTGAAAATTGAAAGAAATATGTAGAAATAAATTGTTGATTGAAAAAAGGGCACCTGACATTGGAATGTTAGGCTGGAGCCGCCACAATTTTTTTTTTTAAGAAATCCTGTGCGGGAGACTCCCTAGATTCTAGAGACTCTTGGGGTCTATGACACTTGTTGTAGTACCGCAGAGGTGTACAAGCTTGGTCATCGCTACAAAGCGCCAATACTCAAGCAAGACCCAGTTGCTGTAAGGCTGGATGGACCTTTGGTGACCGGTCATTGGTAAAGGTTTATGAATTTTTCAACCCAGCGAAGAGCAAATTTGAAAATAAAAATGGGATATTTTTTGTGCTCCGCCGGAATTCGAGCACACAACCTTCCCATTCAGAGTCCGCAGTATTACCACTGAGCTACGGACCGGTCAAACAAATAAGAAAAAAAACGCAACTAAGCTACACATATGTTTTGTTTTTATTTTATTTTTAATGAAGAGAAAAAACAGATACAGACACAATTATAAAAACAAGAGAAATGGATACGTATACTGTAGGTTGAGTGCCTTAAGGGTTTCACATATTTTGGCGAGTGGAACCTATATATTTTTACAGGTAACGGGGCCTGCCTTCTTCCCTCAGTCTTTCTCTATATGGTAAGATGAAGAAGGTAGTATGTCTCATTTCTAATTGATTATTTTATACAACTTAGATTATAGATACCGCATTTGCAATTCAGGATTTAATCAATATTTCTTTGTACATAGATATGCACATATGTATGTGAATATGGAAAAAATAATGCATTCATTCACGCAATTTTTCATGCAAATAAAAATATAAAAAAATACACGGCTTCAACCCTATGAGCGTGTCTTAAAAAATATGTTACAAGCATGGATAATTGTGAAACTTTTTATTGTGTGTGTATATTTATTTAAATGTTGAAAATATTTTTTTATAAACAATTAAAAAAAAAATGAAAACTTTAATTTCGTAAAAAAAACTATATATATATATATATATATATATATTTAAATAAATTAATAATTAATTTTAATTCAATCAAATTTTTTAAATTTATAATTTTTTTGAATAAATTCAAACAAAACACTGTCTATTTTCACAATAAAATATTTTTTTATGTATAATAAAATATTTACTGAGTTTTTTTTTACAAATTGAGCATTATATTTCCTATGGACTACTTATCCAGAGTAACAATAAAAGGAGAGCTTGTACGAAGAAGGTAACGACTCTGGATGAAATGAAAGAAGTATGTAAGGACAGAAATAAATTGAGGCTGATCTGTAATGTAGGCGGCTAAGGCAATGACTCAATTTTCATTTTTGTAGTTTTTTTTAATGTTTGTTTTGTATAACTGGATGTAATTAATTGATTGTATTCATTGACTTATAGGTTGGTATGAGCCTGACTTTACTGTGAAAAGATAGTTCACTTTGCCAAGGTCACTCCTGTTTCAGGGAGGTCGGCAGGAGTTGCAGGGCTTGTGTTCATTTGAGATTGATTACATGTGTGCGCGCAAATAATACGTGTCAGAGCTCGTTCCCACTTGTCGGGTGTCGGATTTGTATATTAATCGGAGGTTCCAGTGGTAGAACATTATGTATGGAGCTATTCACACTTATCGGAAACCGATTTTGTCCAAAATGTTCTGCCACTGGAACCTCCGATCTATATACAAATCCGACACCCGACAAGTGGGAACGAGCTCTTAGTGAGAAATTAGAATTGAAAATTTAAAAGCCTTGGCCGCCAACCTTACAGATCAACTGCTATTTTTTTAGTCTTTACATACTTCTTTTATTTCATCCAGATTCAAACATTTGACCATTTGCAATAGTTTTTTTTTTTCTGAAGGGTTGAAAACAGGCGATTGCATCAAAATACCTTTAAATATCTGTTGGCATGCTATGAACACATTAATCCACACTGCACCCACAGGGGTACGACTATTTTTTTTCACTTTGATTAATGCACTAGGCCAGTGGTCGGCAAACTGCGGCTCCAGAGCCTCATGTGGCTCTTTGGCTCCGTAAATGCTGCTCTACCGCAAATATCCACGGAAGGCGCAAAAATATTTTCATTAAAAAAAAACTTCGTATTTTGATTAATTGAAATTCTTCTATAAATCAAGAATCTATAATCTTACTTGCAAAAGTATGTTACATTTAAGACTTGTATTAAACGTGTTCCCACAAGCAGACACGTTTAAGTTCGCGCCTAAACATGCCGCATGTAAGCCTACAATATAAAACCCAATTTCTAATGAACATAAGCCCTGCAACTCTTTCCGACCTTCCCTGAAACAGGGGTGACATTGGAAAAGTGAACATTTTTTTACAGTATGAAAATATGTATAATTTTTTGTTTAAGTTAAAAGATAGATGGGTAATTGAAATTTTATGTTTTTGTAAAAATAGTAACAAATATCTAATTCCATTTTATTAGTTTTCGTTAACGTTAGGATAAACCATGGACCAACTACCGGATGAAATTTTTCGTATGTTTTCGGCGTACTCCAGGCTGGAAGTCTTCTCACCACGGTAATTCTTACATACCGAATATCGGTAATATTTATATGAAGACTCATCAGCAGTTCACTTGCGGTCATCTTGGATTGACAGGTCTTCATACAAATCTAATCTAATCTAATCTAAGTTGCAAAGATATGTTACATTGGAGATTCACATTACATGCATTCTCACAACCAGACACCTACAAGTTCGCGCTTGCACATGCCTCATGTGAACCTACAACATAAAAACCAAATTCCAATGGGCATACACCCTGCAACTCTTGCCGTCCTTCCCTGAGACAGGGGTAACATTGGCAAAGTGAACCATTTTTACAGCATGGGTGGTCAGCCGCATACCAACCTATAAGTCAAGGAACATACACGACATGTTACATTTTATACATTACTAAATAATAATATCTATGGACAACAAACAGAAAACAAATTCTAATTTAATAAACCCTAGCCGCCAACATTACAGATCAACCGCCATTCCGCCATTACAAATATTACCGATATTCGTAAGGTAAGAATTACCGTGGTGATGAGACTTCCAGCCCCGGTGTGATACAAAGGTATTTGAGTACAAATTGGCATCGCCAATTAAGACACCGATTCTTGTACTAGCTTTTCACCCTCCCCCCATTCGACGCTATTTATTGTTGGCAAGACAACATTTGTGTCTGTTACACTTTTTGGGAAAATTGTAATTTTGGTTCTTCCGACTCAAAAGATTGCCGACCCCTGCACTAGGGTACACGGATCGACCTGAATTACCCTAAGCCGCCGTACAGTGCCAGCCAGGGATGTTTTATCATAGAAAGCGCTCGAGTATGAATGCACGACCAGCCATCAACGTCATTACTCATCCTAGCATTGTTTGCTTCAATCCTAGATAATCTGCACTGCGATCGCATAGCGCTGTCTATGAATAACACACACGAAGAAAAAAATAGCCAGATATTGTAGCCATTAAAGACTACCCTGGGCTGGATGTCTCATCACCACGCTAATTCCCACCTACGTAATATCGGTAATATTTTTATAAAGACTAATCAGCTGTGTTCTTTTGTGGCCATCTTGGATTGACAAGTCTTAATATAAATATTACCTATATTCGGTAGGTAAGAATAACCGTGGTGATGAGACTTTCAGCCCTGGTTGAAATATAGATAGACTGTCAAGTAACTTCCCATCTTAGTGCTTGTTTGTCTTATCTCCCAGAAAGGTAGCTTCACATGAGCAATATGTTTGTGTACAGGACCAATGTTTCTAAATAAAAGTGGACATTCATTTAAAACAACTCACATCATCGTGTTTTACGTTTTTTTCTTAGCTCAGATTGTGTAAAGTGTGACTTTTAACCTGTTACACCAACCTCCAATCAATATTTGATTGACAAATCAAATTTGATTGCTTTATTCTGGAAAGGACGTCGGTTAAATATTTCTCGGAAGTGGGTGATAATATGATGGAATTCGAACAGGAAAGTTGATGTACATCAGCTGATCTACGTACATATATGCAACCAAAGTTTTGATTTGATGGGAGCAATAACACTAAATTTTTATTTTTGTCTGATTGGAGTTTGGTGCAACAGGGGGCTGTCCATATATTACGTCATTCGCATTATGGGGGGGGGGGGGAGTCTGGTCTGCGGATGATGGCAAATGATGTACGAGTACCAAAAGTGACGTCGTTCTTGTAAATATCAATTTCTACAAAATATACAAAATATTATGTAAGTAATATAACATTATTAATTATTAAGCTCATCCATTATTACAGCAAGAGGGGGAGGGGGGGGTCATTAGATAATGACTATAGAATGATTGTTAGGGGGAGGGGTCGAAATTTGGCCAAAATCGTTTACGTAATTTATGGACGGCCCTAAGACAATTATTGTCAATTGCATTGAAGGTCATCTTTGAATCAAATAAGCCAAACAAGCACTGTGGGAACGAAGATCGGCAATCATAATGGCTATTTTCATTGCAGATGCTGCGACTCGAAATAGAAACTTGGCGCTTTCGCCCAACCAGCACTGTCGCAAGTTTTTCACGCACCATGTCCTTTGGCGTGCTTGAGTTCTTCTTCTCTCAATTTAATTCTTTATAAGATGGAGATGGCGGTTTCCTCATAATGTGACCGAAGTACGTCAGCTTTCTCTGCTTAGGCCCGGTATATTGAACTGTAGTAATATTTAAGTTAACTATTACTTGAACTTTCATTCAAAATACTCAATCTCGAGTTAACTAAAACCGAACATTACCGAAGTATGAGGCCACGCCCACAAATCTTGGAAATAATTAAATTGCCATTCAAAAGCTTTAAAACAAACAACTGTTCATAAAAATCATATGCCTAACCTTCATTAAGCTGGAAAACGAGACAAAAAATGTTCAGTTTGCATAATTTTGATGTGTCCTTACATTAAGAAAGAACAGCTGCTGTCAGTGAAGCGCCGCCATCTTGAAAATCGAAAGTTAAAGTTACTAAATATTTACTGCCGAAATTCGGTGAGTGAAATATTATGATGATTTAACTAAAATTGTATTTTAGTTAACTTTACGATACTTCAAAATACCGGGTCTTAATGGTTGACAGAAGTTATTTTGTGGTGCGCATACGTCGGAGGACTTTTTCATTGGTGATTCGATCACGCCAAGAGATTCAAAGCATTTGAGGGTAAACACACATCTTGGACGCTTTAATTCACTTCTCCAGTGCCTGTGTGAGCGTCCATCGCTCCATACCATATAAAGCAATTGGTATTCCATTATTCTGCTGTCAACATTCCCTATAGACAGTTTACTTGTATACACTATGAAGTAGGGATGACCTAACAGTAACGTTAATGATTGTAACATTAACATAAATACACCCCTTGGTAGTTGATACATGATTACGACCAGTAGCAGCTAATCATTGCCCAACACTAGGCGGATTAATGATAATAACTAGATTAATCTATAATCTATGTTTCAAATGTATAATATAATCATTCCTAGGTACAAAAGGTTGGTCCGTAGTCTAGGTGGTAACACTTCGGACTCGCAACTGGAAGGTCGTGGGTTCGAATCCCGGCGGAGCACAAAAAATATACCATTTATATTTTCAAATTTGCTCTTCGCTGGGTTGAAAAATTCATAAACCTTTACCAAAGACCGGTCATCAAAAGGTCCATCCGGCTTTTCAACAACTGGGTCTTGCTTGAGAATTGGCGCATTCTACAGCGACGACCAAGCTCGCAGAGGGCTCTTGAGGTGTGATACACACAAAAACAGCGCTCACCAAATAAATCAGCCTAATTTAATTAATTTTTAAAAATAATGTGATGAGATGGTTTGTGTATGTGGAAAGAATGAATGATGATAGACTGACAATGTATATATTTTTAATGCGCTCACTCCCATGGCTCAACGATGATTTTTTTTTTTGTGTACGCCCAAGCAAAAAAACTGCATTTTCAAAGTATGGTTTTGGTATAACCGAGGATTTTTCTTGTTTTTTTTTGCCCCCAAGGCGCTTGTAACATAAAACAATGTAAAACCACATGAATAGAAATGCCATTAAATTCCCTTATTACGTCATAATAAATTACGTCATCGATTTTGGCCGATTTTCGACCCCCCCCCCCTTACAATCATCCTATAGTCATTATCTAATGACCCCCCCACCCCTCTTGCAGTAATAATGGATGAGCTTAATAATTAATAATGTTATATTACTTAAATAGTATTTTGTAATAATGTTAATAGTTAATAATTATTGCCTAAACAATAGTTCCCTTGAATCGGTTGAACTAATTCGAGATTTAGGCATAATCTTTGACTGCCATTTATCGTTCCGACAACATATTGCATTTATAACAAATAGGGCCACTAAGACCCTGGGTTTTGTGTGCAGTGTGTCGCACTGTGAAAGATTTCTCGAACATATTAGCCATCAAACAGCTTTATATTTCCCTTGTACGCAGCCAACTTGAATATAACTCATACACTTGGTCTCCCGGGTACAAACTTCATTGTGATGCTATAGAGCGTATCCAAAAAAGATTTTTAAGATTTGTAAATTTTAAATTAAATATTCGTTTTGATGACTTGAACTATAGTTTTTTGTTAATTTTTTTGAATCTTGAAACTGTACAAAATCGCAGAATATTTCATGATTTTTTTTTTTTTTTGTATAAAGTTGTTAATTTATTAGTGGACAGCCCTGAATTATTGAATGTCATTAATCTACACATACTGTTTTTTGTTTTTACTCTTTTTGCTTTTTATTATTGCTTAAAATCAAGTGTGTATCGTGACCATTGAAGCGTATCCTTTTCCCATCATTCAAAATCCCCACTCCTAGTAAACTTGACACTGGCGCCCCTGCTCTTCGCGGGATTCGCCAAACAGAAGAAGAAGAAGAAGAAGAATCTACACATACCGAGTCGAACAAGAAGTCGAAATATATTCCACTGCGACGTTGCAACAAAAACATTTATAATGCATTCTATGATATTATCGGCTTCATCGACTCGGTAATGATTATCTAACCAATGATGATATAGATATTTTTGGTATGTCCATCGGAATTTATAGAAATTCATTAAAGTCTGTTTTATCATGTAATTCTTCTTGATTTATGTTTAATTTCTCTTTTCTAACTGATCACTTATTTTTTATACATTTATTTTTAATCTTTTTATATTCATAATATGTATCTTGTAATAATCATAATATTTATACAATTTGTAAGCAACAAACTTCTGTACTACCTCTGTTAATCTAAAAATGTAAAAGGCTTCAGCCGTTTATTATAAATAAATAAAAAAAAAAAATAAAAAAAAAAAATAAAAAAAAAGTATATTTTGTAGAAATTGGTATTTACAAGAACGACGTCACTTTTGGTATTCCTACATCATTTGCCATCATCCGCAGACCAGACTCCTCCCCCTTAATGCGAATGACGTAATATATGGACAGCCCCCTATTTGATTTCAACGATATGATAAAAAAAAAAAGTAATGTCCATTTTTTGCAATCTCAAACTGTAAACTGCTTTCCTGAACAATTTAGTTTTTGTCGCTTATGCCCTATTACCTTTTAACTGTGCGTTGGTATGCCTTTACCAAAGACCGGTCCCCAAAAGTTACAGCAAATGGGTCTTGCTGTTGTCAATGACGCTTTTGAGATTTTTATTTACAAATTCGAAATCTATTGTACGTATTTTCTCTTTCACAAAAATTGTAAGAAAAATATGTGCTCTTCACGTAGGTATGGATGTTTCAATAATAAATAATATCGATGTAAACATAAGTTTTTCAATAAACAAAGTACTCCAGTAAAGTATGCTGAAATTCCAAAAAAAAAAAAAAACATAAATTTATTCAGATCACGTTGCCCACGTCAAAAATATCTAAATCGAATTCCCCTTCTCGAGCATACACATCCATTGTTTCTGTCATTTGTTAGTGTCACGGAATCATAAATTTGCCGCGTGTTTTTCTGTCACATTTTCGGGGCCCACGTCAATCTGGCGATATTGAATAAGTTCATGGAAGTAAATTCAATGGAGAGGCTGTAAATGTAATTTTATACCACAATCGACATGATGCAACGTCTTTGACACCGTACATTGTTAATAGTGCTGTCTCGCTCACGACATATAAAATGCTCTTGTTATTTTCTATGCAAGCAACGTGTCTATACTCCGTCTTCAATCTATAAACATATCACCATAGAAACCCATGAAATCACTATGGCAACGGTGTTTGTTACTAGTGTAGTTGAAAGTTTGAAAATATCTGATAAATTCTGAGTTCAAAAATGTTCCGAGCTTATTGTGTACGGAATGATTTTCACATGTATCTATTACCACAAGCATAGAAGTTATTTAAGTATTTGAATAAATAAGTACCTACATACTTGAACATCCCTAGTTCTAAAAATGGCTGTCACTTTCGCAAGCAAAATATTTTGACAAATGAAAAAAAAATTATGAACGTAATCATTCAAAATAGTTTTTTAAGTGAAATATTATTCCACATTTTGTACAACATTTATTTTCTTTTGTTGGCACGTTTAGGAAATACCCAGTTTGACATTAAAATGGATTTTTTCCCACTTAGGTGTTGTTCCTTGACTTATAGGTTGGTATGCTTATTGATGGTGAGTATAGTGAGTGGTTTGAAGTGTATAAGGGTGTGAGGCAAGGATGTGTGATGAGTCCATGGCTATTCAACATAGTTATGGACAAGTGTGTCAGGGATGCTAGACTTAATTATTGTGGATTGATGATAGGAGAGAGCAAAGTGAGTGTTCTACTGTATGCAGATGATGCAGTTCTTGTATCTGATTCTGCAGTAGAATTGCAAACAATGCTCTCTAGATTGAATGAAGCTTTGTTAGGTAACCATTTGAAGTTGAATGCAAGTAAGACGAAAGTATTGATTTTTGAAAGAGATGATGAAAATATGAATTATGAATTTAAAATTAATGGAATGAATGTTGATGTCGTAAATGAGTTTGTATACCTGGGAAGTAAGTTTGAAAAAGATGGAAGAATGACCGGTGAATTTGAAAGAAGAATAATGAAAGGCAGGTGTGTACTGGGTGCGACCGCTTGCATCGCCAGGAACCAAAATCTCTCAAAAAATGTTAGATTGGCGGTGCACGGTGGTATACTAGTGCCAACCTTGATGTATGGAAGTGAAGCCTGGACGGTGAGTGAAAGGGAAATTAGTAAAGTCCATACAGTAGAAATGGACTATCTAAGAAGTATGATTGGGAAAAAACGAAGTGACAGGGTGAGGAATGATTTTGTAAGAGAAGAATGTGGTGTAAGGGAAAGTGTGAAAGTGAAGATTAAGAGAAGTATGTTAAGATGGTTCGGGCATTTGGAGAGAATGAGTGATGAAAGATTGACGAAAAAAGTATATGTTGCTAGAATAGATGGATGTCGTGGTAGAGGAAGACCGAGAAAAGTATGGAAGGATCAAATCTCTGAAATAGCGAATGAATGGGATATCCAGAGTCATAATAAAAGGAGGACTTGTATGAAAAAAGTTATGACTCTGGATGAAATGAAAGAAGTATGCAAGGACAGGAAGAAGTGGCGGCTAATCTGCAATGCTGATTTTTAATGTTGGTTTATTGGCTTGCTACATTTTTTGCATAAGACATTTCTTTTTTTTTTTTTTTTACTTTTTTTGTAAAGATTTATTTTTAAGGTTTTGTTGTTTTCTTATACTTAAATGTTATTTTTTACTCGTATTCCTTGACTTATAGGTTGGTATGAGGCTGACCACACATACTGTAAAAAATGGTTCACTTTGCCAATGTCACCCCTGTTTCAGGGAATGTCGGCAAGAGTTGCAGGGCTTATGTTCATTTGAGGTTTGGATTTTATTTGTAAGTACACAATCAGCATTTGTAAGCGCGAACTACACGTGTTTGTTTGTGGGCATACATCTGAGAGCTTTGAATGAATATATCCTTGCAACTTAGATTATAGATTATATGCTTAGATGTTCCTTGACTTATAGGTTGGTATGCGGCTGACCACCCATGCTGTAAAAATGGTTCACTTTGCCAATGTCACCCCTGTCTCAGGGAAGGACGGCAAGAGTTGCAGGGTGTATGTCCATTTGAGATTTGGTTTTTATGTTGTAGGTTCACATGAGGTATGTGCAAGCGCGAACTTGTACGTGTCTGGTTGTGAGAATGCATGTAATGTGAATCTCCAATGTAACATATATTTGCAACTTAGATTAGATTAGATTAGATTAGGTAACACACCTGTTGACAGTTGGAAGGTTACCGATAGACTTAATTTGGATTTTTGTATGATGAGTGGGGTAGCGCATTTCTAATTCTCGAAGGATTGCTTTTTTAGCCCATCCAGTTCTTATATGAATAAAATACAGGGAATAACAAGCGCCAACGCAAGGAATGCGGGTATTTCGGCTTAAAAAGCTATTTATTTTTTCTTGCGCGCCATTTTAGTAGTGAAGATTGGCTATGATTGCAGCAATTTACACCATCCAAAACTCAAGAATTGACAGAGGGATCTGTCAATCTGAGATGAAGAGAGGAATAAAAAGACATTCTTCTTATTTTTCTATATTCTTTTCCGCCTCTAGGTGGTTGGCCACTTAGTCAGGAGAGCGCCTCCTGAACAGTCTCAGTAGTAGCATCTCGAATTCTAGGCCTTAAGTCATATGTTAAGATGCTCAGAATCACTTTGCATTTTTGTTTGTAAATTTAAAATCATCGAGCCCTAAACCCTCACGGCTATAATCTTTTAGTAATTTCTGAGCCTCCTTTGCTTTGTGTAAACACTTGGGAAAGTGTAGCTTCTCGGGAGGGCCTTCTGCCACTCGCATCTCACATAACTTTTGCATGCGAGTCCTGTGACACATCCCCGGATGGGATGGGTATACAGGGCGTGGGTCAGTGGAGGGGAGACTGACCCTGAGAGAAGGTGTTGTTGTGCGCCATTTTAGTAATTGGCGATCATTGCAGCAATTTACACCATCCAAACTCAAGAATTGACAGAGGGATCTGGTATTTTTGCTAAACCCATTGAATGATAACATAGATGAACAGAAACTAACTTACTGCACTGATAAATACAATCTAGTATCTACCACATTTGTCTCAGTCCTGTCAAACGTTGCAGTTGTGTAGTCATACAAAACATGTTTTTACGTGTCAAATATTATGTTTACTTGCTTTCTCCATTTTGTGTTTTGACACACAATTACAACGCATGCCATTATGTCTTAAAACAATACCTTTTTCCTTTAAAATTCGTCAATTTTATCGATCACAAGGCTTATACCGCATGCGTCTATATTCGGACTGCTCCGGGCATAGTACGCACGCGGAAAATCTGCCACCTTTCTATAAATATTTTTACATTCGCCCGAGTTTTTTTGTACACATGGAAATGCAACTGTGAAATTCTTTGTTATCTTTCTTACTTAAGACCATTTTCGTAAGTACATAGGTTGAAACAAATATAATTATACTAAATTAAATAATGGTATTAATATCATCAATAAATAATTCATTATTGTTTATTTTAATGAATTATTAATTAATTACCCAATAACATCTGTTTAACCAGGATCAAAGTTATGGTCACATGACCCAGGCGGGGATCGAACCAACGCTATTCTATTCCAAACACGCTAGAAAGATCAGCCCACTTGGCCCCCTCAGCCATAACACCGACAGGATGAGACTCAATAAAAAACAACGCATTTAAAATAATTAGATTTTTAATTTTATTGATTGTAGAGGCATTAACTTTGTAATCGTTCATCTTAAGAGATAAAAAGAAAAACCACTTTGTATTCGATTACTGTGAGTATTTTATTTAATTAATACCACAACCGGTTTCGCAAACATCCGTTCGCATCATCAGGTGGATAAATTAATACTTTTTTTAATTAATTAGTTTATTTAGGACGCAGGTATGTAACTTTGTTTGTAAACGAGGGAATCCCATCTAAACAAACAGACACTTCGGGAATTTTATTTTGTTTTGTTTAATTGAACAAACAAACCCTCATGCTAAACATTGCTTGCTCGAACGTGTGTACTTAATATATTGTATTACGCGTGTTTGTCTTTAAACAACAAAGTTTTTGCTGAATGGATACGAAAATTATGCAAAAAAAACTTTTAAATCTAAATCAGTACCTTAGAGCATAAACAACGGTAATCACATTTAGTAAAATGTGCAGGAGACGAGTTTTAGTGAAAATGTGCACTTTAAACCATCATAACTTCTAAACTAGACGAGATATTATTAATCTGTAAAACCTGTTTCTCTTCTATAAATATTTAAAAATATAAATGGTAAAACATTGTTGTAATTCACTTTATTTTATTTGTTTATGCTCGAATATTTTCGCCTAATGAGGCATCTTCTTTTATCAATACTTCTTTTATCAATAGTTTTATCAATCTGTTTCTCTTCTTTTATCAATATTTATTTAATGTGAAGTAAGTAAGTAGAAACTTTAGAAATCCACAAACATAAAAATTCTAATTCTTACAATTTGGTCAATGTCCAAATTCCTGCTGCCTCACCTTTGTTATTAACTAATTGTGCTTCTTTATCGTGACTTATTAATTTGATTTCTCTACGGTTTTTGTTTTGTCTATTTTTTAATATTGTAATTATAATATGTGTCATCTCATTATTGTACCTATTTCTCATAAATTATTAATTTTATTTAGATTTCTCTATGGTTTGTTGTTTTGTCAATTTGTTATATCATTATATAATATTGTAATTATATTATGTGTCATTTCCTTATTGTACCTATTTGTCGTACCTAAATCATTATTTTTATTTTATTTCTCTATGGTGTTTGTCTTATCAATTTTTGTAATTTAGTATCCTCTTGATAATGACGTAAATAAGTCGAAAGTACTTGAGGTTGAAATAAATACTCAATTTGTGAAAATAAAACTCTGTGTTTTTTATAATTATTTATATTAATGTGAAGTAATGTGAACAACGTATGTGGAACTTCCGTGGTTTATGCTCGCACTTTTATGTGCATCCCATATTTATTACACTTGATATCTCAGTAACTATGAGTCCGAGGACTCCAATATTTTTACCACTTATTGAACAAGTAATTATAAGAATTTCTGCATCATTAACTCAAAAACGCAAAAAAGTGGACTTCCGTTGTTTATGCTCTAAGGTATAGAAATGTTAACCGGCTTCTTGGCTCTGTAATCTAAGTTGAAAATATATTTTACATGTTCTAATTCTTCTAATTAAATAAAGATTCTAATTAAATGCATTCCAGTTAGCAGACACGTATAAGTTCACGCTTACACGTGCCGGATGTGGAGCTACAACATAATATAAAACCCATTCAAATAAACATAAGCCCTAATCTCTTAGGCAAAGTACGTAAATTATAAAATACAATTTTTGATATATTGTTTTAATAAATTCAATAGAAAAAACAAAGTTTTAATTCAATTTTAGTTATTTTTCCTCAAATGTTTTCGCCTACTAAAGCATCTTCAAAAAAAATTCAAAAAATGAGATAAAAGTTTGTTTTTCCTGTTGAATTTAAAAAAAACAATGAGAAACTACATATATACACTTTTTTAATTTTATAATTTGCATTCGGAAGGAGGATGTCTCAGCTTTTAAACAAAAATTTATGTAAGCTCAATCGCTCACTAAAGGCGCTGCTTTAATTTCCATATACTTTGTGGTAAGCGCTATGGTACTCGTAGAGTCTACACTATAAGTTATCTGCTTGTGATTTTGCAAGCTGTCTGGAGTGCTTGCAGCAGCCTCGCGCGGCAACCTCCACGTCGAGGGGGGATGCTCGAGAAACCACGTGAAATAAAACAACCTCTTCAAGTCGTTATAACGTGATGGGAGTGGACCCTTAAGGGAGTAGGTGTAATTAAAATCAAGAAAAGTGGCAGAAAATATAATAAAAATACAGTTTCTGTCATTGACTTATGATATATGTGGACTAGAAATTATTTAAACGAAAAAAGACATCGACGGGTAAAAGGTAATAGGGCATAAGTGACAAAAACTAAATCGTTCAGGAGAGCAGTTTCAAGTTTGAGATTACAGAAAAATGGAAGGCTGAGTAAACCCCGGCAAGGTTTACTCAGCCTTCACAAAAAATGAGAACCAGCATCCCTCACTTCAACTGAAGTGATTGGTCCCCTTACCCATAAAAATTAATACCCAATCGCCACGTACGAATCCTTTCGGGGATAATGAGGCAGGAAGTTACACTATATGTGTAGCTTGCTTGCGCTTAAGTTAGTTTAATATATTTAAGAGTTTCGTCTTGTATCCTGCCGCCATTCCTCTAGGTGTGGCCGGGACCTCCACCCAAGAGCCTCCACTTGACTCTGTCCTTGCATACTTCTTTCATCTCATCTAATTTCATCACTCTTTTCATGCATGCTCTTCTCTTGTTTCCACTCTGTAAATTCCATTCATTCGCAATCTCACTTATCTGATCAATCCATTCTTTCCTAGGTCTTTCCCTTTCACGCTTACCTATTACATTCCCTTTATACACTTTTTTTGTCAGTCAGTTTTCAATCATCCTTTCAATATGTCCAAACCATCGCATCACACTTCTTTGAACTTTCACTTTCACGCTTTCTTTTACTCCGCATTCATTCAGAACCCATTCGTTTATTAACCTATCTTTCACTGTTTTTCTTGTCATACCTCTCAAATGAGCCATTTATACGGTGCATATCATTTTTACTTCTCTTTCATTCACCGTCCACGACTCGCTTCCAAATATCAGGGTCAGCAGCAATATACAATATACAGTACCTAATCTGCAAACTTTGTTTAAATTGTACTGGGTACCTTGTTTGAATCAGCCAATCATTTATTCAGATTTAAATGTATTATTTAAACAGAAATAACAATCGATTCGGATTAGCTGCCATTGTGTGTTTTGGTTGAACAAGAAATCGCATAACAATGTTTATTTTTCATTATAATTTTATTTTCATTTCATTTAATCGAGGTCTTAACATACAATAGACGGTTTTGTTCCATTGGGGGCATAATTCCATTCGATTAGGGGAAGGAGGTTCAAAATTAAGCTTTTTGATAATACTGCTCAACCTCCTTTATTTGTTTCATAATTTTACTCGTTGTGTGAGACACTCGTCAAGCGAAACTGAAGTTATATTTTTAGGGGTTGGTTGTTCAGTACTGATTTGGATTTTCATATTGTAAGTCCACATGCGGCGGAAGTTATATTTTTAGGGGTTGGTTGTTCAGTACTGATTTGGGTTTTCTTATTGTAAGACCACATGCGGCATGTGGTAGCGCGAACATAATATGTACATGTGTCTGCTTGTGGGAATGCATTTAATATGAATCTTAAATGTAGATATCTTTGCAACTTAGATAAGATTAGATTAGATTGTCATTGTCCGCTAATTTTCTATTTATACATTCTTAACTTGACTTAAAGTTGGTATGAGGCTGACTTATAATACGAGGTTGGTATGAGGCTGACCACCCTTACTGTAAAAAATTGTTCACTTTGCCAATGCCACCCCTGTATCAGGGAAGGTCGGCAAAAGCTGTAGGGCTTATGTTCATTTGAGGTTTGGATTTTATTTGCAAGTACACATTCAGCATTTGCAAGCGCGAACTACACGTGTTTGTTTGTGGGCATGCATTTGATATGAGCTTTAAATGTTAATATATCTTTGCAACTTAGATTATAAATATTATAGATTATAACTCTTTCCCTTAGGATTTTTCCAGTCTTACCTCTCAACTTCCTCTTTTCTAATTTGCATTATTTTGGCGTAAATTGTATTTTCATTTTGAAAATCGCTTGGCGTAGGAAATGTTTGTTATACGAAGTCTTAAAGTATAATTATCCGGTAAAGGTTTCGTTCCCAAAATTAGGAGTGATTTTACAATCTTTGATTTTACCCTGAAATCTGCATAAACTTATTTGTCTTCACATATCAAATTATTCAACCCTTGAATAAGGGTATAAATATCACTGTTAGGATTCGTTCAACCAGATTATATTATTAAAGTTTAATATTTTTCGTCTTGTGCCTCTGCATTAAAGATTGTCAATCTTCAATGCAGCAGCCTTACAGCAACTGGGTCTTGCTTGAGAATTGGTGCTTTCTGCAGCGACGACCAAGCTCGCAAAGGGCTTTTGAGGCGTGATATACACAAAAACAGCGCTCACCAAATAAATCATCCTAATATTATTATTATTATAATCAACGTTGCAAAAAATGTTTCAATCGACTCTGCTCTCTGTACCATTGCGGCTCGCTTATATAGGTACGAAAGGGACCATTCTTGCTTGTTCTAGATTTTTCTAAAGTGGGCTGTACCAGAACAGTCTAGTAACATCTAATTAATTATTATACTGGCTGTTTTACACTATTCCAGTTACACACTAACAAACTACGTGCCTAGGGACATGTACACAAAAAAATCACAGACCATACTAGAGGCGGACACACTCACAAACAAACCCCACGAACTCATACGTTCGTAACAGTATTTAGTTTTTTCTTGTAAGATTTTAAAAACAATTTTAGTAAGATAGATTATGTAGATATAAAAAGTATAAATTTTTATGCACACTTAAAAAGAAAATTCAATAAACTTACAACTTAGACCGGTCCGTAGTCTAGTGGTTAACACTTCTGACTCGTAAATGGAAGGTTGTGAGTTCGAATCCCGGCGGAGCACAAAAAAATTGCATTTGTATTTTCAATTTTATTCTTTGGTGGGTCAAAAATTCGAAAACCCGTTACCAAAAGACCGGTCACTAAAGATCCATCTAGCCTTAAAGCAACTGGGCCTTGCTTGAATATTGGCGCTTCATAACGTCGACCAAGCTCGTAAGCAACACCTCTGCGGCACTACAACAAGGACCATAGACCCCTAGAGTCTCTGAAATCTAGGGTGTCTCCCGTACAGGATTTCTTTAAAAAAAAACAATGAATTTAAAACACTCGCTAAATTTTGACTCCCTCTTTGCTGTTGGCTTACAATGCACTGATTTCTAGTTCTTGATCTATCGACTTCAGTGTTTCAATCGACACTCGTCTCTCACAAGTTTGCGGTCCAAGTATATAGCATCTAAACGGACGTTTCTCGACTTTTCTCGAACATAGTGGATGATACCAGAGCGTTGTTCCATTGCCGTGATTAGAATCATGCACTAATGCTACCATACTCTCGTAACAATATAGATTTAGAAAGGATAATTTGTTATACACACAATGGCGCTATTCTTAGACATTTTAGTCGTCCGTTAACCCCACGCTTTGTCAAACTTATGATGCATTTGTATGAAGACTTGTCAATCCAAGATGGCCGCAAGTGAACAGCTGCTTAGTCTTCATACAAATATTAGCAAAATTTAGTAGGTAAGAATGACCTTGGTGATAAGACTTTCAGCCCAGGCATCATTAGTTTGTCAAAGCATGGGCTCAACCGACGACTAATTTTTTTAAGAATAGCCCCGAAAAAATTCAATGAATTTAAAACACTCGCTAAATTTAGACTCCCTCTTTGCTAATGTCGCAATTAAACACCAAATAAAATTAGTCCAATGTAACTTTGGCACTTGGAAATTTTCGCACGTTTCTGGGACAGCAATAAAATTTTACCATCCTACTGGAGACGCATCAATAAATTACCAACGCCCACCCTTAACACTTATACCCACCCTAGTATAAAACATCACACGCAAACTTAACAATTGCGTTTCACTAGTTGTATTATATGTTATCATTTATAACAGACAACGACGTTACCTTGTTGAAAGCACCGGTTCTCATAGATCACCGAAGTTAAGCAACATTGGGCGCGGACAGTACTCGGATGGGCAACCGCTCAGGTACACCGCGCGTCGTTGGCATCTTGGACCGGTCCGTAGTTCGTAGTGGCAACACTTTGGACTCGTAAATGGAAGGTTGTGGATTCGGATCCCGGCGGAGCACAAAAATATACAATTTATATTTCGAATGAGCTCTTCGCTGAGATGAAAAATTCATAAACCTTTTACCAAAGACCGGTCGCTGAAAGGTCCATCCAACCTTACAACAACTGGGTCTTGCTTTTGAGAATTGGCGCTTTCTACAGCGACGACCAAGCTCGCAAAGGGCTCTTGAGGTGTGATACACACAAAAACAGCGCTCACCAAATAATTAAATAAATCATCCTAATATTATTATTATTATATGACCGGTCGGTAGTCTAGTGGTAAACACTTACTGACTCGTAAATGGAAGGTTGTGAGTTCGAATCCCGGCGGAGGAATACAAAATACCTACCATTTATATTTTCATCCTAACATTGTTATACCTACAATAATACTCGCTACTAGCCTACACATATAGCGTGACTTCTTGCCGCGTTATCCCTAAAAGGGTCGTACGTGACGAGTGGAACCTATAATTTTTTACAGGTAAAGAGGCTTGCCTTACGCTAACTACTTCAGTTTCCCAAAGGGGGCTGTAACTTGTTTCTTGTGAAGGCTTCAGTAAACATTGCAGGTTTATTTTTTTTTTTTTTCATTTAAGAATAAGAATAATTGGTCAGCCTTACACCAACCTACATATAAGTCAAGGGATAAAACGTTGATACATAATTTTGTTATTACTTGAGCACGGCAACTACTATTTGCCTTTATCGAGTTTTCGGCACTGCCTGGAAGGGAGCCTCCGCCCAAGATATATTTATATGGAGGTAAGAGGACAAACTTTTGCAAGACTGGAGCTGCAATTTGCGAGGAACAAACTCGAGAGACATTTGTCACGTCGATCGATTGCAAATGTTAGTCTTTGAATAATTTGTATTGTTTCTATTTATCATCCTTATACAGATGGTTTGGTCATATGGATAGAATGAATGAGGAAAGACTGACGAAGAAAGTATATGCTGCAAGATTAGATGGTCGTGGTAGAGGAAGACCGAGAAAGGTATGGATGGACCAAATTTCCGAAATAGCGAATGACTGGGATATCCAGAGTCATAATAAATGGAGAGCTTGTATGAAAAAGGTTATGACTCTGGATGAAATGAAAGTAGTATGCAAGGACCGAAAGAAAAGGCGGTTGATCTGTAATGCTGGCGTTTAAGGCTGAGGCTTTAAAAAAAATACTATCACTTTTTTCTAGAATATGTTTAGTAGCTTTTTAATTTTTTACTGTTTAATTGTTTAGTGTTTTTTTTTTTTTTTTTAAGAAAATCCTGTGCGGGAGACTCCCTAGATTCTGAAGACTCTAGGGGTCTATGACACTTGTTGTAGTGCCGCAGAGGTGTACGAGCTTGGTCGTCGCTACAAAGCGCCAATACTCAAGCAAGACCCAGTTGCTGTTAGGCTGGATGGACCCTTGGTGACCGGTCATTGGTAAAGGCTTATGAATTCTTCAACCCAGCGAAGAGCACATTCGAAATATTAATGGTATTTTTGTGTGCTCCGCCGGGATCCGAATCCACAACCTTCCAAATATTTACGAGTCCGAAGTGTTGCCACAACGGACTACGGACCGGTCCGAGATGCCAACGACACGCGGTGTACCTGAGCGCACACCCATCCAAGTACTGACCACGCCCAATGTTGCTTAACTTCGGTGATCTATGGGAACCGGTGCTTTCAACATGGCTAACGTCGTTGACGATTTTTATGTTTGTTTTTATGTATGACGATGTTTATTGGTTTTTTATACTCAAATGTAATTAATTGTTTGTATTCCTTGACTTAAAGGTTGGTATGAGGCTTACCACCCAATCTGTAAAAAATGGTTCACTTGCCAATGTCACCCCTGTTTCAGGGAAGGTCGGCAAGAGTTGCAGGGCTTATGTCCATTTGAGAATTGGGTTTTTATATTGTAGGTCCACATGCGGCATGTGTTAGTGCGAAATTATACATGTCTGCTTGTGGGAATGCATTTGATATAAATCTTAAATTATATATATCTTTGCAGCTTAGATTAGATTAGATTAGACTATTAGGTTGGTATGAGTCTTATCACCCTTTCTCTAAAAAAAGGTTTACTTAACCAATCTCACTCCTGTTCCAGGTAGGGTCGAAAAAAATTATACCGGTCCATAATCCAGTGACGACACATCAGACTCGTAAATAGAAGGTTTCGGGTTCGAATCTTCGCGGGGCACAAAAAAATACCATTTACATTCTCAAATTTGCTCTTCGCTGGGTTGAGAAATTCATAAAACCTTTACTAAAGTCACTAAAGGTCCATCCAACTCTACAGCAACTGGGTCTTGCTTGAGTATTGGCGCTTTGTAGCAATGAACAAGCTCGTAAACAACTCTGCGGCACTGCAACAAGCGTCATAGAACTCTAGAGTCTCTGAAACCTAGAGAGTCTTCCAAACAGAATTTCTAAAAAAAAATCTATTTCAGGGAAGGTCGGCAAAAGTTGCAGGGCTTATGTTCATTTATGGTTGGGTTTTACGTTAGAAGTCTGCATACAGCGTGTCAAAGCCGACGAAATTTGAGAAACCCGTTTTTTAAGTACAACCAAGTTTTATACATAAAATGAATAGATTAAAATAAAAAAACTTCTTTGTTACAATTCACATGAGCTTTTATTATTTTTTAAACACTACCGGTTTCGGGAGAAGCAATACCTCCCATCTTCAGGTGTAAATAAAAATCAGGTAGTGTTTAAAAAATAATAAAAGCTCATGTGAATTGTAACAAAGAAGTTTTTTATTTTAATCTATTAAAATGAACTTTCACGAAGTAACTGCCAAAAACCTAGATAATATAAAATGAATATGTTATGAATATGAATATCCGATCACTGAATAAACAAGATGAAATTTCTTATCTACAACTTGTAAAGGTTGTATTAACTGCCCTTTAGGTGACATTTCAGTACCATTCTTATTCATCCCCAAACCGCCCATTCACTCCGAAACATCCTTGGGAGTTTGAGACATTTTCCGATCGGCTTTTAATCCTCGCCTAGAATAATCTGGAAGTGTCTTTATCTGCTAAGAGGGATTAGGCTGGGCGATCCCCTGCTCGTAGGATGATGACGATGATGTATAGTTGGACTGGAGTAGGATGGGAAAAACCACAAATACTGGAGAGAAATTCAGAAGAAATACTGAAGATCGATTGATAGGAAATACTGGAGTCTATCAAGACGTTTCTTGAGTAAGATGTAGTTTTAAGAGATTTATTGTTTTAACAGATTATAATGAAAGCCAATACCTTTTCAATCTAATCTTATCTTATCTAAACTAAATTGCAAAGTTATGTAACATTGGAGATTCACAATATTGTTACGTTTTTGCTTGGTTTTCTTTTGCAATAATTTATTTTTAAAGAATTAATTTTGTACAATGTACTTCACGATTGAACAATCCTTGCCAATCACTGTTTATTGGTCTTTCACGGCAAATTTCTCTATGCGACTGACTCTCCGTACCATTTCAGTCCCTTATGTTGGGTACCAGAGAGGTCATTCTCGCATTCTCTAGATCATTCTTCCACCAGAACGTTATGCACTAACACAATCATGGACTACTTCCAGATGGTTCTACTGTGCATGTATAGGTGCGCGTAGTCACTTTGATTTCATAGTTCGTCACACTATGGATGCGTGTACAGGCAAAAAAAAAACGCAAAAAAACGCAACTAAGCTACACATATGTATGTATAGTGTAACTTCTTGCCGCGTTATCCCCGAAGGGGTCGCATGTGGCGAGTTGAACCTATTTATTTTTACAGGTAAGAGGGCCGGCCTTACGCCAACCACTTCAATTGAAGTGGTGTTTTCCCTGCTCCCGAGAGAGCTGGTACTCATTTCTTGTGACGGCTGAGTAAACCTTGCCGGCATTATTATTTTGGGGTTTGAAATAAACACCGAAACGGGAAATCATTTCTGACACCCTCGCGCTCGGTGGGATTCGAACCCGAGCTCACGGCATGGAATGCAAGCACTCTACCAACTGAGCTATCGACCGGACTGCGCACGTACGTATTTCAAGTATCTTCATTTTGACAAGCATAAGTGCGTATATATACGCTTGTACATGCCGCATGTGAACCTACAACATAAAAACCCAAATCTTAAATGAACATACACCCAGCAACTTTTGCCGACCTTCCCCGAAAAAAGGGTGACATTGGCAAAGTAAGCAATTATTCACAGTATGGTTGGTCAACCAAATACCAACCTACAAGTCAAGGAACATAAGTACAAAAATTGTGAGTCTGAAAGAAAAACGTTTATAAGAGAGTTAAAAATAATGACAACACATTAGTACAAAAACTCACATAGTAACTTTTTTATCTCACTTACAATATTAACATGTGTGTTTTAGGTGTTTTCATTTTTTAAAACCGCACTTGCAGCATTTCAACTAGTCATTTCAACTAGCCTTAAATGTAATTTGTTGTGTATGCTCCTTGACTTATAGGTTGGCATGCGGCTTACCACCCATGCTGTAGAAAATGGTTCACTTTGCCAATGTCACCCCTGTTTCAGGGAAGGTCGGCAGGAGTTGCATGGTGTATGTTCATTTGAGATTCGGGTTTTTATATCGTAGGACTACGTGCGGCATGTTCAAGCGCGAACTTAAACATGTCTGTTTTGTGAAAATGCATATAATGTGAATCTCTAATGTCACTTATATTTTGCAACTTAGATTAGATTAGATAAGATAAGATTAGAACTTAAAAAGGTTCTTAGGACTTACAGCCTCAATTAAGTAATGTGTCGTTCGTTAACAACTTAGCAGTTTGATGGTTAGTGCTTAATTTTAATCAGTCATTCAAATGCAAAGCTAAACATAGCTTTCTTTTTGATGAATCAACACGAGATCAAAACAGCAAACAGCTCGCACACAAATTGCGTCTGCCTGAGGTGTTTTGAAGCAGAAATGATGCTTCAAAAAAATGGCAGGTCTCGGCCCAAAAAAGGTGTAAGAAAAGCCCAGAATAATGTGATAAGAAGAGGTTGAAATAATGCTGGCTAATCAGCTAGTAATTCCCCTAACTCACGAAGAAGCACAGATTACTGGGGCCGCCGCTAATAAAGCCAAAACTCTGGTCTCTGCTAGAAGCACGTGCGGATTTCCTACGTACGCCGTAGCAGAGGTGTGCTTCAACTTATCTAAAGATAAAACATGATATCTTATCTAATCTAGGTTGCAAAGTTATGTAACATTCGGGATTCATATTTTATGCATTTTTACAAGCAGACACGTAGGTATAAGCTCTCATTTTAACTTGCCGCATGTGGACCTACAAACAAAAACCCAAATCTCAAATGAATAGAAGCACTGCAATTCTTACTGACCTTTCCTGAACAGGGATGATATTGGAAAAGTGAACCATTTTCTACAGCATGGGTAGTCAGCCGCTTACTATATAAGTCAAGAAACATATGTACATAATAAATCATTTAATATAAAAATTATGTTTTTTATACCTTTTTGTGTATCTTAGTTACTATCTATATCTTATGGCGCAGATAAAACATTATCTAACAATCTCAACTAAAGATAACAATCTCATCTAAAGATATCTGACAATCTCATCTAAAAATAACAATCTCATCTAACGATATCTTATAATCTCAACTAAAGGTAACAATCTCATCTAAAAATAACTATCTCATCTAAAGATAAGAATCTCATCTAAAGATATCTAACAATCTCATCTTAATATAATGAAACATGTCTACGCCCATCCCTTCACCCTATCAAACCTACCGTAATTAGTTTTTTTCTACTTCTACCTATCCCAGATTCCTGTAGCGTTATCAGCAGAAATAGTTCCAGGTCCTTATTTATTATTTCATGCAAGGATTTATTTAATGAAGTCAAAACAAGTAGCTATTAAAAATCCTTTTAGATAGCATTTTGAAAACGATAAATAATAGAAATTTCAAATTCAGTGATCTGAAATAGTGCCACTATCTATGTTCTATAATATAAGCTGCAAAGATATGTTAACATTTAAGGCTCACATTAAATGCATGCCCACAGACAAGCACATGTAGGTTCACTCCTACACATTTTGCATGTCACTATAACTTGGACCGGTCCGTAGTCCAGTGGCAGCACTTCGGACTCGTAAATGGAAGGTTGTGGATTCGGATCCCTGCGGAGCACAAAAAATATACCATTTATATTTTCAAATTTGCTCTTCGCTGGGTTTAAAAATTCATAAACCTTTACCAAGGATCGGTCACTGAAAGGTCCATCCAACCTTACAACAACTGGGTCTTGCTTGAGAATTGGCGCTTTGTAGCAACTAACTAATAAACTAGTAAATATGTACCTCTGCGGCACTACAACAAGTATCATAGAACCCTAGAGTCTCTGCAATCTAGGGAGTCTCTCGCATAGAACGCAACTAAGCTACACATATAGTGTAACTTCTTGCCTGCGTTATCCCTGAAGGGTCGCATGTGGCGATCCGGGACCTATTTATTTTTACAGGTAAGGGGGCCGGCCTTACACCAACCACTTCAGTTGAAGTGGGGATAGATTTCTTTAAAAAAAAAAAAAAATGAGAAACATCAAAAAGCAAAAATCAATCACGCAAAATTTTAGAATGTTTTTTTTTTCCGATTTACACGGCACTTCATTATAAAACCAAAAAAAAATCGCAGGCTCTCGATGCGTGATGAAAAGTTCCTTTCTACACGCGTTGAAAAAAGTGAATCTTGAATAAATATACAGAATCCAAGATAAGTGGCACACACGCTAATGGAATGTTCGCTGGTGCGGAAAATAATTTCAACACCTTCTTTCAGACGGGTCTCACAAGAAAAAAGGTTTTCCCAGCCTTCTCCAAGGCATAGGCGGGGTGGGCATTAAGGCCCGTGCATCGCAGATAACATATTTTATATCGTCTGCCGTATTAAGCGAAAACATCTTTGGAATTTCGGTGCTTCTTATCTATTTATCTTAGCTTTCGTCTTTTTTTCTTCTCGTTTCCATTTTTTCTTCCTTAACTTTCTGATGCAATCATCCTAATTATTTAATTAATTCTTCTTTCTATCTTTCTTTTAATTTTGATTTTATTTTTTTTCTTTATTCTTTCTTATTGTTTTAAATACATTTCTAACACATTTATTTTCTTCAACCTATTACTTAAATTGATTCCTTGACTTATAGGTTGGTATGCGGCTGACCACCCATGCTTTAGAAAATGGTTCACTTTGTCAATGTCACCCCTGTTTCAGGGAAGAACGGCAAGAGTTGCAGGGTGTATGCCCATTTGAGATATGGGTTTTTATGTTGTAGGTTCACATGCGGGATGTGCTTGTGCAAGCGCGTGAACTTGTACGTATCTTTAAAGATTTTATATTATGATTACAGTCGTTAGACATTTTTTAGAATAACAAAAAAACGGTTGTTACTGACCGTGTGTAAAGAGAAGAACGATTTTCTCTACGTTTCGTCGGAGTCATATCCGACGTCTTCAGGAAACGTGTGTCTTCTACAAGGAAGAAACGCGAATTTTTTAATTATTGTTGTTTACTCGAGGTCGAAGGTCAATCTCCACATGCGACATGTTTAAGCGCAAACTTATACGTGTCTGCTTGTGAAAATGCATATAATGCAAATCTTCAATGTGACATATATTTTCAACTTAGATTAGATTAGAGCGCCAACGCCTTTCCGTATTTCTGTTTCAGTATTTATTTTGTAAATGAAACGAGTACACTTTATTCTTCAGGTTTATTTTCATACACAGGTATGTCGGGCTCATCATTATCTGAAAACCCTTTCAGGTTTCTTTCGCTGTCCACTTTTACGCAGAAAAAATAACACCCTACAAAAAAATAATCACGTCCAACGGCATTCAGGGGGTGTCTTTTAATACTGGCACACACACAATGGGCCCTCACTACGTCTTCAATAGTGTTATGAAGGACCCTCTATTCAGGTACGTTGGGCGACGACTTTATTTGATGTGGATCAAGCGTTGCTTACACAAAACCAACTTAAACTTGTAGGTACAAGTTGACATTGAATAAATAATTCATTGATAAGATTGAGTGAATTTTTATGTTGGACATGTTTTATGTTTATGTTTAAAAAATATAGGCCCAAAGTAAAAAAAATACATTTAAAACCAAAGAAGCAATACGTATTTCTTCCCCATTGAAACCATGCAGTCTACTTTATTATCATTTTTGCCTCATTTTAAAGGGGAACCGATGGGAATCAGCTTGTATGGCACCCTTCGCCACTGCCACCCATGCTGTAAAAATGGTTCACTTTGCCAATGTCACCCCTATTTCAGAGAAGGACGGCAAGAGTTGCAGGGTGTCTGTCCATTTGAGATTTGGTTTTTATGTTGTAGTTTTACATGAGGCATGTGCAAGCGCGAACTTGTACGTGTCTGGTTGTGGGAATGCATGTAATGTGAATCTCCAATGTAACATATCTTTGCAACTTATATGAGATTAGAGTCACTGCAAAGGCTCTTTGTAGGAGTCTTTGAAAAGGTAGGTTTTGAGCTCTTTGCGAAAAGCTGCCTCAATCATCAGCTCCCTGAGGGTCGTAGGAAGAGAATTCTAAGCCGTCGGAGCAGCAACGCTAAAAACTCGATCACCAAACCTACACTACACCAAACCTGCACTACATGTTAAGTTTAGTTGAGTTTGTAGTAAATGAGATAGGAATGTCTAAGGGCAAGGTCTACAAGACGGCAGTAAGGCCCGCCATGCTATATGGAGCAGAGTGCTGGACTTGCAAAAACGTCCATGAACGGCAAGTCCAAGCTGCCGAGATGAGAATGCTGAGGTGGGCTGGAGGCGTCACTAGGCTAGACCACATAAGGAACGAATACGTGAGGGGTAGCTTTAAGGTTGCTCCAATAACAGACAGGATTAGAGAATCCCAATTCCGGTGGTTCGGTCATGTGATGCGAAGAGGCAATGAACATATTGTCTAAAAAGCCCTCAGCATTCCTTCAGGACCAAAAGGCAGAGGCCGCCCAAATGTGGCAACATGGCGGGCCAATATTGAAAAAGAAATGCAAAAGGGAAACCTGACAGAGGAGATGAGCCAGGATAGAAAAGTTTGGCGTCTTCGAACAAGGAGGGCCGACCCCAAATGTAGGATAAGGCAAAGGGAAAGAAGAAGAGATGGGATGTTTAAGAGCTATCTTAGTTGTTGAATACCATGTTCACATATCGGTCACCTTTATACGCATCGCCATTCAGCAGAGAGCATTGTGGGGCTCCTTGATATGTGTCGTATTGTATTGCGAGCCAGGTAAGATCCCGAAAACTCGCAGGATTTTTTCCTCCTCACTATAGTGGACCAGTTTTTGTTGGGATCGTATAAAAGGCTTACTCGGATGAATCTTTTTTTTTTTTTGTTGTTCATCTTGTTTTTGTTACATTGAATAAAGTATGAGACAAAAAATGTAATTAATTGTAGGTTCTGTAGTCTACAAGTTAGATTTGTTACTTTGATTTCTTTGAGTACGGTTTATAGCTTAGTTGGTAGAGTGCTTGCATGCCGAGAGCTCGTGTTCGAATCGCACCGTGGGTATCAGAAATGATTTCCCGTGTTTTTTTTTTCGGTTTTTATTTCAAAACTCAACATAAAATACCGGCATAGTGTATGTAATGAGAACCAGCTCACTTGCGAGATGGGAAACCCCCACTTCAAATAAAGTGTTAAGCGTAAGGCCGACCCTCTCACCTGTAAAAATTGTAGTTTTCACTCGCTGCATGTGACTGAAAACTTGGCAAAAAGATACACAATATGTGTAGCTTAGTTGCGTTGAAACATGCATTTTAGCAGTATATGACTGACAACCCATGCTGAAGAAAATGGCTCACTTTGCCAATGTCACCCCTGTTTCAGTGAAGGTTGGCAAGAATTGCAGGGTGTATGTACATTAGAGATTTGGGTGTTTATGTTGTAGCTTCACATACGGCATGTACAAGCGCGAACTTATACGTATTTGCTCGTGAAAATGCATATAATATGAATCCCCAATGTTGCGTCATATCTTTGCAACTTAGATTAGATTAGTAGAACTGAAAACTACGAAAAAATATAATTGGCAAGCGCCCCTTAGCTGCACAAATCTAGACACGGTATAATTGGCACTAGACTCTTCTTAAGCGCTTGTTTATGAGGCGAGTTATGTGCAGACGGGTTTTACTTAAAGTCATTTATAAGCGCACATTTCCGTTTTAACAAGAAAAGTTTTGTGCTGTAGGTATCTAAAATAAAAAGTTTATCTAAATTGTTTCATTCATTTTCCCTAATAGCGTAACACTTTAACTCTCTAACACTCACAAAAAATTGACTCTTCAGAATTATTATTTCACCAAAGATTAAACCTAGGAAACACTGATATGAAAATACTTACATGGGTAGTTTCTAGGGTTTTTTTTCATAGTTTGGGATTTATCTCTTACCTGAAACAAAAAAGGTTTACATTATAATTTTGTGCATCATTATTAACATTATGTCGGTGTTATGGCCGAGGGGACCAAGAGGCCGATCTTACTAGCGTATTTGGAATGGAATAACGTTGGTTCGATCTTCGCTTGGGTCACTTGACCATAGCTTTGACCCTAGTTCAACAAATAAAAAAAAAACGCAACTAAGCTACACATATAGTGTAACTTCTTGCCGCGTTATCCCCGAAGGGGTTGCATGTGGCGAGTTGAACCTTTTTATTTTTACAGGTGAGGGGGCCGGCCTTACGCCAACCACTTCAGTTGAAGTGGAGGTTTCCCAGCTCCCGAGAGTGCTGGTACTCATTTCTTGTGAAGGCTGAGTAAACCTTGCCGGTATTTTATTTTGGGGTTTGAAATAAACACCGAAACGGGAAATCATTTCTGACACCCTCGGTGGGATTCGAACCCGAGCTTTCGGCATGAAATGCAAGCACTCTACCACCTGAGCTATCGACCGGACAATGATGTTATTGGATAATTATTAATTAATAATTCATCAATATAAACAATAATGAATGATTAATTGATGATATGAATACCTGTTTCTGGTCAGGCAGAATTGGTTGGTGAATTGCATTCCTCTTCACAAATCTATTTTAAAAAATATATAAATATATATACCAGATCAATAAATAAAAAAAAGTAATAAATACTCGTTTTAAATTAAGGAAATGACCCTCTTCAAAATAAGATACTAAGAATGAGAAAAACCTTCTACCTATTCTTTAAGTTGCAAAGATGTGTTAACATTTAAGATTCAAATGTAATTTGTCATGTATGTTCCTTGACTTATAGGTTGGTATGCAGCTGACCCCCCATACTGTAAAAAAATATTCACTTTGCCAATGTCACCCCTTTTTTAGGGAAGGACGGCAAGAGTTGCAGGGCTTATGTGTATTTGTGATTGGGTTTTTATATTGTAGGTCCACATGCGGCATGTGTTAGCGCGAAATTATACATGTCTGCTTGTGGGAATGCATTTAATATAAATCTTAAATGATATATACCTTTGCAGCTTAGATTAGATTCACATTAAAGCCCATATGCTAGTGCATGTAAGTTCACGCTTACAAGTGCCGCGTGTGTACTAACAAATTAAAAACGGACGAATATAAATAAGGACGGCAAGAGTTGCAGGATGTATGTCTATTTGATATTTGTGTTTTCATGTTCTAGGTTCACATGTGGCATGTGCAAGAGCAAACTTGTACGTGTCTGCTTGTGAAAATGCATACATATAATGTGAATCCCCAATGTTACATATTATCTTTGCAACTTATATTATATTATATTAGATTATATCATTCACACATACAATAAATATATTCCTGATTTGATTATGTATATATATATATTTTAATTAACTTCAACCATTTTAGATTTGCGTTACTTTTCACATTTTTTTGTATTTGTTTCATATTTATTTTTTTAAATCAATAATTGGAAATTTTACTAGTCTATTCAACTGTCATTTTACTTTTGAATTTTCTCTTTGACTGTTTCATATCCAAAATAAAGTAAAAAAGAAATAAAAAAGTGCCTTCAAACCTTTGAAAAGATTTTAAAAGTCTGTCAAGTACATGTAAATACAATTATAGTAAGTATACATCAACTGTGACTCAGTTAAAAACTTTACCATGTGATCAATTCAATTTGTGAACCAATAAACATTCCCATTGAACAAGAAACTTCTGCTTTAGATAACTCACTGAATAGAATATCTCAATACGCTCGGAGCACTCATTCCAGCGAGAGGGGATCATTCCAGCAAGAAAGACCTTCTAGCTAGAGAGAAAAAAAGGTTAATACATTCCACATCTGTCCGGCGGGCGGACGATTCAAAAGCCTCCCGTGAGATCGTAGACAAACAAATTTATGCCTACGCCCGTCGTAGACCTATTTCCAAGTGTAGATCTACCATTTTCGTATACTTAAATCTAACACAGATCTTTTGTTGAGCGTAGATTGAACATTGTCGTGTGCTCAAGTCTATTTTCAATCAATTGGTAAGCGTAGACCTTGCAGTTTTGCATTCTTATCGTAGACTTTCCTTTGTGAGATTGAATTCTTTAAAACCACTCATAGACCTACGTCTGGCATGTCTGAAACATGTTCTAGACTTTCTTTTATCGTGATATTTAAGCTATGATTGCCTGTTTCTACCCTTATAGTAGACCCGCACTTACTGTAGACCTACATTGACTTGTTCTTAAAACATGACATACGCCTTTACTTGTTATTAAGCTATTTTTAACTAGTAGAACTTGTGCTCGCCTGTATCTATACCTATCGTAGACCTGCAAACACTTGATATAGAAACCTGTGATTGCCTGTATTTTTACCCATTGTAGACCTTCATAGGCTTTTATATTAATAGCCTACACGCACCTATACATTTATTTATTTAACTAGTATGTACAGGACTGACAGTGAGACACCAAAACGTCACAATACATATAACATTGTATACATAAGAGAACAATACGCAGATACATTATTCTACGCATCCATACGTCGTACTAGTATACAAAAAGACTCCAATAGTAAGCGATCCACACCAGTTGTAAATATATCCAGGTGTGGGGCTGAGGAGGCCAGAGTATTGAGCAGCGACAGCGCACGCACTTCCCAAGACTGACGGAGAACAGTGATTCGGCAGGCGGGGATCGTGAAAAGATCATGACTTCTTGCTCTGTTATAATTGCTGGGAGCATGTACTATAGTATGGGTAGAACCATCTAGGTGTAGTCTATGATGGTGGTAGTGCGTAGATTGTCGTTTTGTTGTGAGCGAGAGATCGAACAATGATCTAGAATATGCAAGAAAGATCTCTTTGGTGCCGATATAAAGGGACTAAAATGGTGCGGAGAGCAATGAGTCGCTCGGGTCACGACCATCGGGAAGGCCGTCCACCGCTGAAAAAAATTATAACATTGCATGAGCGTTCTGTGATACGCTTCCCCGGATGGAAGTGTACAAACGAAACGGGTATGAGGATGGGTTTGCGCAACTGAGTCGCTTGGAGCATTTTTCCGTGAAAACAATATACGCAGAGATTATCAACTATTGTAAATTATGAACCGTAACGTGTTGAATAAATTGTGTTTAAATAAATAATTGCAGTTAAATTAAAGGAGAAACCTAGTTAAATCATAATAATATAAACCTACCGCATTCCCACATACGACAGGCAGAAACCTACAACATGCGTTAGCTCACAGTCGACACACACGGACAGAGAAAGTTTTAGACCTTTAGAGAGCATCGAGATAAAAGCCTACAGTAGTCTTTTAACAGAGAGCACTTTCAAAATACTCGCAGATAAGACTGTTTTAAATTACAGAATGTTTCGAGTCGTATATAAATTCAAAGTAAATTTACGCAACCGACCAAAGTGAAAATCGAAATTCATTTTTTTTTTTTTTTTTTTTATTTTATTTTTTTTTTTTTTTTTTTTAAATAGATTTGTGAAGAGGAATGCAATTCACCAACCTATTCTACCTGGCCAGAAACAGGTATTAATATCATCATTTAATAATTCATTATTGTTAATTATTAATGAATTATTAAATAATAATTACCCAATTACATCTGTTGAACCAGGGTCAAAGTTAAAGTCAAGTGACCCAAGCGGGGATCGAACCAACGTTGTTCCATTCGAAACACGCTAGAAAGATCAGCCCTCTTGGCCCACGCGGCTATAACCCCGACTAATATTTTATTGTATCATGATTTTCAGCGTGCAAGGAATATACTGAGGAATGAGTGCGTGATTAATAAACTGTATGGAGAACTGCACTCGACTTTCTTGCTTCAGTGAAACCATGGTAGTCGCTATAATAAAATTAAAATAATAAATCTTTATTCCAGACCGGTCACGCGGAGGCTGCAATAAGTGACCATCCATATAAAAAAACATTGATCGAAAAAAATAGAAACATATAAGAAAATAGAAACAGATGACAGCGTGGAGATGAAGTCCATAGTCCATTGGCAACACTTCGGACTCGTAAATGGAAGGTTGTGGATTCGAATCCCGGCGCAGCACAAAATATACCATTTATATTAATTTCCAAATGTGCTCTTCGCTGGGTTGAACTGAAAGGTCCATCTAACTTTACAACAACTGGGTCTTGCTTGAGAATTTATAGAGCGACGACCAAGCTCGCAAAGGGCTCTTGAGGTGTGATACACACAAAAACAGCGCTCACCAAATAAATCATCCTAATATTATTATTATTATTATTGGTAAAATAAATTGTGATGCAACGTAATACATAATATTTTACGAGTCGTAAAGCTTCCTTTAATTTCCATCACACTTCCATATAAATTCTATAATTGATGAATGGGATCTCCCCTAAAGTACCGCCCGCATAGAAATCTGACAATTTGGGTGGTACGGAGGCTCTGGCCACCCCTAACTCACACATTATATCGGTGGTTAAAAGGAACTAGGGCATAAGCGGCGTTTTGGTCCAAAATGAGTTATGAATGCTATCCTACTTAAAGTTTTCCGCTCTTTCTAATACGCTAACTCTCATAGATCTACGATGACCTTTTTGTTGTTGTTTATGCCCAAGCAAACAACTGCGTTTTCGAAGTATGATTTTGGGCCACAAGATTGTGGCCTTTTTTGTGCTAAAGTCGCTTGAGACATAAAAAATCGTAAAGCATCGTAAAACCGCAATAATAGGAATGCCAATAAATGCCTTTAGTTTTTTTACTTTAGAGCTGTTTTGATTTTAACGATATGATGAATTATTGCTTGAGTATTGGCACTTTGTAGCGACGACCAAGCTCGTACACCTCTGCGGCACTACAACAAGTGTCATAAGCCCCTAGAGTCTCTAGAATCTGAGGAGTCTCCTGCACAGGATTTCTTAAAAAAAAACTAACAAAAACTCAAACTTTAAATTGCTGTCCTGGACAATTTAGTTTTTGTCGCTTATGCCCTGATTCCTTTTAACCGTCGATATGATCATCACACCCCTAGCGGACGCCTGAATTACTATTGGAGCAGATCGATAAGTTGCTGACACATACACGAACGTTAAACATTCAACATTCAATCTAACACAAACAGCATTGGTCCGAATTTAACCTGACAGTTTTTCGTGTAGGTAAGAAAGAATACAGCTCTAATAGCTATTAAAAGTAAAAATAAGAAGAAGAAGACGTTTTCTGTGTCGTCCGTCATTTTTGTATGCAAGATCTCTCTCTCTCTGTAGTACCGACCTCCAACCAAGAAGGTTGGGTTGTGGAGTGTATAAAATTTATACAATACATGGCTGATAGGTTGGTATGAGGCTGCCCCCCGTGCTGTAAAAATTGGTTCAATTTTGCCAATGCCACCCCGGTTTCAGGGAAAAGCGGCAGGAGTTGCAAGGTGTATGTTCATGTGAAGTTTTGTTTATTTGTATGCACGCATGCAGAATGTGTAGGCGCGAACCAACAGCGCTTACCAAATAAATCATCCTAATATTATTATTATTATTACATGTGCCTGTCTGTGGGCATGCATTTAATATGAGCCTTAAATGTTAACATATCTTTGCAGCTTACATTATAGATTATAGATAGGCTTGTTAAAAAACAGCGCCTTTGATTTCTGCGAGTTGTAATCCTCTCCGGTTTTCCTCCTTTATCCTGATTCCCAATCCCCTCCGGATTTCTACCATATTTCCTTTCAGTTTATAACTCAAAAAGTAAGGAATTTAACAGAATAGCTCTTCAGGATGCTTTTCAGTCTTAAAGTGAAGCAGCGTTGAAGGATGAATGCATGTGTGGATTGTCGGCTGATAGTCTGTAAGTTCCCTACACCCTGGTTTCCCAAATGACACGCTGGAATGGGCGGAGTTGCTTTAAGATCCACACACGCGTGCCAAACACTTTAATCACCCAGCCAACACTCATGTCGTAGCTGTTACCATAACACATCTACACTGTATCGATACCTTAAAGGTAAAACTAAATTAGGAACATATGAATCTAATCTTTATCTAAATCTCAAATAAAAACTAATTTTGGGGATCGCGCTTTCCGGTTTGCGGGACTGATGGAGTGCGATGGAGTGGAACAGACTGCCACCCGGAGTGAGGGTTTCGGAATCTGTTAGCACTTTTAAGGGAGCACTGAAACGTCACTTTTATAAAATATTTCATTTATAATTAGGAGGGCCCTTGAGATGTGGCACACACAAAAACGGCGCACAACAATATATATATATATATATTTATATATATATATATATAATATTTGATGACCGATCTGTAGTCCAGTGCAACACTTCGGACTCGTTGTGGGTTCGAATCTCGTCGGAGCACAAAAAATATACTATTTATGTTTTCAAATTTGCTCTTTGCTGGATTGAAATTTACCAAAGACTGGTCATCAAAGGTACATCCAGCCTTACGGCAACTGGGTCTTGCTTGAGAATTGTCGCTTTGTAGCGACGACCAAGCTCGTAAAAAGTCTGGTTGATAGCTCAGTTGGTGGAATGCTAGCATTTCATGCCGAGAGCAAGGATTCGATCCCCACCGAGGGTGTCAGAAATGATTTCCCGTTTCGGTGTCTATTTCAAACCCAACATAAGTACCGGCAAGGTATTTACTCAGCCTTCACAAGAAATGAAGACCAGCTCTCCCAGAAGCTGGGAAATCCCCACTTCAACTGAAAGTGTTTGGTGTGAGGCCGGCCCCCGTACCTGCAAAAATAAATAGGTCCCGCATCACCACATGCGACCCTATTCGGGTGTAACGCAGGCAAGAAGTTACACTATATGTGTAGCTTAGTTGCGTTTTGCGTAAGGGTAAAACTGAATTAGTAGCATGAAGCTTATGTACATGGTGTTCGTATACAAATGCACCTATTTCCTACGAGAGAAAACACTTAATATGTGTGAAAATCCGGTAGTTTAAAAGTTTTTCATGAGAACTTTCATAAGAAAATAATTACCTCAATAATTAGTTTACATACTATGAGAAGTTACTCACAATAAAGACATGTTTTATGCACGATGCTACTAAAAATGTATTGAAGCTTAAACGAAGGAAAGCAGCGCTGCTTTAGTTTGTATACATTTTTGGTAAAACACATTGATAAAAATGCAATCGGGTTATTCTCCGATACGATACCCTACGTCTATACTAAACCATATCGCAACGCAACTAAGATACCCATATAGTGTAACTTCTTGCCTGCGTTTCCCCGAAGGGGTCGCATGTGGCGCTTCGGGACCTATTTATTTTTACAGGTAAGGGGGCCGGCCTCACACCAACCACTTTCAGTTGAAGTGGGGATTTCCCAACTCCCGGGGGGGCTGGTTTTCATTTCTTGTGAAGGTTGAGTAAACTTTTGAGATCAAACTCTTGCTCTCGGCATGGAATGCAAGCATTCTACCAATTGAGCTATCGTGCTTTTTACGAGCTTGATCTTCGTCGCTACAAAGCGCCAATTTTCAAGCTGTAAGGCTGGATGGACCTTTGGTGACCGGTCATTGGTAAAAGTTTTATGAATTTTTCAATCCAGCGAAGAGCAAATTTGAAAATATAAATGGTATATTTTTTGTGCTCCGCCGGGAATCGAACCCACAACCTTCCCATTCTGAGTCCAAAGTGTTACCACTGAACTACGGAACGGTCAATATCGTTTTACCAAAAATGTACAGAAGGTAAAACGCTCACTTTAAGCGCTGTTTTCATTTTGATACATTTTTGGTAAAACACATTAGTATAAATTCAACCGGGTACTCTACCCTCCGATACAGTACTCTACGTCTATACTTATCATATCGTTTTAACAAAATTGTATAGAAGGTTAAACGTTCATTAGAAGCGCTTTTTTCGTTTTAATACATTTTTAATAAAAATCTTTACCAAGAGTGGCTTTTTCTGCTAAAACCACAGCAATAATAAGTGTTGTAGGCATTCAGAGAGAGCATTCATATCTTTTAATGAATATCCGATTGAATTTCGCGGGCTGAGATGTACAGAGAGCGTTACTGGCCATGGAATAACGCTCGGGAATCATTCTGCCATACCAAAACAAGGGCGCAAAACAATCAACACAATACTACAGATAACAAAAAAATATTCTTCCAGATATACACACCCAAAGCAGTTTTCCTCATTTCTTGTGAAGGCTGCGTTAAACTTTCCAGCATATTGCATATGAGTCGTATAACTGCAAACGCCGTCATCTCCAAAATTTATGATTTTTGAGATCTAAATCTAAATCTAAGCTGCAAAGATATGTATCATTTGAAATTCATATTAAATGCATTCCCACAAGCAGACATGCATAATTTCGCGCTTACACATGCAGTTCGTGCTTCCCTGAAGCAGGGGTGACATTGGCAAAGTGAACCATTTTTTACAGTATAATGATTGAATTTGATTCTGCGCAGTGTAACAAATCATTTTCTGTGTGCGATATAATGTAAACCTCACTTAATCCTTCGTAATTTTTATTGAAAAAGTATGATTTCGTGCAAACGCCGTCATCTCCAACTGGTGTTGTCGTTTTACAAGTTTACAAGCTTAGTTTTCTCAAAATCATTGCGTAAGGAGTTGACGGCGTTTGCATTTATACAACTCATATGTTTTGTAGATTTAAATTTTATTGTTTAGTGATTTCTTGTTTTATATACTTAAATGTAATTAATTGTTTGTATTCCTTGACTTATAGGTTGGTATGCGGCTGACCTACCATGCTTTAGAAAATTGTTCACTTTGCCAGTGTCACCCCTGTTTCAGTGGAGGTCGGCA
Source organism: Agapetus fuscipes (assembly GCA_951799405.1). NCBI lineage: Eukaryota > Metazoa > Arthropoda > Insecta > Trichoptera > Glossosomatidae > Agapetus > Agapetus fuscipes. The sequence continues at coordinate 13,553,301 of OX637358.1, forward strand.
AGAGCTGCAGGGCTTATGTTCATTTGAGATAAGGTTTTTATATTGTAGATCCACATGCGGCTATTTATATAAAGAAGGACCTGCAACTGCAGTCACCTTGTAGCAAAGCCTTGTTATTTTAAATCTAAAACATAGTCTAATCTAATCTAATCTAAGTTGCAAAGATATGTAACATTGGGGATTCCCATTATATGCATTCTCACAAGCAAACACGTAAAAGTTCGCGCTTGCACATGCTGCATGTGAATCTACAATATAAAAAACCCAAATCTCAAATGGACATACACCCTGCAACTCCTGCTGACCTTCCCTCAAACAGGGGCGACATTGGCAAAGTGAACCATTTTCTACAGCATGGGTGATCAGCCGCCTACCAACCTATAAACAAAGAACATACTCGTACCCAACAGACCCAGCATTTTTAAAATCAATCAAGCGAAACAATAGACTCGACTTTCTCTCTACCATAGTTTTTTTTTTTAAATCTCTGTAAGCGTTTTAATTTTTATTTAATTTAGGGGTTATTTAACTTGGGCGCTGTACCCCACCCCTAGAAGAGGGGACAAGTGGTGTAAAGCTGCAAGTATTATTCAATGCGAAACGAAATCGAATTCTGTCTGTAGCGAGTGTAAACAAACAGACAAACAAACAAACACAGGGTCCACTTAACAGTGACTGCTAGCGGGAACGGTGACAATAACGGTGAATGTTTATTCAATGTATCTAATACTTTTGCGGACCAATGGACGTATTTATTACAGCATATTTATGTGTAGGGTGCAATACGCGACCAGCCTTTAAAAAAACACGTTCTAATCTAATCTTATCTAATCTAAGTTGCAAAGATATGTAACATCGGGGATTCCCATTATATTCATACTCACAAGAAAACACGTGCAAGTTCACGCATGCACATGCCGCATGTGGACCTGCAACATAAAAACCTCAAATTTCAACTGGGCATACAGGGATGACATTGGCAAAGTGAACCATTTTGTACAACATGGGTGGTTAGCCGCATACCAACCTACCTAATCTAATCTAAGCTGCAAGGATATATATCATTTAAGATTTATATTAAATGCATTCCCACAAGCAGACATGTATAATTTCACGCTGACAAATGCCGCATGTGGACCTACATTATAAAAACCCAATCTCATATGAACATAAGCCCTGCAACTCTTGCCGTCCTTCCCTGAAACAGGGATGACACTGGCAAAGTGAACCATTTCGTACAACATGGGTGGTTAGCCGCATACCAGCCTATAAGTCAAGGAACACACACAACCAATTACACTTTTGGTTAGGTTACATAATAAAAAAAACACTCAGTAAGATTTCATTCACGGAAAGGTAGCAAGAGTTACGCAGAGCGAAACCAAACCCCAAGAGGTGATGCAGAAAAACCGGATAATTTACCGTTCCGATACTTGTTCGTTAATATTTTATCATTGATACCTCACTTCGCGTTCACCCCACTAAATCCTCGTGCCTTGATTTTTCTACTGAACAAAAACGTAAGCGAAACAACAGACTCGACTTTCTCTCTACCATTCAGATCAGCGGTTCCAAAAGTAGTATATCTAGACCCCAAACAGAGGCTGATTTTGGCATGCTGCAAGTCTATTTAATTGTAATAAAATTAGGGTATATCGGGGTCTACGATAATCTAATCTAATCTATTTTTTAGTGTTGATCTGTTAACACAGTGAAAGTCCATTTTTATAAATATTTAAAAATATAAATGGTTAAACATTGTTTTAATTCACTTTATTTTATTTGTTTTTGCTCGAATATTTTCGCCTAATGAGGCATCTTCAAGAGCAGAATGGTTACAAATAAATTTTTAAAAAAAATCAAAATATTCGAGCATAAACAAATAAAATAAAGTGAATTAAAACAATGTTTAACCATTTATATTTTTAAATATTTATAATCTAATCTAATTTGCAAAGATGTATGTTACATTGGAATTCACATAACATGCATTTTCACAACCAGACACGTACAAGTTCGCGCTTGCACATGCCGCATGTGAACCTACAACATAAAAACCAAATCTCAAATGGACTTACACCCAGCAACTCTTGCCGTCCTTTCCTGAGACAGGGGGGACATTGGCAAAGTGAAGCATTTTTACAGCATGGGTGGTCAGCCGCATACCAACCTATAAGTCAAGGAACATACACGACAAATTATATATTTTTTTAAATCAACAGATAATAATATCATGAACATCAAAACTAAAAGAGAAAACAAATTCCCATTTAATAAACCCTAGCCGCCAACATTACAGATCAACCGTCATTTCTATAGTGAAGTACATTTATTCAACTTTTTAGGGTTTGTGAATTTACAGAGTCAAATTAATTTTTATTAGAATTATAAAATATTATTGGTATAACATTATCGGTAGTGACAACGCTTCAGACTCAAAAATGGAAGGTTGTGGGTTCGAATCCTGGCGGAGTGCAAAGAAATACCATTTAGATTTTCAAATATGCTCTTTGTTGAGTTAAAAAAACTAATATACCTTTACCAAAGACCGATCACCAAAGGTCCATCCAGCCTTACAGCAACTGGGTTTTGCTTGAGAATCGTCTCTTTCTGTGGCAACAAAAAAACTAACCAGAGGGCTTTTGAGGTGTGATTCACAAAAAAAGCACTCACCAAATAAATCATCCAGATATTTTTAATTATAAGAAGGGGAAGACCTTAAAGTAAAAAGCTTTTATTCAAAAAAAATACTCAGTTTCAATTCACTTTTATATTTTCAAAATTTAGTATTTGTTTTAAATATAAAAGTGAACGGAAACTGTGTAATTCTTTTAAATGAATACAATTAACTTTCACTGAGTGAACCACTAAACCTTAACAAATACAAAATAAATAGGTAGATCTAACAATCGAGATTGCAAATGACTGGAACCTGCAGAATGAGAAAAGAGAAGAGCGTGTATGAAGAGAGTGATGAATATCGAAAAGATTAGAGATGACAACAAGGTGGAAACACATCTGCGAAGTTAGTGGCCACCTCTAGCGCAATGGTGGCTGGATACAAGATAAAACATGGATCCAAAAGACTTTGGAAACCCGCGGTCTCCATCTTCTTTCTATACATTTTTGTGTACAAGCTGCGTTGGTAGACCTCGGTGATAAATAACGCCAATGCAAATAAATAAAGTAAAAGTTCGCGAACGAGCAGACCGGCTGAATTTATTCTAAATGCCTGGATTAACCGGTCCCAAACGCGCATAGTCTCCCCTGCAAAACAAAACTTCATTTCTGTGAAATACTTGAACAGTTTTTATTGTGGAATTTACAGTCTTGTTCTTGAACAAGTTGACTTTAGAAAGAACTATTTTTAAACACGATAATAAAATATTCACTTTTACGTTCATTTGAAAATAACTAAAATGTCTTCTCAGTTGCTCTATAAGATACTTATATGGAATGGAGAGATGGGTGTTCTCACAGATACTGGGAGAGACGAATTGAAGCGTTCAAGATGTGTGTCTACCGAAAAATGCTTTGGATCTCTTGGTGTGATTGGTTCAACAATGAAGAAGTCCTCCGACGTATGCGCACCACAATGGAACTTCTGTCAACCATTAAGCAGAGAAAGCCAATTAAATCAATCAATAATGGAAATATACCCATAGTTTTGCAGAGAAAACAAAATTAGATACCTAAAGTTTCAATCATCTGCCGTCCGTCTTTTTTCAATCCAAAAAAAATAAAAATAAAAGATTTTACACAAATAAAAGTCACAAGTGTCCATTTTTGCGATTTTAAATACAACCTTAAATTTTTGATCCAGCTACGATGAACGTACAAAAAACTGACATCCATTTTGTTTTATTAAAATTGACAGCAAAAAAATAATCTGTATGTAGCTGTAAAATGTGAAAAAAAGTACGAGGTGTAATTTAAAATGAAATAAAGGTACAAAAAATAAATTGAAATGCAAATCCAAGAGTGTAGGATTAAGCGTGGAATCTCTCTTAAACGCCGCACTCCGTGAAGCAGTCATTGTTATTTGTATTAACCAACAAAACACCGCCGGGACGCGGGAAAAGCGCGAAACCTTTTTATACTTAATAATCAGGTTATCTTTAATCTGCGCGATGTAAAACTCGTTTAAAAATGCGGAGGGCGGAAAAAAAATCCGCGGGGCTTAAATGTAATCCACGGAATAAAACGGAACTCCCTGCGTTTGATCTCTACGGAGCTACGCCAAAGTCTACGCCAAATGCTACGCAAGCTTACAAGTGAAATAAGTACTGATGTTTCTTCGTGATTTTGAAACTACTTTGTATCTTTTTTGACTCATTACCTTTTATTGCTTTTCTACTGTTTAAAAGTCATTTTTTATTTATATTACTAAGCTGTGAGCAAAGACGTGTTTTTTTTCAGGTACCGAAAATCTGTGTTGATGTCGCGGTATAGCACCCTGTACTCTGTGAGCATAAAACGCTACAACATTTCTTGTGTTTTAATCCATGGAGTCACATGTGTGAAGTGGAACCTATTTTTTTTACAGGTAAGGGGGCTGGACTTATGCCAACCATTTAAGCTGAATTTGTAGTTTCCCAGCTCTCGCGGAGACTGGTACTCATTCCTGTAAATTCTGAGTAAACTTTGACAATATTTTATTTTTGTTTTGAAATAAACACCAAAACGTGTAATCATTTCTGGAAGTTCTCGGTGGGATTCAAGCCCGAGCTCTCATTATGGAATGCAAGCGCTCTACCTACTGAGCTTTATCCACCGGAAGCTCTTAAATTCATTTTATACAATTTTATTCCATTAGATTTCAAAATTACTATCGAGTATTTTGAATTACAAACCTGTAATGCACAAAAAAATATACGAGTACATATTAAAAATTGTTTTCGTGAATCACAAATCGAAGGGTTGAAATAAATGAAAGGAAAAACAATGCAATAAGTCGTTACTGATCCGGTCGATAGCTCAGTTGGTAGAGTGCTTGCATTCCTAGCCGTTAACTCGGGTTCAAATCCCACCGAGGGTGTCAGAAATGATTAAGCATTTCGTTGTTTATTTCAAACCCCAAAATAAAATACTGGCAAGGCTTACCCAGCCTTCACGAGAGATGAGTACCATCTCTCTCGGGAGCTGGGAAACCGCCACTTCAACTGAAGAGGTTTGCGCAAGGCCGGCTCCATTACCTGTAAAGATAAATAAGTTCCACTCGCCACGTGCAAAACCCTTCGGGGATAACGCGGCAAGAAGTTACACTAAATGTGTATATTAGTTGCGTTTTTTTATGCACAAAAAAATATACGAGTGCATCTTGAAAGTTCTTTTCGTGAATCACAAATCGAAGGGCTGAAATCAATGAAAGGATGGAAGGAAATGCAATGTGTCGTTACTAGAATATAAGTCGATTTATTTTCATTATTTTGCAAAGTCAACATGACAAAAATTCGCACACACGTATGTGCGCTATACCATTCTGAAGTGCGTCATCAAATCTCTGTATAGAGCTGATACTCGCAGCTTCGATGACGCGTCGTTTTTCTCTTACGACCTCTTGTGAAGGGCCACATATATTCTGTGGATGCGGAGGCTCGAGTGTGGATCCATTCTTCGACAGATTTATGTGATGAGTGAAGCGCTCGCCGTGACGTTAAGGGCTCCACGACAAATCGGCCACAAGACAATTCGTCCACGCAACTTTTCGGTCAACGACATGACAGGACAAGCTTCAGGAGGAAGCTGAAGACACACCTATTTTAAAGGTCATACCGGGAATAAAAGGTCCTTGAGACTTAATTCTAGTGAAAACGGCGCTTTTAAAAGAAATCAACCAAAAATATATATTAAACGAAATTTAGGACATAGATAACTCATTCACAGGCACATTGGTCACGGACAATTAAGTCACACGATAATTCGTGTGATTAAAATGATTAAATTAAGAGGAGACGGTTCAAGAGGGACCAAGACAGTGACCGGTCTTTGGTAAAGATATATCAATTTTTCACCCAGCGAGGAGCGTATCTGAAAATATGAATGGAACATTTTTTTGTGCTCCGCTGGGATTCGAACCCACAACCTTCCATTTACGAGTCAAAAGTGTTAACCACTAGACCAGTGTTCCGCAAAGCGTGTGCCGCGGAAAAAGTCAAGGTTTTGTTAAGATAATTAAGGCCCGGTATTTTGATGTGTCGTAAAGTTAACTAAAATGCAATTTTAGTTAAATCATCATAATATTTCACTCACCGAATTTCGGCAGTTAATATTTAGTAACTTTAACTTTTGATTTTCAAGATGGCGGCGCTTCACTGACAGCAGCTGTTCTTTTTTAATGTAAGGATACTTCAAAACTGTTGCAAACTGAACATTTTTTGTCTCGTTTTCTAGCTTAATGAAGGTTAGGCATATGATTTTTATGAATAGTTGTTTGTTTTAAAGATTTTGAATGGCATTTTAATTATTTCCAAGATTAAGGGGCGTGGCCTCATACTTCGGTAATGTTCGGTTTTAGTTAACTCGAGATTGAGTATTTTGAATGAAAGTTCAAGTAATAGTTAACCAAAATATTACTACAGTTCAATATACCGGGCCTAAGTAAGTTAAGTTAAAAAATTCCGAAGTAGAGGTAGCACATTTTTGGCTGCATATAAAAAATGAGTATCCACTGCTTTCAAAGCGTGCTGTTGCAATTCTATTACCATTTGCCACAACCTGGTTATGCGAATTGGGATTTTCAACTCTCACTACTATTAAATCGAAAAAAAGACAGCGCCTGAGAACGATCAATGAAGAGATGAGAGCAGCCTTATCAACGATTGCTCCAAATTTTGATCGCCTGTGCTCAGTTAAACAGGCTCACATTTCTCACTTAACATCTTTTCATATGAGATTTATTGATTTTAGTAATAAATAAATATTAAATAATCATTGCTTTTTTCTTTGATGTACCTCTAAAAAAATTTGATTTGATAGGTGTACCTTGAACACAAAAAGTTTGCGGAACACTGCACTAGACTACGGACCAATATATGTTCTACACTCTACAGAGAGCTCTTTCACAGAAAACTACGATGAATTAAAGGGTTATTTTTTGAGAGTCAGTATTGTATGATAGAGATGTATGCGGACTTGTCTTGTCTTGTATCCTGCCGCCTTTCCTCTAGGGGTGGCCAGTACCTCCACACAAGTGCCTCCACTTGACTCTGTCCTTGCATACTTCTTTCATCTCATCTAATTTCATCACTCTTTTCATGCATGCTCTTCTCTTGTTTCCACTCTGTAAATTCCATTCATTCGCAATCTCATTGTGGACCAATATATTTTATGTGACCAAAATGTTGTCGACTGAAAAGTCATGTGAACCGATATGCCTATTGGGCCCATATTGTGTGTGACAGAAATGTTGAAAGAAAAGTCTTGCTGACGAATCGTTGTGTGACCGTTTTGTCCGTGGACGAGCTGTCTGTGGGCGAGCTGTCTGTGACTGATTTGTCGCGACACGGACGCTTAGGGCTCACGTGCCTCGGCATGCATAATTTATGGTGTTCCCGTAAATGCTCGGCGCTTCTATCTGAAGCTTACAGCGGCTTATTTTGCTTTTAAATTATTGAATTCTCTCGATATTTTTTTTTGCATACACTTTTTTATGTAAACATCGCGTGTGAAATATGTTTTTTTTTTTGGTTTTATGTATTTACAACCTATTAACTAAAATACTGTTACAATTTACTGTAGGGTTTTTTTCATTTTTTAAAAAAACGTAACTAAGCTACACATATAGTGTAACTTCTTACCGGGTTTTCTCCGAAGGGTTTTGCATGTGGCGAGTGGAACCTATTTATTTTTACAGGTAAGAAGGCCAGCCTAACTCCAACCACTTCAGTTGAAGTGGGGGCTTCCCAGCTCCTGAGGGGGCTGATACTCATTTCTTGTGAAGGCTGAGTAAACATTGCCTGTATTTGATTTTGGTCTTGCATTCCATGCCGAGAGCAAGAGTTCGATCTCAAAAGCTTACTTAGCCTTTAACAAGAAATGAGAACCAGCGCCCCCGGAAGCTGGAAAACCCCCACTTCAACTGAAAGTGGTTGGTGTGAGGCCAGCCTCCTTAAGTGTAAAAATAAATAGGTCCTGAAGCGCCACATGCGACTCCTTCGGGGATAGCGCAGGCAAGAAGTTACACTTTATGTGTAGCGTATTTTTGGCGAGGTAGATACTGTTCGACACAACGTGATGACTTCAAAATTGGATCGTTCAAAAAAAGATCACCGTCGTATATCTTCCCAGGAAGCAACCCTAATTCCACTGAAAGGGCCCATCGGTAGGGATATTTGCTCTTTCTCTTCGGCTGCAGTAAAGTCGGAATTTATTACGTCCTATTCCGCCGTATTCCGTCGTATTCGGTCCTCGTTATTGACTGACATGGTCGCTTTAGGGCTTCTGTTCGTCCAACTAAATAAAATAAATAAAATCCAACAGTACACTATACCTCAACAATCGATTGCTTCGGGTAACGAACATTAGAGTTTTCAAACCCACTATATTCGTTATTTAGATTTTCGGCCGTTACTTTGTGAAACTCCATTTTTAATAGATTTAAACAAGTAAAATTTCTATGTTATAGTTCACAGTGAGTTTATTTAATAAGTACACGACCGGTTTCGGGATCGCAGAACATCCCATCCTCAGTTGTAAAATTAAAAGTTTTATTGTACACCTGAGGATTTGGTGAGCGCTGTTTTCGTTTGCATAAACCTTGCAACTTCTACCGCCTTTCCCTGAAACCAGGGTGGCATTGGCAAAAGTGAACATATTTTTAAAGCACGGGGGGTCAGCCTCATACCAACTTATCAGACAAGAAGCATTTTTTAAATATCAATATTAGATATACTGCGCTGAGCGCAGATGGCTCCTCGCGAAATACCCGTCAGGGAGGCTTTCCCGTCAGGCACATTAGCTTCAGTAACATCGAAATTCTGTGGGGGGTTCCTTAAAGTCATGCAATAGCCTCTGATCTGGAGGACTTTTTTTTCTTTGACACGAATAGAGTTACACTAGCTGATTAACTTCATCGGGAAGGCCTTCAGCCACTTGAAAAAAAAATTGTAATGTTGTTCACCGAGTGAAGCAACTCCGCATGAGTTGTATGAACTGGGTGGGAGGTGGTGGGAGAGTGCCATTACTTTTCGTGTTCCGAGAGGATCAATGAAAAAGCTAACAAAGTACAGAACGTGTACGTAATTTCGATGCTACAAAACGTGCCTTGATTTACGATTGATTCGCATTTCGGACGATGTAAATAGTCCGATTACTAAGGTTTTACATTAAATGTCTTATTTTATTGGCAGGCTATTTGTCTGCGCGGTAATTTGAGTATCTGATACAGCATACCTAATACACATCTGTGTAGAGGATCTAATACACTGGATCCCGTTGACGAAAACTGTTTTAAGATTTCACATTTTAGTGGCAATTTATCTAGTTGACAATATAAACCGTCTACATGGGTTTTTGCAACGGAAACCTCCTTTACGTTAATATTTATATGGTAGAAATTTATACTTTTATAAAGGGAAATCTATATTTGTTGTATCTAATGAATCCTTAAATATTATAGTAACAGTAATAATAAGATTATTAGAATGATATAGATCACTCAAAATGTGCTATATAATTGATTGAATACTGACCTTTAATTTTATTTAACTTGGAAGAAAATTTGTTAAATGAAAAATTATTACTTTTGTCTAATGAGCTTCCGAACTTTATTACTTATTAACTGAATTATTAATTTTTTTTTTTTTTTTACTAAATAGGTTTATTGTTTTACTGATTTTCTATCTTTTTGTTTCATTGTATTATTGTTTTTGTTTTTTTCTTTCTTTCACCAAAAATTTCAACTTTTACTATAAAAGAACTAAACTTTATCTCTTTTCTATATAAGTTTTGTTTTTCCTTTTTCTGTATAGATCGTAATTAAAATTTTCAACTTGTACTTTTACTTTTATCATACTTGTATACCCACGCACAGGCTATGCCTATGTGGGTTTCTCTTTAAGTTTTTTTGAAAATGTGTATAATTGTATTTTTTAAGAGGAATATTAATAAAAAAATATATATATATATTTATATATTTCATGACTTATAGGTATGACTTTGAAGTCATGACTTTGTCATGACTTTGAGGTCATGACATGACGTATAGATGAAGCTCACCACCCATACCGTACACAATGGATCACTTTGCCAATGTCACCTATGTTTCAGGGGAAGGTCGGCAAAAGTTTCAGGGGAAGGTCGGCAAAAGTTTCAGGGCTTATGTTATAATAATAAAAATAATCTTAGTTGATGTATAATAAAAATTCCTTACCTGAAGATGATCAAGAGATCGAAAACGTTTGTATTTATTAATTTAAATAAAATTAATATTAATCTTTTTTAAGTTTGTGTATTCACACAGCGAAAATCCATTTTCATAAGAAATTATAAAAATACTATTCTGTGTTTTTTTTTTTATTGTTATAGTTTCTTATTAATTTACTTTAAGATTTTTTTCTTTTAAGAAATCCTGTGCGGGAGACTCCCTAGATTCTAGAGACTCTAGGGGTCTATGACACTTTTTGTAGTGCCGCAGAGATGTACGAGCTTGGTCGTCGCTACAAAGCGCCAATACTCAAGCAAGACCCAGTTGCTGTAAGGCTGGATGGACCTTTCAGTGACCGGTCTTTGGTAAAGGCTTTGTGATTTTTTTTTTCAACCCAGCGAAGAGCATATTTGGAAATAAAAATTGTATATTTTTGTGCTCCGCTGGGATCCGAATCCACAACCTTCCATTTATGAGTCCGAAGAACGAAGTGTTGCCACTGAACCACTGACCGGTCCAAGATGCCAACGACACGCGGTGTACCTGAGGGGTAACCCATCCAAGTAGCATCCGCGCCTAATGTTGTTTAACTTCGGTGATCTATGGGAACCGGTGCTTTCAAAATGGAATCGTCGTTGACAAAAAAAAAAAAATGAACATAAAACAGTTTTTCATTAGAAGTTCTTTAAAGATTAGTAAAAATTAATATTAAAATGATAATTAAATCAGAAAATTTACTTATCGTCAACAAATAACCAACCTGAGGCCGATTCAAAGTTTCGCTAAATGCTTTCACTTGTATTTATCTTTTCCAGCAAATCCCTGATACTTCATTTGACAAAAAAGGAAAAGATGGGAATCAATTAATTAGTTGAGCGAGTCGTCATAAGTCCTTGGCGAGCCTTTGGTAGGCCTTGGCGGGCCTTTACTGGGTCTTTTGCCGATAAAAGGCCAAAAGTTTTTACTTTTCGTCTGTATTTGTGTTTCGCACAACTTTTTGGAAACCGTCAGACGGCTCAAAGGTCAATTTGGATATTCAACTATAAACCGAGGGACGTTTAAAATTGTTTCAGGTTAGCGATCAACGTGAATACCGGTTTTTATATAATAATAGTATTCATCATCGTCATCATCATTGGCACGACAACCCGGGGTAGGTCTTGGTCTCCCTCAGCAACCGCTGCCAGCGCTGTCTATCTAACGTCTTCCTCCTCCAGTCCCACATTTACACTGCACGGCAATCCGCCACCACTCCATCCAGCCATCTTGAACGTGGTCTTCCCACTGTCCGTCGTAATAATATAATAATCATTTATCAAATAATAATAATATTAGGATGATTTATTTGGTGAGCCCTGCTTTTGTGTGAATCACACCTCAAGATCACTCTGCGAGCTTGGTCGTCGCTGTAGAAAGCGTCAATTCTCAAGCAAGAACCAGTTGCTGTAATGCTGGATAGATCTTTAGTGACCGGTCTTTGGTAAAAGTTTATAAGAATTTTTCAACCCAGCGGAGATCATATTTGAAAATATAAATAGGATTTTTTCGTGCTCCGATGGGATTCCGACTGGTCTAAATTTATTGTAAATTATTATTGTATTAAATTATTATTGTATTATTGTATTATTGTAAATTATTATTGTATTATTGTATGTAAATTATGTGTATCTTCCGGTTTTTTGCTTAAAACTCAGTATATCTTTTTGCAACTTAGAATACTTCGTTTAATTCTACTTTTTACAAAAATAGTGAGTTTGGCCAGTTTCGTGACCATCTTCAGATAAACTGAGTAAAAAATTCAAGAAAAATTAAACAATGTTTGTTTCATGTGGAGTTCTACAAACTTTCCGTTGAAACATTTCATCAATTATTTGAATACCCTAATTCAGAGTCAATTCAAAAAGGATAACGTTCATTTTCTAAATATTTTAAGAGCCGGTATTCATTTTATTTGATTCCTTCCGTCTTCCCTATCGTCCCCAGAGATTGAAGAAAACTCCTCTGAAATTATTTACTCCCCTTCCATAGTATACTTGACACATAAAATGAGCCGCATTCACATCAAAGCGAATCTAGATGCTTCAATTAATACGCCAGCCTCTTAAAATCATTTCATTCAATTCAATTCCAACGTCTAGAAAGTGAAAAGAGCAAGTACCAACGTTTCTATGGGCCAATAATTTCTTTTAAATTAATTCATTAATGAGATAATATATTTTTCTTTACGTTTTGAGTATGTGTCTGCTTATGGGACGCACACACAGGCACTGGAGAGACTTTTTTTTTAAATCCTGTGCTGGAATCTCCCTAGATTTCAGAGACTCAAGTTTCGAAACTCTTTCATTTCGGGACATGGAATGTAAGGAAGATGAATGATTGCAAGGAGAAAGAAATTATGAATGTAATGAAAGAGAAACAAATAAAAGTAATGGGTGTGACAGAAACAAAAATGAAAGGAAATGGTGAGAAAGTATTAGCGAATGGTGAATTGTATATTTGGTCAGGTGTGGAAGATGGGAATGAAAGACAGGGTGTAGGTGTGATTGTGAGTGAGTGTGTGAAGGGATGCATAGCGGGTTACCAAAGAATTTCTCCCAGGATTTTGGTTGTTAAATTCAAAATTAACAGTTTGAAACTTTTCTTGGTGACCTGTTATGCTCCTGTTGATTCAGAGTGTATGGAGGTGAGAATGAGTTTTTGGAATGAGCTGAATGCGGTTGTGCATGAAAGGAAGAAGAATGAAAACATTGTAATTTTAGGTGATATGAATGGATGGATAGGTGCGCAGAGGGATGAATGTTTGAAAATTATTGGTCCTGGTGGGAGAGGTGTAGTCAATGATAATGGGCGACATCTGATTGCTTTGTGTGCGGAGCACAGTCTTTTTGCATCGAATACTTGGTTTCGGCATAAGGATGTGCATCTGTACACGAGGCAGATTGTGGGAAGTCGCACAATCATTGACTACATCTGTGTGGATGAAAGACTGAGAGGAGCCGTAAGAGATAGCCGTGTCTACCGCGGGCCTGAAATAGGCAGTGATCACTATCTCTTATGTGCTAAAATAATGCTTGGTGAAGTAAGAAAGAAGAAACGCAAGAAGCAAGTAAGAATGACTAGAATAAAAGTAGAAAGGCTGAATGAAGAAAATGTGAAAGAGAAGTATGTATCAGAGCTCCACAAAATTTTAAGTGTAAATGAACTTGAGAAGAATGTGTGTGGAAAAGATATTGAAAGCATGTGGAAAGATCTGAAGGAAGGAATGATTGAATGTGCTAAAAAAGTATGTGGGGTAACGAAAGGTGGAAAATTGAAAGGAGATGCCTGGTGGAATGATAGAGTGAAAGAAGCTGTGAAAGTTAAGAAAAAGTGTTATGAAAATTGGCTGAATGATAGAAATGATAGAAAGCTAGAAGACGAATATAAGATAGCTAAGAGAATGGCAAAGACTATAATTTATAAAAGCAAGATGAATGAACAAAGAAAGATTGATGAAAGGATTAACAAAAGTTTCACCGACAGTAAGAAGGAATTTTGGAGGTGGATCAATGCGGATAGAAATAAATCTTCTGCATTGACCACTCCGGGAGTCAAAAGTGCTGCCGGTGAGATGGTATGGGAGAATGAAGAAGTATGCAAGAGATGGAAGAACTATTTTCAAGAAATTTTTGGCCAGGGTGAAAGAAGAATTTATGAACAGACAGATGAAGAGAATGAATTGAAGATTTTGAAAGAAGAAATGAAAGTGTCTATTTCACGTCTGAAGAATGGGAAGTCTGCTGGGTTTGATGGTATAAATGGTGAAATGTTGAAAGCAGGAGGTGAATGTGTGATAGATTGGATGTTTGAATTGTGTAAGCTTTGTGTGAATGCAGGAGTAGTACCGATGGATTGGAGGAAGGCAGTCATTGTTCCCATTTACAAAGGTAAAGGGGACAAAAAAGACTGTCAGAACTTCAGACCAATCAGTCTACTCAGTATACCAGGAAAAGTCTTCTGTAAGGTGATTATAAAAAATGTGATTCTGACTACTAGCAAAAGGGTTTCCGATATACAGTCCGGCTTTATGGCTGGTAGAGGCTGTGTTGATCAGATTTTCACTCTACGACAACTTGTTGAAAAACAATTGTCGGTGAGGGGGAAACTATTCACGGCCTTTGTGGATCTGGAAAAGGCTTTTGACTCAGTGGACAGAGGTATGTTGTGGGATGTTTTGAAAGCATACGGAGTGAATGGAGCTCTACTCAATGCGGTGCATGCGAACTATGAGAATAGTATGGCCTGCATTCGTATTGATGGTGAGTATAGTGAATGGTTTGAAGTTTTTAAGGGTGTAAGGCAAGGATGTGTGATGAGCCCATGGCTATTTAACATAGTCATGGACAAGTGTGTTCGAGATGCTAGACTTGATGATTGTGGATTAATGATAGGAGAGAGCAAAGTAAGCGTTCTACTGTATGCGGATGATGCAGTCCTTGTATCTGATTCAGCAGTGGAATTGCAAATGATGCTCTCTAGATTGAACGAAGCTTTGAAAGGTAATAATTTGAAGTTGAATGCAAGAAAGACGAAAGTTTTGATTTTTGAAAGAGATGATGAAAGTATGAATTATGAATTTAAAATTAATGGAATGAATGTTGATGTTGTAAATGAGTTTGTATATTTGGGAAGTAAGTTTGAAAAAGATGGAAGAATGGCCGGTGAATTTGAAAGAAGAATAATGAAAGGCAGGTGTGTACTGGGTGCGACCGCTTGCATCGCCAGGAACCAAAATCTCTCAAAAAATGTTAGATTGGCGGTGCACGGTGGTATACTAGTGCCAACCTTGATGTATGGAAGTGAAGCCTGGACGGTGAGTGAAAGGGAAATTAGTAAAGTCCATACAGTAGAAATGGACTATCTAAGAAGTATGATTGGGAAAAAACGAAGTGACAGGGTGAGGAATGATTTTGTAAGAGAAGAATGTGGTGTAAGGGAAAGTGTGAAAGTGAAGATTAAAAGAAGTATGTTAAGATGGTTCGGGCATTTGGAGAGAATGAGTGATGAAAGATTGACGAAAAAAGTATATGTTGCTAGAATAGATGGATGTCGTGGTAGAGGAAGACCGAGAAAAGTATGGAAGGATCAAATTTCAGAAATAGCGAATGAATGGGATATCCAGAGTCATAATAAAAGGAGGACTTGTATGAAAAAGGTTATGACTCTGGATGAAATGAAAGAAGTATGCAAGGACAGGAAGAAGTGGCGGCTAATCTGCAATGTTGATTTCTAATGTTGGTGTATTCATTTGCTACATTTTTTTGCATAGGAAATTTTTGACTTTTTTTGTATAGATTTCTTTGTAAGGTTTTGTTCTTTTTTATATTTAAATGTAATTTATTATTCATATTCCTTGACTTATAGGTTGGTATGAGGCTGACCACCCATACTGTAAAAAATGGTTCACTTTGCCAATGTCACCCCTGTTTCAGGGAAGGTCGGCAAAAGTTGTGAGGCTTATGTTCATTTGAGGTTTGGATTTTATTTGTAAGTACACATTCAGCATTTGTAAGCGCGAACTACACTTGTTGGTTTGTGGGCATACATCTGAGAGCTTTAAATGAATATATCCTTGCAACTTAGATTACAGATTATTTATTATTAAGGGGTCTATGAGGACCGGTCCGTAGTCCAGTGGCAACACTTCGGACTCGTAAATGGAAGGTTTTGGATTGGGATCCCGGCGGAGCACAAAAAATATACCATTTATATTTCGAATTCGCTCTTCGCTGAGTTGAAAAATTCATAAACCTTTACCAATGACCGGTCACTGAAAGGTCCATCCAACCTTACAACAACTGGGTCTTGCTTGAGAATTGGCGCTTTCTATAGCGACGACCAAGCTCGCACAGGGCTCTTGAGGTGTGATACACACAAAAACAGCGCTCCCCAAATAAATCAACCTATTAATATTATTATTATGAGGCTTGTTGTAGTCCTGCAGAGGTGTTTACAAGCTTGGTCGTCGCTACAAAGCAGCAATTTTCAAGCAAGACCCAGTTGCTGTAAGGCTGGATGGACCTTTAGTGACCGGTCTTTGGTAAAGGATTTATGAATTTTTCAACCCAGCGAATAGCATATTTGAAAATATAAATGGTTTTTTTTCAAACCAAAGTTTGAATTCATTTTTCTTTTCGCTCAAACATTTTCGCCTAATAAGGCATCTTCAGAAGCATAACAATTACAAATTTTTTTGAACATTAATTGTCAATACATTTATTTTTCAAAGATGTCTTATTAGGAGAAAACATTTGAGCAAAAAAATAAATAAAAATGAATTCAAACTTTGTTTTCTCTATTGAATTTAAAAAAAAAACATTTAATTTTTATTATGGAGATCACACCATGTACTACGATTCGTAAGTACATTTAGACATTGATGCAAGTAGGGGCCTGGATCGTAGATGCATAAAGTTGTTGTCGAAGGACACTGGTGTGAGGGAGGGGACTGGTGCTACGCCTGTCCACTTAGCGACAGAGCTACGCCAGCTCACGTAGCCTCTACGACAAATATTATTCAATCCCGACTGGATTTGCATGCAACGCATCGGTGATTCGTGATGGCACTAGATAGTATATTGGTAGAAAATCGATATATTGCAGTATCTTACATCGATAACTTTGACATATATATCATAGGAGATACAGGATTTCAAATAACATTTTTATGGGTGTCACTGTCACTGATGTATTAATGCTGGATGTCATATGTAAGTAATTTGTTAATCTTGGATGTGAATTGTTAATTCTGGATGTCATATTTCACTGATTTCTCAATCCTGGATGTCATACGTCACTAAGTTGTTAGTCCTAAATGTTGATCGTCAGTGAGTTTTTAATCCTGGATGTCACTAAGATGTAAATCCTGAATGTTGGATGTCACTGAGTTTTTCATCTTGGATGTCGCATGTCACTAACTTGTTAGTTCTGGATTTTATTTGTTAATTTTAGATGTCAAATGTCACTGATTTATAGTCCTCGATGCCATATGGTACTAATTTGTTAATCTGGGATGTCTGATATCACTGAATTTGTAATTATGGATGTCATATGGTTTTGTTCTTTTATATATTGAAATGTAATTTTTTATTCATATTCCTTGACTTATAGGTTGGTATGAGGCTGACCACCCATACTGTAAAAAATGGTTCACTTTGCCAGTGTCACCCCTGTTTCAGGGAAGGTCGGCAAAAGTTGTGGGGCTTATGTTCATTTGAGGTTTGAATTTTATTTGTAAGTACACAATCAGCATTTGTAAGCGCGAACTACACGTGTTTGTTTGTGGGCATACATCTGAGAGCTTTGAATAAATATATCCTTGCAACTTAGATTATAGATTATAGATATGCATAAATATACAAATTTTCGAAATAGCGAATGAATGGGATATCCAGAGTCATAATTAAAGGAGAAATTGTATGAAAAAGGTTATGGCTGCATGAAATGAAAAAAGTATGTAAGGGTCGAAAAAAGTGGCGGCTGATCTGCAATGTAGGCGGCTAAGGCCAAGAATCAATTTTCATTTTTATAGATGTTTTGTAGATTTTCGAGTGTCTGTTTGTATAACTGGATGTATTTAATTGCTTGTATTCCTTGACTTATAGGTTGGTATAAGGCTGGCCACCCATACTGTAAAAAATGGTTCACTTTGCCTATGTCACCGCTGTTTCAGGGAAGGTCGGCAAGAGTTGCAAGGCTTATGTTCATTTGAGATTGGGTTTTTATATTGTAGGTTCACATGCGGCATGTGTGAGCGCGAAATTATGCGTGTCTGCTTGTGGAATTGACATTTAATATGAATCTCAAATGATACATATCTTTGCAACTTGGATTTAGATAAGTGACATTGTAAATTTCAAATGTATTTAGTTATACTGATAATGAATTAAAACTTAATGCAAAAACTGAAGTAAGATCTCGGTTCAGCCTAGCGATATTTTTATTGTACGAATACGAGAAACGCTGAGCAGCTTCCCGAGATATTTGAATGTAAAGCGATACGTATCTTTTCATTTTTTTTTGTCTTTTGCATAGTCGTTACAAAGAGTCAATTTGCCGCTAGTTAGCTCCAGTCAAGACCACAGATTCCCAAATGGGATAACACCGCCCCCTGCTAATGCCTTTTTGGGGCGTTAGAAGTGGGAAAAGAAAATGTTGAAGCTATTGAAATAAGTGGTTACTTTTTAATGAAGTCCTGACCAATTAGAATTCTCGTTAACTCTCGCATGTTTTTTTTTTTTTTTTTTTTTTTTTTTTTATTTATCATAATATTTTACAATTTTATTCTAAGATATTTACTATTTATCATATTATGTTTACATTTATTTCTAACCCTCATGCGAAAGCAGATGCTTGTGTGCATTAAGGGCGAGAGCTTAACTACTTATATTTAACATTCCATTAACTAATACATTTTTTACCAAATTTAACATAACTATTTTAACTATTGAATTATTAAATATATTTATCTTATGTATCTTAACTATTTTGATTATTTACTAATTCAATTTTTTTTTTTTTTTTTTTTTTATTCAATTTAAAATTAGGTTACATTAAATATTTACATTTTTTTTTTTTTTTTTTTTTATATATTGTTATTAGAATCTAACCCTCAGGCGAAAGTGAATGCTTGTGTGCCTTGAGGGCGAGAGCTTAAATATTTTATTTTTCATTTACATAACTATTTTTTTTATAAAGGTATAATATGTCTTATTCTATTTATTAACTATTAACTTACATAACTATTAATTTACATAACAAATTTTTTTATAAACGTATAATATGTCTTATTCTATTTATTAACTATTAACAACTTTATTAATTATTATCAACTTTATTATTCTATCATATGTATTACATATTACTATATTATCTATACTATGCATACCATTATATCACTATATTTAACTATAACTACTTTAATTATGAACTAATAACTATAAAATTATTTTAGCTCATTTAATTTTATTTTTTTTAGCAACTTTTTGAAGTTTTCAGGGCCTTTAGCACTTCTACACTCAATTGGAAGCGCGTTAAAAATTTCTACTGCCTGGTATTGGTAATTTTGTTGACCTATTGATTTTTTACACTTTTTTATTGGTAGCATGAATTTTCTTCGTGAACTCATATTCGCCTCCAATTGATTATTATTTATAATGTTTTCTTTAAATATTTGTAACAGTGAATTGTATTTGTACAAGTCTTCTATTGTTTGGGTGGGATTGGCAAAAGTGAACCGATTTTTACAGCACGGTTGGTCTGCCTCATACCAACCTATCAGTCGAGGAGCACAAAAAAAATATAAATGATTTACAAAAATTCTTAATTAAACACGTAACAGATCCAAATTAAAATAAATAAAATTAAACTTAATATTCAACATAGAGTTAATGCCCTAGCCGCCATTGTTGCAAATCAACCGCCATTTCTTTCGGTCCTTACATACTTCTTTCATTTCATTCAGAGTGTCATGTTTCATTTTATCCTATCTTCAAATAGATACGCTAAAATCTATCGACAGTTGTCAAGACTTCTACCGCAGATTGTTAGAATGCTTGCATCCCATGCCGAGAGCTCGGGCTCGATTCCCACCGAACATGTCAGAAATGCTTGATTTTGTGTTTTCGAGTTTTGACCGTGGTCCATAGCTTCTTTTCTTCTTTTTGATTCTTCTTGAAGACTTCATCTGACATTTCGTTACCCTTGTGTGTGACTTCTTTGAAGCCTTGCTCATTTCTGAAGTTTGTACGACAGACGACGTCTATTTATTTGTAAATTCCAAAGAGGGCGTGGCTTGATTGTTTAGTGTAAAACTACCCTGCGTCACAACTTCAATCGTGCTCAACCAAGTTTTATTTAATTTTAAGCCCTTTATAAATTTCAATGGCTTCTCTATTAAGCCGTGCAAAATATCCACGATCTTTTGCAATTATTTTGTCTAATAGGTTGGTATGCGGCTGACTACCCATGCTGTAGAAATGGTTCACTTTGCCAATGTCACCACTGCTACAGGGAAGGACGGCAAGAGTTGCAGGGTGTATGTCCATTTGAGATTTGGTTTTGATGTTGTAGGCTTACATGAGGCATGTGCAAGCGCAAATTTGTACGTGTCTGGTTGTGAGAATGCATGTAATGTGAATCTACAATGTTACATATCTTTGCAATTTAGATTAGATTAGATAAGGCTGATTTATTTGGTGAGCGCTGTTTTTGTGTGCATCACACCTCAAGAGCCCTCTGCAAGCTTGGTTGTTGCTGTAGAAAGCGCCAATTCTCAAACAAGACCCAGTTGCTGTAAGGCTGGATGACCCTTTTGATGACCGGTCTTTGGTAAAGGTATATGAATTTTTCAACCCAGCGAAGAGAAAATTTGAAAATATAAGGTAAAACCACCAGTAGATGACACCTTAAGGGTTTATTAGTATGTCTATAGACATAGTTTGGTATGAAATCATCTTACAGGGCGTTTCTACTTGTAATATTTGCGCAAATTATTACACTTTCAGAATATGACAAGAATTGTATAAATAAAACTGATGCGTATTTTTTATATATTTTTTAATAAAATGAAGGTAGTAACTTAGTAGTTGACACCTAGTAAAAACAAAAATATGTAGTAGTTGACACTTGTTATTTTCAGTAGTTGACATAGTATGTTTACTATGTCAACTACTTATTATATATTTTTATAATTTATATAATTTATCTATAATTTAATATTATAATTTCCTTTTGTCGGTGGCATCTACAAAACGAAAGAAAAATAATTCGATAGTTGACACCTAAATCTCTAATAGTTCCACCTTCTGTCAACTACTGAACAAAACGGTTTTAAATTATTTTAGAAGATATAATAGAGTAATTTAATGTATAAGCAAGATGACACATAAATTATACAATATTAATAAATTTCATGAAAATCCATTAGTTGACAGCACATGTCAACTACTTAATCTTAAGTCGTTTTAAGAATCAGTAAATGACATGACCCCTTATTTATATATTTATTTATTGTTTGTCATGTTAAATGACATGCATTCACACTTCAGACTCTAATATAAAGGATACAATTAATATTTATTCATAATTATAAAAGATTACGTACCTTTCCAATATTAATCTTTCGGCTTGCTCTTAACAAATTGCACAAGAAAATAACAATAAATATGGCGCAACACGACCGGCCGTCATGGATCGAACGCTGTGACTGACGATGACGTTAAGACGCCTTGGATAGTTTTTGTCGGTGTCGCTAGATGTCTATACTATTTCATAAACACAATGTCTATCTTTGGTTACTTGTTTTATTCTTGTTATTTCAGTTTCTTTGTCAAAGTGTCAACTATTGATGCAGTGTCAATTACTGGTGGTTTTACTTAAATGGTATATTTTTTGTGCTCCGCCGGGATTCGAACCCGCAACCTTCCATTAACGAGTCCGAAGTGTTACCACTGGACTACGGACCGGTCCCAAATATATTGTGGCTGTCCAACAGGGCATGTTCCGCTACAGGCAGATTTTTCTGTCATTATTTGCAGGATTTTTTTTTTCTTTATCTGTTTTTTCCTCCTTAATAAAAAAATAGATACATGTGTATATGAATTGATTTTTTTTTTGTGTATGCGTCATCACAGAAGAGTTTGAGGATCTCCGCGTTAGATGTTTGATTGCCTCCCCCCAGCTAGCTACAGTTGAGCAGCGTCTAATGACTACGCTGTTTTTCAAACTATTTGCTCTCGCAGATTGTTCAGGTCTGCCCCAAGATGAATGGACCGAATGATTGATGCCGAGTGAATTGATTCAAATGGAGCCGATTTTTTTTCATTTTATTTTTTTTACCATTGGTGTCGATAGTTGCCATCTAGCTGGAGAAATAGATTTTTTTTATATTCCTCCTACCGCACACAAAAACCAGACTCATTATTTCATGGTAATAGAAAATTCACTCAGCAGGCTATAAAAAGTGCTGCAATTTTTTCTTTAAATAATATATGTCCGTATTTCAATATATTGTTATGTAAATGTAATGGTATATATATATATATATATATATACGTCAGGCTTATTTATTTTAAATTACACATGATAAAAGAGCGCCGTTTTTGTGTGTGTCACACCTCAAGGGCCCTCTCCGATCACGGATAAGACTTTTTGAAAAGGTGCGTCTTGAGAGCTCCGCAAAATATACCCATAGATTCGGAGTTCTTCACTCCGGGTGGCAGTCTGTTCCACTCCACCGGACCCGCAACACGGAAAGCACGGTCTCCAAAATTTGTACGGATCTGACGGTGCGGCTGAACCAAATTGATTGCACCATCGCCCGCGGATCTGAGTGTCTGCCTCCTCACACCCATCTCAACAGGCGAAATCATGTCAGTCAGATAAGGTGGAGCCAAGCCATTGATGGCTTTATATACCATCAGACAAACACGGTAGACCACCCTCTCCGGGAAACGAAGCCAATGTAGTTTTTTTAACAGCGGAGTGATGTGAGCGAATTTGGATATCCCGAATATAAGCCTTGCTGCTGAATTCAACATGGTAGTGTAAAGTATCAGACTCATAAATATTTGTGGGTAGGAATAATTAAATTAAGTACTTGAAGCATCTAGAAATAATGATTACTACGTACCTACTTGAATCTTTTCTTAATTCTGGAACTGTCTAGCGAATATAGTTTCTAGAGAATACTGTTGTAAGGGTATATAAGACGCTTATTGCTTGCCAGGAGAGGAGTTGGCATATATATGTTGGCTGGTGAATAACCAAACACATAGGGAAGGCCAACTGTGAAATAAATACAAACCATTATATAAATATTTAAAAATATAAATGGTAAAACATTGTTTTAATTCACTTTATTATTTTTTTTGCTCGAATATTTTCGCCTAATGAGGCATCTTCAAGAGCAGAATGGTTACCATTATTGTGAATATATTGTAACATAAATTATAAATTGTGAAATAAATCTAACGTGTAAAATAAACAACTGTAAAAGAAGACCCGTGTTGTTAATTGAAAGACTTTCGAACCCTAAAAAATCGTAACAATATCTATTCTAAAATTTGATTCCAAGAAGGCTATGATAAGTATCAAACAGAGAACAAGGAGAAAATTGTCATGACAACGTTAGAAACATAAATCTGTTTGGAACTTGATTGTAAAATATTTATCTTGGCAACTTACAGGGGCGTGCATCCCATACAGGCGCATGCGCCTAATAAGTAGGCAGTATATGGTAAAACAAGTATTTAAGCTTGATATTGATATTTTAAATTCAAAATTTAAGTTCAACATCGTTAGCCCTTCAGTCAATTTCAAATGAGTTATTTTAAACGTATGAGAGAAAATATTTATTCTGAAATGTATTTGCGTATACCCTATGCACGCGCCTGGCCATTTAAATTATATGTAGTGTAACGGTTTGTAACGGTAGTGTTACGGTAGTGTAACGGTAGTGTAACGGTAGTGTAACGGTAGTGTAACGGTAGTGTAACGGTAGTGTAACGGTAGTGTAACGGTAGTGTAACGGTAGTGTAACGGTAGTGTAACGGTAGTGTAACGGTAGTGTAACGGTAGTGTAACGGTAGTGTAACGGTAGTGTAACGGTAGTGTAACGGTTATTTTCTATTATATATTATGTAGTTAGTTTTATCTAACGACAGTCCTTATCCAGAAGAAAATGATTCCTCACACGGGTTCATACGTTTTTTTTTAATTCCACCACTTTATGAAATAACACAAACACTTTATACATATAACATCTTCTTTATTTGAACTTATAATTTGTTACAAACACACACACATATAATCTATAATTTAAGTTGCAAGGATATATTCATTCAAAGCTCTCAGATGTATGCCCACAAACAAACACGTGTAGTTCGCGCTTACAAATGCTGATTGTGTACTTACAAATAAAATCTAAACCTCAAATGAACATAAGCCCTGCAACTCTTGCCGACATTCCCTGAAACAGGAGTGGCATTGGCAAAGTGAACCATTTTTTACAGTATGGGTGGTCAACCTCATACCAACCTATAAGTCAAGGTAGAATTATTTTTTATATTTAATAATGTTAACACGAAAACTTGCAATTCCATCTCCTATCTTTCTCTGCCTTTATTTTCAGTCCCCTTTTCTGCGTTTCTTTGTTTTTTTTTTTTTTTTATCAAATTCAAATTCAAATTTTTACGTGTGCTCTTCTACCTACATAACCAATTCATCTCGTTACAGTAGATAGTCTTGCCTCTGTGGAGTGCTGGCCACTGCTTGACGCACTCAAGTGTATGACTTTATAACACTTTAAAATGCAAAGTACGTGAAACTCTCTTATTGCATTATAAGGCTATGCAGCGCGCGCGGAATAGCAAGGAGATTTGGATTTGCTCCAAGCGGCGTATTTTATCCAAATACCCTCGACAGACTTACGCCAACTTCCGGCCAGACAAATGAGGCTGTATCTTCTCTAACAGACATAAATTAGAGACTAATTGAGGCGCTAACAATAGAGAAACTTAGCTTTAAAGTACGCTCAAATTTAAAGGAATTCCTGAAAACTTTGTATATTCTTTCAAGGAATCAACTGCGAGATTTCATGTCATTTTAAGGTACATAGAACTTGCTTAATACGAGTAGTGTTACCGAATAATGCTAATGTTACCGAACAAATACCGAAAAATGCTTCGGATCTCTTGGCGTGATCAAGTCACCAATGAAGAAGTCCTTCAACGAATGTGCACTACAAAGGAGCTCCTGCCTACCATTAAGCAGAGAAAGCTTATGTACTGCGGTCACATTATGAGAAATGAGAAGTACCGTCTCCTTCATCTTATCATTCAGGGAAAGATTGAGGGGAAAAGATCTCAGGGACGCCGAAGGACATCGTGGCTGAAGAACCTGCGACAGGGGTTCGGCAGAAGCACCAAGTCCCTGTTTCGAGCCGCAGCATCAAAAATCAAAATAGCCATGATGATTGCCGATCTTTGTTAGAAGTGGCACAAGAAAAAGAAGAAGAAGAATAGTGTTATGCACCCTAAATCTTTCTCTTTTCTTTCTTAAACTTTATGGTCCTAGTAAAAGAGTAATGAAAAAAATCAAGCGTGTTTTTTTTTAACTTTCTATCTAAATTATAAAGGTTACAGAAATATGCCTAAATAAAGTTTTAAACTTTCACTTTCATGGTCGTTGTGAAATGATATAGTTGATACTAGCAGCCAGCCAGTTGCAAAAAGCATACTGAGGATAAAGGTGCCCCGTCGCTTCGAATCTCGAAAATGTTCCCCGCTCGAGGCGATGAAACATCGGCAGACAAAATTACTGCAAATAAAACATGGTCTCACCCGAGGAAAACTTTATAAAAAATATATAACTTACAAATTGTCACCATAAACATATATTTTAATTAACGATTATTTTTACATTTTTATCGTTTTTTTTGCACATGCTATATTATACATTATTGAGTCTTATTTGAAGGCATTTTTTTTGCAAAGATGTCCTTCAACCGTACGTACACTAGAGACACTCAATTTGCAGCATTGGGTTTCATGTTTCTTTTGTATCTAAGTCATATAAGAAGCGTTGAAAAGCCTCTCGCATAGTCTAAGCCAAGTCACGTCCCAGTAATCCTACCATCAGCATGCGACGTCCTCCTCCACTGCCCTGATCTTAATGCTCGACACCGTTCCCCACTTTTACACCTAGGTACTCTAAGACGATGGATGGAGAGATATGGGGGAGGCCCATGTCCAGCAGGGTATGGAGATGGATATATAAGAAGCAGAAGACGATATCTCCACCCATGGACGTAATAACGCAACTAATAATAATAATAATATTAGGATGATTTATTTGGTGTGCGCTGTTTTTGAGTGTATCACACCTCAAGAGCCCTCTGCGAGCTTGGTCGTCGCTGTTGAAAGCGCCAATCCTCAAACAAGACCCAGTTGTTGTAAGGTTGGATGGACCTTTCAGTGACCGGTCTTTGGTAAAGGTTTATGAATTTTTCAACCCAGCAAAGAGCACATTTGGAAATATATGGTTTATTTTTGTGCTCCGCTGGGATTCGAATCCACAACCTTCCGTTTACGAGTCTGAAGTGTTGCCACTGGACTACGGACCGATCCAAGAAAGTTCTTGCCTGTGTTATCCCCAAAAAAAAAGGGTCGAATGTGGCGATTGCGGACCACTTTCTTTGAACGGGTAAGAGGGCCGGCCTCACACCAACCACTTTCAGTTGAAGTGGAGGTTTTACAGCTCCCGGGGGAGCTGGTTCTCATTTCTTGTGAAGGCTGAGTACACCTTGCCGGTATTTATTTTGGGTTTGAAATAGACACCGAAACGGGTAATCATGTCTGACACCCTCGGTGGGGATCAAACCCTTGATTTTTTACGAGCTTGGTCGTCGCTACAAAGCGCCAATTCTCAACCCAGTCAGACCCAGTTGCTGTAAGGTTGGATAGACTTTTGATGACCGGTCATTGGTACCTAAAGGTTTATGAACTTTTCAACCCGGCGAAGTGCATATTTGAAAATATAAATTTTAAGTATATTTTTTGTGCTCCGCCGGGATTCGAACCCACAACCTTCCATTTAAGAGTCCAAAGTGTTACCACTGGACTACGGACCAGTCATTATGAGCAGGGGCATTTTAAGCTATTTTGGGTAGGGTCCAACGCTGCTCATGGGCCCCCCCCCCCCCAAATAAGTAGGTTATGACATTTTTTTAAACACAATTTAATGACAATTTTTTAGAAAAGTAGGTAGGTACATTATTATATGTAGGTACCTACATTAGGTAGCTAGGCACAACGTACCGGTTCAAAACATTTTTTTTCGTAATTTCGCAGTCACGAGTTTTTCTAGTATAGTCGAAAAATCTAAATTATATAAGGTGTCGTAATTTATGTTCATCACTGACAGGTGATTCAGTTTGTGCTGGGAAATTGTAGTCCTGACTCCTGAGGTCATTTTTTGTCAATTTTAATTTTGAAAACGCCCTTTCTCCCGTTGCGTTACTGACCATTATTGTCAGGTAAATTTTTAAAGCCGCAGCAGTACTCGGAAAAACAACTTCTAGGTTGTTTTTTAACATGAATTTGTATGTCTCTGCCGCCTTCAATGGTTCCCCGATGTCTTGAACAAACTATGTACCTACCTAATTTTTTTTATAGTGAAGAATTATTTCTCATGTTTTTTAATTTTTTTTTCAAGAGGAGCTAAGTACTGTAAAAAAATTTACCCAAAAGGGTGCGCGCGGGGCCCCCTCCGGTGGCCCCGCGGGGCCCCTCGGGCCTTGGGGCCCTGCCCGCTGCGGGCACTGCGGACCCCCCTTAAACTGGCACTGATTATGAGTTCAATTAAGTTCCAAAGGACATAAGGCATCCGTCATTGACATTTTAATTTCACTAGACATTTGTATCAAAAGGATTAATTAATGGGTATACCGGAAAAATACAGAATGTAGGGTTCTGTCGATAGCTCAGTTGGTAGAGTGCTTGCGTTTTGTGCCACGAGCACGGGTTTGAATCCCACTGAGGGTGTCAGAAATGATTTCCCGTTTCTGTATATATATCAAACCCCAAAATAAAATACCGGCAAGGCTTACTCAGTTTCCACCAGAAATGAGTGCCAGCCCCCTCGGGAGCTGGAAACCCCTCACTTCAATTTTAGTGTTTAGCGTAAGGCCGGCCCTCTTACTTGTAAAAACTTACACTCGCCATATGCGATATCTTATGTGAAAACGCAGCTGGAAGTTAAACTGTATGTGTAGCTTAGTTGCGTATTTTTGCGACGAGTTATACATCAATTGACTAAATAACAAAACAAGAACATCTAGGTCAGAGGCGTGCCCATGACTCTAAAAGTAAGACACGTGTAAATTCAAGCTTACACATGCCGCGTGTGAAGTTACAAAATAAAAGCCTAAATCTAAAATGAACATGAGCCTTGCAACTCTTGCCGACCTTCCCTGAAGCAGGGGTGCCACCTCTGGTCTATTTTAAGTCCGTG
The DNA here is from genome assembly GCA_951799405.1 of Agapetus fuscipes. Lineage (NCBI taxonomy): Eukaryota > Metazoa > Arthropoda > Insecta > Trichoptera > Glossosomatidae > Agapetus > Agapetus fuscipes. The sequence continues at coordinate 13,581,718 of OX637358.1, forward strand.
TGATCACCTATTGCTCGAATATCAAAGGCTTTACCATAAATTAATAAGGGTGAATAGCAGAGGCGTAGCGTATTTATAACTTTCTTAAATTCCATTTTGAAAGACTGGATGAATTATTAACTAAAAACAGTTTTTGTTCGCAACTAAGCTACACAAATAGTTAAATTTCTTGCCTGCGTTATCTCTGAAGGGGTCACATGTGGCGATTCGAAGCCTATTAATTTTTACGGGGAAGGGGGCCGGCCTCCCTTCAACCATTGTAAATTTAAGTGGGAGTTTTCCAGCTTCTCATTTGCTGGTTCTCATTTCTTGTGAAGGCTGAGTACCAACATCTCGGGATCGAACCCTTGCTCTCGGCATGGAATGCAAGCATTCTACCAACTGAGCTGAGAAACGTCCGTATGAACGTCTATATTTTTGAGCCGCAATTGCGTGCAGGCCAGACCCGATTGAAACATTGTGCCGTAAAGACGATAAGCTAAGAGCTAGAAAAAGTGATCAGTACATTATAAACCGCATATTAAGTAAAATAAATCTTGAAAGATAAATAAATTTGCAGTTTGATTAAATGAACCCAAATAAAATTTCTTTCCAAAAAAACGCTTTTTCAGCTATGCTTCCCTTGGACAGTTTTTTCACCTGTCCCCACTGGCTAGTCTCTTCACACGGGGAGATGACAGGACCTCCCCTCCGTCCTCGGATGTCGTCCCTTCCAGTCCGGCAGACAATTAGAGCACCAGCGCCTCCAGCCAATCAATATTCAAATGACGAGCACAGGTTCGTGTCCCGACTTACACGTCCTCACTGTGTGACGAACAAATCACCACAACTTCAACCATCGAAATGCTTCACACTTTTTCTTGCGTTACCAGTACCCTTAGTACATACGAGTTGCAAAACTTGAGAAAAGTAAAGTTTACGGAAAATATTAAAGAGTGATTTCTCCCAAAATCTACCGTTTTTGTTTCTTACACTTTATGGTCTTAGCAAAAGAGTTACAGTGATGAAGGAAATCAAGATCAAACAAACAAAAACGGCAGATTTTGGAGGAAATCACTCTTTAGTAAATGCCGTAAACTTTACATTACTCAAGTTTTGCAACTCGCACTAAGGGTACTGTACCTGTAGTACGAGTTTTTTTACAATACTCGAAGTATTGAGTATTCGAGAAAAGCACCTCTGGCAAAATAAATTTCGAAACTTGAGGTGCTTTTCTAGTTCAAGTACATTTTTCTCGAATACTCCATACTTCGAGTATTGTGAAAAACTCGTACTAAGGGTACTGAGGTCTAGACCGGTTCGTAGTCCAGTGGTATCACATCGGACTCGTAAATGGAAGGTCGTCGGTTCGAATCCCGGTGGAGCAGAAAAAAAAATTATAATTTCAAATATGACCGGTCCGTAGTCCAGTGGTAACACTTCGGACTCGTGAATGGAAGGTTGTGGGTTTAAATTCCGGTGGAGAACAAAAAGTTTATCTCCCATTTATACTTTCAAATTTGCTCTTCGCTGGGTTGAAAAATTCATAAACCTTTACCAAAGACCGGTCACTGAAAGGTCCATCCAACCTTACAACAACTGGGTCTTACTTGAGAATTGGCGCATTCTACAGCGACGACCAAGCTCGCAGAGGGCTTTTGAGGTGTGATACACACAAACAGCGCTCACCAAATAAATCATCCTAATATTATTATTATTTAAGTTGGGGATTTGTATTGCCAATTATGTCCCTTTTTTAAACATAAAAGTAAAAGAGAAAATAAGCAATATTGCGAGGGAAGAGTGTCTTATTGCTTCTTTAAATCTTTTGAAAGAAAATAAATGTAAAAACATGAAATAATTTGTCTCACGTGCCAAATAATTTCTTTCATCCAAATAAAAATCAGCTCACATTTTTTTTTGGCTTCGCACTCGTTCCCGCACGTTAATTATGTTTTTCCATCGCTTTCCCCGGGATTGTCGTTTTCCCCGAGAGTGGGGAAAAATTACTCAATTTTCCCCGCATTTTTCTGTTAATTTATGCCGCGCATCGGCAGGTGGGGGGGCACTCTGTACAGACCCGTTGAAAGCAATCAATCCTCCATAGAGGCAGATCTTTTGTACGGGCGTCAACGCAATATAGGTAAATAATAATACATTTCTGTACGACTGAGGCATTCAAAATACGATTTTTTTAGTCATATTTTGTTTTCCGGTATTCGTATTTTTTTTTTATTATTTAAGTTGTTTTGGATACAGAAATAGAGTCGGGGCATTCCAAATATCATTCGGTGGGTGACGTCATAGATTAAGGCGGAGGTGCAGAAATAAAATATTGGTTGCAGTCATAATTTTTTTCTGATATTGTTACAGCTCCTTAAAAAGCGCGTATTTTTTAAGTATTTCCAAGTGATTATTAACAGTTAAGAGTAGCAATTATTGTTACTCTTTAATTACTATTGGTTCATACATTATTTTTGCAAAAAAATGGTTCTTCTTAAATAATAATAATATAAGGATGATTTATTTGGTGAGCGCTGTTTTTGTGTGAATCACACCTCAAAATTCCTCTGCAAGCTTGGTCGTCGCTGTAGAAAGCACCAATTCTTAAGCAAGACCCAGTTGCTGTAAGACTGTATGGACCTGTGGTGACCGGTCTTTGGTAAAGGCTTATAATTTATTCACCCAACTAAGAGCGAATTTGAAAATATAATTATTTATTTTTTTTGTGCTCCGCCGGTATTCGAACACACAGCCTTCCATTTACGAGTCAGAAGTGTTAACCACTAGACTACGGACCGGTCATTTTTTTATTTAGTACTGACTGAATTACCACATCCTGGTTTCATTTATTGTTATAACGTTTAAATTTTCATCCCTCATGATTTTTCTTTTATAAAAACACTTATAATTCTCGTACTTGTAATTCTTGTTTTGATTTATGCCTCTGTAATTTTGCATATCCTATATCTTTAACTTAGCTTAATACTTTACCAATGTCTCCCTGTTTCAGGGAAGGTCGGCAGGAGTTGCAAGGTGTATGTCAATTTGAGATTTGGTTTTTATGCTGTAGGTTCACATGCGACATGCTCCAGCGCGTTGTACGTGTCTGCTTGTGAAAATGCATGTAATGTGAATCCCCAATGTTTTATATATTTGCATCTTAGATTAGATTATATAAGATATCTTTAACTTATAGGTTGGTATGTGGCTGATTGATCATACTGTAAAAAATTGGTTCACTTTGCCACCTGTTCCAAGAAAGAGCGGCAGGAGTATCATACTGTTACGAAATAGGCTTCAAAAGTCTTTTAAATTAAAATACACAGGTCTTCTTATCCAGTTGTTTATTTTACACTTTTACATATTTATTTTCACAAAGCTTTCTCGACTATTTCACTTGGTTTCTGTTCACTGATCAAGTTAGTTCTATGTGTTTGTAAATCTCGTATGATACTGCTGGCCCTGCAGGCCACTTGCACCCTTTTATACTCTCTAAAGCAGTATAGTCTAGATCCTATAGTTGCTAGACAATTCCAGAAAGGCATAGTAATTATTATTTCTCGATGCTTCACGTAATATCTAGAGACTTCTCTACAACCATCAATCCTACCTACCAATACAATACAGAATTCCTATAATTATAACAAATACCTACTTAGCCTAGAGAATTCTACACTTATACACAATTATCGATCCTACCCACCAATACTTATGAGGATTCTTAGAACTATAACTACCCATACTTATTTCAATATTTACATTTCATATTTACATAACAATACTTTCAACCAGTACCACAAGTAAGCGGACGCACAGGCACCCACATCGTTTTATTAAACAACCTTGGCAATGCTTTCCGCTCGTTGAAACGAAACGTCGGTCGGTCGATAATAAAACATGGCTTCTTCTTCTTCTTCTTCAGCCTGTATTGATCGTCCACCCCTGGACGTAGGCCTCCTCTCGCATTTTCCATTCGTTTCTATCCTGAGCGATCCGCATCCAGGCAAGTCCTGCACTTCTCTGAACATCGTCACGCCAACGCAACTGTGGGCGCCCAACTCCACGCTTTGCCGTCCTTGGGCACCAGCACAGCAGTCGCTTTGTCCACTTTTCATCTGGATCGCGAGCGGCATGTCCTGCCCATCGCCACTTGAGGGTTGCGGCCATCTTGATGACATCGGAAACCTTTGTCCTGACTCGTATGTCCTCATTTCTGAGTCTGTCCCGCAAACTGACACCCAACATGGCTCACTCCATTGCTCTCTGTGTGACTCTTAGCTTGTGGGCACTTTTTTGTGACATTGTGACTGTCTCAATACCATAAGTGAACACTGGCAGGACACAGGCATTGAATACTTTCCTTTTTAAGTTGATGGGGATTTTCGGATTTTTCAAAATGTGACCAAGATTTTTGAATGCTGCCCAGCTTAGTCCGACTCTTCTATTTAGGTCTGCTATCTGGTTATCTCGCTCGAGCTAAACATGGCTTCAACCGAACAAAATTGCAATAGAATAGAGGAAAGTATTTTGTTATTTTCAAAACCAATATCGTTTTTAAGTGTTCGCAATATCAATCACAGATCCCAATCTATACCATCTCTACGGAGCTGTGAATGGTCTCACTATAAAAGAATTTTCCTTTTTCCTTTGGGAAGTGGTTCTTGGGAGAAGAAAATATTGAATTTTCTCATTAATGGGCCGGAAGACTTACCAGGTCGAGCCACTTGTGTGTCATTATATGCTCAATTAATATGAAAATACTCGACGTAAGCAAGCTAAAGATATTCAGAAGATTATAAACTTATGTATTAAAAGTTTATTTTCTCGCTACGCAACCGCAAACAAGCTACACATATAGTGTGATTTCTTGCCGCGTTATCCCCGAAGGGTTTCGCATGTGGCGTGTGAACCCTATTTATTTTTTCAGGTTAGGGGGCTGGCCTTATGCCAACCACTTCAGTTGAAGTGATGGGATTCCCAGCTCCCGAGAGGGCTGGTTCTCATTTCTTATGAAGGCTGCGTTATCCTTACAGGTATTTTATTTTTCGTTAGAAATAAACACTGTTCCTGAGTTTGATTTCTGTCATCCTCGATGAGGATGAAACCTTATATCTCGGCTAGAATGCAAGCATTCTATCAACTGAGCTATCCTGTCAATAGAACGGACAGTGAGTGAACAGGCATAGAGTCAGTGGCGAAGGGTGCCATACAACTCGATTCCCATCGGCTTCCCTTTTAAAATGAGGCAACAAAGTAGTTAAAAAAATATAGGCACAAAGTAAAAAAATACATTTAAAACCAAAGAAACAATACTTTATTTTCCCCCATTGAAACCATGCAGTCTACTTTATTTATTTTTTGCCTCATTTTAAAAGGGAAACCGATGGGTATCGAGTTGTATGGCACCCTTCGCCATTGTGTCATAGACAGACTTATTGTAAAAGAAGCGTTTGAAAAATGTGAAATAAATTAATTGAAAGAGGTATGAAAGGATAAGGTGAAAGTTAGGCAGATCTGCAGAGGCTCTAGCCACCCCTAGCAGAATAGTGACAGTGTTATTGTTACAGGAGCAGTTAGATTTATTTTAAATATTGTAAACAAAGCTATCCATTGTTATACTGGGGCACGATTCCTTTTAAAAATATTATACTACATTAAAATTTCAAATAAAAGAAAAGAGCAAATAAGAGAGTCTGGTGATGAATATTTATTTCATTATTTGTTTGTTTAACGGCTCAGACGTTAGCGTTTTATATATAAAAACATATATATGACCGGCCGTAATCTAGTGGTTAGCGCCACGGACTCGTGAATGGAAGGCCGTGGGTTCGAAACCCGGTGGACCACAAAAATGAACCATTTATAATTTCAAATATGCTCTTTGCTGTGCTGAGTTGAAAAAATATAAAATTTCAAATACCTTTACCAAAGGTCCATGCAGAAACAGTGTCTCGCTTGATAATTGACGCTTTTTACAGCGACGACCAAGCTCGCAGAGGGCTCTTGAGATGTGATTCACACATAAATAGTGCTCAACAGATAAATCTAATCTAATCTAAGTTGCAAAGATATGTAACATTGATAATTCACATTATACGCATTCTCACGAGCACACACGTATCAGTTCGCGCTTGAACATGCTGTATGTAAGCCTACAATATAAAAACTCAAATCTCAAATGAACCTACACCCTACAACTCTTGCCGACCTTCCTCGAAACAAAGGTGGCATTGGCAAAGTTAAGCATTTTCTACAGCATGGGTGGTCAGCCGCATACAAACCTACAAGTAAAGGTAAATAAATCTTCCCTATATTATTATTATTATCACATATTTAGGTATCCTGTAACGAGATGAGTTTGTTTGTTTGGTAGAATGGAACATTGTATTTAAATTTGAATGGAAAAAGGAAAACAAAAGAATGCAGAAAGAGGGAAGAAGCTTGCCTGGCGTGAGAGCCACAAGCATGTGTAATTAAGAATAATTAATATTATTGTGCTGTGGTTTATTGTGTATACATTGTGAAAGGAATAAAAGTAAACATATTAAAGTGGCTGTTACATTATTAATTGTGTCAATCAGCAGGACAGAGGAAAAACCCTCACAATCCTTAGATTTAAACATACCTAATTTTGACTTATAGGTTGGTATGCGGCTGACCACCCATGCCGTAAAACATGGTTAACTTTGCTAATGTCACCCCTGTTTCATGGAAGGACGGCAAGAGTTGCAGGGCGTATGTCCATATGAGATTTGGGTTTTTATGTTGTAGGTTCACATGCGGCATGTGCAAGCGCGAGGCTTGTGAGAATACATATAATATGAATCCCCAATTTAATATATCTTTGCAACTTAGATAAGATTAGATTAGATATAAGACAATATTTCTAGTGCCGTTTTGTGATAAATCACTGCAAGGGCACTATTCAAATGTAACATCTCCGAAACAAACATGTCTTCAATCCCGATCAAAAAAAAAAATTGATAATTAAAAGGAAATGAATTAATGCATATAATATGAATCCCCAATGCAGCATATCTTTGCAACTTAGATTAGCTTAGATAACATGATATTTATTTAACAAATCTAATAATTAAGCTTTGAGTAATTAAAGTACAACATGGATTTAGTCTAGAAAAGTCTAGAAAAGTTGTGGTTGACAAATTCAAATCTAATCTAATCTTGCTGGAGGGATGTTTTCCGGGATCTGTTGCCGTGGTCTGTGGGAGCTGGAGCTTCCGGACGTTTTGCCCATTTCTACGATGGGCTTCTTCAGCGTGAAGTATGATGATGATGATGATCTTGATGATCGTAGAAATGGGCGAAACGTGCGGAAGCTACAGCTCCCAAGCAGATACGAGATTACTCCTTCGGGGATAACGTGGCAAGAAGTTACACTATATGTGTAGATTAGTTGCAAAAAAAAAAACGCAGCTAAGCTACACATATAGTGTAACTTCTTGCCGCGTTATCCCCGAAGGGTCGCATGTGGCGAGTTGAACCTATTTATTTTTACAAGTAAGGGGGCCGGCCTTACGCCAACCACTTCAGTTGAAGTGGAGGTTTCCCAGCTCCCGAGAGTGCTGGTACTCATTTCTTGTGAAGGCTGAGTAAACCTTGCCGGTATTTTATTTTGGGGTTTGAAATAAACACCGAAACGCGAAATCATTCCTACACCCTCAGTGGGATTCGAACCCGAGCTTTCGGCATGGAATGCAAGCACTCTACCACCTGAGCTATCGACCGGACTAACTTGCGTTGCGTTAAATAACCTTTTATTTTATTTGCTTCGTTAAACTACGTACACCCGTAGAATGTTAACCCGAAACATCTACAATATAAATCAATTTGCAAAATGTGCTTCTATTTGACTTAATTACTTCAAATAAATCATGTACCAACTATCCGAACCGCACAGGGCAGAATCGTCGTTAGAAGAAAAAAACATCCCCCAATAACCGAAATACGTTATATCCGAATTGATTGCTCAAAGTTATTCGATTAACCCCTTTTTGAAAAGCCGAAAACGGTTTCGGTTTGTATTTATGTTCGATTCGGAGGTCACATTATCGAAACATTTCGATTTCGCTCGGGTTGACGATTTTCGCCGATTCGAATCCGAGTGCGAGCGAAGTTTCGGAGGGAAAACTAGTAGGTATACGTGAGTGGCACAGCCTGATAACATTGGGCTGACCGCAAAAGCTAGCGGCCAATCATCCTTTTTTACTCGTGGAAAAACTAGCAGGGCTGTCTGTGATTTTTTTTAAATGTATTTTACTTTTTTTAAATGTAAGCTATACATATAGTTGTTATGTTAAAAATAGAAGGGTATCTCCAGGATACTTACATCCGGCTAGCTCTCATCAGCATCACTCTCAGGGCGTGGGATTCTTTCCTTGTGTTGCTTACTTGTATTTTGGGAAGGGTTGTATCCTAAAAGATAAGTTTAACATGAACAAATAAGGGTTTATTCACTTTAGTAATATGGGGGAAAAAGGGGAAATAAGGGAATGACTCGACCTTCACCTTATCACTAAAACACTCCCTACTCTGTTGACTGGAGTTCCGAACTGAAGGCCTGGGGCAGCGCCCCAGGCTAGCGGCGGCTCACGAGGCGGACGCCTCCACACGTTGGAGCCCCTGGGTGGCCGCTCCTATGTATCCGTCTCTGATCCACAAGGCGGGTGCCTTGCTGGCAGGAAATCCAAGTATATGGGGAGGAGGGAGCTCCATGGTAATGCCCCCTCTTGCACCACTTGGTGCTTGTTCGCCGACGTCTGACTCGGTTCGCCTCTCGCCGAGAACTGATGAACGACGGCCCCATTAGGTCGCACGGCACAATTCGGCCGCTTCCGTGACCGTTCGGCTCCGTTCGGCCCACAAAACACACTGTACACTTCGAGAATGTTTTTCTATGTTATTTTAAAATAACATAACACAGTGTAACCGCGTATACCACGAATGGAACCCATTAAGTATTACAGGTAATAGTCCTTGACATACATTTTGGTACAAAACTGACCGCCCATACAGTAAAAAATGGTTCACTTTGCCAATGTCACTGTTTCAGGGAAGGTCGATAAAAGTTGCAGGGGTAATGTTCAAACCTGAAATGAACATAAGCCCTGCAACTTTTGAACAGGGATGACATCGGCAAAGTGAACAATTTTTTACAGTATAGGTGGTCAGCCTCATAGCAACCTATAAGTCCAGGAATTTTTAAGTCACACTGGTTTAGCGTGGACGCTGCGTGGAAGTAAGTACTACAGAAATGATCCTGTAAAGTACAGTCCTAAGCAAAAGTAAAACAGGTTTCTTAGAGTCATTTGTAAAATGAAAACAACACAATATGTTTCTCTTACAATCTTTCTAGAATAACGAAGGGCATCTTATTTAATCTAATCTAAGTTGCAAAGATATGCAACATTGGGGATTCACATTATTTGCATTTTCACAAGCAGACACGTATAAGTTCACGCTTGTACAATGGGCATGTGAACCTACAACATAAAAACCAAAATCTCAAATAAACATACACACTGCAACTCTGCCGACCTTTCCTGAAACAAGCGTGACATTTACAAAGTGAACCGTTTTCTACAGCATGGGTGGTCAGCCGCATATCAAACATATACTTCAATTAACATACACAACAAATTACATTTTTAAAATATACAAATAATAATGGCACATCCGTAATTTTCAATTTCTACAATAATAAAGCGAGGAAAACATGTTTTTTTAAGATACATTTGTAAAATGTACAAAAAAAACAATACAAAATTTTTCTTGCAAAAGAATAACGAAGGGAATGTTAATTTTCATACCATAATATAACTCGAACGTAATTTTTTTTTTTTATTTTTTTTTTTTAAACTCATCTGGCACCCCTTCTCAGTAGGCCATTACAGTCGACCAGAAAGACGGCTCTACCTTTCCGTTTGTTTGACTTGAATTAGTCATTTATACAGGGGCGTGCGTGGGTGGGTGGGTCTATGGTACGTGGGGTCGCTACCCCGCGCTGCCCCGGCGGCCGACCCGCCCCTGGTCCGACCAGGTGGGGTGCTCGTCGTGAGAGATGCGTTGAGGAGGTTAGTCCGAAACGTAAACGTTATCTCTTCAACATTCATCACTTTCTTCATAAATACTGTTGAGAATTAATTTCACATTAATGTTTCTTCTAACAAGAATTATTAGTGTTTCTTGTCTATGGTAGTTTTTTGGTGAAAAGTTTATCTAATCTAATCTAAGCTGCAAGGATGTATATCATTTAAGATTTATATTAAATGCATTCCCACAAGCAGACATGTATAATTTCGCGCTAACACATGCCGCATGTGGACCTACATTATAAGAACCCATCTCAAATGAACATAAGCCCTGCAACTCTTGCCGTCCTTCCCTGAGACAGGGGTGACATTGGCAAAGTGAACCATTTTTTCACAGTATGGGTGGTCAGCCGCATACCAACCTATAAGTCAAGGAACACACATGACAAATTACATTTTTTAGACATCAAAAACTAACAGAAAACAAATTTTAATTTAAAAAACTTTAGCCGCCAACATCACAGATTAACCGCCATTTCTTTCTGTCCTTACACACTTCTTTCCTTTCCTCCAGAGTCATAACCTTCTTCATACAGGCTCTCCTTTTATTATGACTCTGGATATTCCATTCGTTCGCAATTTCGGATATTTGGTCCATCCATACCTTTCTCGGTCTTCCTCTACCACGACATCCATCTATTCTACCAACATATACTTTCTTCGTCAGACTTTCCTCATTCATTCTCTCCATATGCGCAAACCATCTTAACAACCTAACTTCTTTTAATCTTCACTTTCACACTAATTTCTCTTGCACCACATTCTTCTCTTACACAATCATTCCTCACCCTGTGTCACTGCTTTCTGGTTCTTGCTAGCTTGACTTCCTACTTCCTCTTTATCATCTGACCTCTGTGCTGGCATCATGTCGCCTAAATTTCTTCCAAACTTTCTCAATCCTTTGTCAATTTATAATACAAATGTAAAATAAATAGTTACAAATGTTTTGAAGCGTTTATTTTAAATGAACAACTCCAACCAGTGCCTAAAAAACAAATGTACAGATTCGGCCATGTTTGTTCGTGTATGGACATCAAAACCAACATAAGCCCTGCAACTTTCGCCGAGCTTCCCTAAAACAGGGGTGGCATCATCAAAGTGCACCATTTTTTATAGCATGACTGGTCAACCACATACCAACGTATAAGTCAAGGAATAAAAACAATCACAATTTTAATTTTTTTTTTTTTTTTGACACTGTCCAACTAGCTCCTACGAATGACCCTCAATTTTAACCCCTCACCTCCCGTACCACGTTTCGGGCCCCCAACCTGACCCCTCAAAAACCTGCGACCCGCATGTACCCCGAGAAAACGACCTGGGATTTGTTCGGTCTTATGAGTCTTCTATATATAATATTATTATCTAGCTCTGAAACCCGATTACCTTTTTTTGTAGGCCTCCCGATAAAAAAAAATCCCATACCGCCATCTTTGTAAGGGTTCTTTAGTTAAATAGATGTTATCTGTAGGAAAAATACTGTTATGGTTTTATTCAAATTAATTTTGTATGTTTTTTATTAAAGAAATAATAATCTTTTACTATTTTTTTTAAAGGGGGCCATCTTATAAAAGTTTATAATATCGACCTTAGTACCAAGAGTACAAACCTTTAATATTATTCAGAAAAAAAATATCCATAGATGACCCACGGATTATTGTGTATACGAAATCGGTGTACGAAATTCACTTTCTAATCCTGTATATTTGTTGCTTAGTTTTACTCTAATATAACCGGTCCGTAGTCAAGTGGTTAACACTTCTGATTCGTGAATGGAAGATTTTGAGTTCAAATCCCGGCGGAGCACAAAAAATGTATAATTCACTTTCCAAATGTCACTTTTCAAATGTTTCAGGGAAGGTCGTTGCAGGGCTTTTGTTCATTTGAGATTGGGTTTTAAATTGTAGGTTCACATGCGGCATGTTTAAAAGTGCAAACTGATACGTGTGGGCTTGTGGGAATAATTTTAATATAAATCTTATATGCAATATATTGTTTTCAAGTAAGATTATAGATTATAGACTTTGGTGAGATCGCGACAAGAAGCTACGCTGTATGTATAGCTAAGTAGTGTTTTTTTAGTTTTTATCTAATCTAAGTTGCAAAGATATGTTACATTGGAGATTCACATTACATGCATTCTCACAAGCAGACACGTACAAGTTCACGCTTCCACATGCCGTACGTGAACCTACAACATAAAAACCAAATCTCAAATGGACATACACCCTGCAACTATTGCCGTCCTTCCCTGAAACAGGGGTGACATTGACAAAGTGAACAATTTTTACAGCATGTGTGGTCAGCCGCATACCAACCTATAAGTCAAGAAACATACACAACAAATTACATTAGATCAACTCAATTAGTGGACCAAATGGTTTCTACTATATACAAAAAAAACATCAACTTGGCCTTAAAAATTCACCGGAGAGGATGTTTTTTTATAGAAGCCTCTGCTCCTTGTAGTAATAATTGATTTGGCATTTCCCTAATGTCGCTTATTCGAGGCTAACCCTTCGAGAGTTCATCTTGCGCAGTTCGTCCCCAATCGCCCTGGGCGGGGGATGTTTTGGTGAGTAAAAAACTGAAAAAAGAAAAAAACGAAGAGGCGGAAAGATATATTTGAGTATGGCATGCGAAAAGATTCGTGGGTTGAAATATTTTTAAGTTATACAATATACACTTTTGGACCTATAATAATAATAATAATAATTGGACAATTTGTATACAGCGCCGTTTAGTGGCACTAGCCACCCCAAGGGCGCTTTTATGTGTTGAAGCTTCTGTTAAACAAATGTGTCTTAAGCAACTTCCTGAAACTGCCAACACTGGTCTCTGTTCTCAACTCCAGAGGTAGACTATTCCAGCAGGATGGACCAGCCGAACTAAAAGCCCTGTCTCCGAAACCAGTTCTGTTCCGTCGAAGAGGCAGTTGAAGCCTGTTTACGGCGTCACTCTGTGCAGAACGAAGAGTGCATCGTTTTCCACCTATCTGGTCGACTCTGCACAATTCACACAAGTACGATGGGGCAACTCCTCTGAGGGCATTAAAAACAGAAACACATATTTTGTACTCAATCCTCTCTGGGACTCGCAGCCAATGAAGGCGCCGCAACAGAGGAGAGACATGGTCAGTTTTTCGTCCTCCTAAAAGTAATTTGGCTGCAGCATTAAAGACGGATTGCAGTCTAGACTGCTGAAACCTTGGAAGACCCCAGAACAGACCATTGCAATAATCCAGTCTCGACACAACAAAGGACGCAATGAGAATCTTAGCAGCTTCGGATGTCAAACAGTTTCTGACCCATCTCAACTGCCTCAGGTGAAAAAAACAGGAGCTCACAGTCGAGCTTATTTGCGTACTCATGGAGAGAGTGTTGTCAAGATGGACCCCAAGAAACTTAATTGAGCTAGATGGATATACATCCAGGCCCATTACTTTAATTGGTGAAGAGCCAAGCAAGTGTTTCCTACCAGGAGACGACATCCAGATGAATTCTGTCTTGTCTGGATTCATTCTAAGGCGACACCTTGCCATCCACTCAGCCACCACTTCAATGCACCGGACCATCTCAAGACTACAGGCATCTGTCATAGATGGCTGACAGAAACGACAAAGTAGAATATCATCAGCATAAGTCTATACAGCTTGAGCTCAACGAAGGTGGCAATTATATAGTGATACATTGTAGTGATAATAGGATGACGATGAGTTGATGGGTTGATGATTTCTTTATAGCGCCGTTTCGTGATGTAGTCACTCCAAGGTCGCTTGTGCAAATCTATATATAACCTATAACCTAAGTTGCAAGGATATATTCATTTAAAGCTCTCAGATGTATGCCCACAAACAAACACGTGTAGTTCGCACTTACAAATGCTGAATGTGTACTTACAAATAAAAGCCAAACCTCAAATGAACATAAGCCCCACAACTTTTGCCGACCTTAGCTGACACAGGGGTGACATTGGCAAAGTGAACCATTTTTTACAGTATGGGTGGTCAGCCTCGTACTAACCTATAAGTCAAGGAATACGAATAATGAATTACATTTGAATATAAAAAAGAACAAAACCTTAAAAGGAAATCTTTGAAAAATGATGCCAGAAATTTGCTTGTCTTCAGTGCATTCCGGAACTTTCCATGGTCCTCTAGCTCTCTCACATGATGTGGCAGGTGGTTCCAGGCCAGCGGACCAGCAACTGCAAATGCACGCTACCAACTGATTAAATAATATTTTTCTAACGTTTCGCACGCAACGCAAGTAAGCTACACATATAGTATAACTTCATGCCTGCGTTAACCCTGAAGGGGTCGGATGTGGCGATTCGGGACCAATTTATTTTTACGGGTAAGGGGGCCGGTCTCACAACAACCACTTCATTTGGGGCTTCCCAGCTCCCGAGGTTCATTAGGAATTACAGGGGCTTATGTTCATTTAACTTATTCAGATACTTACTGACGTTTAAGCTTCATGATGATTCAGATACTTATCTGTCATTTTTTTTTTTTTAGAAATCCTGTGCGGTAGACTCCCTAGATACTAGAGACTCTAGAAGTCTATGACACTGGTTGTAGTGCCGCAGAGGTGTTCGAGCAAGGTCGTCGCTACAATGCGCCAATACTCAAGCAAGATCCAGTTGCTGTAAGGCTGGATGGACCTTTGGTGACCGGTCACTGGTAAAGGTCTATGAATTTTTCAACCCAGCGAAGAGCAAATTTGAAAATATAAATGGTATATTCTTTGTGTTCCGCCGGGACTCGAACCCACAACCTTCCCATTCAGAGTCCGCAGTGTTACCACTGAGCTACGGACCGGTCAACATATTTTACCATTATAACCAGTCACCTTAGCCTAAATATAACTGAAACATGTTTACAAGAGCCGGTTTTAGCCTGGTATCATTCGTTTAGTCATCCACCTCAAGTCAATTAGGCTTTAAGTCTAACCATACGATTTTCCGGCGAGGGTAAATACCTCTCGGAGATTCTCCGGATCGCCCGGAGCGCCGATAAGGCAGAGTTTTAATTCAATCAGGCTAGGCTAGGGGGGGGGGGGGTATCGATTGAAGGATGGAGGAGCTTGCCAATACCTAACTAACGCACAAATCTGGGTTCGTCATGAGAAGGATATACATTCTAAGAAGGCGTAGGAAGGTGAAAAATTATTTATTTACCAACAATAATTATATTTCTTCATTTGATTTATCTGTTCCTTGACTTATAGATTGGCACGAGGCTGACCACACATGCTGTAAAACACTTGGCCAATGTCACCCCTGTTTCAAGGAAAGTCGGCAAGAGTTGCAGGGCTTCTGTTCATTTGAGATTGGGTTTTTATATTGTACATAGGTCCACATGCGGCATGTGTTAGCACGAAATTATACATGTCTGCTTGTGGGAATGCGTTTATCTTTGCAGCTTAGATTTAGATTAAGATTTCTTGACTTATGGGCTGGTATGAGGCTAAATGTCAAATGAGAATAAAGCCTGCAACTCTTGCCGGGGAGACAGGGGTGTATATCAATACAATTTCAACATAAACAAGAACTAACATCTTACTTAGTATTCGACAGCGCTTAGGCAGTATAACTCATATGTGAAAATAAAAACTATGTGTTTTTTTAAATAAAAAAAGTTTTTTAATTATGAAATTAAAATAAATCTCTCTGAATAACAATGACCGTATAAAATTATGATGATGATTCCTTGACTTATAGGTTGGTATGAGGCTGACCACATATTCTGTAAAAAATGGTTCACTTTGCCAATAATAATAATAATATTAGGATGATTTATTTGGTGAGCGCTGTTTTTGTGTGTATCACACCTCAAGAGCCCAATCTCACCCATGTTTCAGGGAAGGTCGTCAAAAGCTGCAGGGCTTATGTTCATTGGAGGTCTGGATTTTAATTTGTAAGTACACACGCTGCATGTGTAAGCGCAAACTTTCATGCGTCTGTTTGTGGGCATGCGTTCAATATGAAGCCTTAATTTTTATATATCTTTACAATAAACATTATACATATTAATGTGTTCTTAAAAAGCGATGAAAGAGAGACGAATAGTGAGATGGAGCAGATCCAGGAGACGATTTAGAAGAGGATAAAAGGAAAACAACTTTGTTTTACGATTACTTGAGTATATATTATATTTTATACCACAACCGGTTTCGCAAACATCCGTTTGCATCATCAGGTGGATAAATTAAGTATTAATTTATCCACTTGATGATGCGAACGGATGTTTGCGAAACCGTGGTATAAATATAATATATACTCAAGTAATCGTAAAACAAAGTTGTTTTTCTTTTATCCTTAATGATGAACGATTACAAAGTTAATGCCTCTACAATCAATAAGATTTAGAAAAGACTTACAACGTGCATATGCAGAAGGAATGTGGAAGGGAATAGAGGAAAAGGAAGACCGACAATAGTATGGCTGGATCAGATTGGTGAAACCTTCGTTACACTACTTTGTATAAAACAAAGCTCTCTGAATAACAATGATGATGATGGTGATAATTAGATATAGCACCGTTTCGTAAAGATTGTCACTCCAAAGGCGCGTATATTGATTAACTAAATAAACTGTAGGTACTTAGAAATAAGCTTCGACTTAAAGTCGATATCATCATGAGATTTTCTATTGATATTTATGCAAGATTTTGAAATGAAAATTGACTCTGAATTTTGATGAAAATTCTGGAAAAACCGCGAAAACCGCGTAGACCAAGCTTAATGCCAGCTAATATTGTTCTAGCCTGATCATATACACCACCAAAACTTAAGTAAGAGTTTAACACTACGCTAAGCACTTTTATAAAATATCCCATTCGTTATACAAATATTTGTAACCGTTCTATAATCTATAATTATAATCTTAGTTACAAGGATATATTCATTCAAAGCTCTCAGATGTATGCCCACAAACAAACACGTGTAGTTCGCGCTTACAAATGCTGATTGTGTACTTACAAATAAAATCCAAACCTCAAATGAACATAAGCCCTGCAACTCTTGCCGACATTCCCTGAAACAGGGGTGACATTGGCAAAGTGAACCATTTTTACAGTATGGGTGGTCAACCTCATACCAACCTATAAGTCAAGGAATGCGAGTAATAAATAACATATAAGTATAAGAAAACAACAAAACCTTAAAAATAAATCTATACAAAAAAAGTCAAAAATGTCTTATGCAAAAAATGTAGCAAGCCAATAAACCAACATTACAAATCAGCATTGCAGATTAGCCGTATATAACCGTTCATTGAATTTAATAAATGTTTCAACCAAGCAAAGAGCACATTTGAAAATATAAATATGTTTTTTTCCGCTCCATGGAATCGAACTCGTGACCTTTCGATTACGAGTCAGTAGCGTTAATCATTTAAAACAATTACCATGAAATCTTCATTTTCCTTTATATACATAGCCCCCCTAACGAGTGATATAGTTTTTTTCACACGACTTATAGGTTGGTATACGTCTGACACCCAAGCTGTTAAAAATGGTTCACTTTGCCAATTTCACCCCTGTTTCAAGGAAGGACGGCAAGTGTTGCAGGGCTTATGTTCATTTGAGATGTATTCTTATAATGTAGGTCCACATGCGGCATGTGTTAGCGCGAAATTATACATATCTGTTTGTGGGAATGCACTTAATATAAATTTTAAATGATATATATCCTTGCAGCTTAGATTAGATAAGATTAGATTAGATTAGACGCATGCTGTAGAAAATGGTTCACTTTGCCAATTTCACCCCTGTTTCAGGGAAGGACAGCACATGTTGCAGGGTGTATGTCCATTTGAGATTTGAGTTTTTTATGCTGTCGGTACGTGTGCAAGCGCGAACGTGTACGTGTCTGCTTGTGACTATGCATTATAATGTGAATCCCCAATATTATATATTTTTGCAACATAGATAAGATTAGATTAGAGGAGAGTTTGTTTTATATCTAGTAATGTTACACACTTGTTGTTACAGCTTAGTATTACTCACACAAGTGGGCTTTCTGAATACAATCCAGATAGTTTCTCCGCTTAGCACTGTGGGTGTAACCGACCACACGCCTAACTAGCTCATCCTGTTAAACAAAATTAATAGCTACAATATTTTGAAGTGTGAAAGTCTGTCCATACATTACGTAACGTCTCTGTGGGGATGTGTAATGACACAAGCAATCTTAGAACTTAGCTTAAATAGCTTAACTTTTTAACGCAAAGTGCTAAACCATGAAAATTTAATCATAATTATAAACGCCGCTTAGTCGGGATTTTAGCTTTGAAATACGGCTAGGAGAGCTTGCTTTATTCGCGCGAAAATTCAGTAATATAATAACTGTACTTATAATTGCGCTATGGAAAACCTTTCTTGTAATCAATACCCTTTGTTTCTTCATTGTAGAAGACACACGTCTCCCGAAGACGTCGGATATGACTCCGAAAGTAAAGTAACGTAAAGAAAATTGTTCTTCTCTTTACACAAGGTTAGTAACATTTAAGTAAAGCAACATTGGGCGCGGACAGTATTTGGATGGGTAGCCGCTCAGGTACACCGCGTGTCGTTGGCATCTTGGACCGGTCCGTAGTCCGTAGTGGCAACACTTCGGACTCGTAAATGGAAGATTGTGCATTCGGATCCCGGCGGAGCACAAAAATATACCATTTATATTTCGAATGTGCTCTTCGCTGGGTTGAAAAATTCATAAACCTTTACCAAAGACCGGTCACTGAAAGGTCCATCCAACCTTACAACAACTGGGTCTTGCTTGAGAATCGGCGCTTTCTACAGTGACGGCCAAGCTCGCAGAGGGCTCTTGAGGTGTGATACACACAAAAACAGCGCTCACCAAATAAATCATCCTAATATTATTATTTATTATTAGTAACATCCGTTATTTTCATTCCAAAAAATGTCTAACGACCGTAATCATAACTTAAAATCTTTAATCTTCTTTAAGTTGCATTGGGGATTCACATTATATGCATTCTCACAAGCAGACGCGTAAAAGGTCGCGCTTGCACATGCCGCATGTGAACCTACAACATGAAAACCCAAATCTCAAATGGACAAACACCCTGCAACTCTTGCCGTCCTTCCTTGAAACAGGGGTGACATTGGCAAAGTGAACAATTTTTACAGCATGGGTGGTCAGCCTCATACCAACCTATAAGTGAAGCAAAACAAATAATAAATAACATGTAAGTATATTAAAACAACAAAACCTTAAAAAGAAATTTATACAAAAAAAGTCAATAATTCCCTATATAAAAAATGTAACATAAATGAATAAGCCAACATTGCAGATTAATTTATAATCTATGATGATCTGTAATCTTAGTTGCAAGTGAGTGTGCTTTTCTTTATCTGAAAGTATCATTCTGCCAGTTAATAATACCATTGATAATATTCCCAGTGAAAATAAAACTGAGAAGTATTGAAAATTGTATTTCGTAAATCTAAATCCCCTTTCACATGTTCACGGTTCACGGGAGGTTTTTTTGACCCATGCGAGTTGCAATTCCGAGTTGCAAGTTGGTCAATGGGTGATTTTTGGTGGGTTGGTTTTAATATTCTTGCAACTTAGATTGTACCTAAAGATTACCTCAAGTTTTTCAACCAGGAAGAAGAAACTTTGTTCACCAAATATTTCTGTCAAAGATTGTACAACTATTTTATGATATGAAAGAGAAAACACTCAACAAAAAAACTATTTCTCATCTTTTGTGTGTGGTTTTTTTCTTGGTATATCTTTCCAGTCGCATACAAAGAAAACTCGCTGGGGTGATTAATTGACTTAACTTTCGTTCCGCGTAACTTTCGAAGTATCAAGTATCACGTTTAAACTTTACATCAGCGTTTAAAAAAAATTAACAGAAACTAACTGACGCTCTCTTCGTTTCTGAATATCTTTTTGGTAAACGGTATGGTTGAGTCAGAAAGCATTGCTGTATACTTGGTGTAGAGCAGGGATGTTATGGATATCTTTATACGCATCCAATCTAATCTAATCTAATCTAATCTAATCTAAGCTGCAAAGATATACATCATTTAAGATTTATATTAAATGCATTCCCACAAGCAGACATGTATAATTTCGCGCTAACACATGCCGCATGTGGACCTACAATATAAAAACCCAATCTCAAATGAACATAAGCCCTGCAACTCTTGCCGTCCTTCTCTGAAACAGGGGTGACATTGGCAAAGTGAACCAATTTTTTATATTATAGGTGGTCAGCCGCATAACAACCTATAAGTCAAGGAACATACATGACAAATTACATTTTTTTAAATCAATTAATAACAATATATACATGTACATAAAAAACTAAATCATAAAAACCAATTTCACTTTAACAAACCCTAGCCGCCAACATCACAGATCAACCGCCATTTCTTTCTATCCTTGCATACTTCTTTCATTTCCTCCAGAGTCATAACCTTCTTCATACAAGCTCTTCTTTTATTATGACTCTGGATATTCCATTCATTCGCAATTTCGGATATTTGGTCCATCCATACCTTTCTCGGTCTTCCTCTACCACGACATCCATCTATTCTACCAACATATACTTTCTTCGTCAGTCTTTCCTCATTCATTCTCTCCATATGCCCAAACCATCTTAACAAACTTCTTTTAATCTTCACTTTCACACTTTCTTTTGCACCACATTCTTTTCTTACAAAATCAAAATCCAAAACTATCAGATATCTGAAAAAAAAACGTATCTATAACCGAAACCAAAATAAAAGTTTCGCATAGTTTCGGATAATGGTGGAACCTAAAGGAAACACGCTTTGACAAGTTCTCGCCCGTTGACTTTCAACAAACAAACTTTCAACAAACAAGTAAAAACTAAAAACCACAGATAGACCGATCCGTAGTCCAGTGGTAACACTTCGGACTCTGAATGGAAGATTGGAGGTTCGAATCCCAGCGAGACCCAGTTGCTGTAAGGCTGGATGGACCTTTTGGTGACCGGTCATTGGTAAAGGTTTATGAATTTTTCAACCCAGCGAAGAGAAAATTTGAAAATATAAATGGTATATTTTTGTGCTCCGCTGGGATTCGAACCCACAATCTTCCATTCAGAGTCCGAAGTGTTGCCACTGAACAACGGACCGGTCACTGACTGATTGTAAAATTAATCGAAAGTGTTAAATTATAATTAAAAAATATTTTCTTATTCTTCTTTTGCAATTGCTTAAAAATCTGATATAATTATAATCAATATCCATATATGTAACCGAAATAATGTAATTGCAGTATCCATATTCAGATCCATATCCGAAACTTCATATCCATATTATTTCTGGCGTAGACTCTACGCTACGGTCCTCTACGCCGTAGACGACCGTAGCAAGAACTATCGGCTTCAATAAATTCCGATAGATTAAAAAAGTAATCTATTCAACAGGAAAACTTCTTCGTTCTTATTTTTTTCACTATCCAGGTATCATATTCTTCTTTTTTCCGCGAAGAAATTGGAGTATTGCATGATATGAGCTACTTCTGTATTTTCTTCGTTTTTTATTGATAAAACTTGATATTTTGTAAGTACAGTGAAACCTAAATATAACGGACCTGTTTTTAACGAACTTTGTATGTCTTTCATCTATAATCTAAGTTGCAAGGATGTTTACATTTAGAGCTCATATCAAATGCATGCCCACAAACAGACACGTGTAAGTTCGCGCTTACAAATGCTGACTGTGTACTTTCACATAAAATCCCAGCAAATATCCACAAATCACAGTAAATACCGACTTTCTAAAATCTAAATCTAATCTAAGTTGAAAAGATTTGTAACATTAATCACATTATATGCATTTTCACAGACAGACATGCATAATTTTGCGCTTAAACATGCAGCATGTCCACTTACAATATAAAAACCCAAATCTCAAATGAACATACACCCTGCAACTCTTGCCGACCTTACCTGAAACAGGGGTAACACTGGCAAAGTGAACCATTTCTTACAGCATACGTACTTAGCCGCATACCAACCTATGAGTCAAGGAACATATTACAAAATTCCATTTCCAACTTAGATTATAATAATAATAATCTATAATCTAAGTTGCAAGGATATATTCATTTAAAGCTCTCAGATGTATGCCCACAAACCAACAAGTGTAGTTCGCGCTTACAAATGCTGAATGTGTACTTACAAATAAAATCCAAACCTCAAATGAACATAAGCCCCACAACTTTTGCCGACCTTCCCTGAAACAGGGGTGACATTGGCAAAGTGAACCATTTTTTACAGTATGGGTGGTCAGCCTCATACCAACCTATAAGTCAAGGAATATGAATAATAAATTACATTTAAATATAAAAAAGAACAAAACCTTACAAAGAAATCTATACAAAAAAAGTCAAAAATTTCCTGTGCAAAAAATGTAGCAAATGAATACACCAACATTAGAAATCAACATTGCAGATTAGCCGCCACTTCTTCCTGTCCTTGCATACTTCTTTCATTTCATCCAGAGTCATAACCTTTTTCATACAAGTCCTCCTTTTATTATGACTCTGGATATCCCAGTCATTCGCTATTTCAGAGATTTGATCCTTCCATACTTTTCTCGGTCTTCCTCTACCACGACATCCATCTATTCTAGCAACATATACTTTCTTCGTCAATCTTTCATCACTCATTCTCTCCAAATGCCCGAACCATCTTAACATACTTCTTTTAATCTTCACTTTCACACTTTCCCTTACACCACATTCTTCTCTTACAAAATCATTCCTCACCCTACATTATATAATTACAGGAATACGGACTTAATACCATTCATCACACAATCTCAATTTTTCGCAAAAACAAAAGTTTTAGAACTATTTTTTGCCTTACAGATTTCGTAAGTTAGTTGGTAATACGTATTCAGGATGGCTATTTTTCTCCCAGTTGCATCTGAAAGCTGAAACTATTCTGGCTGAAATTTTTACCAAGATTCAGTCGGCCAACTTTTTTCCAATAATCCCATTCAGAAGCGATTTCAATTGAAATCCCTCCATTTTTATATTAATCACAGTCTATAATAAATCTACATAATTGCGAATCTTTACTTCACTGAAAAAAAAATCCGTAGCTTTTCAATACTTTCCTTTCAAATGGGACTAGGAGTATTTTAGAATTTGAAATATTTTTCTCGGTGAACAAACGTCAGTCTCGTATGGGGACTGCAGTCTTTAGCAACCAATTAATAATAGAAAAAATATTTTTTTTGTTTTATAAATTCAATAGGAAACAATACTTTTGTTTTTATTTTTTGCTCAAAGGTTTTCGCCGCCATCTTTATATCGTTTTTTCAAAACAAAAATTCAGAGACAAAATTTTATAAAAATATATTATTCAAAACCTATTATTGTTAGATAAATTTAATTATTGTTTAATATTTTCAATAAAATAAAACCTTACACATGTCATTTTATTTTATTACAAATGTTAAAAAAGAATTAAATATACCTAACATAAACACATTTTGAATCTTATATTTGTACATGAATTTTTGTTTTGAAACAAAAATTGTTTTGAAAATTAATGTATCAAAATTTTTGTAACAATTATGCTCCTGGAGATATTAGGCGAACCTTATTAGGCGAAAACATTTGAGCAAAATCATAAATAAAAGTGAATTAAAACTTTGTTTTTCCTATTGAATTTATATAAAAAGTACAATGGACTTTCACTGCTTTAACAGAAATACCCTTAAAAATATAATTTTTTGGAAATTTAAAATTACATCCATTAATTTTTCCTTCTGCAAAACTATTAGTATTTACATATATAATATAATATTTAGAACGCTACATCTACATTTTTATTTTCTTTCAGAGAGCTTCAAACTGATTACTTTATTTTTAATTTATTTTTTAATTACCTCCAATTACTCACAGAGCAAGAAAAAAAGCCAAGTGAACCGTTTTATAGTTTCTCCCTGAAACGAATTTCAAAAATATACTTACAAAAAGCTATATATTAAAGGTACCTTTACCAAAAGCCCATCAAACCAATTGGGTCTTGCTTGATCTTTCTGTAACCTGGACGTGGCCATGATCACACGCGCTCATCACATAAATCGTATTTTTTTACAGACCGGTTAATGAATCTTCGAAAAAATGTGTATGAGACTGCCGTCCTTACCAGCCAGTGACAAAATATTTGTATGCCTTTTAACTAGCAGCCAAGCTGGTTGACGACTGTTACTGGAGCTCTGTCACCATTCCGCTAGGGGTGGCCAGAGCTTCTGCAGAGTTGCCTCCATTTCTTCCTATCCTTACATACCTCTTTCAATTCATTCATATCCATCACCTTTTTCATGCATTTTCTTCTTTTCCGCTCGCTTTGCATATTCCATTCTTTCACAATCTCCTCAATCTGATCACTCCATACTTTTCTCGGTCGTCCCTTACCTCTTTTTCCATTCCTCTACCACAATTTTGTCTATGCCAATTCACGACCGGACTAATGGATCTCCAAAAAAAAATGTATGTACCAGTGACGAAGGGTGCCATACAAGCCGATTCCCATCAGTTTCCCGTTTAAAATGAGGCAGAAATGATAATAAAGTAGACTGCTTGGTTTCAACGGGGAAAAAATACGTATTGTTTCTTTGGTTGTAAATGTATTTTTTTTTACTTTGTGCCTATATATTTTAACTACTTTTTTCCATCATTTTAAAAGGGAAACCGATGGGAACCGGCTTGTATGGCCGGCTTCGTATTACAAACTATGTACTACTATGCATTCTTTTTTTGGGGGCTAAATGAAATACATGTATTTGATTACTTTCTAAGGGACTATTTAAAATACCTTTTTCTGATCGCAAACACCCGCTGGTTCTCTCTCCCTGCCGTGGGCGGCTCTCTAAGAGTGGTCTTTTGGAAGCGTAATATGGACCCTCGCAAAGAAACCACTTAATTTCGCAATCAAGGCTGGAATATTTACCTCGACTATTTGTTCTTTCTCCCAACCGCTTAGCACAGTGGTTCCCAATTCACTCACAATATCACGTACAATCCTTATACATAGGTCATGATCAGATAAGAATACAGTAAAAGTTTTAAAAAAATTAAAGGTATAAGTGTCATTCGGTATAAACTAAGTCAGATAGGTAAAACAATTCAGTGAAATAATATTATAATCAGATTTTCACAGTTCCATACAAAATATAATCTAATCTAAGTTGCAAAGATATGTTACATTGGAGATTCATATTAAATGCATTCCCACAAGCAGACACGCATAATTTCGCGCTCACACATGCCGCATGTGGACCTACAATATAAAAGCCCAATCTCAAATGAACATAAGCCCTGCAACTCTTGCCGACCTTTCCTGAAACAGGGGCGACATTAGCAAAGTGAACCATTTTTTACAGTATGGGTGGTCAGCATCACACCAACCTATAAGTCAAGGAACTAATTAATTAACCAAGGAGAATAATTCATTAAATAAACAATAATGAATTATTATTTGTTGATATTAATACCTATTCCTGGCCAGGCAGAATAGGTTGGTGAATTGCACGCCGCTTCACAAATCTATTTTTTTTTAATGTTGGGAATCCGTGTGTGCTGAAAAAAAAGAGGTGATTTTTCGGGAATCGGGAGCCGAAAGTAAAAGAGCACATGCGGACGGGTCCGGAATAAAATGAAACTTATGCCGGCACACACATATGCGTGCGGGCACATATGTGCATACATGTACACTGGCACATATGTGCATACATGTACACCGGCACATTATGTACATGAGCACACATGTAATACCGGCCTGAGTACACAATCGCCCGGGGGGATTACAGTCGACGAAAAGATGAAGCAACTCCGGGGGACGTCCCGAATACCGATACTATTGATTATCCCGGTATTGTAAGTTGGTATTCATTCAGACTCAAAACTCCGTATTCACGAATCCGACTTACTTACCTAAGTTATGCTTATATTGGTGTTTAGTCTATCTGTCGTGGACTTAAAACTCCGTATTCACAAATCCTACTAACTTACATTAGGTCTCACTAGCGCTTAGATTGGTGTTCAGTATGTCTGTGGTGGACTGAAAACTCCGTATTCACGAATCCAACTTACTTACCTAAGTTACGCTTATATTGGTGTTTAGTCTGTCTGTCGTGGACTTAAATACTAACTTAAGCTCACTAGTACACTTACCTCAGTATTTACAAATCCTAACTTTCGCGCTTACACATGTATGTGTGCTTGAAAAATAAAACAACTCCACATGAACATAAACCTTGCAATTTCTGCTTATATTGACAAAAACCTCCCCCAGTTCTTGTTTATCGTATACGCCAATCTTGTTAAATATGACTTCTTCCTGCAGTTGTCTTAAGAATCAAATTCTACACAATCTGAGCTAAGGAAAACCGTAAAATTCGATAATGTGCGAGTTCTTTTCAATATTTTTTAAATAAATTTCTTGTTTTCCTAAGACACATTGGTCCAGTACACATGCAAACATTGCTCATGTAAAATTTTCTCAATGGCGTTTAGGATAAACAAGAACTAAGGCAGCGAAAAGTGAACCAAGTTTTACAGCATGGGGGGTCAGTCTCATACAGCACAAAAAAATGTTAACAATTTACAAATCTAATCTAATCTAATCTAAGTTGCAAAGATATGTTACATTGGAGATTCACATTACATGCATTCTCACAACCAGACACGTACAAGTTCGCGCTTGCACATGCCTCATGTGAACCTACAACATAAAAACCAAATCTCAAATGGACATACACCCTGCAACTCTTGCCGTCCTTCCCTGAGACAGGGGTGACATTGGCAAAGTGAACCATTTTTACAGCATGGGTGGTCAGCCGTCACAAATGAAAACATAAAAACGACTTAAAATTTAATTTATAATTAAATAGCTGCCATCACTGCTAATCAACCGCCATTTATTTCAGTCCTTCCATTCTTTTTTCTCATTGACATTTTCTCCTTTTTTTAAGACTCTGAATGTACAATATTGGTTAAAACTTGATGAAAGCAATCAAGTCTGTGATGAATCATTCTAAAAACCATCTTGAAGGTCAAATAATTGGTAATGAATAAAGATAACATAAAGTATGAATAGCATATATGTACGAGTACAGAGTATCGCTAATTTTATCAACCCACCCCACCTCCTCAACCCTATTGTATCGTTTTCTTGTTTTTCGTTAATGATTCATCCAGCTCCCTCAGAGCAATCATTCTGTTTGTATACACAAGGATGTAATGAAATTTCAGCCGAGGATATCCATCTTTCTGAATTTATTAAACAATCACCGTATCTTTTTTTCCGTGCCGATATTTTTCGGTTTCTTTTATGGTTTTTTTTGTGCGAAGAAATTATGAACAAAACAAAATCAAGCACAGAGCTGTTATTGTAACAATTGAGTTTTCTTAACTAACTCAAGTCAACGCTAACGCTACAGCCTAGAACTTATATATATTATTATTTTCTTATCTAAGTTGCAAAGATATGTAACATGTAACAACGACGATACCATGTTGAAAGCCCCATCTCTCATCAGATCACCGAAGTTAAGCAACAATGGGCGCGGATGCTACCTGGATGGGTGACCGCTCAGGTACACCGCGTGTTGTTGGCATTTCTTGGAACGGTCCGTGGTCCAGTGGCAACACTTCAGACTCGTAAATGGAAGGTTGAGGATTCGAACCCCCGCGGAGCACAAAAAATGTACCAATTTATATTTCCAAAATGTGCTCTTCGCTGGGTTGAAGAATTCATAGACCTTTACCAAAGACCGGTCACTGAAAGGTCCATCCAACCTCACAACAACTGGGTCGTGCTTGAGAATTGGCGCTTTCTACAGCGACGACTAAGAAATGAGTACCAGCCCCCTCAGGAGCTGGAAAAACCCAACTTCCTCTGAAGTGGCTGGCCTGAAGGTCCGGCTCCATCTAATTTAAAATGAACATAAACCCTGCAACTCTTGCCGACCTTCCCTGAAACAGGGGTGACATTGGCAAAGTGAACCATTTTTTACAAAATGGGTGGTCAGCCTCATACCAACCTATAAGTCAAGGAATATAAGCAATCAATTACATTTGATAAATAAACACTAAACAATTAAACAGTAAAAATTTAAACCTACCAAACATATTCTATAAAAAATATAAAAAAATGTATAAAAGCCCAGCATTACAGATCAAATGCCATTTCTTTCGATCCTTGCATATTTCTTTCATTTCATCCAGAGTCATAACCTTTTAATTTGGTCCATCCATACCTTTCTCGGTCTTCCATCATTTGTAAAAATAAATAGGTTCACTTTCCACATGCTACCCATTCGAGGTGAACGCAGCAATAAGTTACACGATATGTGCAGTAAGTATACTCGCGTTTTTTTTACAATATTCACAAATGTCTTTCGTAAATTTTCAACAGAATAAACATTTTTTTCTCAGTACTTATTTTTGATAACGTCGAAATGGGCGGCCGCATAATTTTCAGGATGAAAAAGGTTTTACAAAAACAGTACAAAATGAGTACGAACCATAACATTTTAACGGGAGAATTAAAATGTACGCAGTGTGTATTGTCCGTACGGTGAAATTTCGGATACACAGGAGTATCAGTACCTACCTATCATACAATATATAGTATTTTTTTACATTTGTTTTTCATTACACGAGAGTCAGTAGCGACTGTTGAAAAAAATAATATAAATGCTCCAATAGAAGTATTTTTATGTAAAAAGCAAATACTTATAAATATTTAGGTAGGTAGATATAACATTTATGGCTGATAAGAGTGTATATAAGTAGGATTAATTATTATAAGTACCTAGGATAAAGTGATATTTAAATTTATGTACTGTTAGCTTTTAGAAGACCATCATTCTGGAAGGTTCCAGCAAAATTGGTTTCTAGTAACTACTATTTTTGGAGTATAAAGGACTGCAAGCGGCTTGCGGGATAGAGTCTATATACGACAGTCTTCTTCT
This sequence comes from Agapetus fuscipes, assembly GCA_951799405.1. Classification (NCBI taxonomy): domain Eukaryota; kingdom Metazoa; phylum Arthropoda; class Insecta; order Trichoptera; family Glossosomatidae; genus Agapetus; species Agapetus fuscipes. The sequence goes on from OX637358.1 coordinate 13,610,812, forward strand.
GAACACGAAAGATAGTGAAAGTGAACCAACTGTGAAATAAATGTAAATTGCTAAACCATAAATGTGAATTGTTAAAAATAAATTTAAATAAATCTAAGTTTAAAATAAAAATCCTGTAAAGAAGACCAGTTTTTTTAATTTGAAGACTATTTGAACCCTAAAAACACAACAGTATTTTATAGAATGAAAAAAAAACGGATTTTACTGACCGTGCAAAAGAGAAGAACGATTTTCTCTACGTTTCGTTGGAGTCAGATCCGACGTCCTCAGGAGCGTGTCTCTTCTACAAAGAATAACCACGAACTGTTGAATTATTGTTGTTTGATCGTGGCCGAAGGTTGTAGGTACTTTTATTAACCTTCGGTGATGCATTCATAGATGTCAGGTCAGTAAAAACCGTTTTTTTTTTCATTCTATAAAATGTCTAACGACCGTAATCATAATTTAAAATCTTTAACAACAGTTTTATTCAAATTTAAGAATTTTTTTAGAAATTTTTCATCTTTGACTTTCGTAGGCGTATCGTACAAGGCTGTGAATTCCAGAAACGTGCAGTGGAGTAGAGGCAAGCACTTGTCAAATTCTATAAATCATGACTTATAGGTTGGTATGAGGCTGACCACCCATACTGTAAACAATGGTTCACTTTGCCAATGTCACCCCTTTCTCAGGGAAGGACGGCAAGAGTTGCAGGGCTTAAGTTCATTTGAGATTTGGTTTTTATGTTACAAATTGACTTCAAAATTATAAAGTATCGGTTTCCAAGGCAGGACACTCGAGTGGATAACAAGCTATCTATATCAAAGACCTCAAGTTGTCAAAATAAATGAGGTGTACAGCCAAATAGAAACTAGTAATTTCGGAATACCACAGGGCACAGTATTAGGCCCTTTATTATTTATATATATGTCAATGATGTATTTACACTGAAACTAAACGGAAAAATAATATCCTATGCCGATGATACAGTTATTATCATCGAAGATACAAATTGGAATCTATAATCTATAATCTAAGTTGCAAAGATATATTCATTTAAAGCTCTCAGATGTATGCCCACAAACCAACAAGTGTAGTTCGCGCTTACAAATGCTGAATGTGTACTAACAAATAAAATCCAAACCTCAAATGAACATAAGCCCCACAACTTTTGCCGACCTTCCCTGAAACAGGGGTGACATTGGCAAAGTGAACCATTTTTTACAGTATGGGTGGTCAGCCTCATACCAACCTATAAGTCAAGGAATATGAATAATAAATTACATTTAAATATAAAAAAGAACAAAACCTTACAAAGAAATCTATACAAAAAAAGTCAAAAATTTCCTATGCAAAAAATGTAGCAAATGAATACACCAACATTAGAAATCAACATTGCAGATTAGCCGCCACTTCTACCTGTCCTTGCATACTTCTTTCATTTCATCCAGAGTCATAACCTTTTTCATACAAGTCCTCCTTTTATTATGACTCTGGATATCCCATTCATTCGCTATTTCAGAGATTTGATCCTTCCATACTTTTCTCGGTCTTCCTCTACCACGACATCTATCTATTCTAGCAACATATACTTTCTTCGTCAATCTTTCATCACTCATTCTCTCCAAGTGCCCGAACCATCAATAAACCAGGAATAGTGTCAGCAATAAAGCAAATGTTGACATTGACAATTTAAAGCACTGGTTCGACGTGAATTTGTTAACACTCAACAGCGAAAAAACTTATTCTCTTCTTATTCTGTTCTCTATTAATGAAAATAAATTAAATCTAAATTTAAACGTATTTATTCATCAACAAAATAAATGTAATAAAACGAATTGTAATCTAACCTGCTCAATACTAAAGCAAACAGATACTACAAGATATTTAGGCGTTGACATAGATAGTAAATTAAAATGGAAGGAACATACTAGTAAACTGATAAAACGAATCAGAAAATGCATATACATATTTATAAGACTTAGAAATATACTCGGAATAGATAACTTAAGAAGAGTCTACTACGCAATTGTGCAATCTATATTACAGTACGGTATTATAGGATGGGGAGGGTCATACTTAAACACATTAAACCCTGTAAAAATAATTCAAAAATTAATCATTAAGATAATATTAAAAAAACCATCGAATTACCCGACTGAATTAGTATTTAAAATATTTAAAGTTCCCTCAGTAGATATCATTTTAAAAAAAAACGCCATATTGCAAATATTAAAGGAAAAACAACAATTAAAATTAGAAACAAATCATTCAACAAGATACAAACATAACCTCAAAATGTCAAAATTTGACACAAAACATTATCAAAATAGCTTCATTTATGTTGGTGTAACAAACTTCAATAAATTACCGACTGAACTAAAAAATATAAAAGATTATCATGTATTTAAAAATAAACTTAAAAAACATTTCGAAAAATATTAGATTTGTATACCACTTGATATTATTGCCTGTGCCTTGTATTGTTTTTTGTCATTAGTAGACCTCTATAAATCATATGTATGTATGTTTTTATTTTATTATACTTTGGTACCTACTTGCCTATATTATCTATGTTTATATATTTGCTTTTGTTTATTATACAGTTTTTCTTATTTTAATTTGATTTCCTCACATATCAGATCTCTTCACACTGAAAAATACACATCATAAGTATTTGACTTAAGTGTATGAAGTAACTTAAATAAATTTCTAGTTTATAACTTAAATATATAAAATAACTGAAATAAATTTGTTATTACTATTGACTAAATTAATTGTGAATCCCTCACCACACACAAGAGCTTTGACTCTTTTTGGTGAGGTATAGCATATAAAACAATTGAATATTATGTAATTGAAATAAGTTTAAAAAAAAAATGTAATTTATGTACTTAAAATGTCTTATATTAAATAAAAAAAAAAAAAAAAAAAATGTTGTAGGTTCACATGCGGCATGTGCAAGCGCGAACTTGTACGTGCCTGGTTGTGAAAATGCATGTAATGTGAATTCCAATGTAACATACATCTTTGCAACTTAGATTATATATTATTAGATTATAAGAGTTGCAGGGTGTTCATTTGAGATTGGGTTTTTCATAATGTAGGTCCACATGCGGCGTGTGTGAGCGCGAAATTATGCGTGTCTGCTTGTGGGAATCATTTAATATGAATCTCAAATGATACATATCTTTGCAGCTTAAATTTAGATTTAGATGTCTACAGAGTGAGTCATGAAAGACTCGCATACATCGTAGTTTTATGTTGTAGGTTCACATGAGGCATATGCAAGCGTGAACTTATACTTGTCTGCTTGTAAGCATGCATATAACGTGAATCACCAATGTTATATATCTTTGCAACTTAGATTAGATTACATTAGATTAGATTACACATTGAAGAGTCAAGAAGATGAAGGACTTTTTCTGATGTCTGTACATTAATAATAATAATGTTAGGATGATTTATTTGGTGAGCGGTATTTTTGTGCGTATCACACCTCAAGAGCCCTCTGTAAACTTGGTCGTCGCTGTAGAAAGCGTCAATTCTCAAGCAACACCCAGTTGCTGTGTGGCTGGATGGACCTTTAGTGACCTGTCTTTGGTAAGCGGTTTATGAATTTTTCAACCCAGCGAAGAGCATATTTTGAAATATAAATGGGATTTTTTTTTTGCTCCGTCGAGATACTAACCGACAAAATTCCATTTACTAGTCCAAAGTGTTGCCACTGGACTACGGATAAACAAATCGCTGCCTTAATTCTTGTTTATCGTATACGCCATTGAGAAAAATTTACATGAGCAATGTTTGCATGTGTACTGGACCAATGTGTCTTATGAAAACAAGAAATTTATTTTAAAAATATTTAAAAGAACTCTCACATTATCGAGTTTTACGGTTTTTCTTAGCTCAGATAGTGAAGAATTTGATTCATTAGACAACTGCATGAAAAAGTCATATATGACAAGATTGGCGTGTACGATAAACAAGAACTGGGGGAGCGAAATGTACAAGTGGGAATGCAAATACGAGACCGCAGCCAGGATATAAGCGTGAAGTTATGGGGATGCTTGGACAGTGTCCAATAGGGGTAGAGTGGCATAAAAAATGTTGGAGCTTTTTCATGATAGGGTTGCTTTTTTTCAGATGTTGTTGCTGTTGTAAATTGATGAAGCTTTAAATTATTTTAGCCTCGTGCTTTTAAAAAAAAATGTTGCAATATCTGTGAAATTCGGTAAATATATTCAAATTATCCATTATTTAAGTTCCAATGACCGGTCAGTTCAGTGGTAACACTTCGGACTATGAATGGAAGGTTGTAGGCTCGAATCCCGGCGGAGCACAAAAAAATACATACCATTTATATATTCAAATTTGCTCTTCGCCGGGTTGAAAAATTCATAAACCTTTACCAATGACCGATCACCAAAGGTCCATCCAGCCTTGCAGCGACTGGGTCTTGCTTGAGAATTGGTGCCTTGTAGAGACGACGATCAGGCTCGTAAAAAGGGTTCATAGCTCAATTGGTAGAATGCTTGCATTCCATACCAAGAGCAAGGGTTCGATCTCAAGGTTTACTCAGCCTTCACAAGAAATGAAAACCAGCCCCCCCCCCGGGAACTGGGAACCCCCACTTCAACTGAAAGGGGTTGGTGTGAGGCGGGCCCCCTTACCCGTAAAAATAAATACGTCTCAAATCGCCACATGCGACCCCTTCGGAGATAACGCAGGCGAGAAGTTACACTATAATAATAATTATAATATTATGATGATTTATTTGGTGAGCGCTGTTTTTGTGTATATCACACCTCAAGAGCCCTCTGCGAGCTTGGTCGTCGCTGTAGAAAGCGCCAATTCTCAAGCAAGACCCAGTTGTTGTAAGGTTGGATGGACCTTTCAGTGACCGGTCTTTGGTAAAGGTTTATGAATTTTTCAACGCAGCGAAGAGCACATTCGAAATTTAAATGGTATATTTTTGTGCTCCGCCGGGATCCGAATCCACAACCTTCCATTTACGAGTCCGAAGTGTTGCCACTGAACTACAGACCGGTCCAAGATGCCAACGACACGCGGTGTACCTGAGCGGGCACCCATCCAAGTACTATCCGCGCCCAATGTTGCTTAACTTCGGTGATCTATGGGAACCGGTGCTTTCAACATGGTAACGTCGCGTCGTTGACATATGTGTTGACTATATGTGTAGCTTAGTTGTAAGTTGCAAAGATATACGTATATTGACATTTGACAAGCTTGCAGACGTCTCTTGAGGTGTGATTCACAAATGGACAACTCTAACCAAATAATACATGTTAGTAGTTTTATTATTTAGTTCCTTAACTGAAAGGTTGGTATAAGTTGGTTCGCTTTTTTCGTTTCTTCACTTCGGTTTTTGAGAGAGACGGCAGGAGTTGCAAATTTTATGTTCATGTGATGTTCGGTTTATTTTGCAAGTACACATGCATGTGCTAGCGTGACCTTACATGTGATTGCTTGTGAGCACGCATTAAATGTGAGCCTTAAACATCTTTGTAACATTGTTTTTAGATTAAAGATTGTTTGTCGAAATATTTTGAAACAGAAAATCTGTTCTCCCATTTTTTTAATATTTTGATCAAAATGTTTGTTTAATGATAAAAATAAATGTAAAAAAATAAAGAAGATTTTTTTTTTGGACCTGTAACTTATTTTTCCGAAATGCCTCTCGGATCGGGGCGCTAACGCGTTGGGTTACAATACATATGTTAAAAAGGCATTTAGGGTTGACCTAAAATAAATAAAATAATTAAGAGTAACCGAGATGTGTGACCGTCGTCACCCGAATCTAGTTAGGCCCGTAAAATGGTCATCTGGTTGGGTCTTCCAAATGCTTATTTAATGCCCTATCAAATGCCCTTCTGGTGAAATTTTCCAATTGTTTATCTCTCTTTAATAATAATAATAATTAAATCTTTATTCCAACCCGGGCACGCGGAGAGTGCAATACGTGCCCAGCCATATATAAAAAAACATTAATCGAAAGAAATATATAAAGTAGAAAATAGAAACAGATGACAATAGAAACCAATGAAAATAGAAAAAGAAAACAGATGAGATGAAGATGTGTTGAGGCTGAAAAACTTATGCTAACCGTTTAACAAAAGCATCAAGTGCCTGTTGTGAGCTGATCCATCAAATAAATGTCCATCAAATATGTAGATCCATCAAATACAATATCCATCAAATATGCAAACTCATTTGGTGTCTCAAATGACCTTCTGGATCGGTCTCTCAGATCTGCTGAAATCTTCCAAATGCTCAGCTGGCGGACTCTGCTGAAAATATCTCTTTTGTAAGTGTTTCAACTATACAGTTACTTTTGGTCTCTCAAATGACCATCTGGATTGATCACTCAAATGCCTATCTCGTAAGTTTTGACAGTGTGGTAGTTTTTTGCAAATTCTCATTCATTTTGACCTTCCGAATGTCTTATACGTTTAATTTTTTTGACTTTTCAAATGTCTGTCTAGTTTAATCAGTCAAATTTCCATTTTGTCACTTCATCGGCATGCTCGTCTACTTCAAAAATGTCTATTTTGTAAGGCTTACAAAATATTCATCGCATTGGGTATAAAGAATGGCTACTAAGATCCTGTAAATGCTAGTCTAATTATCAATTCCTTACCAATTCATACACCTTTACCAATGACCGGTCACCAAAGGTCCATCCAGCCTTACAGCAACTGGGTCTTGCTTGAGTAATGGCGCTTTGTAGCGACGACCAAGCTCGTACACCTCTGCGGCACTACAACCAGTGTCATAGACCCCTAGAGTCTTTAGAATCTAGGGAGTCTCCCGCACAGGATTTCTTAAAAAAAAAAAAAAAAAAAATTCCAACTGCCTTTTTTTGTAACACTCGTTTTTCGCATTTTAACGTATCTTCAATTTCTGTTTAAGTCTTCAAAATGCACATCTAATGACGGGTTTCAATTGTCTATTTTGTAGGACCTCTCAAAATTTCGGCTAGTAGATCTCCTCAACTCCTATGGAACGCTCGATTCCAAATGCCTATTTTTTTAGGCCTCCCAATTTCAAAAAAAAATCCATGAATACATCTGAAATGCCCATCTAATGATCAATTCCAAATGCATATTTGGCCAAACCTCTCACATTTCCATCTAATTCTGTACATAGAAATGCTTTTTTAGATCTTGTGACCGATTCCAAGTGCCTATTTTTGTAAGGCCTTCCATATTTCCGCCTGTCGAGCTATCTCTTATTTCTAGGGCCTCCCAAATGCCCATCTCGTTGTCGCAAGGCGCGAACCGGGCATTTAGGCCTCAGGTATGGCATATTAAATAGCGCTCCCCTAACTAATTACACCCACGGAGATATTACCGGAGGAGCTGGGCCTAAATTACTGTGGGCACTTCAGCCGAGCACTCCAAGTATAAGGCATTTCGTTTATACTCAAACCTGGCGTTTTGCCTAAAATCTATAAAAACTAAAACGCACATTAAACGCGTTGTTTTAATATCCATATATTTTTTTGGTAAACGCTGGGATTGCGTGTAAAGGAAAGGTTGTATTTTTGGGTTCCCGGTCGCCTTAATACAAGAACACAAATTCGAATTAAAGCTCACGCGGTGACACATTGCGTTGGGCCGCTAAGTATTTTTTGGTTACATTACAAAAAAAAAGGGGTTTAGAATTTGGGTGTATCTGTACTGTACTGTATCCTGCCGCCGTTTCACTAGGGGTGGCCGGTACCTCCGCAGATTCGCCTCCACTTTTTTCTGTCCTTACAAACCACTTTCATTTCCTCAATATTCATCACCTTTTCCATACATACTCTTCTCTTATTCTCACTCTGCAGGTTCCATTCTTTCGCAATCTCACCTATTTGGTCTAACCATTCATTCCTCGGCCTTCCCCTTCCGCGCTTTCCTCCACAAATTACACTGTCGGTTTTTTTTTCATATGAAATCATTTTGACACGCAAAAGAATTAATAAAAATCACTTACATCTTCTTATTTCTTGACTGATAGGTTGGTATGAGGTTGACCACCCATACTGTAAAAAATGGTTCACTTTGCCAACGTCACCCCTGCTTCAGGGAAGGTCGGCAAGATTTGCAGTGCTTATGTTCATTTGAGATTGTTTTTTTATATTGTAGGTCCACATGCGGCATGTGTAAGCGCGAAATTATGCGTGTCTGCTTGTGGGAACGCATTTAATATGAATCTCAAATGATAGATATCCTTGCAGCTTAGATTTAGAGATTAAGATTTAGATCCTCAATGTTGGCGACTTCATGTAAAACGTTATCGTTTTTCAATTTAAAATGTTAAATCATTATTTTATTTATTTATTATTGTTTTAAAATAGTTTATTAAATACCATTATATTTTTGTTCATTGAGTAAAAAATTGGTATGAGGCTGAGCGCTCATAATAATTTTTTTGGCCTTTTTTTGGTCCTAAAGGTGGTTGTGGCATAAAACCTCGTAAAACAACGTAAAATCGCATTTATAGAAATGCTAAAAAATGCATTTATTTTGTTTAATTCTAGAGCTGTTTTGTGTATAACGATATGATAAAAAATTAAATGTCCATTTTTCTGCAATCTCAAACTTTAAACTGCTCTCCTGAACAATTTAGTTTTTGTCGCTTATTTCCTGGAATCCTTTTAACCGTCGATTTATTTTTGGCATACACACATATTTCTTGCTAAAATTCATTGAATATCACGCGCAATAATTACTAGAAAGTAATATAAAAGTTGTCTTCTTCGTTTGATCTCCCATGTCTTTATATCCCATCGTAACAAAAGCTATACGCGACACAATCCCCACTCCCTACGCGGCAATACGTTTTGGGAGCGACACATTATTGAAATAGTTTTCCCAATACGTCATTACTGTCCGACAGACAAACAAAAAGATATACAAATGATAAAAAAAGACTTACATTTGGACAGGGCTGGCAGAATTAGAGTCGACAAAATTTGTGTTAGAAAATTTTAGACTACAAACATACAGTCGTGTTGTTTTTTGGATTTGAGAAATCATGAATAAAACATTTTATTGGGTGTATCTTCTAAAAGTAAATAAACTAATTAAAAGGAAGTACTCAAGACATTTTTTTAAATTACAGGTTTTTAACGCTTTTATAGTTTGTAACTCTGTCGCGATACCGCTAGGGGTAGTCAGAACCTCTGCAGAGCTGCCTCCATTTCTTCCTTTTCTTACATACCTCTTTCAATTCATTTATATCCATCACCTTTTTCATGCATTTTCTTCTTTTACGCTCGCATTGTATATCCCATTCTTTAACAATCTCCTCAATCTGATCACTCCATACTTTTCTCGTAGTAAACGCGAATTCTCAGCCAAGACCCAGTTACTGTAAGGCTGGAAGGGTCTTTTGATGACCGGTCTTTGTTAAAGGGTTATGAATTTTCAACCCAGCAAAGAGCAAATTTGAAAATATAAATGGTATATTTTTGGTGCTCCGCCGGGATCCGAACCCACAACCTTCCATTTAAGAGTCCGAAGTGTTACCACTGGACTACGGACCGTTCGTTATGTGCAGCTTAATAGCGTTAAAGTTAATTTGAATTTGCAAACCGGATCAAGTCTACTTTTTCATGTCCAAAAATTTTCTAGTTAGACATTCAAGTCTTTAAAATCTGGAGTCCTTGGGCAATGTCGACTCTTTTTGATAACCCTACACATCACAGGCATACCTGGAAACCAAAATGTAACAAGTCAAAGGAAAACTACACAGCAATACAGCCATTATTTACAGCGCGCAAAAGGTACAGGGTTCAGTCAATTCTTTTGTGTGTTTTTCGATATAAAATTTAATATGTTTCAACGTAAAGAGCCAACTTTAAGGCATTCCCCGAACTTGTTTTGCGTTCAGATAAAATACAAATGTATTCAGTATTAAAAAAAACGGCTTATTGAATATGTGGAAAAATATTTTCGTGAAACTATTTTTGCCAAAAAATTTGTTTTTGTTTTGCTTTAAATATTGCAAAAGATAATCTCTTGGAATGCTTAAGTATTTCTTTTTAATAAGCAATAAAAACAATTTTAAGAAAATGGAAAAAAATATATATACACCAAAACTGAAACCAATAGTTTGATTGAAAAAAGATTCTTTTTTTGAAAAAGCTAAAAAATATGCCACAAAAAAATTCAAATATGAATGGTTAAAAATGCACCTAAGCTACACATGTAGTGTAGTTTTTCGACACGCTCTCCGAAGGGGTCGCATGTTGCGTGTGGAACCTATTTATTACAGTTATTACCGGTCCGTAGTTCAGTGGTAACACTTCGGACTCTGAATGGGAAGGTTGTGGGTTCGATTCCCGGCGGAGCATAAAAAATATGCCATTTATATATCAAATTTGCTCTTCGCTGGGTTGAAAAATTCATAAAACCTTTACCAATAACCGGTCACCAAAGGTCCATCCAGCCTTGCAGCAACTGGGTATTGCTTTAGAATTGTTGCTTTGTAGCGACGACGGCCAAGCTCGTAAAAAGGCCGATAGCTCAATTGGTGGAATGCTTGCATTCCATGCCGAGAGCAAGGGTTCGATCTCAAAGGTTTACTCAGCCTTTACAAGAAATAAGAACCAGCCACCCCCCGGGAGCTGGGAAACCCCCACTTTAACTGAAAGTGGTTGGCGTGAGGCCGGCCCCCTTTTCTGTAAAAATAAATAGGTCCCGAAGCGCAACGGGGATAACGCAGGCAAGAAGTTACACTATATGTGTAGCTTAGTTGAGCTTGCGTTTGAGGGGGCCGGCAGTACGCCAACCTTTTCAGCTGAAGTGGGTGTTTCCCAGCTACCGAAGGGGCTGGTACTCATTTCTTGTGAATGCTGAGTACGTCTCTTCTCTTCTTTTATTTTTACTTTTATTTCAACACCAACAGAATACAAAATCTCTTATTTAAAAAAAACCCTAGTCCTAGCTGCCATCATTACAGATCAACCGCCATTTCTTTCTGTCTTTACATACTTCTTTCATTTCATCCAGAGTCATGACTCTCTTTATACAAGCTCTCCTTTTATTATGACTCTGGATACTGGGTAATACATAACAGTCTGTGCATCCAGATCGGAACACTTTTACCACCTCCACCCCTGTCTAATGAAGCGTCATACCACCCCCTGGGAGCTTTGTGCTTCGTGCTTACTCGTATAGACTCGTATAGACTCGCCTTTGACAGACTTAATTCAGTGTAAATGTTTCACAGACCTATATATCTATATATCCATCTAGATAATCTATAATATACTAGGGGCGTTGCCTATATATATGTCTATAATCTATAATATATGTATATAGAAGAATGTATGTGTGTATATATCGACGGTTAAAAGATGCATAAGCGACAAAAACTGAATTGTTCAGGAGAGCAGTTTAAAGTTTGAGATTGCAAAAAAATATACTTAAAATCAAAACGGCTCTGGAATAAAAAAAAATAGTTATTATTGGCATTCCTATTAATGTGGCTATACGATTTTTTTATGTCACAAGTGAATTTAGGACAATTAATGCCAAAATCTTGTCGGTTCCACCAAAACCATACTTCGAAAATGCAGTTGTTTGATTGGGCATAAATAACACAAAAATCATCGTAGAGCTATGGAAGTTAGCGCATTAGAAAGAACGGAAAATTTGAAGTAGGATAGCATTCATTACTCATTTTTGACCAAAACATCGCTAACCCACTATTTCCTTTTAACCATCGATACGCTTCCTCCGTCGAAGAAGCGCATCTCGATGACATTGCACCGAGTCAGTAACTTCAGGTTTTTGCTGTTTTCTCTAGTGGACGAACAGGTAAATCTAGAATCACTGCTGGGTCGGGTCACGACCATCGGGAAGGTCTTCCGCCACAAAAAAAAATTATAGCATTGCATGAGCGTTCTGTGATACGCTTTCCCGAATGGAAGTGTATAAACGGAATGGGTATGAGGTGGGTTTTCGCAATGATATTCGTCGATATGTTTGTGTGTATGTCGGTGCTATGACCGAGGAGTCAAGTCGCTGTTCTTGACAGCGTATTTGGAACAAAATAATGTTAGTTTGAACTACGCCTGGTCCTTTGATAATAGCTTCGATTCTGGTTCAACAGATGCATTGCATGCACATAACCTTCTGCTTTTGTATGAAGACAACTGGCCAGGCAAAATATATTGGTGAATTGCATTCCTCTTCACAAATCTATTTTATTTTTTTGATGTGTTTAATTGTTTATGTTTCCCATGGACTCTTAAACCGCTTATCCGATTTTACTGAAATATTCAAGAAACGCGTAAAATGCTCTAGAGATGTTTCCTGTCCAACATTATAAGGACGTGCCAAAGAACCACTTAAAAGAAGATGCTTGGAATCAGCCTCAGAGACAAGATTCCGAACCAGATAGACCAAACTAGATAGACCAAACCAGATAGACCAAGCCAGATAGACCAAACCAGAAAGACCAAACCAGATGGACCAAAACAGATAAGTAAGCTCGATATTTGGGTGCCACACGAGCTCACTGAAAGGAACCTAACGAACCGTGTACTCATTTGCGATTCTTTATTGAGACGTAATGAAACCGAACCGTTTTTGAAGAGATTGATATTGAGATCACTAAAGGTCCAACCAGCCTTACAGCAACTGGGTCTTGCTTGAGAATTGGCGCTTTGTAGCGACGACGATCAAGCTCGTAAAAAGGTCGATAGCTCAATTGGTAGAATGCTTGTATTCCATGCCGAGAGCAAGGGTTCAATCTCAAAGGCTTACTCAGCCTTCACAAGAAATGAGAACCAGCGTCCCCGGGATCTGGGAAACCCCAACTTCAACTGAAAGTGGTTGGTGTGAGGCCGGCCCCCCTACCTGTAAAAATAAATAGGTCCCGAAGCGCCACATGCGACCACTTCGGGGATAACGCAGGCAAGAAGTTACACTATGTGTGTAGCTTAGTTGCGTTTTTTTTTTTTTTAGTTGCGGTAACTGGGGATGAAAATTGGATCACGCATGACACGTATTTTTATATAAAATGCGAAGAAACTTTTTCCCTGACCTATTATATCTAAAAAAAAAAAATACTGTAGTAAAAAGAGATTATAAGTACAAAAAAGCACAATGAGATGGTTCGGACATCTTAAAAGAATGGATGATGAACGACTATCGAAGAAAGCATAGAGAGGATGTGTCAGAAGAAAGCGTGAAAGGGGAAGACCGAGGAAGGAATGGATAGACCAAATATATGAGATTGCGAAATAATGGAAACTGCAGAGTAAGAGCTCGTTCCCATTTGTCGGGTGTCGGATCCGTATATTAATCGGAGGTTTCAGTGGCAGAACATTATGTATGGAGCTATTCACACTTGTCGGAAACCGATTTTGTCCGAAATGCTATGCCACTGGAACCTCCGATGAATATACGGATCCGACACCCGACAAGTGGGAACGGGCTCTTAGAATAAGCAAAGAGTATGTATGAGGAAAGTAATATAATGTTGAAGAGATGAAAGAGATATAACGCAACGTATACCGGAGCGCATCGAGTTCAAAGTGTGCACGATGGTCCACAAAGCTTTATTTGGAAAAACACCCAAATATCTCGCTGATTTAATCAAACCAGTCACCCTCGGCAAAAAAAGCTTTACACTGCGCTCGGCTGAGACTGGAGCCAAATCAAGGATCGAAGAACCTATAAGAAGAGTTAACACAGTGTTTGGAGAGCGTGCATTTGCAGTTGCTGGCCCTCTGGCCTGGAACCACCTGCCACATCATGTGAGAGAGCTAGAGGACCATGGAAAGTTCCGGAATGCACTGAAGACAAGCAAATTTCTGGCATCGTTTGCACCAGCGCCCTTGGAGTGACTACATCACGAAACGGCGCTATAAAGAAATCATCAACTCATCATCATCATCAACGCAACTTAAAGACCGGAAAAAGTATAGACGCTTCACAAAGTGAGCGTAAAAGAAGAAAATGCATGAAAAAGGTGATGGATATGAAGGAATTGAAAGAGGTATGTCAGGATAGGAAAAAATGGAGGCAACTCTGCAGAGGCTCTGGCCACCCCTAGCGGAATGGTGACAGAGTTACAGTTACAGCATCTGCGTAGGTAACGTCCACTCCTAGTTTCTACGGTATAAAAGTATAACCATACAAAGTATATAATATAAAGTATAACCACAACGCAAAATCAGTGATATTTTGAGGAAAATTAAACCCAAATACTGTTAATAATTATAAAGGGACAATCCGTTTGTTCATTTACCCATATCATCGTAATCTGTTGCGACCGGACAATCGGAGTTTATTAATGTTATATAATGTCATTAAATGTGACAGGCCGTGAGTATTACAATTAGGTACTAAATCACGTAATCTGTCATCAAATGTAATTAATATTTACTGGCTTGTTGGTACGCGTGCTTAATGGCTGTCATAATAATTTGACGTTAATTTAACAAAAATGTAATCAAATTTTCATTTTCGTTTCACAAAATACCAAAAATTAATAAACGTAAACATAAAAAATATAAAAATAATAAATGAATTAATTAAATGAGTCTAGAATCAAAGTGGAAAAGATATTTTAACACTTAAGATTTATTCATAATGTATGTTCACTTGATAACAAGGTTGAAGAAGCTCTTGGGCTCGGTCTTTTCAAGTATAGTTACATTTTACTCAAGTATTACTCAAAGTAGTCCAGTTTAAGTTAACTAAAAATAAAAACTCCCGAAATGACAAGCCTCGCATCTAAATCCTTAAAATTATAACAATACCATTCAAAATTATCTAAAAAATCAAATGTCTGACCTTCGTGTAGCTGGAAAAAGACACAAAAAATCTTGATGTATCCTTACATTAAGAAAGCCAGCTGCTGCCAGCGGAACCTGCGGTTGATCAAGGAGGCCAGAATTCACTTTGGATTTTCGTCCCATTAATAATGATGATCATGAAGTCTACATAAAATTTATTTTGCTGGAGAGATGTTTTCCGGGATCTGTTGCCGTGGTTTATGGGAGCTGGAGCTTCCGGACGTTTGCCTATGTCTACAATGGGCTTCTTCAGCGTGAGGTATAATGATGAAGATGATCTTGATCTTTTAAGCGCCCTTGGGGTGGCTAGTGCCACTAAACGGCGCTGTATACAAATTGTCCAATTATTATTATTATTATTTTGATAAAAACTGTGCAAACTATGAAAACTGTTAAACTATTCAAACAGTTTTCATCAAGATCATATTCATCATCATACTTCACGCTGAAGAAGCCCATCGTAGACATAAGTGGATCGTTCGGAATCTCCAGCTACCATAGACTACGCCAACAGATCCCGGAAAACATCTCTCCAGCATCATCAGCCAGCCGTGTAAGCCTAAAACTCTTAGACAACTAATTTTATTAAACTAAGTGAGCAATTAAAGAAAACAATTTGGAAGTGCCTCACCAGAACGTATACTGCAAAGGGCATCACCACCACAGCAACAAGGAGATCAGCCAGGGCCAAGCTGACGATGAAATAGTTGGTCACGGTCTGCAGCGTCCTCTCTCTGTAAACACTCAAGATCACCAGCACATTCCCAAACAGCGTGAGGAACGGAAACAACATGAGGATCAACGCCCAATAGTTGTACTCCATCGGAACCTTTGCACCAGATCCGCCACCACAAGCGAGCGACCCATTCAAGGCCGAACCGTTCACACTGCAATTAACAAACTCAAAGATATCACTCCTGCTCTCCAGTGAGGCGTTATTCTCACCAAACGTCAAATTTGTGTTGAAATTGTTATAAAAGTAATCACTAAAGTCCTCAACAAGCATCAGGAAATCGTTTCTAGTGTCATTGCCTGTTCCGTTGTTAGCGTACATCGTTGTGCTCTCTATGGCATCTGTGTTGTTTGATGTGAACATCTTTTGACCCTGTAGAAATGATGCGTCAGTATTCAAAGCACCCTTTTCCATCATCGCATCCCCTGCCACTTCTAATTTCTTCGCATCTGGATACGTTGTGGACTTCATGATGTCGACAGTGAAATTCTTGAGCTTGAACTGTTTTGTTGTCAGTTTCTCCCTCCAGGTTGGTTCTGTGATGGCCATTTGGTTTGTGGTTGGGCTCGATTGATTTTGATTAATGTTAATGAGAATTTCTGATCCACTGGAAGTCCTGGAGTGGTTGTGCTCTGATTTGTAGTGCCTGTGTACGGGGATTGTTGAGTTATGGGGGTCACCAGTGCTCCCCATGCTACCGTTGTGGGGAATCATCTTGGCTCTTTGATTATGCGGATCAGTTTATAGATTTCAATGATCTGTGACAGGGAATTTGTTTGATTTGATGTAACTAAAA
This sequence comes from Agapetus fuscipes, assembly GCA_951799405.1. Classification (NCBI taxonomy): domain Eukaryota; kingdom Metazoa; phylum Arthropoda; class Insecta; order Trichoptera; family Glossosomatidae; genus Agapetus; species Agapetus fuscipes. Next base: position 13,627,144 of record OX637358.1, read on the forward strand.
GTATTCATAGTTGAATTTTGCTTTCATTCCTGGTTTAGATCCCTGAAACAAAACAAAAACAAAGTTTTAATTCACGTTTTATTTATTTTTTTGCTCAAACGTTTTCGCCTAATAAGGCATCTTCAGTAGCATGATTGTTACAAATATTTTATTTAAAAAAAAACGCATTATTTTAAAGTACATATATACTCACAAAATTAGATAAAGACAACAAGTGTAAGCCCTATTAAGACGCAACTAAGATGCACAGATAGTGCAACTCCTTACTGCGCTATCTACAAAAGTGTCGAGTAGAACTATATTCCCTGAAACAAACTATTGATAAAATGAACTAATTTTTACTGAATGGATATTCAGCCTCAATGCAACCTATAAGTCAAGGAACAGCGTTAACATCGTAAAATTATAAAATTATGAAAAAAAAACTTTTAAAGTAAAATAAACAAGGATCACGCATAAATTGGCATAGGCAAAATTGTGCGTCTCACGGCCAGGTTGCTAGAGATAAGGCGCACAATTATTTTGTTATTGCTTACTAAGCATCGTAGTCCCATGCAAGTGTGACGTTTTTACGTCGAGAAAAATGTCTGAATCCAAATTGGTACCGAGTCCAGTTATCTGAACCTTCTCACATGTACATACATTTTTTATACCAGTCCTGTATGCATGTGTCAGAAGGACCCACAGCAGATGGACGCTCATGCAAAGCTATATATTTTCTCAACTGGCGGAAGGCCTTCCCGTGAAATGAAAGCAACGGCACAACAAAACAAGAACCTCTAGGTCAGAGGCGCGTCCATGACTCTAAAATTAAGTGATGCTCAAACCCTCTTCCTATATGTATGTGTCAGAAGGACCCACAGCACATGCACGCTCACACAAAGCTTTATATTTTCTCAATTGGCGGAAGGCCTTCGTGTGAATTAAAAGCAACGGCACGACAAAGTGACGTCTCAAATTATTAGAGTAATTTCACGTATTCTGATTTTGAAGAGAAGTGCACCCGGGCTCTTGGCGGGGCAAGATGGCTTCCCGCCAGAAGTCTCTGGGAGGACATTAATATGATAATGACGTCATAAATAATTTTCTTATTACGCGCCACGTCTAGAGGAGGCCCGCGATATATAATTATGATTTTCATATCAGGGACTCTCTTCTTAAAGAGCCCTACGAGATAGTATAAACGTCACACAGAAACAAAGACGGCAATGTATATGTTGTAGAAAAGAAGATGTCTGTAAATGTGTTAGGGAATGTTTATTTACATTGTGAGGATTCATTAATAATGTAAAAAAAAAACTTTTTAAGTTGATTTATTTCCTCGAGCGCTTCGGTGCTATCACAGAAAAAATCGTGAAGAAAAACTTGTGACAGCCAATGAAATCTCAACTCAGCCTGCATACGAGTATACAGATCGCAGTTTGACATCTTCACGTTGTGGTAATTTATGGTATTGTTATGTAAATAGTAGATAAATGTAGGTGTACATCGTAGGTAGTAATAATTATTATAGTTTTATATCAAAAGTAGATTAATATAGGTGTAAGTACATCGTAGGTAGCAATAATTATAAGCCTAAGAAATCTAGAAATGAAATAATCCCTTTTATTTGTACTGTTGGAGCTGGTAGAACGTTCGAGAGTTTGCTGGCAAATTAGTCACTAGAGACTTCTGTATATAATAGTCGGTCTTATGGCCGCGGGAATCAAGACAGGTTATTCGGAACCGGATAACGCTGGTTCAAATCCCGCGATGATAACTTCGACCCTGGTTCAACAGATGCCGTTGCATGCACACAAGCTTCTGCTTTCGCATGAAGACAACTGGCCAGGTAAAATAGGTTGGTGGATTGCATTCCTTTCCACAAATCTATATATTTTTTTTTTTTTTTTTTTAAAATAAGGAGCAAAATTGAGTGCACCAAGACAGTTAGATAGTCGCCTTTGATTGAAAAGTGTAAGCGGTGCTGAACTGTGAAAATAAATTTGAGTTGCTAAAAGTGTTAAAAATAAATGTAAACTGTAAAATAAATTAATTGAAAATAAAGATCCTGAAAGAAGACCTGTATGTTTTAATTTAGAGACCGATCCGAACCAAAAAAAAAACACTATATTATATTCTGTTTTAAGCTTTGTGACATACATGAAAACAGCGTCCCAGTCGGTAGCCTCCCAAATTCCGTTGCCCTTTTGAGGTTAGGAATCTAGGTTAGGCCACTTGTTTCTCCAGATGCCCGGCTAGAAAAAATGCCTTGCTTTCTCTCCAACAAGTGGATAGAGGTTTCAAGTAGATAAAGGCGATATAAGAGAAGGAGGCAGTTTATTTTACAACAAAAACAGGTTGGAGCTTGCTTTGACTGAGCTAGCAAAACTAATTAAGGTTAGAGCTAAGGTTTTCAATCCGCGGCCCTTGGGCCTCATGTGGCCCGCCAGCTAATTATTTGCGGCCCGCGGCCACCAGCGGCTTAAAAAATAAAATATGGCGCCTAGTGATATGCGATATATACAAACGAGTAATATACGACTCGCAATCGTCAGCATTCGCAATGTCACTCTTACACACATATGAGTGAAAAAATGCCATGAAAATGATTTCATTATTTGGGAGCACATATGTGTGTGAGCAGCTGTTTTCTCTTATGAAGTATGTGAAGTCGACAACAAGGTCGAGAATAACAAATGCACATCTGGAAGGTAGTCTGCGGGTTGCAACCACAAAAATAAATATTGACAAACTTGTAAAAAATAAACAATGTCAAAAATCACATTGATTGACTTTAATTAACCAATAAAGATTGACTTTTATGAACCAATAAAGATTATTGAAATTTGAAATTATGTACATGTACAAAGAAGCGCAATGAACTTCTTGACCTGTCGCCCATCAGAATCTGCGGAGTGAATGTCAACCCGTCTGCCAGCATTAAACTTCTTGGAGTTTGCATCGACCAGCACCTGACACTGGATAATCAACTATCAAACACTGTCAGATCCGGATTCTTTGCTCTCCGGCAAATTAAGACAGTGGTTAAAAGTCTGCCTAGGAGTGCTACAAAGGCGATTGTAAATTCCTTTGTTGTGGCCAAACTTGACTACTGCAATGCGATCTATGCTGGCCAGCCCAAAAATCAGCTCAAAAGGCTTCAATCGCTGCAAAACGCTGCAGCTAGACTCATATATGGCGCTGCAAAGTCTTGCCACATCACTCCTCACCTTCAAGCTCTGCATTGGCTGAAAATCCCTGAGAGGATTACCTTTAAAGTTGGTCTGCTCACTTTTAAAGCACTACGTGGGAGTGCTCCGGGGTACCTGATGGAGCTGGTGCCAACAACTATAACCTTGCGTGGACAAACACTGAGGTCAGCTGCATCAAGAAGCAGCTGCCTGGAAGTCCCAGCAAGAAGACCCTACACTGTTTTTGGAGACAGGGCATTCAAAGCAGCCGCTCCAATGACCTGGAATGCTTTTCCTGACACACTGAGGGAACTGGATTTGGAGACGCAATTTAAAAGAAGTCTCAAGACTCACCTCTTCGTCCAATCATATGGACAAGCGCCTTTGTAGTGACACATTGTCATAAAAGGCGCTTTATAAATTCTGTGTTTATTATTATTATTATTATTATTATGTCTTTTATTTTATTGATTAGGTGGTAAAGTGTCGTGAAAAGTTGTGTCCCTTCGGACGATGTGAAATCGATGTTTGGCCCTTGCACTAAAAAAGGTTGAAGACCCCTGGGTTAGAGTATTAAATGCGGAGTGTACGTAGTGAGAGTAGGTAGTGTGAAAGGAAAAAGAGGGAAGGGTCGACCGAGAAATGTATGGAGTGATCAGATTGAGGAGATTGTGAAAGAATGGAATGTACAAAGCGAGCGTAAAAGAAGAAAATGCATAAAAAGGTGATGCGTATGAATTAATTGAATGAGGTATGTAAGGATAGGAAGAAGTGGTGGCAGCTCTGCAGAGGCTCTGGCCACCCCTAGCGGAATGGCGACAGAGTTATAGTTACAGTAACAAGTGACCCCTTTGTGGAAAACGCGCAAAGAGGTTGTACTATATGTGTAGCTTATTAGCGATTTTTATTGTTGGTGCTTACATAATTTATTATATTTTGTTCATATTTTTTTCCTTGACATATAAGTTAATATGAAACTGACTATCCATAATGTAAAAAAATGTTCAATTTCCCAATGTCAACACGTCTTTAGAATGAATTAGGTATACGTTAAATTAAGATTCGGATTTTATTTTTTTTTTATTTTAAATACACTGGAGGAAATGAAAGAAGTGTGTAAGGACAGAAAGATATAGCGGTTGATCTGTAATGTTGGCGGCTAGGGTTTTTTAAATTAAAATTTGTTTTTTGTTAGTTTTTGATGTACATGCATAATATAATTTGTTGATTTTAAAAATGTGATTTGTTGTGTATGTTCATTGACTTATAGTTTGGTATGCGGCTGACCACCCATGCTGTAGAAAATGGTTCACTTTTCCAATGTCACCCCTGTTTCAGGGAAGGTTGGCAAGAGTTGCAGGGTGTACGTCCATGTGAGATTCGGGTTTTTATATTGTAGGACCACAGGCGGCATGTTAAAGCGCGAACTTGTGCATGTATGTTTGTGAAATTGCATATTATGTGAATCTTCAATGTTGCATAATATATTTTGCAACTTAGATTGGTATGAGGCTGACCACCCATACTGTAAAAAATGGTTCACTTTGCCAATGTCACCCCTGTTTCAGGGAAGGTCGGCAAAAGTTGTGGGGCTTATGTTCATTTGAGGTTTGGATTTTATTTGTAAGTACGCATTCAGCATTTGTAAGCGCGAACTACACTTGTTGGTTTGTGGGCATACATCTGAGAGCTGTAAATGAATATATCCTTGCATCTTAGATTATAGATTGTAGCTTATATAGATTAGATTATTTAGTTATTAAAAATCTGTTTTATTTTCAATTTTTATTATTATTTTTTGTTATTTTATTTAATGGACACAAACGTTTTCGACTAGACAGTAGTTATCATCAGGTGATAAAAATTAGAATATTTGTCCATTAAATAAAAATAAAAATAATAAAAAGTGAATTTAAAACAGATTTTTAATAACTAAATAAATATGAATTTTCACAGTGTTAATGCACCAACCATCCAAAATATTATAGATTAGATTAGATTAGAAATACACGCGCAGCCTGTGTATTGTGTAAGCCTGTACTTACACGTGTCTGCGTGTGGGCGGTTAACATGAACCGTAAATTTTAATACATCCTATCAGCTTAAAATAAAGATAACAGAAGCCTTAAACCCATTTTTCCGTTAAATTAAATTTTGAGTTGAGCCTGGAGAAGCTTGGTGAATACTTAGCAAACGGCTGTCTCTGAATAACGCAGCTAATGATCTCCCAGTACTGACTAAGTAATGCCGCAGGAAGAGCTCACAAGGAATTACAAAGATTTCCATGTATTTTTGATATTGTTCCTCTCAACCTGTAGGCAAAGAAGGAATACTAAAACTGTCAAGTAAAGCCTGACTGTGAGTAGGCAACACGCTCCCCCAGTTCTTGTTTACCGTATACGCCAATCTTGTCAAATATGACTTTTTCATGCAGTTGTCTTATGAATCAAATTCTACACAATCTGAGCTAAGAAAAACCGTAAAACTCGATAATGTGAGAGTTGTTTTAAATATTTTTTTAAATTAATTTCTTGTTTTTATTAGACACATTGGTCCAGTACACATGCAAACATTGCTCATGTTAAATCTTCTCAATGGCGTATACGGTAAACAAGAACTAAGGCAGCGAACAGTGGTGAAGGGAGCCATACAAGCCGGTTCCTATCGGTTTCACTTTTAAAATGATGTAACAAAGTAGTTAAAAAATATAGGCACAAAGTAAAAAAATACATTTAAAACCAAAGAAACAATACGTATTTTTTCCCCATTGAAACCCCATGTAGTCTACTTTATTATCGTTTTTGCCTCATTTTAAACGGGAAACCGATAGAAATCGGCTTGTATGGCACCCTTCGCCACTGGAAGGCAATGTTTTTTTTCAGGTTTTCCTTACTATAGTGCACCCTCAAAAGTCATTAAAAAGCTGAGAAAAACTCTTTGACCAGCTCTCTAAAGCCTAGTTCGGACAAGGCAACTATTTTAGTCGAGTAGCGAGTAATTTAGTGGTGGGCGGGGCGCTACTCGCCCGTTAAAATAGAGTAAAATTTATAGACTCGACTAAATCATTGACTAAACTACTCGACTAATTTTTTGTGGTTCGCACACGTTAGCCACTAAATTACTCGCTACTCGACTAAATTAGTCACCGTGTCCGAACTACCTTAAAAGATTCTAAATTAATGTAATATATGTCTAAAATCTAAAATCTGTAATCTTAGTTTCAAAGATATCGACTGTTAAAAGGAAGATAAGCGACGCGATGTTTTGGCCAAAAATGAGTTTTGAATGCTTTCCTACTTAAAATTTTCCGCTATTTCTAATGCGCTAACTCCCATGGCTCTACGATGATTTTTTTGTTGTTTATGCCCAAGCAAACAATTCTGCGTTTTCGAAGTATGGTTTTGGTGAAACCGACAAGATTTTGGCCTTTTTCGTCCTAAAGGCGCTTGCGACATAACAAAAATCGTAAAACCACATTAATACGAATGCCAATGAATGCCTATATTTTATTTATTTTTATTTTAGAGCTGTTTTGATTTTAACAATATGATAAAAAATAAAAAGTTTTGCCATTTTTCTGCAATGTTCTTGGAGATCGAGCCTTCAAGGTGGCTGCTCCAACGATATGGAACGGCCTCCCAGATGACCTGCGCGAAATGGATCTGGAGAGCATTTTTAGAAAGGGGTTGAAGACCCACCTGTTCGCGCGCTCATATGAGCAAGCGCCTTTGGGATGACCAAGAGTCATGAAAAGGCGCTATAAAAATATTGTATTATTATTATTATTATTATTATTTGTCAAACTTTAAACTACTCTCCTAATTCATATTAAATGCATACCACAAACAGACATGTGTAATTTCGCGCTTTAAAATACTAAAAAATTAAAAGACGAACATCAAATGAACATGAGTCCTTCAACTTTTATCGTCGTGCAGAGAGGGTGTCTCCTGAAGACGTTGGCTAGGTCGAAACGTCGAGAATGATTAAAACTCTCCCACAACGGTTCGTCTTACGAAAAGCTTAATTACATTAATTTATAGCCATTATAATTATTGTGTTACAAGCTTATGAGCCTGATGGCGTAGCTTGCTTATGTAAGTGTGTGTCCGCCTCTAGTGTAATCTACTGTGAGCTTGAATGTGTGCATGTGCCCAGGCACGTAGTTGTTGGTATGCGTAACTAGAATAGTACGGAACAATACAGAGGTGTGTCGAGAGGTTCACCATAGAAGGGTCTGGAGTATGCGAGAGACGTCCGTTTAGACGCTATATATTTGGACCACAATTGTGTGACAGATGAAAGTTGATTGAAACGTTCAGACGTAAAGTCGATAAGCTAAGAGCTAGAAAACTGACAGTACATGGTATACCGACGTTGTGTAAAATAAATCTTGAAAAATAAATAAATTGTAGTTTGATTATAAGAATCCATCCAGCCTTACAGCAACTGGGTCTTGCTTGAGTATTGGCGCTTTGTAGCGACGACCAAGCTCGTACACCTCTGCGGCACTACAGCAAGTGTCGTAGAGTCTCTAGAATCTAGGGAGTCTCCCGCACAGGATTTCTAAAAAAAACTAAAATCATAAGAATTGAAAATAAGAAAAGAGAAAAGAAAATTAAAGACGTGGAAGACGAAACAAAAGAAGATCCTTAACCTGTTGCTTTCAGGGTTCAAACCACAATTCTCCAGATGAAACATTAGTCCATGCTCTGCACAGACCACACACCTTGTAGCTATTCAGATCCCAACATTTGTTGTGACGTCAGATGGCCGGGAGTAGGCTTTAAATTGATAAAGTTTGTTAATAAATCCTTTTTCATGGCGATAGTCTCCCCTCAGCTACGCAATGCGAGCTGAGGCATACAAAACATTTTTAAGCCGGTCTAGTCATGCCAACGAATGTTTTTTTTTTTTTTTTATATAAAGACGCCAACAGAACCAAAGAGTTGCACATACACAAAACACATAAAACAAATATATAAGTTATAGTTTAAAATTTTTTTGAGGAATTCAAAAACACTGTTTATTTTCACATGAATATATTTAAAAAGATTACAATCTTTAGAGTAAGTTACTAACGTTTTCGACCTAGAAGGTCATCATCAGGTATGAATATATAAGTATCTCCAATGCTCCAATAATAGGAATCTATCGCATATACATACATTTTAAAAATATGAATGTTTTGAACAGCTAAAGTACAATGAGTAGGCATAGCGTTCATTAGTGGGAGTAGGTATATATAATAAATTTAAATGATCAATCTCAACAAAAATTACCCCTTATTGCAGTTTTAAGTGATTTTATTGAACTGGAAAATATATCAATATCAGGAAGTGCTTTCGTTAAGGACGACATAATTTATTTGTGTGTGTTAATTATAATAAATTCTGTGCGGGAGACTCCCTTGATTTTAGAGACTCTAGGAGGCTGACCACCCATGCTGTAGAAAATGGTTCACTTTGCACTTTGAAGGTCGGCAAGAGTTGCAGGGCTCATGTTCATTTGAGATTGGGTTTTTATATATTGAAGGTCCACATGCGGCATGTGTGAGCGCGAAATTATGCGTGTCTGCTTGTGGAAATGCATTTAATATAAATCACCAATGATACATATCTTTGCAACTTAGATTTAGATTTTTGTGTGAAAAAAATATATTACCCTTTAGAACGATGATAACTAAATAAGGTAACCTTATTCAGTTCAGTATTTCTAAAAATAATCAAAACTATTCTCGCATAGCATATCTTTCATCGACAGGACTATACAGTTTCATGGCTCGGAACCTAATTTTTTCATCGTCTGTTTTACCTTCGTACTACTATTTATAATTTCCACGTATTTTTTCTTGGATTTTTTCAGCTTTTTTTTTCGTTTTATAAGTCCATGGTCGTATAGCAAACAGCTCGTTGGCAGGACTGTAAAGCATCTTTCCGCTTACTACACCAAGTATAAACAACTTTCCGTTCAAACTAAGCCGTGGCGTTTTCAGAAAAATGTATGAAAACTAAAAAATCGTTTTAAATTCTACACATTTTCGATACAACGCTGAGTTTGAGTATACGTGTAAGGTTTTATACAATATACATGGTGTATACAAAACTTCATTTTCACCTTGTTCGTCTCATCTTTGCCTGACGACTTACAGCGTTTCCACAACTTTTCCCTGGATTATTTCATCGTCAAACGATGCTGTAAATCAGTGTTTCCCAACATTTGTTCAACCATCACTCCTTTATGGATAAATAGATAAGTACATCGCCGCAATGCAAAACGCAACTAAGCTACACATAAAGTGGAACTTCTTGCCGCGTTATCCCCGAAGGGGTCGCATGTGGCGTGTTGAACCTATTTATTTTTATAGGTAAGGGGGTCGGCCTTACGCCAACCACTTCAGTTGAAGTGGGGATTTTCCAGCTCCCGAGAGGGCTGGTACTCATTTCTTGTGAAGGCTGAGTAAACCTTGCCGGTATTTTATTTTGGGGTTTGAAATAAACACCGAAACGGGAAATTATTTCTGACACCCTCGGTGGGATTCGAACCCGAGCTCACGGCATGGAATGCAAGCACTCTACCAACTGAGCTATCGACCGGACTTAAGCGAAAATAAAAATTGGCGACGAGGAACGGGCGGAGGAGTAGAGAGCATGAGATGTTCAAAAAATTTACGTCCGATTTCATCTCGAAAAAGGAAGAAAGAAAAAAGATAGAAATACTAGAAATCAATTAATATTTTAAAATTAAAACAAATAATCTAATTAACTCCATACATATTATAAATTGTTCTGTAACTGTAACTGTAAACTGTAAGTTACAGTTACAGTTCGCGCTTACAAATGCTGATTGTGTACTTACAAATAAAATCCAAACCTCAAATGAACATAAGCCCTGCAACTCTTGCCGACATTCCCTGAAACAGGGGTGACATTGGCAAAGTGAACCATTTTTTACAGTATGGGTGGTCAGCCTCATACCAACCTATAAGTCAAGGAATACGAGTAAAAAATAACATTTAAGTATAAGAAAACAACAAAACCTTAAAAATAAATCTATACAAAAAAAGTAAAAAAAAAAAGAAATGTCTTATGCAAAAAATGTAGCAAGCCAATAAACCAACACTAAAAATCAGCATTGCAGATTAGCCGCCACTTTTTCCTGTCCTTGCATACTTCTTTCATTTCATCCAGAGTCATAACTTTTTTCATACAAGTCCTCCTTTTATTATGACTCTGGATATCCCATTCATTCGCTATTTCAGAGATTTGATCCTTCCATACTTTTCTCGGTCTTCCTCTACCACGACATCCATCTATTCTAGCAACATATACTTTCTTCGTCAATCTTTCATCACTTATCTCTCCAAATGCCCGAACCATCTTAACATACTTCTTTTAATCTTCACTTTCACACTTTCCCTTACACCACATTCTTCTCTTACAAAATCATTCCTCACCCTGTCACTTCGTTTTTTCCCAATCATACTTCTTAGATAGTCCATTTCTACTGTATGGACTTTACTAATTTCCCTTTCACTCACCGTCCAGGCTTCACTTCCATACATCAAGGTTGGCACTAGTATACCACCGTGCACCGCCAATCTAACATTTTTTGAGAGATTTTGGTTCCTGGCGATGCAAGCGGTCGCACCCAGTACACACCTGCCTTTCATTATTCTTCTTGCAAATTCACCGGTCAATCTCATGGAGAATGATCTCCGAAAATGTTTTTAAAAAATAAATACTCACAGTGGAATAAAACAAAGTTATACTGATTGTAGAGGCATTAACTTTGTAATCGTTCATCTTCAGAGATAAAAAGAAAAACAAAGTGGTTTTTCTTTTTATCTCTTAAAATAAAGTGTTTCATTCAAGTGTTGAAAAATTACTTATTTATACTTTTTTAATCAAATATTTAAAAAAAAGAGCCTTCGACAGGGGTTGGGGGGGGGGGGACAGGTAGGTGCAGGTTTCAGGGAACTATCGTCCCCTATCGCCTCATCGCCCCTTACGTAATTTTCGCCCCCATGTTGTGAACCACTGGTTTACATTATAAGAAATATCTTCTCCGGATTCCACAGAAATTGTTCCATGTTTAAAAAGTAATATATTGTGATAACTTTTGCACTGCGCGACTCACAAAAGGTTTAGTAATTCGCTTGATTAATATTCCTCTTGTACACATATTTTTCGTTCTCCTACCTACGCAAATAATTAGGAAATTCTTTTGCTTTGAAATTCCGTACATATTTCTTAACTTGGGTTTAATTTCTTTGCCCCTGCGGGCGTAGAATACAGATGGAAAAAAAATAAGTACGAAATCTTAAAAAATATGTCAAGTATGAATTCACCTCCTACTTTAATATCTAATCTAAGCTGCAAAGATATATATCATTTAAGATTTATATTAAATGCATTCCCACAAGAAGATATGTATAATTTCGCGCTAACACATGCCGCATGTGGACCTACAATATAAAAACCCAATCTCAAATGAACATAAGCCTTGCAACTCTTGCCGTCCTACCCTGAAACAGGGGTGACAATATCGACAGTTAAAAGGAAGTAAGGAAGTAGAAGCTAAAAGATAAGCGACGTTTTGTCACAAAAATTCCGCTCTTTCTAATGCGCTAACTCTCGTGGCTCTACGATGATTTTTTTGTTGTTTATGCCAGAGTCATAATAAAAGGAGACCCTCTATGAAGAAAGTTATGACCCTGGACGAAATGAAAGAAGTATGTAAGGATAAAAAGAAATGGCCGTTGATATGTTATGTTGGCGGTTAGGGTTTTTTTAATTTGTTTTCTGTTTAGTTTTTGATGTCCATATATATTATTATTTATTGATTTTTAAAATGTACTTTGATGTGTATGTTCCATGACTTATGGGTTGGTATGCGGCTGACCACCCATGCTGTAGAAAATGGTTCACTTTGCCAATCTTGTCGGTTACACCAAAACCATACTTCAAAAACGCAGTTGTTTGCTTGGGCAGCTAATCTAATATAATCTAAGTTGCAAATATATGTAACATTAAAGATTCACATAATATGCATTTTCACATGCAGACACGTAAAAGTTCGCGCTCAAGCATGCCTCATGTGAACCTACTACATTAAAACCCAAATCTCAAATGAACATACACCCTGCAACTCCTACCGACCTTCCCTGAAACAGGAGTGACATTGGCAAAGTGAAACATTTTAACAGCATGGGTGGTCAGCCGCATACCAACCTATAAGTCAAGGAAAATACACAACAAATTGCATTTATAAAATCAATTAATAATAATATGTATGGAAATCAAAACAGAAAACAAATTTTAATTTAAAAAACCCTAGCCGCCAACATTACAGATTAACCGCCATTTCTATAAGTCAAGGAATATCGAGGATGACCTTTAGTTTTTGTATTCCTTAGCGTTAACCACTAGACTAGGGGCCGGTCCAACAAGAATCAATCGAGGAAAAACAACAAGAAAGTGATAAAACCTTCAACTAAATTTAGACTGTGCAAGATTTTTAAAATTCATGAATAAAATTTTACCGTCAAATTGTTTTCGTAGGCTCGTAGCAAATAAGATAACTTCTCAAATATGCTTTATACAACTTTAAAAACTTTTTTAATAAATCAATACAAAGTATTCCAATGTATACATTCATTTTATAGCATTATGTGATTTTGCTTGTTTGAAAATAAAAAAAACACATAATATAATATATATAAAGTCTCCTGTAAGGAGAACGAAGTTGTTTTTATCGATTTCTACAAAAAAATATCGTTTTTATACAATGGGAATAAGAATGACAATAGAAAGCTGAATCGAGTGTAAAATGTGTGATCACAAAGTGTCAAGACAGGACTGATAATTTAATTGTATGAAATATTTTCGGAGAAATTTTGAACATTCTGTTGCATGAGATGCACCATGATCAGACCGATCCGTAGTCGAGTGGTAACACTTCAGCCTCGTGAATGGAAGGTCGTGGGTTCGACATCCGGTGGAGCAAAATAATATACCGTTTATATTTGAAATATGTTCTAATCCGTCAGATACGATTAAGACCCTGGTGAGTGCGTTTTTGATGTCTCGGATTGATTATTGCTCAACGCTTTATAGTGGTCAGCCAAATAAGCATTTCAACCGCTTTCAATCTGTGTTAAATTCAGCAGCAAGGCTCATATTCGGGATATCCAAATTCGATCACATCACTCCGCTGTTAAAAAAACTACACTGGCTTGGTTTCCCGGAGAGGGTGGTCTACTGTGTTTGTCTGATGGTATATAAAGCCATCAATGGCTTGGCTCCACCTTATCTGACTGACATGATTTCGCCTGTTGAGATGGGTGTTAGGAGGCAGACACTCAGATCTGCGGGCGATGGTGCAATCAATTTGGTTCAGCCGCACCGTCAGATCCGTACAAATTTTGGAGACCGTGCTTTCTGTGTTGCGGGTCCGGTGGAGTGGAACAGACTGCCACCCGAAGTGAAGAACTCCAAATCTATGGGTATATTTCGCGGAGCTCTCAAGACGCACCTTTTCAAAAAGTCTTATCCGTGATCGGAGAAGGCCCTTGAGGTGTGACACACACAAAAACGGCGCTCTCTTGTCATGTGTAATTAAAAATAAATAAGCCTGATATATATGTATATATATATATTATGAATTGGAAAGTTCATATTCCGGCTTTTCCTTAAGTGTTACGTTTCCTTAAGTTATCTTTGGGAAAGAAATATATAAATGACGCGCAAATGATAGTGGGTGAAAATAAATAGGTTTCACACGCAACACGCAGCCCCTTCGTAGTCAATGCGGTAAAAAGTACCCCTAGATGTGAAGCTTAGTAGCGTTGGGCTTGAGTTGCTCTTATGGAATAAAAAAACATTTTCACATAGTAAAAAAAAATGGTTCACTTTACCAATGCTACCCCTGTTTCAGGGAATGTCGGCAAGAGTTGCAGGGCTTATGTTCATTTGAGGTTTGGATTTTATTTGTAAGTACACAATCAGCATTTGTAAGCGCGAACTACACGTGTTTGTTTGTGGGCATACATCTGAGAGCTTTTAATGAATATATCCTTGCAACTTAGATTATAGATAGATTATTATAGATGAACCTATTGATAAATTGTACTTGCTATATGTCTTTCACTGTTGAATAAAGATAAATAAAAAGCCACAGTCCATCTCCTCCCCCATGGTTGAACCCTGCGTTGTCTATAACTCACATGGTCGCGCATTGATATGAAGGACTCTCTGTCGCCCATGTGATCTCTCCTCAGGGAGCGTCCTGCAGGGGAGGAACAACTAACAAGCTCCCACAGCTGCAGAGCGCCAACCTGACGAGGGAACCGCACACATAGCCAGCCTGTCACAGTATATAGCACATGTGCGGGCTCACCCTCTGACCATTTTATTATACCGAACATAGAAAGTCGCCGTTTGTTGGCGTTGTCAAAGTGAACCAAGTTGTTACAGCATGGAGGGGGTCAGCTTATTTTTATTTTAAAAAGATCGCAGGTCATTGCATCATTTATTTTTTAACTTCCAGATCTGTCTTGAGGCTGAGTGAAAGCACCAGTCTTCCATAGAGATAATAACGTTATACTGTATGCAAATAGAGGCAATTCTAAAAATCAATGGGTGTCTAGGCTTTTCGACTTTTTGTAAAATTGTGCGATCCAGAAATAGGTATAATAATAAAATAATCTAAGTTGTAAAGAAATCGATACTTTAAAGGTAAAACTGAATCTAAAATCTATAATCTAAGTTACAAGGATATATTAACATTCAAAGCTCATATCAAATGCATGCCCACAAACAAACACGTGTAAATTTGCACTTACAAATACTGAAAGTGTACTTACAAATTAAAATCCAAATTCTTGCCGACCTTCCTTGAAACAGGGGCGACATTGGCAAAGTGAACCATTTTCTACAGCATAGGTGGTCAGCCTAGCTGTGGTCAACTTAGATTATTGGTTATAGAATTTTACAGTACCTACGCATCAGTGGCGAAGGGTTCAAGCCGGTTCCCATCGGCTTCCCTTTTAAAATGATGTAACAAAGTAGTTAAAAAATATAGGCACAAAGTAAAAAAATACATTTAAAACCAAAGAAACAATACGTATTTTTTCCCCATTGAAACCATGCAGTCTACTTTATTATTATCATTTTTGCCTCATTTTAAACGGAAAACCGATGGAAATCGGCTTGTATGGCACCCTTCGCCACTGCTACGCATGCATTATGCATAAGTACAAACTTAGACGTACAGGCTTGTGGGCATGCATTAAATTCTCACTATATCTCTGCAACTTAAATTAATATAATTATATTTATCTTTCCCAAACATAAGAACGAGCATTTAAAAGATCCCTAAGCCCAATTAAGGCGGGAATGAGGATCGGAAGAAAATAGAACGGCCAATAATTGCCGCGGTGATTTGGGCCAAGATACAAACGATTCCCGTTTCCGGCCTTCTTTTTCCACTCAGCGAGTATTTATTTTTTCCACAATTTTGTGTTTAATATAAAATATGAATGTACCTTGAGCCCAGGGATGCTATGGATATGTGTATCCGTAGACAAAACTATCGGATATCCGAAATAAATAAAAATATCCGTGTCCGTAACCGAAATCGATGTAAAAGTTTCGGATATCAATTTGCAAAGATGTATTGTTACAAACTTGGAGTACCTACGCGCGCCTGTACAGGTACAATAGCGTGTGTAGAACAGTCCAGTATGATCCATGATGGTAGTAATAAGGTACGCGAACGGCGGTCTGGTATGAGCGAAAGATCAATTGATCTGGAATATGCAAGAAAGATATATTTTGTACCTATATAAAGGGACTGCAATAGGGGTTCAGGAGAGTGGCGATTAAAACATTGAGCCGTGAAGTTGAAAGTCAGAGCTAGAAATTAATTGTTGCAAATTGTGAACCAAATCGTGTAAAATAAATTATTTTAAAATAACTTATTTCAGTTTAATTAAAAGAGAACTCAGTAAAATCATAACAGTAAGTAAACAAACTATGTACATTCTACATATAATCTTAAATTATTCGAATATACTGTAACTGTAACTGTAACTGTAACTGTAACTGTAACTGTAACTCTGTCGCCATTCCGCTAGGGGTGGCCAGAGCCTCTGCAGAGTTGCCTCCATTTTTTCCTATCCTGACATACCTCTTTCAATTCCTTCATATCCATCACCTTTTTCATGCATTTTCTTCTTTTACGCTCACTTTGTATATCCCATTCTTTCACAATCTCCTCAATCTGATCACTCCATACTTTTCTCGGTCGTCCCTTCCCTCTTTTTCCTTTCACACTTTCTTTGTATACATACTTTGTCAGGCTATCATCTTTCATTCTTTCCACATGCCCAAACCATCTCATCACATTCTTTTGTACTTTAACTTTCACATCCTCTTTCAAATTACATTCTTTTTTTACCCATTCATTCCTAACTCTATCCCTCAAAGTTTTTCCTGTCATACTTCTCAAATGCTTCATTTCCACCGTACATACTTTACTCATTTCGCTATCATTCACTGTCCATGCTTCACTTCCATACATCAAAGTCGGTAACAATATGCCATTGTGTACCGCCATTCTCAGATCCATCGTCAATCGCTTGTTCTTTGCTATTCTTCCTATTGCACCGACCACTTGCTTTCCCTTGCACACCCTATTCTCAAGTTCTCTTGTCATCTTTCCATTCTTTTCAAACATACTTCCCAAGTATCTAAATTCATCCACAATTTCAACTTTTGTACCATTCAACATAATCGTGCATTCTTCAGTTTCATCCCTTCTGTCAAAAATCAGTACTTTCGTCTTACTTGCATTAATTTTCAACTTGCTTGCACACAGAACATGGTTCAAACTAGAGAGCATTGTCTGGAGTTCCGCTGCTGAATCAGCAATTAATACTGCGTCATCAGCATAAAGCAGAACTCCGACTTTTCTCTCTCCAATTTGTATGCCATGTCCTTCCAGATTCGCTTGTTTAACACAATGATCCATGATTATATTGAATAACCATGGGCTCATTATGCAACCCTGTCTCACTATATATCTCAGAATCTCATCTATATATCTCTATCTCAGAATATCATTTATGTATATTACTTGCATTCTTTGACTTATACTTTGGAATGAGGCTGACCACCCATACTGAAAACAAAATACCTTTTCCGATGTCACCACTGTTTCAGGAAAGGTCGAAAAAAGTTGCAGGGGCTATGTTCATTAGAAGTTTGGATTTTAATCCGTAGGTGCACATGCAGCATTTGATTTGTAAGCTTGAACTTATTCCTTATATTCCTTGACTTATAGGTTGGTATGAGGCTGACCACCCATACTGTAAAAAATGGTTCACTTTGCCAATGTCACCTCACCCCTGTTTCAGGGAATGTCGGCAAGAGTTGCAGGGCTTTTGTTCATCTGCGGTTTGGATTTTATTTGTAAGTACACAATCAGCATTTGTAAGCGCGAACTACACGTGTTTGTTTGTGGGCATACATCTGAGAGCATTGAATGAATATATCCTTGCAACTTAGATTAAATTATAGATTATATTAACTTACCCAAGAAACTTTTTAGGTTTTAAAAAGGTTACAAAAAGGTCCCAGAACCTTTTTTAACCTTTTTGTAACCTTTTTAAAACCTAAAAGGTTACTTGGGTACACGACTACACGTGTCTGCTTGAAGGCATGCAATTAATATGAAATTTAAATGTTAATATATCTTTGCAACTTAGATTATTACTATAATTGTAACATCCCTAATTGAGATATCAAGGAGGAAGCTTATCTGGCAGAAAATGTCGGAAGTTTGAACCATTTGTTAATGCCTTACAATTTTTATCTGATCCGGGTTTCGTAAAAAAATTATAACCATCCATCTGTTTCTTTCATAATTATTATCAAAAAAATATACAAACATGACGCAACTAAACTTCACATACAGTTTAACCTCTTGCCGCGTTCTCCCCGAAATAATCCTATGGGATGAGTGAATCTATTTATTTTCACAGTTAAGGAGCCGGTATTGCACCAACCAGTTCAGTTGAAGTGGAAACTTTTGGTTCACTTTTGTCAATGTCACTCCAGTGTCACGGAAAGGCACCAGGGTTTGTAATGTTTATATTCATTTCAATTTCAGTTTAGTTTGTATGTACACATGCGGCAAGAGTAAGCGCGTACATACATGTGTATGTAATCTGAAATCTAAGTTGCAAAGATATACTACATTTAAGATTTATTTTAAATGCGTTCCCATAACCACCTCCTCCCGGGAGCTGGCAAACTCCCACTTTAACTGAAAGTGGTTGGTGTGACGTCGGCCCCCTTACCCGTAAAAATAAAAGTAGGTCCCGAATCGCCACATGCGACCCCTTCGGAGATAACGCAGGCAAGAAGTTACACTATATGTGTAGCTTAGTTGCCTTTATAAGCAGACACGTTAAGTTCGCGCTTAAACATGCCGCATATGAACCTACAATATAAAACCCAATCGCAAATGAACATAAGCCATCCAAATCTTGCCGACTTTCCCTGAAACAGGGGTGACATTGGCAAAGTGAACCAAAAGCTCACAGTTTCATGCTTGTTAATATGAGCTTTACATCTTTGCAACTTAGATTATAAATATGAGAAAGCAACAAGTATTATTTTCATAAAGAAAATAATAAAACAATTACTTCTTGTGTTATATTTTTAGTGATAGCAATAAAAGTGTAGTCGGTGAAGAGAGATATGGCATTAATTCTACTTAAGACAATATTGGTTCTCGGAAAGGGAAAGGGGCGAAGTAAATAAAGAAAGAAATAAAGGGCAGGAATCTATCGAGGACAAACGGAATGGGTCATTTACCAGTGGCTCTGTTAATATGCCATATTAGTCATAAAAATAAAAGCAATGGAATCCATAATCTTTTGATACGTATTCTTCTGGATTCTTTTTTTAATTAAAATGCAATAATTTATTTTTAGAGAATTTATTTTTCACAATTTATTTTTCACAATTTATTTCACAACTTGACAATCACTGTTTATAGGTGTTACTCAGCGAATTGCTCTCTTGCGTCTCTCCCGGTCCGTACTATTTTGATCTCTTTTATTGGGAACCAGAGGGGTCTTTCTCCCATTCACTAGATCATTCTACCACCAGAACGTCATGTACACACAAAATCACTTCAATGCACGATTACAATCATGGACTACTTCTTGATGGTTCTATAGTACGTGCACAGGTGTGCGTAGTCACTTTGATTTCATAGTCCGTCATACGATGTATGACGGACTATGAAATCTTGGGCAGGTCCGTAGTCCAGTGGCAACACTTCGGACCCTGTAAATGGAAGGTTGTGGATTCGAATCCCGGCGGAGCGCAAAAATATATACCATTTATATTTCCGAATGTGCTCTTCGCTGAGTTGAAAAATTCATACAACCTTTACCAAAGACCGGTCACTGAAAGGTCTATCCAATCTTACAACAACTAGGTCTTGCTTGAAAATTGATGCCTTCTACAGCGACGACCAAGCTCGCAAAGGGCTCTTGAGGTGTGATACACACAGAAACAGCGCTCACCAAATAAATCATCCTAATATTATTATTATTATGCGTTTATAAACGCGTGTATTACAAGTTCACGACAATATTTATGTGTATTTAAGGTTCATTCGTTCTCTACACCTGCCCACCTCTAAGTGGAACGACGGCACGATACAGTACAGTCTTCTTCTCCTGTTTCAATCCTAGGATTGGTTTGCAGCAATATCTTTATTCTTTTTCTCCATTCCTCCCTGTCTTGTGCGGCTCTTTTTAGGTCTGCATATGTTGAGCAGCGCACGTCCACCAGCAGGTCCTCCAGGTACTCTTGGCGTGGGCGTCCCCTAGAGTTAGTCCCCTCGGTCATCCCCTCCATTATGGCATGCAAGAGACCTTCTTGTCGCATCACATGGCCGATCCAACTTGCACGCCTTTCGGACAAAGTCCTGAGCAGGTGCCTTCCTCCTTCGATCCTTTGGAGAACCTCCTCATTTTGTGGTGTGGTCTCTCCAGGAAATTCCTAGAAGCCTTCTATACGACCACATCTCGAAAGCCTCTAGTCTTCGTTTATCCCTTTTGGATAGGCACCATGTCTCGCAGCCGTACAGTACAGTACCTACAACACAGCAACTTAGATTATAGATTATGTATTTAGATCAACCCACGCAACAGTCATTACAATTTCAAAAGGTTTCACCGTAAAAAATATGGCGCACAGAATCGCTTTACTTTTTGATTAAAGCATTCAGAAAGTTATCAGCTTTTGTCTTCGCGAATAATTGAAATTACAAGCATCCCCTCTCGCAATTCCCCGCGGGATAAATCTTCACAAACTGTCTCACATTTCTGCAAAAATTCAAGACATTTTTATTGGCTCCCTCAGCATTATTTTAACGAGTAAATAAATCTACATCTCCATAGAGACTCCAGAAAGGCTGCGTCAAACAGAGAGCGTTTTTAACGCGCGTCAAAGCGTTAAAACGTCCTGGTTTATAGCGCTGCGTTGTGTTGTACTGTACCCTTAGTACGAGTTGCAAAACTTGAGAAAAGTAAAGTTTACGGAAAATATTTAAGCGTGATTTCTTCCAATATCTGCCGTTTTTGTTTCTTACACTTTGTGGTCTTAGCAAAAGAGTTACAGTTATGAAGAAAATCAAAATCAAACAAACAAAAACGGCAGATTTTGGCGGAAATCACTAATATAACACAATAATTGCCGTAAACTTTACATTACTCAAGTTTTCCAACTCGTACTAAGGGTACAGTACAGGTCTACATCTCTTCACCCCATTGCTTGTTTGGCTTATCTACCTGGTCTGAATTTAATATGATAACTAGTATTAAAAGAAGAAGGAGATGATTCTGACGTCTAACATTGTTTTGTCTAACAACGCAAAAGATAAAAGAGGAAGAAGACTTGTTTGACGTTTTATGTCATTTTTTAGTTGTAAAACTCTCTTGTGTTCCGGCTCTACGACCGTCGTCAACATGTGTTTGCGGCGGTGCACCAAATAAATGGCGTTTTGAAATACATCGAGTTTGATTTCTGCGAGTTGCAGTCCTCTCCAGTTTTGCCCAGGATTCCTCTCTGCCCTACCATGCTTTCTTATTCCTACATCCGAACCATTTTTAGACCACTACCTTTTTTCTTGAAAAACCCTGTGTGGGAGACTCTCTAGATTTCAGAGACTCTAGGTGTCTATGACACTTGGTGTATTGCCGCAGAGGTGTTGTTTACGAGATTGATCGTCGCTACAAACCGCCAATACACAAGAAAGACCCAGTTCCTGTAAGGCTGGATGGACCTTTAGTGACCTATCTTTGGTAAAGGTTTGTGCTCCACCGGAATTCGAACCCACAATCTTCCATTTACGAGTCCGAAGTGTTGCCACTGGACTACGGATCGGTCAAGCCATTTGATTCTAAGATGACCTTTTAATGAAATTGTCTTTAGAATCACATCCTACACACTATGAGCTAAGAAAAAAACGTCAAACACTGAGTTCGATAAACATCGTTAACAGTGACGTCGACTGAATAACGTCGAAGGTGTTCAAACACAGTGTACGCGACGTTACGGCGTTTAAGCGCTGATGTCTTGACGCGAGGTAAAAAAGCTTCCTGTTTGACGATGCCATAAGAGATGCACTCAGAGTCGTAAAAATCTTATTTTCTAAATCCGACTTTTTCTCTTAGCTTGAGAGATTAAGTCTTATGTTGTGTTTTTTGATACGTTAGCTTGTGTGACTTTAACTGATAACCTTCAGATGCAAAACGGTCAATCATTTGAAACTTGCATTTTGCATTGCCAAGCCTCTGTTGTGGAAAGTGTAGAAAGTCAGGTGTGTTTCAGTCAAATTTAAAAACGTGCCTTTTCTGGAGATGAAAATCTGATAGGTTAGTATGAGGCTGACCACCCATACTGTAAAAAAATGGTTTACTTTACAATAAATTATATTTGTTGTATTTTTTTTGTGTATGTTCCTTGACTTATAGGTTAGTATGCGGCTGACCACCCATTCTGTAGATAATGGTTTACTATGCCAAAGTCATCCCTGTTTCAGGGAAGATCGGCAAGAGTATGTTGCAGGGCTTTTGTTCATTTGAGATTGTGTTTTTATACTGTAGGTCCACATGCGATATGTGTTAGCTCGAACTTATACGTGTCTGCTTGTGGGAACTTCACAATCTTCTCAATGAGAATCTCAAATTATGTGTATCTTTCCAACATAGATTTGGATTTAAATTTAGATAGTGCTTTGCTATGCCCTTGCAAAGAGTTCGGTTAAATATTTCTCAGAAGTGGGTAACAATATGATGGAATTTGAACGGGAAACATGATGTACATCAGCTGACTTACGCATATGCAACTAAGTTTTTGATTTGTGGGGAGAAATCGCACTTAATTTTCATTTCTGTCTGATTGGAGTCTGGTGCAACAGGCTCGAAGTAGTTTCATCTATATCCAATCATTTTTCGTGTTTTTCGTCTCGCAAATAAAGGAGGTCTACGACTGAGTTTGAATGCCACGATTAGAGAGTCCCTCTGATGCCTTTTTATTTCGACCAGCCTCTCATTTGCATTTAAATCCGCGAGTAAACGAAGTTTTGCTTTCCTTTACAGTCTCTCAAAGTGTCCATCATTAAGTGTTTAATTCACAGAAGAGTGTACCTATAGGTATTTTAGATTATTTGAAGCGTAGAGTGGATATCCAGAGTCATAATAAAAGGAGGGCTTGTATGAAAAAGGTTGTTGATGATTCCTTCCTTCCTTGACTTATAGGTTGGTATGCGGCTGACCACCCATGCTGTAAAAAATGTTTCACTTTGCCAATGTCACCCCTGTTACAGGGAAGGACGGCAAGAGTTGCAGGGTGTATGTCCGTTTGAGATTGGTTTTTATGTTGTAGGCTCACATGAGGCACGTGCAAGCGCGAACTTGTACGTGTCTTGGTTGTGGGAATGCATGTAATGTGAATCTCCAATGTAACATATCTTTGCAACTTAGATTAGATTAGATTAGATGATGATGATGAGTTGATGATTTCTTTATAGCGCCGTTTTGTGATGTAGTCACTCCAAGGGCGCTGCGCTGGTGCAAACGATGCCAGAAATTTGCTTGTCTTCCGTGCATTCTGGAACTTTCCATATTATTATATGGAAATGATATGGGTATGACTCTGTATGAAATGAAAGAAGTATGCAAGGACAGGAAGAAGTAGCGGCTAATCTGCAATGTTGATTTGTAATGTTGGCTTCTTCTTTTATGGTCCATTTTTTATAAGTATTGACTTTTTTTTTAGTATAGATTTTTTAGTAAAGGTTTTCTTGTTTTTATGTACTTAAATGTTATTCAAGAATTATTTAGTTTAAGGATTTAAATCAAACACTGTTTTATATTTTAACTTTAACAATTATTTATTCTTTAATTTTACTAACGTTTTTGATCTTAGATCATCGTCAGGTATAAAATTTTAAAAATAAAAGTCAATGATACCATAAAGTATTACAATCAAATTGTGTGGTCATTCAGTTAATGTTAATGTCATTCAATTAATGTTATTTATTATTTGTTTTCCTTGATTTATGGGCTGGTATAAGGCTGACCAGTGACCACCCATACCGTAAAAATGGTTCACTGTGCCAATGTCCCCCCTGTTTCAGGGAAGGTCGGCAAGAGTTGCAGAGCTTCTGTTCATTTGAGATTGAGCTTTTATATTGTAGGTTCACATGCGGCATGTGTGAGCGCTAAATTATGTATCTCTGCTTGTGGGAATGTGGTTAATATGAATCTTAAATGATATGTATCTTAGATGCAGCTTAGATTTAGATTTAGATTTTAGAATGTCGGTACCAATTTTCCATCGTGTTCCGCCAATCTCATATTCCTTGCTAACCATTATAATCTATGAATTTGAATTTCCATTTGAAACTTTGTGATTCTTCAAGCTGTTCCCCGGCTAATCCCATCTTGTTATACTGGCTGGAAATTTTTAAGCTCTAATTTTAATTAACAAACAAATTAAAAACAATGTTTTACAAAACAACAAAAAAAAAAGTTTTGTTTTCTTTATCAAAGCGTTTCTGAAGCTTGGTATATTCGAAAACAACTCTATTCACAAAGCATTTGATCCATGGCTGGTCCATGGATCATCGTTTAATTGTATTGAAAACTCACTGTAGGCTGCGGATAAGCATAAGCTTTGCATGGTAAAAATAACACAGAAAGTGATTAAATATATTCAAATTTGAGTTTTGAATTCTGTGTAAATTAAATTTAGATTTTTTTCAAAGCTATTTTTTTGTAACTTTACTTATTTCATTAACGCCAAATTTTACGTATAAAAATATGAATAATAAAAAAAGTTCATCCTTAACCGCCACACAATACAAGACTCCATGTGGACTAAAGACGTTGGCTCCAAAATTAACGAAACGTCTAGAATAATGTATGTTCTCCTACAACGGTTTATCATATCGCCACCTTAAAGGTAAAACTTAATAACTGCTGATTTACTGACTTGATAAAATCGTGGATAAAACATTTAGTTGTGTGTAACTTCTCATAGTAAGTAAATTATATGGAAATGCTTATGATAAACTTCTAAACTACAGGATTTGCACACTTTTTTAGTGTTTTCTCTCGTAGATAATAGGAAAGAGGTGCATTTATCTGAGAAACCCGGGTTAGCTTAATATGTCATTTATTCAATTTTACCGCTCCGATATCGATAAATCAAAAATGTTACTTCTTTTAAATTTGTAAGCTTTTCAAACAACAGTAATTCCAGTTAAAATCTTTTTTTCTTGGTCTTATACCACCTATAAATAAAGATGTATAGTCTTGTCTTGTCTTGTCTTGTATCCTGCCACCTTTCCTCTAGGGGTGGCCAGTACCTCCACACAAGTGCCTCCACTTGACTCTGTCCTTGCATACTTCTTTCATCTCATTATAGAATAACAAATATTTTATTTTATTTTACTATCTGAGTAAAATGAGGACCGAAACAAATGACGGTTGATCTGTAATGTTGGCGACTAAGTCTTTTAAATTTTCAATTCTCATTTTTATAGATATTTTGTACGTTTTAAATGTATAACTTTACTTAGTGATTGCTTGTTTTATATAGTTCATTGTAATTTATTATTTGTGTTCCTTGACTAATAGTTTGACGCTGACCACCAATTCTGTAGAAAATGGTTCACTTTGCCAATGTCACCCCTGTTTCAGGAAAGATTGGCAAAATTTACAGTTATGTTCATTTGAGATTGGATTTTTATTTTGTTAAGTCCACATGCGGCATGTGTAAGAGCGATCTTATACGTGTTATCTATTATTTGAAGATTTGAGATAAAAATTGTAATATCAGAACATGGATAACTTTTAAGGCACGAACGATTTAAGGCTCATTCTGATTTGAATTTTTTAAATCTATTTCAATGACCTATTTATTTAATTATAATTATTTTATTAATGTCTCAATCTATCGGAGTACAAATATTTTTTTTATTTCTTTAAAAAAACAGGTTTCTGTATGAATAATTAATTAAAATATTTGTTGAAATAAAGCTTACAAGCAGGTAAGATCACTATACAACATAATTTAATCTTTTTTATTATTAACTTTAACAATCAGTACAAAAATATGCTTACCGTTTTTCTAATTTTTTTCTTGATGTTGGAGTACAACTAAAATGAAAAATCGACTGATTTGTCAAGATTCAAGTTAATTTATAAGATAATTCTGATATTAACCCAACTAACACTTTTTAGTAATTAAAACTTCACTGTTTTTCACTTTTTTTCTTTTTATCTCGATTTAATTAAATCATCTAAAGTACCATTACTATTTTTTTAAATAAATTAAATGAGCACGATTTTATTTAACTCTCTTCAAAAATAATTTATTTCAAATCGTTTACTTACATTATCTCCCTATTTACATTTTTAAGTGATAAAGAACAATTTAAATTCAGAGCAATTACTCATTAATTCCTATTTTTAAACTTATGACATCAATCATTCATTAACATTTTATTAACTTCACATTAATTTAAAACGATTAATTAATATTTTTATCATCAAAAACAAGATTCCTAATTTATTTATCATATAAATTAATTAATTATATTTAAAACTCATCTTAATTTAACTTAAATATGAACTCGTATATACATATTTATTAAATTAATTATTTTCAATTCAATACACTGCAGTTTCAACTCATATTTAATAATTTTAAAGACTCAATTTTTAATTGTTAAAACCCTGCAAAATCTTTTTCGTAAAGATTGAAATCCAGGTGTTTTCGCGAGTTTTTTCGGCGTTTGCGATCTCGATTTTCCGCCGCGTTCCGCGACCGACTTCGGTGGATGCCCGAGCGTTACTGACGGGTCGTTCTGCCTCTCACAGGCTCCACCCCTTTCCACCCCTTGGGCGGCATAAGTAAGCTGTGGGCGCAGGCGTAGGCAGGTGCAAAAATTGCCGCTTTTCCAAGGATGCCACGCTCCTTATGGATCCTCTACGCCGATCACTCAAAAGGTCTACGCGTGAACATTTTGACACAAATTTAAATAACATCACTGAAGTAAATCCACTGTTAAATAAATTTAGCAGCCAAATAAAATAAAGTACAATTTTTCGTGGTAAAATGCAACTAAGCTACACATACAGTGTAACTTCTTGCCTGCGTTATCCCCAAAAGGGTCGAATGTGGCGTTTCGGGACCTATTTATTTTCACAGGTAAGTGGGCCGGCCTCACACCAACCACTTTCAGTTGAAGTGGGGGCTTCCCAGTTCCCAGGGGGGCTGGTCTCATTTCTTGTGAGGGCTGAGTAAACCTTGAGATCGAATCCTTGCTCTCGGCATGGAATGCAAGTATTCTACCAATTGAGCTATCGACCTTTTTACGAGCTTGATCATCGTCGCTACAAAGCGCCGTTTCTCAAGCAAAATCCAGTTGCTGTAAGGCTGGATGTACCTTTGGTGACCGTTCATTGGTAAAGGTGTATGAATTTTTCAACCCAGCGAAGAGCAAATTTGAAAATATAAATGGTAATTTTTTTGTGCTCCGCCGCGCCGGGGATCGAACCCACAACCTTCCCATTCAGAGTCCGAAGTGGTGATTATTTTATTTTGTGGATTCAAAAATATTTACTCATCATTCTTATGTAAAAATATAATTTATCTTTAATCTAGGTCGCAAAGAAAAATTAACACTTACCGTGATATTCAGACAGAGAAAATCCATATCTCAGCTGTCAGCTAACATGGATTTTCCATACAAAAAGAAACGATGTTTCATGGATCAGTTGTGAATCAAATGCTAATAAAAAAATAAAAAAATATGTACTATTTAAATATACATCAAAGTGAACCGCTGTTAAAATCACTTGTCTTACTAGCGAAGTAATATTGCCATTAAAGATTCACCCTTAATGCACACCCACCAGCAAAATCGTAAATAGTACATATTAGCGTAGACGCATACTTTGTATGTGTGTCTATCTATAAAAAATAATATATGATCTAAATGGTAAAGATATATTATTCATATTATTTTAAGATTCATATTAAATGCATGTTCACAAGCAGACACGTGTTAGAGCGCGCTTACATGTACTGCATGTGTACATATGTACAAAACAAAAACTCAAATCTCAAATGAACAAAAGCGCTGCAACTTTTAAATGGTTTAAATTAGAAACATTTAAATTAACTTATTTTTTATATAAACTTAATAAGAAAGACAAAGTTTTAATCCACTTTTATTTATTTTTTTCGTTAAACATTTTCGCCTAATAAGGCATCATCAGGAGCATAATTGTTACAAATATTTTTATTTCAACATTGTTATTTATTGTAAGATTATTATTGAAAACGTTTGAGCAAAAAAAAGTAAATTAAAACTTTGTTTTTCCTATTGAATTCATGTAAAAAAAAGTACAATGGACTTTCACTGCGTTCAGAGAAATTACCCTTAAAAATATATTAGATAAAAAAAACCTACGTTAATAGAAAACAAACCACTATTAATGGTCCTTCTATTGATTTAGACCATAAAATAAAAATTAACCTAATTAAATAAACGCGTTATTGCATTTTAAATTCGAACTAAAGCAACATTTTTTAGTTAACGCAAAGACCCGACCATAAATATTGTTTCCTCGCCCTAAACACAGAATCACCAATCCGAGCAAATGAACGCTCATTAAATAAAGGTTGTCCGGATATTGAGGTTGCCCTACAAACCAAAACCTCAACTATCGTAAGCGAAAAGTATTCGTGAACCGAAGCATGAAAAAAAACATACTTTTTTATGTAAAAACTATTGTTTAGGACATTATTTAGAACTGGCAACATTGAAGATCAACCGCTATATATATGTAAGTACAATCTAGACTTACATTATTTTAATTAATTATTATTAATTCCTTGACTTAAAGGTTGGTATGAGGCTGACTACCCATACTGTAAAAAATTGACCACTTTGCCAATATCACCCTCGTTTCAGGAAAGGTCGGCAAGAGTTGCAGGGCTTATGTTTATTTGAGATTGGGTTTTATATTGTAGATTCACATGCGGTATGTTTAAATGCCAACTTAAGCGAGTCTGATTGTGGAAATATAAAAAAAAAACGCAACTAAGCTACACATATAGTGTAACTTCTTGCCGCTTTATCCCCGAAGGAGTCGCATGTGGCGAGTTGAACCTATTTATTTTTACAGGTAAGGGGGCCGGCCTTACGTCAACCACTTTCAGTTGAAGTGGGGGTTTCCCAGCTCCCGAGGGGGCTGGTACTCATTTCTTGTGAAGGCTGAGTAAACCTTGCCGGTATTTTTATTATGGGGTTTGAAATAAACACCGAAATAGGAAATCATTTCTAACACCCTCCTCGGTGGGATTCGAACCCGAGCTCACGGGGTAGAAGGCAAGCACTCTACCAACTGAGCTATCGACCGGAAATATGTTCAATAAAAATCTGAAATGTAATATATCTTTGCAACTAAGATTATAGATTGTACCTAGACGGCAGTTGATTTTCAATGTTGTCCGCTTAGGCTTTTAAATTTAAAAACGCAAAAAAAAAACGCAACTAAGCTACACATCTTGTGTAACTTCTTGCCGCGTTATCCCCGACGGGGTCTTGAATTGCTGTACTGTATTTCAGATATACTTTCATGAATGAGGTCTGCACCCTTAGTATGAGTTTCAAAACTTGTGATATGTAAAGTTTACGGCAATTATTAAAGAGTGATTTCCCCAAAAATCTGCCGTTTTTGTTTGTTTGAACATGATTTTCTTCATCACTGTAACTCTTTTGCTAAGACCATAAAGTGTAAGAATAAAAAACGGCAGATTTTGGGAGAAATCACTCATTAATAGTTTTCGTAAACTTTACTTTTCTCAAGTTTTGCAACTCGTACTAAGGGTACAGCACGTAAATTGGAAATTAAAAAAATGTGACGTGACATGGCCGGGTTGTTAGGGAAAATGCAAATGCATATTTAGTTATTTGATCCTTTATTTGAGGTTTATATAAGATTGACTAATCAGAAAGTTAAAACCGTTCGAGATCTTTAAAAGCAACTCAAAACAGGTATTAATGGTGAAATATCGTCCAATATACAAAATTACTAAAGCTGCCATACATCCTAAGTAACGATTACAAAGACCATGAAAAATATCAATCCATTTTTTTTTTTTTTAAGAAATCCTGTGCGGGAGACTCCCTAGATTCTAAAGACTCTAGGGGTCTATGACACTTTTTGTAGTGCCGCAGAGGTGTACGAGCTTGGTCGTCGCTACAAAGCGCCAATACTCAAGCAAGACCCAGTTGCTGTAAGGCTGGATGGACCTTTGGTGACAGGTCATTGGTAAAGGTTTATGAATTTTTCAACCCAGCGAAGAGCACATTCGAAATAAAAATGGTATATTCTTGTGCTCCGCCGGGATCCGAATCCACAACCTTCCATTTACGAGTCCGAAGTGTTGCCACTACGGACTACGGACCGGTCCAAGGTGCCAACGACACGCGGTGTACCTGAGCGGTTACCCATCCAAGCACTGACCACGCCCAATGTTGCTTAACTTCGGTGATCTATGGGAACCGGTGCTTTCAACATGGCTAACGTCGTTAACATTTGTTAACAAATGGATTGATATTTTTCATAACGCAAAAAAAAAAACAAATTTGCAACGTAGCTCTTAATTCCGGTTTGGCTGAAAACATAAATGCATTCTAAAGGCCTGTTGCACCAACTTCCAATCTATATTTGATTGGCACATAAAATTTCATTCTAGTAAGGAACTCGCCTAAATATTTCTCAGAGCTGGGTAAAAATATGATGGAGTTTGAATTGGAAAAAAGATGTACATTAGCTGACTTACGTATATAAATTCATTTTTTTTATTTGAAAGTGAGAAATCACACTTAATTTTGATTTTTGTCTTATTGGAGTTTGGTGTAACGTAAAGTAAAGCATACGAAAATTGAGGTTTTAAGCGTGAAATCCAGTTTACACGGTTTTGCTTCCCATCTCAGGGGAATGAAACTTTTGGTCCGTATTTAGTCAGTCTTGTGTAGGAACAGGGTGCTACTTTATTATACAGTTCATCCTTGTACCCGTAGTACGAGTTTTTACACAATACTCGTAGTATTTGAACTTGTAAAGCCCCTCTGGCAAAAAAAGTTTCGAACCTTTTTTTGCCCGAAGTGCTTTAAAAGTTCACATACATTTTTCTCGAATACTCAATACTTCGAGTATTGTGAAAAAACTCGTACTACGGGTACTGATTCTTCCAGTCCCCCGTGTAAAAAAACTCAGTATTAATAGTGATAATACAATTTTCAAAACACGGTTTTGCAAATTCAGTTTCCGCTCGATAGCTCAATTGGTAGATGCTTGCATTCCATGCCAAAATCTCTGGTTCGAATCCCACCGAGAGTGTCAGAAATTATTTTCCGTTTCGGTGTTTATTTCAAACGCAAAATACCAGCAAGGTTGAATCAGCCTTCACAAGAAATGAAGATCAGCCCCCTCGGGATTTGGGAAGCTCATATTTCAATTAAAGTGATTGGCGTAAGGCCGGACCCTTTATCTGTAAAAATAAACACTCACTTATTACATGTGACTTCTTTAGGGAGTACGCAGCAGAAAATTACACTATACCTCTGGCTTATTTGCGCTTTTTTCCGATTTTAACGATAGTTTTCAACGTTGTCAACGTTTTACTGGCCTCGTAGCCAACGTCTTAAGGAGACACACTACGTCGAGAGTAATGTAAGGTGTTCTTTTTTTCTTACTTTCAAAGATCAGTTCTGTTTGTGCCCCTACTTCAATCTGAAAACTGAAATATTGTTACGAGCGTATGGTAGTATTAGTGCATACGTGATCCTAATCACGCACTGGGAACAACGCTCTGGAATCATCCACTATGTTCGAGAAATCAAGAACAGTCGAGAAACGTCCGTATGAACTTATATAAATGTAAGCCGCAATCGTGTGCAGGCCAGAGTGTCGAATAAAACATTGAGCCGTGAAGTCGAAAGCAAGAGCTAGAAATCAGTACATTGTAAATTGTACACCGAACCGTGTAAAACAATTCTGTTAAAATAAATAATTGCAGTTTAATTAAGAGACAACCTCAGTAGTTCTGTCTCACCGGTCCGTAGTTCAGTGGTAACACTCTGAATGGGAAGGTTTTGGGTTCCATTCCCGGCGGAGCACAAAAAAATACCATGGACGAGTATATTTTCAAAAAAACTCTTCGCTGGGTTGAAAAATTCATAAAACCTTTACCAATGACCGGTCACCAAAGGTCCATCCAGCCTAACAGCAACTGGGTCTTGCTTTAGAATTGGCGCTTTGTAGCGACGACGATCAAGCTCGTAAAAAGGCCGATAGCTCAATTGGTAAAATGCTTGCATTCCATGCCGAGAGCAAGGGTTCGATCTCATGGTTTACTCAGCCTTCACAAGAAATGAGAACTAGCCCCCCCGGGAGTTGGGAAACCCCCACTTCAACTGAAAGTGGTTGGTGTGAGGCCGGCCCCCTTACCTGTAAAAATAAATAGGTCCTGAATCGCCACATGCGACCCCTTCGGGGATAACACGGGCAAAAAGTTACACTACATGTGTAGCTTAGTTGCGTTTTTTTTTATTTCAATCAAATCATAACAATATTGTCACAACTAATGCATGCTCACAAGCAGACGCGTGTAATTTCGTTTTTGAAAAAAATCTGACAGACTATTACACATTTCAATGTACGAAAAACCACCTGACAGACGTTGTCCTGGAAGACCACACAAAGGATATAAAGATAGCTTGGAGTCAACATCACAGGAGACAAGAAACTCGTGGCAAACAGACCGGCAGGATAACAAAGAAGAAAAAAAAGAGGATACGGTCCACTCTTAAATAACACCGGGGATAAAATTCTTCGGGATGGCAACATTCAGTAGCGGATATTCGCATCGTAAATAAGCACGATGGTCACGCAACTTCTACGACCCGCGTAGAGGCTGTGATTCCTAAACTATTTGAGGACCGGAGGACCACTTTCGTTATTTCATTTTGACCAAAAAACACTTATTCTGTTTTGTTTCGACCAAGGACTATTCAAACTGATTGTTTCAACCAAGGACTACTTAAACTGATTGTTTCAACCAAGGACTACTTAAACTGATTGTTTCAACCAATAATAATATGAGGATGATTTATTTGGTGAGCACTGTTTTTGTGTGTATCACACCTCAAGAGCCCTCTGCGAGCTTGGTCGTCGCTGTAGAAAGCGCCAATTCTCAAGCAAGACCCAGTTGTTGTTAGGTTGGATGGACCTTTCATTTACGAGTCCGGAATGTAGCCATTGGACTACGGACCGGTCCAAGAAATGCCAACAACACGCGGTGTATCTGAGCGGTCACCCATCCAGGTAGCATCCGCGCCCAATGTTTCTTACCTTCGGTGATCTGATGAGAGCCGGCGCTTTCAACATGGTAACGTCGTTGACGTCGTTGATTACAAAGACTGCTTTAACTATATTTTGTATTGTTTGTGTATTAACACTTGAAAATTCATGTTGTTTAATTTTATAATTTTTGAATGAAATTCAAACAAAACACTGTTTATTTTCACTATAAAATTTATTTAAAAAGATTAAAATCTTTAAACAAAATTACTAACGCGTTTTCGACCTAGTAGGTCCTTTTGACTTAATGATGACCTACTAGGTCGAAAACGCGTTAGTAATTTTGTTTAAAGATTTAATCTTTGTAAATAAATTTTATAATGAAAATAAACAGTGTTTTGTTTGAATTTCATCCAAAAATTATAAAATTAAACTACTTTAACTGTTTATTGCGACTATCCAGAGTCATAATAAAAGGAGAGCTTTTTTGAAGAAGGTTATGACTCTGAATGAAATGAAAGAAGTACCTATGTAAGGACAGAAATAAATGGCAGATGACCTGTAATGCTGGCGGCTAGGACTAGAGTTTTTTTAATTACAAATTTGTATTCTGTTTTAGTTTTGATGTCAATACATTTATTATTAGTTGGTTTTAAAAGTGTAATTAATTACGGCTGACCCATGCTGTGGAAAATGTTTCACTTAACTAATGTCATCCCTGTTTCAGGGAAGGTCGGCAAGAGTTGCAGGGCTTATGTTCATTTGAGATTGGGTTTTATATTGTAGGTCTACATGCGGCATGTTTTAGCGCAAATCCATACAATGTGAATCCCCAATATTACATACCTTTGCAACTTAGATTAGATTAAATTACTTACTTACTTAGTCAGCCACTTCTTGTCCACTGCTGGACATAGGCCTCCCCCATATCTCTCCAGGCGTCAATGTTATCTTGTTCTTGTATTCACACAACATTTTGCAACGAATAGTCAGTCACTCCCAATCTCAAGTGAACATAAGCCCTGCAATTTCAGCCTTTCAACTGAAACAGGGATTAATCGGCAAATTCAACCTATTGCAAATAATGACAGTTTGAAGAGGCTCGCATAGTAAATGTTTGAGAACCGTTAGCGTAGACGCTGTGAGAATACAATATTGCTATCTCACCCTTATATTGCTTTTTATGTAACGTACGTCCTTAAATTAGCAACCAGGACCTTGAGTTAATTTTTAAAACTCGAAATAATATTTTTAGGATATTTTCTAGTACAAGAAATGTAAGTATAGCATCCATCCATCAAGAACTCGACAGTCCAGGGCTGGAAGTCTCATCACCACGGTAATTCTTACCTACCGAATATCAGAAATATTTGTATGAAGACCTGGCAATCTAAGATGGCCGCAAGCTGATATGTCTTCAAACAAATATTGCCGATATTCGGTAGGTAAGAATTACCGTCAACGACGATACCATGTTGAAAGCACCGGTTCTTATGAGATCACCGAAGTTAAGCAACATTGGGCGCGGATGCTACTTGGATGGTTGACTATTAGGTACACCGCGTGTTGTTGGCATTTCTTGGACCGGTCCGTAGTCCAGTGGCAACACTTCGGCGGAGCACAAAAGTATACCATTTGTATTTCCAAATGTGCTCTTCGCTGGGTTGAAAAATTCATAAACCTTTACCAAAGACCAGTCACTGAAAGTTCCATCCAACTGTACAACAACTGGGTCTTTCTTGAGAATTGGCGCTTTATACAGGGACGACCAAGCTCGCAGAGGACTCTTGAGGTGTGATACACACAAAAACAGCGCTCAACAAATAAATCATCCTACTATTATTATTATTACCGTGGTGATGAGACTTCCAGCCCTGGGCGGTTCTTGGCTGAACCCAGGATTCTCTTCCACTCTCGCCTGCCCATCGCCTTTGCTCTCCAGCCTAGTATGTCCACCTTGACTGCATTTGTGTTAACATCATCCATCCATCGCATTTTTGGATTACTTCTTGTCTCCTCCGGTCTAGTGGTGCTGAGAGTTTTGGGCTTTAATGTGAATGTACCTTTGGATGCTAAAAATCTCTTGGATCACAAGTTCTAGGGTCCTTTCTCGTATCCCCATTTCCCAGAGCATAATCTGATCTTAGTTGCAAAGATATTGGACCTGTCCGTAGTCCAGTGGCAACACTTCGGAATGGTTGAGGATTCGGATCCCGGCGGAACACAAAAAATATATCATTTATATTTCCAAACCATTATTCATAAACCCTTTACCAAAGACCGGTCACTAAAGGTCCATCCATCCTTACAGGTCTTGCTTGAGTATTGACGCTTTGTAGCGGCAACCAAGCTCGTACACCTCTGCGGCACTACAACAAATGTCATAGACCCCTCGAGTCTCTAGAATCTAGGGAGTCTCCCGCACAGGATTTCTTAAAATATATATATATAGGTATGCAACATTGGGGATTCACATTATATGCATTTTCACAAGCAAACACATGCCGCATGTCAACCTACAACATAAAAACCCAAATCTCCAATTGGACATTGGTACCTACATCCTGCGACTCTTGCCGTCCTTCCCTGAACCTGGGGTGACTGTCGCAAAGTGAACCATTTTCTACAGCATGAGTGGTCAGCCGCATACCAACCTATAAATCAATAATCTAAAGCCCTTTATAAAGAATGACACTCAAAATGAAGAAGAAAAAGAGAAAGTATCTTCTAATTCTCCATTTTGTATTTATTATCTATTTCACTTCAGGTATTCCTCAACATCTCTAGGCATCTGCCGTAAACAATTTTCGATTCCAAATAAATTCAAAAGGCTTCTCGAGTAATTTGGTATCGAAATATGGTATTTGTAGGTTTCACAAACATTTTAGGCCGAGCCGAAACCGAAGGGCGCTTTGTAGGGAGCTACCTACCCTGGGCATTGTTTATTTGCTTCAAAATCTGCACACCGACCTTCCCACCCCATCTCTCCATTGTCTTTTCATCTGCGATATATAAACATTATAATAACATTTATGGAGGCTAAATTTTCAATTTAGGGTAATTTAAAAAAAATATATTGCTTAAACTGATAGACTACATTTTAATAAATGCATCTGCGTTCTCAAAAAAAAAATATCTGGCTTAGTTTTAAAATTATAGCTCTTTAAAATTCGCACATTTTCGTTTTCCGGTAAAACAAGACATTTTTTTATTTAGGCGGATGTGACGTCGATGGATCTTCGGATCTATGGAGTGTACCGTTAGGCGCTCGAAGACGGACGGATCCATCTACGTCAATTTGACGTCACAGCGTGGCTAGCTGGCCGCGCTGCGTTTTGGCGGGATTCAAATTTTCGGCGTTTAATTTTTGAAAATTATTAATGATATATTCTGTATTTTTACTACTTAAAAAATATATGGCACTGATCCTTGAAATGTTCTCTCCATAACCATAGTATTTTAAACCGTTTTTCCCCACCACTGCAATTATCCTATTGTATTTGTTAATATTCAGGTCCAGTCGATAGCTCAGATGGTGGAATGCTGGCGCTCCATGCCAAAGGGTTAAGGTACGATCTCCGCGAAGAGTGAGAAATAATTTCCCGTTTCAGCGTTTACAATGGTTCAACAAAAGCACCAAGTCCCTGTTTCGAGGACCATTTGGACCATTTAAAATCTAAATACAACAGTAGATGAATGAGGTTATATAAAATTAAATTCGATCCGACGAAGTTGAAAATGTCTTTGCTAAAATGAGTCAAGTTCCTTGACTTATAGGTTGGTATGCGGCTGACCACCAATGCTGTAGAAAATGGTTCACTTTGCCAATGTCAAAAAAGTCGTAGCTCAATTGGTAGAATGCTTGCATTCCATTCCGAGAGCAAGGGTTCGATCTCAAGGTTTACTCAGCATTCACAAGAAACGAGAACCAGCCCCCCCCCCTTCCCCCCCCCCCCCCGGGAGCTGGGAAACCCCCACTTCAACTAGAAGTGGTTGGTGTGAGGCCGGCCCCCTTACTCGTAAAAATAAGTAGGTTTGAATCGCCACATGCGACCCCTTCGGGGATAACGCAGGCAAGGCACTCTCCCACCACCTTCCACCACCTCCCACCACCTCCCACCACCTCCCACCCAGTTCATACAACTCATGCGGAGTTGCTTCACTCGGTGAACAACATTACAATATTTTTTTCAGGTGGCTGAGGGCCTTCCCGATGAAGTTAATCAGTTAGTGTAACTCTATTCGTGTCCAAGAAAAGAAAGTCCTCCAGATCAGAGGCTATAGCGTTGCGTGACTCTAAGGAACACCCCCCTTCCCAGAATTTCGATGTTACTGAAGCTAATGTGGAAGTTACACTATATGTGTAGCTTAGTTAATCTTTACGCGATGTGCGCCCTGTCTAGGTCATCTTGCGCCGGCGGTTTCCATCAAAGTTTCGCATTAAAAACAAGAGCTTTAATTTTGCGTTGTAAAGCCTGTAACGGCTCAAAACAAAGGCATTTTAAAAAGCTTATAAGATTTGTAATAAGTCCGCGAGGCTGTTTCATTTTGCCCTTCAACAACTGCCGACCTCTTATTCTAGTTTCCTTTCTTCTTCACTCCAAGAGAACAAGGACAATCGTGGCTTATAGGTTGGTATGAAGCTGACCACCCATACTGTAAAAAATGGTTCACTATACCAATATCACCCCTGAGTCAGGAAAGGTCGGCAAAAGTTGTAGGGTTTAAGTTCATTTGAGGTTTGAATTTTTTTTATTAATTCACATTCAGCATTTGTAAGTGCGAACTACACGTGTTTGTTTGTGGGCATGCGTTTGATATAAGCTAACTAAATGTTAGTATATCTTTGCAACTTAGATTTTATATAGATAATAGTTTTAAAAAAAGGCAGTTGAAACCAGGGTGAGAAGTTTTGACATATCTATCGATCGAATGACTAGAAAGGAAGTTGAGTTAGTACTAAATCTAATCTAATCTAATCTAAGTTGCAAGGATATGTTACATTGAAGATTCACATTACATGCATTCTCACAACCAGACACGTACAAGTTCGCGCTTGCACATGCCTCATGTGAACCTACAACATAAAAATCAAATCTCAAATGGACATACACCCTGCAACTCTTGCCGTCCTTCCCTGAGACAGGGGTGACATTGGCAAAGTGAACCATTTTTACAGCATGGGTGGTCAGCCGCATACCAACCTATAAGTCAAGGAACACACACACACGACAAATTACATTTTATACATCATTAAATAATAATATTCAAATACAAAATATCCATTTACAAACAAAAACAAATTCCAATTTAATAAACCCTATTCGCCAACATTACAGATCAACCACCATTTCTTTCTGTCCTTACATACTTCTTTCATTTCCTCCAGAGTCATAACCTTCTTCATACAAGCTCTTCTTTTATTATGACTCTGGATATTCCATTCATTCGCAATTTCGGATATTTGGTCCATCCATACCTTTCTCGGTCTTCCTCTACCACGACATCCATCTATTCTACCAACATATACTTTCTTCGTCAGTCTTTCCTCATTCATTCTCTCCATATGCCCAAACCATCTTAACAAACTTCTTTTAATCTTCACTTTCACACTTTCTCTTGCACCACATTCTTCTCTTACAAAATCATTCCTCACCCTGTCACTCCGTTTTTTCCCAATCATACTTCTTAGAAAGTCCATTTCAACAGTATGGACTTTACTAATTTCACTTTCATTCACCGTCCAGGCCTCGCTTCCATACATCAAGGTGGGTAAAAGTATGCCACTGCGTACCGCCAATCGAGCATTTTTTGATATGTTTTGATTTTTGGCGATACAAGCTGTGGCACCCAGTACACACCTGCCCTTCATTACTCTTCTTTCAAATTCACCGGTCATTCTTCCATCTTTTTCAAACTTACTTCCCAGGTATACAAACTCATTTACGACATCAACATTCATTCCATTAATTTTAAATTCATAATTCATACTTTCATCATCTCTTTCAAAAATCAATACTTTCGTCTTACTTGCATTCAACTTCAGATGGTTACCTAACAAAGCTTCATTCAATCTAGAGAGCATTGTTTGCAATTCTACTGCTGAATCAGATACAAGAACTCATACACAAGTCAAGCATACACACGAACTCATACACAAGATACAAGTACTCTTGATAATAACATGAAACTTGAAGGTCGAAAGTCTAATCTAATCTAAGTTGCAAGGATATGTTACATTGGAGATTCACATTACATGCATTCTCACAACCAGACACGTACAAGTTCGCGCTTGCACATGCCTCATGTGAACCTACAACATAAAAATCAAATCTCAAATGGACATACACCCTGCAACTCTTGCCGTCCTTCCCTGAGACAGGGGTGACATTGGCAAAGTGAACCATTTTTACAGCATGGGTGGTCAGCCGCATACCAACCTATAAGTCAAGGAACACACACACACGACAAATTACATTTTATACATCATTAAATAATAATAATAATAATAAGTACTCTAATCTAATCTAATTTAATCTAAGTTGCAAAACATAAGTTACATAAGAGATTCACATTATATGCATTTTCACAAAACAGACATGTTTAAGTTCGCGCTTAAACATGTTGCATGTAGTCCTACAACATTTGAGATTCATATTAAATGCATTTTCACAAGCAGACATGCATAAGTTCACGCTTATTAAACATGCTGCATGTGGACCTTGCCACTTGCCGCTTGCCACTTGCCACTTGCCACTTGCTACTTGCCACTTGTCATTTGCCGCTTGCCACTTACACTTGCCACTTACCAATTGCCACCTGCCACTTGCCACTTTCAACTTGCCACTTGTCACTTGCCACTTGCCACTTGCCACCGGCCCCCTGCCACTTGTCACTTTCAACTTGCCACTTATCACTTGCCACTTGCCACCGGCCACCTGCCACTTGTCACTTTCAACTTGCCACTTGTCACTTGCCACTTGCCACTTGCCACTTACACTTGCCACTTACCAATTGCCACCTGCCACTTGCCACTTTCAACTTGCCACTTGTCACTTGCCACTTGCCACTTGCCACCGGCCACCTGCCACTTGTCACTTTCAACTTGCCACTTGTCACTTGCCACTTGCCACCGGCCACCTGCCACTTGTCACTTTCAACTTGCCACTTGTCACTTGCCACTTGCCACTTGCCACTTGCCACTTGCCACTTTCAACTTGCCACTTGTCACTTGCCACTTGCCACTTGTCACTTTCCACTTGCCACTTGCCACTTGCCCCTTGCCACTTGCCACTTGCCACTTGCCACTTGCCCCTTGCCACTTGCCACTTGCCACTTGTCATTTGCCGCTTGCCACTTTCACTTGCCACTTACCAATTGCCACCTGCCACTTGCCACTTTCAACTTGCCACTTGTCACTTTCCACTTGCCACTTGCCACTTACCCCTTGCCACTTGCCGCTTGCCACTTGCCACTTGCCACTTGCTACTTGCCACTTACACTTGCCACTTACCAATTGCCACCTGCCACTTGCCACTTTCAACTTGCCACTTTCAACTTGCCACTTGTCACTTGCCACTTGCCACTTGTCACTTGCCACTTGCCACTTGCCACCGGCCACCTGCCACTTGTCGCTTTCAACTTGCCACTTGCCACTTGTCACTTTCCACTTGCCACTTGCCACTTGCCCCTTGCCACTTGCCGCTTGCCACTTGCCACTTGCCACTTGCTACTTGCCACTTGTCATTTGCCGCTTGCCACTTACACTTGCCACTTACCAATTGCCACCTGCCACTTTCAACTTGCCACTTGTCACTTTCCACTTGCCACTTGCCCCTTGCCACTTGCCGCTTGCCACTTGCCACTTGCCACTTGCTACTTGCCACTTACACTTGCCACTTACCAATTGCCACCTGCCACTTGCCACTTTCAACTTGCCACTTGTCACTTGCCACTTGCCACTTGCCACTTGCCACTTGCCACTTGTCACTTTTCACTTGCCACTTGTCATTTGCCGCTTGCCACTTTCCACTTGCCACTTGCCCCTTGCCACTTGCCGCTTGCCACTTGCCACTTGCCACTTGCTACTTGCCACTTACACTTGCCACTTACCAATTGCCACCTGCCACTTGCCACTTTCAACTTGCCACTTGTCACTTGCCACTTGCCACTTGCCACTTGCCACTTGCCACTTGCCACTTGCCACTTGCTACTTACCACTTGTCATTTGCCACTTGCCACTTGTCACTTGCCACTTGCCACCGGCCACCTGCCACTTGTCACTTTCAACTTGCCACTTGTCACTTGCCACTTGCCAGTTGCCACTTGCCACTTGCCACTTGCCACTTGCTACTTGCCACTTGCCACTTGCCCCTTGCCACTTGCCGCTTGCCACTTGCCACTTGCCACTTGCTACTTGCCACTTACACTTGCCACTTACCAATTGCCACCTGCCACTTGCCACTTTCAACTTGCCACTTGTCACTTGCCACTTGCAACTTGCCACTTGCCACTTGCCACTTGCCACTTGCCACTTGCCACTTGCCACTTGCTACTTGCCACTTGTCATTTGCCACTTGCCACTAGCCACTTGCCACTTGCTACTTATCCCTTTTACTTACAACGTGTCACTTTCAACTTGCCACTTGTCACTTGCCACTTGCCACCGGCCACCTGCCACTTGCCACTTGCCACTTTCAACTTGCCACTTGTCACTTGCCACTTGCCACTTGCTACTTGCCACTTGCCACTTGCCACTTTCCTCCAAGCAGCTTTAAGTCATTTAAACAATAAAAAAAGCAAGAACAAGGAGCCTTTATATAAAATCTCATCCATTGTCAAACTTGAGCTACGAAAATAACTTTTTAACCTGCGCAATAAATTTTCAACCCTTTAAAGAACAAAACTTTATTTAGTCCTCTTGCTTTATGGCTGAGAACAAAATGAAAGAATTATGCGAAGACTAAAGAAAAAAAAGCGGTTAATCTGCAAAGTTTTTCGCGATGTCTCTTTTTATTATTTAATTCAACAACTCTTGTTTGCCATCAACTACTGAGGCTGTATGAAACTGACCACCAAAACAGTCAAAAATCTTGCAATGATCCATTAAAGAAATACAGAATCAAATTCTTACCACATTGATTTGAT
Source organism: Agapetus fuscipes (assembly GCA_951799405.1). Taxonomy (NCBI): domain Eukaryota; kingdom Metazoa; phylum Arthropoda; class Insecta; order Trichoptera; family Glossosomatidae; genus Agapetus; species Agapetus fuscipes. Next base: position 13,669,441 of record OX637358.1, read on the forward strand.
TGATTTGGTGAGCGCTGTTTCTGTGTGAATCACACCTCAAGAGGCCTCTGCAAGCAGAGGTCGTCGCTTCAGAATGCAACTATTAAGTACGACTCACTTGCTGTAAGGCTGGATAAACCTTTGGTGACCGGTCTTTGGTACAGATATTTGAATTTTTCAACCCAGCGTAGAACATTTTGAACATTTTTGTGTGCTTCGCTGGAAATCGAACCCACTACCTTAAGACATCCCTGATCATCACGAAGCTGTTTTTAATTTACTCCGCACTGTCACATCGCCGAGGGATTTTTTTCCACGGTAGTCCACGGGATGGTTTTTCAATTCAGGAATGGTTGTCGGGTCGCTAGCTAAGTTAGTGGAGTGCTTTCATTCCATGCCGAAAGCCCGCGTTCGAATCCCTCCGAGGATGTCAGAAATGATTTCCGGTGTTTCTTTTTAACCGAAAATAAAATCCCGCCAAGGTTCACTCAGCCTTCACAAGAAATGAAAAACAGCCTTCTAGGCAGCTGGAAAACCCCCGCTTCAATTAAAGTGGTTGGCCTTAAAAAATAAAATAAATGTTTACTCGCCACATGAGACTCCTTCGGGGAGAAGACGTTAAGAAGTTACACTTTATGTGCAGTTAAGTAACGTTAAAGACCGGATGAAAATGAAGCTGAAGAGAAAAACCACAAGATAAGGTCATCATCAATTTTCCGAAAGTTTACAAAGATGGAATCTTTCTTCCGTTTCATCCCTAAGATGTTAGATCTCACACGAAATAAGTTCATGGCTTTATTACTCACGTACAGGCCTGGATTAAGGCCACTGGGGGCCCTGGTGCGGGAAAAGTCACGGGGCCCCTAACACCCCTTCTCTCCACGCTCCCACCAGAAAATATATACTTTTTGCAAACCAAAACGGCTTTTTAAATATTTTTTGGGATACCTGAGGATCCTCCCAGACCTTTTGGAGTCTCGTATGCTCAAACCCTCATACGTATGTATGTGTCAGAAGGACCCAAAGCACATGAACGCTCATTCAAAGTTATATATTTTCTCAAGTTGCGAAAGGCCTTCCCGTGAAGTAAAAGTAACGGCACGACAAAACAAGAACCTTTAAGTCAGAGGCGTGATCATGGCTTTAAAGTAAGTGGTTCGATGTTAGTGAAGCTAATAGCATACCTCAGGGGGCACTCCTTGTGGGATTGTTGCTAGATCACGAGTAGCGTAAAGAATGATGTACACCATACAAAATAATAATTTAATTTATAATTTTTGAATGAATTCAAACAAAACACTGTTTATTTTCACAATAAAATTTATTTAAAAAGATTAAAATCTTTAAAACAAATTACAAGTTAGATTTTAATCTTTTTAAATAAATTTTATTGTGAAAATAAACAGTGTTTTGTTTGAATTCATTAAAAAATTATACATTAAACAATATTTTTCACGGTTTGGTGGTTTACACAGTGAAAGTCCATTGTATAATAATCAAATAAATATAATGTTTTATTTCACTTTTTTATTATTTTATTTTAAATATGTCTAACAGTTTTCGCCTAAAAAAGCATCCTCAGGACAATGACATTGTCATTGTGTCAAAGTCATTGTCCTGAGGATGCCTTTTTAGGCGAAAACTGTTAGACATATTTAAAATAAAATAATAAAAAAGTGAATTAAAACATTATATTTATTTGATTATTATACATTAAACAATATGAATTTTCACAGTGTTAATACACAAACAAAATAATAATGTTTGTTGGAGGATACTTCGTCTCGTCGTTTTTTGTAAAAAAAATGTTATTTTTTTTTTAATTCACAATTTTAAACAAGTTACCATAAGCGTATTTGGTCCCGTAGGCGCCTTTTGATATGGACCCTAAAAAAAGTTGAAATTAAATATCTTCTTTAACTAATTTCTAAAAAGTCTTTGGCGCCCCCCTTAGTAATGAATGCCTTAAAAATCTGGGCCCCCGAACAAATTGAAGTCAAAAAATTGTTTGAATTGTATTTTCTACAACGGTTCACTTTGCCAATGTCACCCCTGTTTCAGGAAAGGTCGGCAAGAGTTGCAGGGCCTATGTTCATTTGAGATTGGGTTTTTTATACTATAGGTCTACATGCGGCATCTGTGAGCGCGAAATTATGCGTGTCTGCTTGTGGGAATGCATTTAATATGAATTTCAAATTATACATATATTTGCAGCTTAGATTTAGATTTAAATAGATTCAGGGGCCCGAAGGACGTGGACGGGTCGGTCGCACCGCTAGAACCGCCCTTAATCCAGGCCTGCCCTCGCACATACTAGTAGAGTGCTGATTAATCTTTAAGATACTTTAGATGTATTAGAGAAGTGAAAATGATAGATATTCAATAAATGCGAAAATAACAAATCTTTCTTTTCTTCTTTTATTCGGTTTATTTTCTCAAGCGCTTCCGGTGTTACCACACCATTATCAAGAAAACAACTAAACAAATCTAGAAATCACAAAAGTGAATTGCTGAGAAAGCTTTAGGGGGCGGAGCTATAGTATTTAACAACTACAATTTGCGTTTAAGAAAAAGTTTAAAAAAGTTATGACGGGGTGAGGAAAGAGATAATCAGTAGGGGTCTTCTTCTTCGTGTCAGACACTACACTACTCTTGCCCAGTGTCGGGCAACATCCACTGCTTCACCATTACTCTCCATTAGGTCGGCCAGTGAGCAGCTTGTTGGGCAGGCCGGGCAGATCCGAAGATGATCCACTAACTGTTGGGCTCCGCATTCACAGAGCGTGGTGTCATCTTGATGAAGGATTCCCCAGGCCCTCATGTTACAGCGAGCTCTGCCAACACCCGTTCTCAGCCTGTTGAGTGCTCTCCACACAGGCCACTCAAGATCCCGTCCAGGTGGGAGGCTCTCGCCTGGCTGCACAAAGTTTACAGTATTATCAGTAGGGGTGAACTGCAGGGATTTATATGTGTCTGTTGTTTCTAGGGCATTTAGTTATTGTCAATAGGACACGACGCAAGTGGGGCTTGAACTTGCGATTGTGTCAATAATGCCAATTCGAATGCACACGCCTTATCCCTTGACCATACAAGCGACGACTTTCTCAGCCTTCACAAAAAATAAGATCCACCTTTTATTTTTTTTTTTTTATCGATATCTTTACTATCGTTATTTCGCGCCTCGTCCCTTCCCTTCGCCCAGAGTCGTTGAGCACAATCTTGATCCATCAAAACGTAATCACGGAGCCGTCACCAACTTCATGATATTATAAATGACGTCATAATGCCCCTAGCGCCGCCTCAGCCTGCGAACTGAGGGCTAGGCCTTAACTTGATAGGAAGTATCTCCCGGGGACATTGACTAATCTCCTTTTATTGTGCCCGTTCCCTGAATATTTGCGATCATAATTTACTTCACTTATAGGTTGGTATGAAGCTAACCACCCTGCTGTAAAAAATATTCACTTTTGCGCCTACTTTAGGAGTTGCAGGGTGTATAATATTTATTGAAGATTTTTATTTTGTATTGTACATATCCGGACCGGTTCTTAGTCTAGTGGTTAACACTTCGGACTCGTAAATGGAAGGTTGTAGATTTAAATCTCGGCGGAGCACAAAAAATGTACTATTTATATTTTCAAATATGATCATCGCTGGGTGAAAAATTTATATACCTGTACCTACCCAAGAAAAAAAAAAAAAAAAAAAAAACGCAACTAAGCTACACATATAGTGTAACTTCTTGCCGCGTTAGCCCCGAAGGGATCGCATGTGGCGAGTTGAACCTATTTATTTTTACAGGTAAGGGGGCCGGCCTTACGCCAACCACTTCAGTTGCAGTGGAGGTTTCCCAGCTCCCGAGAGTGCTGGTACTCATTTCTTGTGAAGGCTGAGTAAACCTTGCCGGTATTTTATTTTGGGGTTTGAAATAAACACCGAAACGGGAAATCATTTCTGACACCCTCGGTGGGATTCGAACCCGAGCTTTCGGCATGGAATGCAAGCACTCTACCACCTGAGCTATCGACCGGACTAAGACTAATCGAAGAACTAAACTATACGGACCCAAGACCGGTCACTAAAGGTCCATACAGCCTTACAGCAACTGGGTCTTGCTTGTTTCTTTTCAATAAACTGATACTTCCCACAGTTTGCTTATTTAATCTAATCTAATCTAAGTTGCTACGATATGTAACATTGGGGGTTCACATGGGGGCGGAGCTCAAAAATATACCATTTATATTTCCAAATTAAGACTAGAGGCTTTCGAGATGTGGTCGTATAGAAGGCTTCTAGGAATTTCCTGGAGAGACCACACTACAAATGAGGAGGTTCTCTAATCGAAGGAGGAAGGCACCTGCTCAGGACCTTTTCCGAAAGGCGTGCAAGATGGATCGGCCATGTAATGCGACAAGAAGGTCTCTTGCATGCCATAATGGAGGGGATGACCGAGGGGACCAACTCTAGGGGACGCCCACGCCAAGAGTACCTGGAGGACCTGCTGGTGGACGTGCGCTGCTCAACATATGCAGACCTAAAAAGAGCCGCACAAGACAGGGAGGAATGGAGAACAAGAATAAAAGATATTGCTGCAAACCAATCCTAGGATTGAAACAGAAGAAGAAGAAGAATTTCCAAATGTGCTGCTCTTCGCTGGGTTGAAAAATTCATAAACCTTTACCAAAGACCGGTCACTGAAAGGTCCATCCAACCTTACAACAACTTGCTTGCTTGCTTGAGAATTGACGCTTTCTACAGCGACGACCAAGCTCGCAGAGAACTCTTTAGGTGTGATACACACAAAAACAGCGCTCACCAAATATTTAAAAAAAAAATTAAATTAGGCTGATTTATTTGGTGAGCGCTGTTTTTGTGTGTATCACACCTCAAGAGCCCTCTGCGAGCTTGGTCGTCGCTGTAGAAAGCGCCAATTCTCAAGCAAGACCCAGTTGTTGTAAGGCTGGATGGACCTTTTGATGACCGGTCTTTGGTAAAGGTTTATGAATTTTTCAACCCAGCGAAGAGCAAATTTAAAAATATAAATGGTATATTTTTTATGCTCCGCCGGGATTCGAACCCACGACCTTCCAGTTACGAGTCCGAAGTGTTACCACCTGGACTACGGACCGGTCAATATATCATCTTAATATTATTATTATACTTTGTAAGTCTATCAGTTTGCTTAGACGCCACGATTAAGTTTAAACGATGTGTATTATACTCTCGGTACAGTACCCTTAGTACGAGTTGCAAAACTTGAGTAATGTACAGTTAACGGCAATTATCAAAAAGTGATTTCCCCCAAAATCTGCTGTTTTTGTTTGTTTGAACTTGATTTTCTTCATCACTGTAACTCTTTTGCTAAGACCATAAAGTGTAATAAACAAAAACGGCAGATTTCGGGAGAAATCACTCTTTAATAATTGCCGTAAACTTTACATTACTCAAGTTTTGCAACTCGTACTAAGGGTACTGTTTATGATGAATGTGAGGTCGGGTAGGTATTCCTACCTACCACTCCTATTGTTCGTGGCACTTCATTTTATCACAAAGCAGCCGGGAAGGTCTGGGAAGGTCGGATTTCAAAAATTTGGGGACCGAAACGTGGGGAAATGTCAACCGCTCTCAGGTCGGCAGAGATTTTTGACCGCGCGAATCATTTCAATGGAACCCTTGATAATAAAATAATCATAGGAAAACAGGGAGCACTTCGGGTTGAAAAATTCATAAACCTTTACTAAAGACCGGTCACTGATAGGTCCATCCAACCATACAACAACTGGGTCTTGCTTGAGAATTGGCGCTATCTACAGCGACGACCAAGCTCGCACAGGGCGTTTGAGGTGTGATACACACAAAAACAGCGCTCACCAAATAAATCATTCTAATATATATATATATATCCTCCTTTTTTTCCCGGTGCCATTTCTATCGAATATTGGCGATCACCACGTACCACCACAGACCGATCCGTAGTCTAGTGGTTAACAATTCTGAATCGTTAAATGGAAGGTTGTGGGTTTGAATCCCGGCGGATCACAAAAAATATACTATTTATATTTTCAAATATGATCATCGCTGGTTGAAAAATTTATATACCTTTACCAAAGACCAGTCACTGAAGGGGCATCCAGCCTACAGCAACTGGGTTTTGCTTGTTTCTTTTCAATAAACCGATACTTCCCTAATCCAATCTAAGTTGCTAAGATATGTAACATTGAGGATTCACATTATATGCATTTTTCCAAGCAGACGCGTATAAGTTCGCGCTTAAACATGCCGCATGTGGACTTACAATCTAAAAACCAAAATATCTCAAATGAACATAACTTGACTTATAGGTTGGTATGAGGTTGACCACCCATACTGTAAAAAATGGTTCACTTTGCCAATGTCACCCCTGTTTCAGGAAATGTCGTCAAGAGTTGCAGGGCTTATGTTCATTTGAGGTTTGGATTTTATTTGTAAGTACACAATCAGAATTTGTAAGCGCGAACTACACGTGTTTGTTTGTGGGCATACATCTGAGAGCTTTGAATGAAAATATCCTTGCAACTTAGATTATAGATAACATACACCCTGCAACTCTTGCTGACCTTCCCTGAAACAGGGGTTACATTGGAAAAGTTAACCATTTTCTACAGCATAGATATGTAAGACAAAATTTGTACAGCGCCTTTTATGACAGTGTATCACTACAATGGCGCTTGTCCGTATGATTGGACGAAGAGGTGAGTCTTGAGACCTCTTTTAAATGGTCTCTCCATATCCAGCTCCCTCAGCATAGGTGGTCAGCCGCATACCAACCTATAAGTCAAGAATTTTACTGTTCAAATTTGTATGCGACGCGAACTCAATGTCGTCCTGACCTCTTTTTGGAAAGCCCAACCATCTAGTTAGTACATAAATGATGTACTAGGTTTATTGTGAGTGTGACCCATTGTTTCGCTGGCTGACCACAACGTATGTAGGTAGGCTCGCGAATAGGAGTGCGGACAAGAAGAAAGCTTTCTCAAGATGTAAACATGGTGATCACACTTCAAATGATGTCATGTAAACAGCCTGGACGACCGAAGCTCGGAGGAATTACAGCAACTGCAGAAAACAGCAAAGACTGTACTCACTAAAGCACCTGGATGAATCCGGAGAACTGACACCCAAGACTCCCCTGGGCTGGGCTGGAAGTCTCATCACGACGGTAATTCTAACCAACCGAATATCGGTAATATTTGTATGAAAACTAATCAGTTGTTGACTTGCGGCCATCTTGGATTGACAGGTCTTCATACAAACATTACCGATATTCGGTAGGTAAGAATTATACCGTCGTGATGAGACTTCCAGCCCAGGGCCTTTTTTAAGCAGGCCATGTGCTCAACGACATCGACTACACGGTTAATAAGTCAATGGTCAAGTGTCTATACTTACTTCAAATATTAATATCATCTTCATCACCTTCATTGGCACGACAACCCGGGGTGGGTACTGGCCTCCCTCAGCAACCGCTGCCAGCGCTGTCTATCCAACGTCTTCCTCCTCCAGTCTCACATTCCCACTGCACGGCAATCCGCCACCACTCCATCCAGTCATCTTTAACGTGGTCTTCCCACTGTCCGGCGTCCCTCCGGGTTCGTCATCACAATCGTCTTCTCCAGGCTCCGATGTTCTATTCGCTGAATGTGCCCCAGCCAATGCAGTCTGTTGACCTTTATTGAGCGGACCACATCAGCGTCCTGGTACAATTTATACAATTCGGAGTTATATCTTCTTCGCCATAAGTTTCTGTCCTTTATTGGACCATAAATACGTCGAAGTATTTTCCTTTGGAAGACGTTGAGAGAGCATTGGTCACGCTTGGTCAGTGTCCAGGTTTCGGAGGCATATGTGAGGACTGGTTTTATTAGGGTTTTGTATAGAGTTCAATATCATCTTCGTTGGTGTATAAAGCAAAATTATAATTTGGATGGGAAAACTTCCTTTGATAAACGACCATTCTGTTTGCTATACGTCCGATATGTAGGTACTTAGGTATAATTCACTTCCCTCTAAAATGAGGTAGGAACATTTTTAAATTTAGAACTTTTCTTTCGGCGTCTTGTAACAAAACGTCAGTCTTGTATGGGACTGTTGTCCTTAGCAACCAATAACAAAATATTTGTATGCCTTTTCCCAGCAGCCTAGCCGGGTAAAGACACAATATTGTCTATGTCAATTCACGTGTGGGCCTTACTACTCGTATCTACGTATTTATTAAATTTTAGTCACTAATTTTTTGAAGTCAAATTTTAAGCTGTTTTATTCAATAAATAAAATAAAACGAATCAATCGCCTTTCATACTTTTTATCTTTTTCAAGGCCCTGGGGGTTACTGAAAAGGCTAAATAACAGTGAGGCTTGGAAAGGATAGGATTTTGCCTTTTCGGATAGCAGCAGGCTAACAAGGAATAAAAAAAACAATCCCTTAGAAAAGCTCATCAATGATGTGAAAAATTAAAGTTATTTCTGTTGTTTTTACAAGACGTGAAAACAAATAATTTTATTTGTTCATAATGGTGTATGTAACACGGTCTATTGATATAACAAACAAGCTTTATTCTAGACCAAATGCGGTTACTGTATTACCGACATCCAAGACGCAAACCGAAAATCAACTTATTATTTTGATACAAGATGACGCTGCAATAAAGGTTTTTAGGTGTCACGCCCAATGATCTTGAAAACATTTTGTTTTCCATTGCCGCAATATAAATGAAAACCTTTTCAACCTTTATCTCTTAACAGTGCATTAATTTCAATTATTTTTTCCCCAACATTTTTCAGTAATGTTTATCGTGGATGTCATTTTGTTGTGAAATATTTATGTTTTGCGATTATTTTGAGCAATGAAAATGACATTAGTCTCTCACTCGCCGACGCAACGAGACCTTACTTTCTCGCTCTGTTGTATAGTAAAGATTGAGAGAGAGAGAGTAAAATATATGGTTGTTAGGTACTGCCTGATGTAGCTGGCCGTATCAGCTGACACCAAAGCAAAACAGAAGGTCCGCTACCATCTTGTCAAATCTGCTCAACTTCCAGACCAAATAAATTAGTTAAAACTTGCATAAAGCAGATGCAATGACATGATGCAATAACCCAAAGTGTCCGTGCGTTAGTATGTTCGAGTGATTGTGATAATTACAGTGCCCTTTCTTGTCAATCTATCTGAATTTATTTAATATTTTGGGAATGTGTTGCTTCGGAATATGACGTCATGTGTCTGAATATACACGTCGTAACGCTGCCCTCCAGCTTGTAAGTGAATTTTATCTTTACCTTTATGATTCGTCTCTTAAAATGAAAAACTAATCAATGCAGGGTGTCATGGACAGTTTGTGTGTGTTTTTCATTCATGAATTGACAGCGCCATGACTCGGATATTTCTAGAGCGTTTTGCGATCTTGAAGTCTGTGTTATTTTGTACTTCGTGCATATTATATTATTTCATATTTGAAATGCCCTTGAAAATATTGCAGGGAATAAATCTTTGTTGCGATGTCGGTGTTTTTCTGTGACAATTCACATCTTTTATGGATACTTTCGTTTATTATTTTATGTGAAAAAAAACACGTAGTTTGCGATGCGAGATATTTGAAACAAGCGCAATGGGTAGAAAGTTTTTTTTTACAAAAGTAGGCCGACATAATTCTGTAATCAGTTAATGAAACGACAAATATGACATTACCCATTTTAATTGCGATTGTTTCGACTGTTAACGCTTTATTGATTTCAATTTACATAATTCGCTGGCATTCCTGTGATTCGTGGAAAGAAACAAAGTAAAAAAAAAAGTGCCAATTCGCCAGACATATTTGTTTGAGATTATTTTGCTTGTGTGTGTTTGTGTGTTTGTGTATAAATAGGAAAAACACTTTTATTTAATTAGTGTGTCCGCCTGTACGCGTCACGAGCATTATAATATAAAAAGTATAAGTTCAAAATTTGAACTTTTAGCTACGGATTAACGTCACAGATATAATATAACGAAGGTCCTTAGCATCCAATAAAGAAATATTAGCTAGCATCTTAGCAATCCGGCCGTTTAATGTCACAGATTTTTAGGAATTGATTTATAATTTTGCGTTTGTGTGTTGGTGTGCGTGTGAGTGCCTGTAAACGTCACGAGCATAATAATAAAAAAATAATTCACAGTTTTTTCCTTCTATACGCCATATTATACTATACACACAAATGGCAAAGACAAAAAAGTTGTGGCGTCGAATAGCCGGAATTTCCAGGAGAATAACCTAACCAATATTTTGTTATGTGTGGCGTTTGCCTACCGAGAAAATTCAAATTTGGAACGTACGCTCGAAGTCCATGGTCAATGATTGGTGTGTAGCTGTACACGTCACGAGCGTCATAAAAAATAATTAGGTACATATTTTTCTTCTAAATACCTATCATAATATATATTTATTTATCAACGATAATGATTAGTAATTAATAGAATAATGTATGTACGTTTATATACAAACACGACTCGTTTATAATCTAATCTAAGTTGCAAATCTAATCTAATCTAATCTAATCTAAGTTGCAAGGATATGTTACATTGAAGATTCACATTACATGCATTCTCACAACCAGACACGTACAAGTTCGCGCTTGCACATGCCTCATGTGAACCTACAACATAAAAATCAAATCTCAAATGGACATACACCCTGCAACTCTTGCCGTCCTTCCCTGAGACAGGGGTGACATTGGCAAAGTGAACCATTTTTACAGCATGGGTGGTCAGCCGCATACCAACCTATAAGTCAAGGAACACACACACACGACAAATTACATTTTATACATCATTAAATAATAATATTCAAATACAAAATATTCATTTACAATTTTAAATATAATACAAATTTAAATATATGTTACATTCAAAATTCACATTATATGCATTTTCACAAACAGACACGTATACGTTCGCGCTTAAACATGCCGCATGTGGACCTACAATATAAAAACCCGAATCTCAAATGAACATACACCCTGCAACTCCTGCCGACCATCTCTGAAACAGGGGTGACATCGGCAAAGTGAACCATTTTCTACAGCATGGGTGGTCGGCCGCATACCAACCTACAAGTCAAGGAGCATACACAACAAATTACATTTTAAAAAACAACAAATTATAATATGTATGGAATATGTTTACAGATTATACTTATACTCTTATTTTCATTGGATGCACATTGCACATATATTACAAAATAGTTCAATTTATAGAAAAGTGCCAATTAAAACCCGCATTTTCATATTTTAATATTACTAGAAAATCTCTGATTAAAACAAATGGAAACCTATCGAAAGGCTCTGGTTATAGTTTTATGAAATGGTCCAGATGGTAGAGTGCTTGCATTCCATGCCGAGAGCTCGGATTCGAATCCCACCGACGGTGTCAAAAATGATTTCCCGTTTCGGTGTTTATTTCAAACCCAAAATAAAAATATAGGCAAGGCTTACTCAGCCTTCACAAGAAATGATTACCAGTCCCCTCGGGAGCCCCACTCTAACTTACGTGGTTGGCGTAAAGCCGGCTCCCTTACCTGTAAAAATAAATAGGTTCCCCTCACCACATGAAAACCCCTTGGGGTGACTGCAAAAAAACATCAAATGAAAAAATGTGATGTCACATGGCTAGATTGCTAGAGAAAAAGCTTACCATTTTTTTTATATTGGATGCTCAAGATACCTACTAGTCATATAGACACGTAAGGACACCTTGATAAAATAAAAATTAATTTATGTTTTTTCTAATTATTATTTGAGGTTTTTTTGTAAAACCTAGTTTATTTGTTTAATTATTTATCTATCTATTCTTCATGCTGAATTTTACCTACATCAATGACGTCCGCACGTGAATTGACAGACAAAATTGTGTCGTCACTCGGCCGGGCTGCTAGTTAAAAGGCATACAAATATTTTGTTACTGGTTGCTAAGGATGGCAGTCTCATACGAGGCTTTCGTTTGCTCGCCGAGAAAAAAGTTCCATATTCAAGAACGTTTTTGGCCTCATTAATCTGAACCATGTAGAACAACCGGACAACAACCGGAAAATATAAATTTATCTTACTGGTTTATTTATCTGTATTGTTTACTTATTACTACACAGGTTTTAAAAATATATGTTAGTCCATCTAAAAACCTTACTTAAATCGTTTTAAATTAGAAAGTGTATGAAATCATAATATGTCAATACTTTATTTCAAGTTGAAAATATGAAATCATTCAGTTTGTAATTAAAATCAACGGGTTTTTTTTTCTGTTAATCACCTTATTATACATCAATTAAGTACCTATAGCAAAAAAACACGGTAGGCACATTAAAATGCTTACATACCTACCTACCAATGTCTCTTACATTTTCAATGGAAAATATTTACGTGTGTAAACACTGCACCTGTGTGACGGCAATTTCCCGAAATGATTTATTCGTTCCATTTTTGAAATTTCAGTCTACTCTTTTTACCTACCCACATTTCTTTTCTTGGTCTTTTAACGCCATTTCGATAAAAGATTCATGATTGGTATGTTTGCATGCTGCAACTAAAGTATTTTTTTGTCATGGGTTCTTCAGCCACAACATCCTTGGGCATCCTGTAGTCTTCAAAATTTCCTTAAAACTCCTTCTATTATTTATAAGATTGGCTAGACTACATTTTTCAGCTTTCTCTTCCTGATAAGCAGTATTTTTTTTTTAACCGGTATTCATACGTCAGAGGACTTCCTCGTTGGATCATAACCGGTCCGTAGTCTAGTGGTTAACACTTCTGACTCGTAAATGGAAGGTTGTGGGTTCAAATCTCACTAAAAATATACCATTTATATTTTCAAACCTACTCTTCGCTGAGTGAAAAATTCATATACCTTTACCAAAGACCGGTCACTAAAGGTCAAACCAGCCTTACAGCAGCTGGGTCTTGGTTGAGAATTGGCGCTTTCTACAGCGACGACCAAGCTCGCAGAGGGCGCTTGAGGTGTGATACACACAAAAACAGCGCTCACCAAATAAATCATCCTAATATTATTATTTTAACATGTGAAGAAAGTATATGTTGCTAGAATAGATGGATGTCGTGGTAGAGGAAGACCGAGAAAAGTATGGAAGGATCAAATCTCTGAAATAGCGAATGAATGGGATATCCAGAGTCATAATAAAAGGAGGACTTGTATGAAAAAGGTTATGACTCTGGATGAAATGAAAGAAGTATGCAAGGACAAGAAGAAGTGGCGGCTAATCTGCAATGTTGATTTCTAATGTTGGTGTATTCATTTGCTACATTTTTTGCATAGGAAATTATTGACTTTTTTTGTATAGATTTCTTTGTAAGGTTTTGTTCTTTTTTATATTTAAATGTAATTTATTATTCATATTCCTTGACTTTTAGGTTAGTATGAGGCTGACCACCCATACTGTAAAAAATGGTTCACTTTGCCAATGTCACCCCTGTTTCAGGGAAGGTCGGCAAAAGTTGTGGGGCTTATGTTCATTTGAGGTTTGGATTTTATTTGTAAGTACACATTCAGCATTTGTAAGCGCGAACTACACTTGTTGGTTTGTGGGCATACATCTGAGAGCTTTAAATGAATATATCCTTGCAACTTAGATTATAGATTATTATAGATAGTTGATATGGCACTCGGTATGTTCGATACTTCCTATTTTCCTAGAAGCAACACCTTAAAAGGAACAATCTTGGGAAGACGAAGAAGAAAAGGTTGCCTATGATCTTCATACTTCCAGGATTTAAAGCAGCGCATTGATGTAGCCTATTTGCGACTCAAGAGGATGTAGGACAGGGCTGGAAGTCTCATCACCACTGGTAATTCTTACCTACCGAATATCGGTAATATTTGTATTAAGACTAATCAGCTGTTCACTTGCGGCCATTTTGGATTGACAGGTCTTCATACAAATATTACCGATATTCGGTAGGTGAGGATTACCGTGGGGATGGACTTCCAGCCCAGCAGAGACAATAATGGCTAGCACAACAAGACACTGCTTTTACAAGATGATGATGAATTTCATTGTTTCAATTTCATTGGCTGGTCGAGTGTGACGTAGAAAATGGCTGACAAAGACGATTTATTTTAAAACGTCACAAGAGAGTGACGCTTTGCTTTGTCTTTAAAAATAATTATATGATTTGAGCGGTTGTTTACATAATGACTAATGAGTGTACACAAAAAAATTAAACAATTATTCTATATTTTAAAAAGCCGAATGTGTGTCTCCAAATTGTTATAGTGGGTAAAGCACAAAATTCGAAATTAGATTTGTTTTCAGCAAGCAAATGCTTTTCAAAACAAATTTGAGTCTGTTCTTTTTTCAAATTTCGAAACGTCACTCGCAATAAATCAGTGCTGCCAACCCGTACCAAACGTACTTTATTTCATAGTTAGGTACACAAAGGCTGTTTTTATATTTTTATACCTACCAATACTTTAAACATTTTAGTATGGAATTTCTTGGAAATCGTAAAATTTATATTTCGCAGAAGGAATATTAAAACTTTTTATCACGTTTTTTTTATTCTCTGCTATGAAACAAATGCATTTTTTACTTTGTGCAGATTTTAAATTATTTTAATATGAACATGGCGAATCTTAAATGTAATAATGATAATATTCTATTTTATAGACAAAGCTGTTGATTTATTTCCTATTAATTTACGTTCCCCTTTGACCTCTACTTATCAGATAAAATTCAATAAACACACAATCTCTTTGATTATTATATGTAGATAAAAATAATTGGATTGTCATTACTTCACCCATGTTGATTTCCCTTTATACAAATCATTTCTTTGTCTTCTATCTACATTATTAATCAAAGTTGCAATTAATCCGAATTTTTTTTCTTGCTTTGACAATGTACCTACTTAACACAAATTTAAATTTTTAAAAAAACAAACGTCATACTACTATGGGACAACAGTCCTAATGAACTCACAACACTTTTTATTTGTCTCTTACATCACAATTTTTGTTGTTAATTTTTCCAAGTTCATAACTGATAAGTACTTTTTTTTTTTTTATATTTAAATTTAAAAAAAAATAGACTTGTGAAGAGGAATGAAATTGAACCAGGGTCAAAGTTAAAGTCAAGTGACCCAAGCGGGGATCGAACCAACGTTGTTCCATTCGAAACACGCTAGAAAGATCAGCCCTCTTGTCCCCCGCGGCTATAACCCCGACAAGTTACTTACTTACTTAGTCAGCCACTTCTTGTCCACTGCTGGACATAGGCCTCCCCCATATCTCTCCAGGCGACTCTGTCCTGGGCTCTCTGCATCCAGCCACCAGCAACTCTTTTAATATCATCTGACCATCGTGTAAGAGGTCTTCCTCTAGTTCTTTTGTCTTCACGAGGTCTCCATTCTACCGTAGTTTCTGCGGTACTGATACTACTCATTCTGTTAACAATGGTTCACATTTACCAATGTCAACCCTGTTTCAGAGAGAGAGACGACAAGAGTTGCAGGGCTTATTTTCTTCGTTTGAGGTTTGAGTCCGAATGCAGTATGTGTAAGCGCGAAATTTACAGACCTGCAAGGCTTAAAATGAACGTGGTGGAAATCGAAACTGACGCCGCCATATTGTATATCGTCACTTCTGATAGTTCAACGTAAAGTTATCTGAATCGCTACAATTCTAGAAGTATTTTTTTAAAGAAACAAAAAAAAAATAAACATTGATTATACCTATATTAGGTTTAAGGCCCTAAAGTTGTAAATAGCGCCACCATTCCCTGTTTCAGGGAATGTCGGCAAGAGTTGCAGGGCTTATGTTCATTTGAGGTTTGGATTCTATTTGTAAGTACACAATAGCATTTGTAAGCGCGAACTACACGTGTTTGTTTGTGGGCATACATCTGAGAGCTTGGAATGAATATATCCTTGTACTTAACTTAGATTATAGATTGTATTATTATTAGATTATAGATTCACCACCAACGTCTAAATTCATTTTTAGCCGTGTATACCTGTACATATTTCTTCTGGTTGGCTTGCATTAAATATGAATATTAAATGTCGTAATGATTGGGTGATGAACGAGTGTGGTATAAAAGAGAATATGAGAATGAAAGTACAAAAAAGTACGATGAGATGGTTCGGACATCTCGAAAGAATGGATGATGAACGACTAACGAAGAAAGTGTACAAAGGAAATGTCAGAGGAAAGCGCGGAAGGGGAAGGCCGAGGAAAGAATGGTTAGACCAAATAGGTGAGATTGCGAAAGAATGGAACCTGCAGAGTGAAAATAAGAGAAGAGTATGTATGAAAAAGGTGATGAATATTGAGGAAATGAAAGTGGTTTGTAAGGACAGAAAAAAGTGGAGGCGCATCTGCGGAGGTACCGGCCACCCCTAGTGGAACGGCGGCAGGATACAGTAACAGTAACAGTACAGTACAGATACAGTAACAGTAATGTCAGTGTACTTTTACAACTTAAAAAAAAATGCAACAAACTACACATATAGTGTAATTTCTTGCCGCGTTATCTCCGAAGGGGTCGCATGTGGCGAGTTGAACCTATTTATTTTTACAGATAAGTGTTCCGGCCTTACACCAGCCACTTCAGTTGAAGTGTGGGTTTCCCAGCTCCCGAGAGGGCTGGTACTCATTTCTTGTGAAGCTGAGTAAACCATGCCGGTATTTTATTTTGGGGTTTGAAATAAACACCGAAACGGGAAATCATTTCTGACACCCTCGGCGGGATTCGAACCAGAGTTCGCGGCATGGAATGCAAGCACTCTACCAACTGAGCCATCAACCGGACTTAGATTATAGATTCACGATATTTTAGTCTGGTATTTTTGTCACGCAATTTCTAAGGCGGTAGGTACTGCATGTTTTCTGAAGCAATTACACCAAATTCACTGGATTGCGATACAAAGTAATGTTTTCACTTTTCGTTTTGACATAATCTGACCCAATTCTTCTTGCTAAGACAGGCTTCACTTTTTGTACTTAAAAAATTATATTTTGTCGTTATTGATGACGTCACCACCTTGAAGACAAAACTGAATATGTGCTGATTCCGAGGTGTTAGATATCTAATCTAATCTAAGTTGCAAAAATATGTAACATTGGGAATTAACATTATATGCACAATCAGACACGTACAAGTTCGCGCTTGCACATGCCGCATGTGAACCTACAACATGAATACCCACATCTCAAATGGGCATACGCCCTGCAACTCTTGCCGGCTTCTTCCGAAACAGGGGTGACATTGGCAAACTGATCCATTTTTTTACAGTATCTATGGGGGTCAGCCTCATACCAACCTATAAGTCAAGGAATAATATTATTGAATAATAATACATGTCAATAATATTATTGATGGCCGATCCGTAGTCTAGTGGTAACGCTTCGGACTCGTAAATGGAAGGAAGTGATTTCGAATCCCGTCGGAGCACAAAAAATGTACCATTCATATTATTCAAATGTACTTTTCGCTGGGTTGAAAAAATCATAAATCTTTTCCAAAGACCGGTCATCAAAAGGTCCATCCAGCCTTACAGCAACTGGGTCTTGCTTGAGATTGGCGCTTTGTAGCGACGACCAAGCTCGTAAAAAGCCCGTTCGATAGCAAGGTTTCGATTCCCACTGAGGATATCAGATTTATTTTCCGTTTCGATGACTAATTCAAACCCAAAATGAATACCGGCAAGCTGTACTCAGCCTTCACAAGAAATGAGAACCAGCCCCCCCGAGAGCTGGAAACCCCCACTTTAACTTAAGGTGGTTGATGTGAGGCCGGTCCCCTTATCCGTAAAAATAAATAGGTCTCGAATCGCTGCATGCGACCCCTTCGGGGATAACGCAGGCAAGAAGTTACACTATAAGTGTAACTTAGTTGCGTTTTCGTTTGTTTGTGGGCATACATCTGAGAGCTTTGAATGAATATATCCTTGCAACTAAGATTATAGATTATAGGGCTCCGGATGGGCTTATCTGGGCCTGGGCTGGAAGTCTCATCACCACAGTAATTCTTACCTACCGAATATCGGTAATATTTGTATGAAGACCTGTCAATTCAAGATGGCCTACCGATATTCGGTAGGGAAGAATTACCGTGGTGATAAGACTTCCAGGCCTGTGTAGGTAGGTACCTTAAGCAATTATGACTCCATTCAACATGGCGTCTTTATCTGAAATTCCTTTACAATATACATAATCATGTTTGTTTACAAAAAAACATTGACGGAGGCTTATATAACTCTGGTCGAAGAAAAACTTACATAATGAATATTTTTGTTTAGGTAGGTAAAAAAAAACGCAACTAAGCTACACATATAGTGTAACTTTTTGCCGCGTTATCCCCGAAGGGGTCGCTGAACTTATTTATTTTTACAGGTACCGGCCTTACGCCAACCACTTCGGTTGAAGGGGGGGTTTCCCAGCTCCCGAGAGGGCTGGTACTCATTTCTTGTGAAGGCGGAGTAAGCCATGCATTTCTGAAACCCACGGTGGGATTTGAACCTGAGCTCACGGCATGAAATGCAAGCACTCTACCAACTGAGCTATCGACCGGACAATATATATTTTAGGCAGACTGCTGTAAGTGTGTCGTCACCCGGCCGGGTTGCTGCAGAAAAGGCATACAAATGTTTTTTTTGATTGATTGAATTGGTTCACTTTGCCCATGTCACCCCTGTTTCAGGGAAGGTCGGCAAGAGTTGCAGGGCGTATGGTTTGCGTGTGAACTTGCAGTGATGTGTAAAGCGTGATTGTATAAAATGTAATATTTCCACAAATAACTTAATATTATGTGTATTAAAAAAACAATTATTTATTCATATCACAATTTTATTTAAAAAAATATATAAGTATTCACCTTGACTTCAATCCTTGTAAGTAATGAATGTTACTCATAGAGAATATTGAAAGTATCTACAAATTAAGTGCTGTCTCCGGTCAATAGCTCAGTTGGTAGAGTGCTTGCATTCCATGCCGAGATCCCGAGTTCGAATCCCACCGAGGGTGTCGGGAATACATTTCAAGTTTGGGTGTTTCAAAACCCAAAATATAAATACCGGCAAGGTTTACTCAGCCTTCACAAGAATGAGTACCTGCGCCCTGCGGGAGCTGGAAAACCCCCACTTAAAATGAAGTGGTTGGTGTAAGGTCGGCCCCCTTACCTGTAAAATATAATTAGGTTGCACTTGCCACATGCGTCCAGTTGCCTCAATATTATGTCCAGTTTAGTTCTGTATTCCTTGACTTATAGCTTGGTATGAGGCTGACCACCCATACTGTAAAAAATGGTTCACTTTGCCAATGTCACCCCTGTGTCAGGGAAGGTCGGCAAAAGTTGTAGGGCTTATATTCATTTGAGGTTTGGATTTTATTTGTAAGGACACATTCAGCATTTGTAAGTGCGAACTACACGTGTTTGTTTGTGGGCATGCATTTGAGATCCTTTTTAATGTTAATATATCTCTGCAACTTAGATCATAGATAGTTGTATTTATACATAAGTAAAAATCAAAAAAATACTTTGAAAACTAATCTGTACATATTACTTTGAAATGAGCAGTTTTTACTTTATTTTAATATAATATCATGATAAAAGAAAGAAAGCTCTTCTTTCATAAAAAAAAAAGAAAGATAACGTTATCTTATCTGTCATTTTGTACATGTCGACGGTTAAAAGGCAGTAGGGCATAAGCGACAAAAACTTAATTGTTCAGGAGGGCAGTTTAAAGTTAGAGATTGCAGAAAAATGCCACCACTTTTTTTATACAGCTCTAATAATAAAGACATTCATTGTCATTCCTATTAATGTGGTTTTACGATTTGAGTCACAAGCGCCTTTAGGACAAAAAAGCCCAAAATATTGTCGGTTACACCAAAACCCTACTTCAAAAACGCATTCGTTTGCTTGGGCATAAACAACAACAACAAAAATCATCGTAGAGCTATGGGAGTTAGCGCATTAGAAAGAGCGGAAAATTTTAAGTAGGATGGATGGTCAACGACGATACCATGTTGAAAGCACCGATTCTCATTTACCGAAGTTAAGCAACGTTGGGCGCGGGTGCTACTTGGATGGGTGACCGCTCAGGTACACCGCGTGTTGTTGGCATTTCTTGGACCGGTCCGTAGTCCTGTGGCAACACTTCGGACTCGTAAATGGAAGTTTGTGGATTCGAATCCCGGCGGAGCACAAAAATGTACCATTTATATTTCCAAATGTGCTCTTCGCTGGGTAGAAAAATTCATATACCTTTACCAAAGACCGGTCACTGAAAGGTTCATCCAACCTTACAACAACTATGTCTTGCTTGAAAATTGACGCTTTCTACAGCGACGACCAAGGCTCTTGAGGTGTGATACACACAAAAACAGCGCTCACCAAATAAATCGTCCTAATATTATTATTTTCCTTGACTGATAGGTTGGTATGAGGTTGACCACCCATACTGTTGCAGGGCTTATGTTTATTTGAGATTTTTTATATTGTAGGTCCACTTGCGGCATGTGTAAGCGCGAAATTATGCGTGTCTGCTTGTGGGAACGCATTTTATATGAATCTCAAATGATACATATCTTTGCCGCTTAGATTTAGATTTAGATTTATATAGCATTCATAGCTCATTTTTGACCAAAGCGTCGCTTATGCCCTACTTCCTTTTAACCGTCCATCTGGTTGCGGAGTACCTTATCTTCCCTTGTACCTACATCCGGGGGACCTTATCTTTCCGGGATCCCCCTCATTCCGCCGCCAAGTTCAAGTGGAATTCTTGCAATGACCGGTCCGTAGCTCAGTGGTAACACTGCGGACTCTGAATGGGAAGGCTGTGGGTTCGAATCCCGGCGGAGCACAAAAAAATATACCATTTATATTTTCAAATTTGCTCTTCGCTGGGTTGAAAAATTCATAAGTCGTTATCAATGACCGGTTTAAAGGTCCATCCAGCCTTACAGCAACTGGGTCTTGCTTGAGTATTGGCGCTTTGTAGCGACGACCAAGCTCGTACACCTCTGCGGCACTACAACAAGTGTCATAGACCCCTAGGGTCTCTAGAATCTAGAGAGTCTTCCGCACAGGATTTCTTCAGAAAAAAAACTCTTCCTCTTCATCTTGGTTTGGACCCACTTGTCTGTTGGTTGGCCAAGTAGTCAGCCTAATCTAATCTAAGTTGCAAATATATGTAACATTAACTATGCGCACTACAAAGGAGCTCCTTCCAACCATTAAGCAGAGAAAGCTCATGTACTGCGGTCACATAATGAGAAATGAGAAGTACCGTCTCCTTCATCTTATCATACAGGGTAAGATTGAGGGGAGAAGATCTCAGGGACACTGAAGGACATCTAATCTAATCTAATCTAATCTAAGCTGCAAAGATATCTATCATTTAAGATTTATATTAAATGCATTCCCACAAGCAGACATGTATAATTTCGCGCACATACCGCATGTGGACCTACAATATAAAAATCCAATCTCAAATGAACATAAGCTCTGCAACTCTTGCCGTCCTTCCCTGAAACAGGGGTGACATTGGCAAAGTGAACCGTGGCTGAAAAACCTGCGACAGTCGTTCGGCAGAAGCACCAAGTCCTGTTTCGAGCCGCAGCATCTAAAGTTAAAATAGCCACATGATGATCGCCGATCTTCGATAGAAGTGGCACAAAAAGAAAAAGAAGAAGGGGGTCGGCCTCACATCAACCACTTTCAGTTGAAGTGGGGTTTCTCAGCTCCCGAGGGGGCTGGACCTTCCCAGGGGGGCTGAGCCTTGACAAGACATATGAGTACTAGCTCCCTCGGGAGATTGAAAAAACCCCCGCTCCCACTGAAGTGGTTTCTGTAAGGCCGGCCCCCATATCTGTAAAAATAAATAGGTTCCACTCGCCACGTACGACCCCGTCGAAAAAAAACGTGGCAAGAAACTATGTACACTATATGTGTAGCATAGTGATAGTAGCCTATTAATTTATTTTTGCTACGTTAATTCAACGACAACAAAAAGTCCAATTAACTATTTTTGTAGCGCGCTCATTAAATCAAATTGCAACTTCTGTTTTTTAATTGCTGATAATTAATTTGAATCCAAAATGTCTTCTCACGCATCGTTCGCCGTTTGGATCCACTTATTGCCCGTGAGGTACTTGCTGTTACCTGGGCCATTCTCTTTCATTCAAACCGCTCGCTCTCTGTGGGTCAGTGAGCCAAAAAACTTTTCCCAAATGAGCCGCTAAAAAGTAAAATGTCGGCGATGGCGCGCTCTGACGGATACAGTATGCAAGTTGTTTAGTAGTAAGTTGAATTGAAAGTGAGTAGGCCAAATGAAAAGAAGACTTTTTGTGTCTTCTGTCATTTCGTATGCGAGTTCTCTTTAGTGGTAAGTTGAAAGTGAGTATGCCAAATAAATAGAAGACTTTTTGTGTCTTCTGTCATTTCGTATGTGAGCTCTCTCTCTCTCTCTCTCTCTCTGTTGTATCGACCTCCAAACAACAAAGTTGGGTTGTGGCGTAAAAGTAAGCCAAAAAACTTTTCCCAAATGAGCCGCTAAAAAGTAAAATGTCGGCGATGGCGCGCTCTGACGGATACAGTATGCAAGTTGTTTAGTAGTAAGTTGAATTGAAAGTGAGTAGGCCAAATGAAAAGAAGACTTTTTGTGTCTTCTGTCATTTCGTATGCGAGTTCTCTTTAGTGGTAAGTTGAAAGTGAGTATGCCAAATAAATAGAAGACTTTTTGTGTCTTCTGTCATTTCGTATGTGAGCTCTCTCTCTCTCTCTCTCTCTCTGTTGTATCGACCTCCAAACAACAAAGTTGGGTTGTGGCGTATGTAAATTTTGACCAATATATGTCGTGTTAAAAACAGCGACTTTGATTTCTGCGAGTTGTAGTCCTCTCCGGTTTTGCTCCTTTATCCTGATTCCCAATCCCCGTCCGGATTCCTACCAAGCAGAAAGAAGATCTCACGGCTCTGTATTATACGAGATTGCACAGGGATAAAGGCAGGGGATGACTCATTTCGAGCCGCGAAAGAAAAAGAGTCATTGTCGGAAGTGATTGTTGAGAGAAGAAGAAAAACGACTTGCACGATAATAATAATTGAACAATTTTATATAGCGCCATTCAACGCCGTGGACGACATCAAGGGAACTGCAGGCAGAGGATGGCTAAACACAGCAGCGAATAGACATAAATGGAGAGGATTGGAGGAGGCCAACATCCAGTAGTGGACTTAGAAAGGCTGAGGAAGAAGAAAAAGATTTAGTACTGTTCAGTGGCACTAGCCAACCTCACGGGCTATTTTATGTGTTGAAGCTTCTGTTAAACATGTGTCTTAAGCAACCTTAATCAGCCAACACTGGGCTGAAAGTCTCATCACCACGGTTATTCTTACCTACCGAATATCGGTAATATTTGTATGATAATGGATGATTTATTTCCTGTGGTGCCATTTAATGGTCCAGGACCATCTCAAGGGCGCCATGGCTCCTGGAAAAAAGCGGTGTCTTTAGTCCTTTTATGAAGGTGGTGGTAGGCTGGTGCGCGCGAACACCGACGAGCAAATTGTTCCAGGCAACCGGCCCGGCCACCGCAAAGCTATGAAGAATAATCAGCTGTTCACTTGCGGCCATCTTGGACTGACAGGTCTTCATACAAATATATTACTGATATTCGGTAGGTGAGAATTACTGTGGCGATGAGACTTCCAGCCCACTTCGGAGGTAGACTGTTGCAGCAGCACGAACCAGCCAAACTGCAAGCCATACAAAACAGCATGCGCATTTCACATTTACTGTCTTTATTTACTGCTGTGGTCTGAATGGTGTATTACCGAGATTTGTCGGCTCGAACTTGTCGCCCTGAGCGTGCGTACCGGATACCGCATTCCACTGGACTACCGACTACCGGTACCGCTGCGGCAGGTTCAAATAATAATCATCTTACCGTATCACGAGTCGATGAAGAAGTCCCCCAACTAATGCCCAATACGAAGGAGCTTCTGCCAACCATTACGCTGCCTTAGTTCTTGTTTACCGTATCCGCCATTGAGAAAATTTTACATGAGCAATGTTTGCATGTGTACTGGACCAATGTGTCTTATGAAAACAAGAAATTTATTTCAAAAACATTTAAAAGAACTCTCACATTATCGAGTTTTACGGTTTTTCTTAGCTCAGATTGTGTAGAATTTGATTCTTAAGACAACTGCATGTAAAAGTCATATTTGACAAGATTGGCGTATACGATAAACAAGAACTGAGGGAGCGATTAAGCAGATAAAACTGATGGACTTCGGTCACATTTTGAGAAATAAGAAATACCGTCTCCGTTCCTTGACTTAAAGGTTGGTATGCGACCACCCATGCTGTAAAAATGGTTCACTTTGCCAATGTCACCCCTGTTTCAGGGAAGGTCGGCAACAGTTGCATGGTGTATGTCCATTTGATATTTGGGTTTTTATGTTGTATGTTCACATGCGGCATGTTTAAGCGCGAACTTATACGTGCCTGTTTGTGAAAATGCATATATGTAATGTATATCTCTAATGTTACATATATTTTGCAACTTAGATTAGACATAGTTTGTGTGCTTCGGAAAAGTTATTCTTAATTAATATTGAAAAATGAATTTTTCACTCCTTAAATGCACAAACTTCATTCAAACATGTATAATTGTTAATTATAAAGGTATAAAAGTGAATTTACTCATGCGAACGCACGCAAAAATAGGTGTTATGTTGTGTAGTTAGAAGTGTCATATTGGTTTGGAAAAATAACCGCTTCAAAAGCTTTTTTTAAAGTAAACCGTTATCTTCGTAAAGAGATGCAGGCAACCTGTTCCGAGGTATTTTAATACCAAATTGGAATCGAACCCGGGACATCACAAATTGCGTACACACGCAAACGATACAACTCTCTTTTGTTATCTCTCTCTCGTACTTGCTTATTTCATACTGTTTTTGGATTGAAAAAAAAAACTTTTGATGTAATAATTAGGTCACCCCTGTTTCAGGGAATGTCGGCAAGAGTTGCAGGGCCTATGTTCATTTGAGGTTTGGATTTTATTTGTAAGTACACAATCAGCATTTGTAAGCGCGAACTACACGTGTTTGTTTGTGGGCATACATCTGAGAGCTTTGAATGAATATATCCTTGCAACTTAGATTATAGATTAGGGATGGGCCGAAGTTCGTTTTACATTCGGTATAAGAAAAAGTTAAAATCAATGCCAACTTGCA
This sequence comes from Agapetus fuscipes, assembly GCA_951799405.1. Classification (NCBI taxonomy): domain Eukaryota; kingdom Metazoa; phylum Arthropoda; class Insecta; order Trichoptera; family Glossosomatidae; genus Agapetus; species Agapetus fuscipes. Next base: position 13,694,684 of record OX637358.1, read on the forward strand.
ACATTTTGACTGTTATAATTGTTTGTCATAGTATCTTTTTATAACCGTAAAATAAAGATAAAGCCTTTATAAAGTCACTCATGGCCATTTATTTTGGTAGGAACAAGTGAACATTAACTTATAAATTAATGAAAATTAAATCTTCTTACATAGATATCAAATTGAAACGAAAATAAAATAAATTTTGTATTCTTCTAACGAATAACAGTTACCAGAAACTATAATGCGTAACTTTTTTTTACAGAACCGAAGTTCGGCCGATTTTTTTTATTTTAACCGAATGTCCGGCCGAAGTTCGTATTCGGTTCAAACTAATGATGCCACGAATATTCGGCAACTATTCGGTATTCGGCCTATTCGGCCACTTTTTTGCTATTCGGTATTCGGCCGAATAGTGCGTACTATTCGGCCGAATACCGAATAGCAAATCATGTAAAAAAAGACACGTTATTTTACTCAAAAATTATGTACTTATTTCCAAATTACAACATTTTAGTACTTAAAATTAATCAGTGGTAAGTTGTGATGGATAATAATGAGCTTTTCAGCATTTTCTGGTAGCAAACGATTGCGCTTTTCATCGTAAACGTTACCAGCCTCAGAAAATAACCTCTCACTATAAACGCTACTTCCAGGCGAAGAAAGATAAACTTTTGCAAATTTCGAAAGGTTCGGGTATTGTTTTTCGTTTGCTGACCACCACTTGTAAGGATCGGCCTTCCGATCTAGGCGAACTGTTTTCAAATAAAAATCCAACTCGTTTGCCACAGCATTCTTCTCCGAAGCGCCGAATATTCGGCGCTTCGGCCGACAGCGTTGCCGAATATTCGGTATTCGGTATTCGGCCAATTCACTATTCGTGGCATCTCTAGTTCAAACCACATTCGGCCCATCCCTAATGTAAAAATAAATAAAAACAAAGTTTTTCTGCACGAGTTGATTTATTTTCTCGATCGCTTTCTGTGTTATCACAAAAAAAATATTGTGTGTATCACACCTCAAGAGCCTTCTGCGAGCTTGGTTGTCGCTGTAGAAAACGCCAATTCTCAAGCAAGACCCAGTTGTTGTAAGGTTGAATGGACCTTTCAGTGACCGGTCTTTGGTAAAGGTTTATGAATTTTTCAACCCAACGAAGAGAGCACATTTGTAAATATAAATGGTATATTTTGTGCTCCGCCAGGATTCGAATCCACAACCTTCCATTTACGAGTCCGAAGTGTTGCCACTGGACTACGAACCGGTCCAAGATTGTGACGATGGCAAAGTGAACCATTTTTTACAGTTTATGTGGTCATCCTCATACCAACGTATTAGTCATTGAACAACAAAAAAATCAGGAAAAAATAAATAAAATTACCTTTTCAAATTATTGTGACATAAATAAATTATAATATCATTTGTGTTTTCATAAGTCAAGATAATGTCATTCTTAGCATTATTGTTGTAAAAATAAAGCAGGGACAGATAACGCTGATAAATAAATACGTAAAAATATATTTATTTTTTGTTGTTGTTTGTTTATAAAAAGACAAAAATATTGTTATTATGATGCACAATAATTTTCATAACAGTTAAACACATCTGCGGCACTAAAAACAAGTGTCATAGACCCCTAGAGTCTCTAGAACAGAAGTGCCCAAACGGTCGATCGCGAAGGGTTTTAAAGTCGATCGCCGAGGATATTGAACAATTTCAGTGATCGATCTTAAAACTGTAGATTTTTGCAAAAGAAAAAATATTTTTGTAATGTTAGAGATCAACAATTTTATACAGATTTGACATTTTGGGGATTTGATTGTGTGCCAACCTCCCCCCCCCCCCAGTCAACAGAATTTTTATGGACAAAATGAATTTCTAAAAATTGCGTGTCTACCCCCCCCCCCCCTAAGACTATCTAAGTCGATCTCCTCAAGAAAAAGTATGGGCACAAGATTTCTTAAACAGAATGGAGTCAATTCAGAAGACACATTGGTCCAGTACACATACAAACATTGCTCATGTGAAATTACCTCTGTTGGAGATAAGACAAACAAGCACTGAGGAGAGGATATAGATAGAGGTACAATAAGTGATCTAATGATATGTTTTTGAATTAAAACAAAGGCGTTTTAAACGTACAAAAAGTTAAAACTGCATCCGACCGCATTCTGTTGACCTTGCAACTTATGATAATTATAACGTCCTACTCGCAGGTGCTAGTGTGCGAACTGCAATATCATAAAACTTTATATATATATATATCGACGGTTAAAAGGAAGTAGGGCATAAGCGACGTTTTGGTCAAAAATGAGTTATGAATGCTATCCTACTTAAAATTTTCCGCTCTTTCTAATGCGCTAACTCCCATAGCTCTACGATGATTTTTTCGTTGTTTATGCCCAAGCAAACAACTGCGTTTTCAAAGTGTGGTTTTGGTGTAACCGACTAGATTTTGACCTTTTCTGTCCTAAAAGCGCTTGTGACATAAAAAAATTCCCACAAACCACATTAATAGGAATGCCAATAAATTCCTTTATTTTATTTTTTAGAGCTGTTTTGATTTTGACGATATAAAAAATAAAAAAAGTTATGCCATTTTTCTGCAATCCCAAACTTTAAACTGCTCTCCTGAACAATTTAGTTTTTGTTCTTCTTATGCCCTACTGCCTTTTAACCGTCAATATATTGTATATTACAATATACAATGCAAAAATAATTGCAAATTGAAACCCATACCTCAATATGTGACCTCAGTGCGTCACTATGCTCGTAATCCAAAACGTGTATCTTAGCTGTAAAATTATTAAAATAAATTAGATAACTTTTCCAATTGCAATTATTGTAAGTCGTGTATTTGTTTTAAGTTTAGTATCAAAGAAACTGAAGATAGAGAAGTATCTCTGTAAACGTTTTTTTGTAAATAAATACTCATTAAAATCTGTAGAATAAAACAAAGTTTTCTAGGAAAAGTTAAAAAAAAAAAAAAATTTTAATAAAATATTTTAATTAAATAGCCGGATATTTATTCGAATTGTTTTCTACGAATCGATTTATGGGAATTGTGAAAAAATAATGGAGCATCTTAGTGTTCTCGACGTTTCGTTGGCTTTTTATCCCAACATCTTCAGGAGACACATTCTTGTTCGGCGGAGGGCAAAGATGAACACTTTTTTTTTTAATTATTTTATAATTCTTATCTCATATTCAACAATGATTATTATCTATGCTGCTACTGAAATCAGGTACTTGAGACATGGTACACACTGAACTCATAATAATAACAATATTGATTGTTTTATTCGGTGAGCGCTGTTATGTGTGAATCACACCTCAATCGCACCTCACCCCTCTGCGAGCTTGTTCGTCGCTAAAGAAAGCGCCAATAATAAAACAAGACCCATTGCTGTAAGGCTGGATGGACCTTTGGTATCCAGTCTAATAAATGTAGGTATATGAATTTTTCAACCCAGCGAAGAGCATATTTGAAAATATAAATGTTATTTACATTACGCTCCCCCAGTTCTTGTTTGCCGTATAGACCAATTTTGTCAAATATGACCTTTTAATGCAGTTGTCTTAAGAAACAAATGCTAAACCATCTGAGTTTAGAAAAATACGTATTTGTCTTCAAATGTGCGAGCTATTCAACATTTTCACATACGATATTCGGTGTTCGAAATTTTATTTCAGTTCTTGAGTGCCGTATGTTCTCTAAACGCTGGAGGCGCATGCGTGACTGCGTCATCTACAATTGTAAGCCAATCACAGACGCGCGTGGGCATGACGTCACACCGACACATTGTTGTATGTTATATGTGTGTATTTTACATAAAGATTGTCGCGAGCGTCCGGTCAAAGTCCGATATTTAGCGGTACATAATGCACTTTATGTAATTTGCGTTGCGCATCTTTGGCGTATTAAAACGCTTTTTTTTAGTATTAAACGTAAAATTATAATGATTTGTATGGATTATTATAATGCCAGACCTACAGTCTATCTATAATCTAAGTTGCAATGATATATTCATTCAAAGCTCTCAGATGTATGCCCACAAACAAACACGTGTAGTTCGCGCTTACAAATGCTGATTGTGTACTTACAAATAAAATCCAAACCTCAAATGAACATAAGCCCTGCAACTCTTGCCGACATTCCCTGAAACAGGGGTGACATTGGCAAAGTAAACCATTTTTTACAGTATGGGTACAGTACTTTCGGTAAAATAGGTAATTGAATTACGATTTTGTCAAATTATAATAACAAAACACAAAAACATTGCTCCTGTAAAATTTACTTTTAATGGTCTTGTCTTGTCTTGTATCCTGCCGCCATTCCTCTAGGGGTGGCCGGTACCTCTACACAAGTGCCTCCACTTGACTCTGTCCTTGCATACTTCTTTCATCTCATCTAATTTCATCACTCTTTTCATGCATGCTCTTCTCTTTTTTCCACTCTGTAAATTCCATTCATTCGCAATCTCACATATCTGATCAATCCATTGTTTCCTAGGTCTTCCCCTTCCACGCTTACCTATTACCCAATGGTATATACTGCAAATAAGAACTAAGGCAGCGATTAGACTACAGACCGGTCCAATTGCATGTTTGGTAATAGTATATTATGATGGTAGATTTGTTGTAAATAGTTTTTCAAGATATCGAACCTATAAGCTATAAGCACATCGAAGGTCATGCCATTAAATTTTGCTTGCAATCGATTCGAAATACACCTCATACAAAATCGGTACATTTTTTTTTCATTCGTATACGAAATCGTTTGTATATCGAGCAATGACAGCACGATAATGCCACAATTAATTTATTTCAAGTGTAAATACGCGGTGCATCTATCTCACTTTGCAGCGCATAAATCATTGTGATTGTTCAATTAGTGCAAGCGAGATGGCAGGCGCGCTCTTGAACGCGACTTTAAACTGTCTCATATCTCATAATATACGTATCGACGTTTAAAGGGCATAAACGACATTTTGGTCAAAAATCAGTTATGAATGCCATCTTACTTGAAATTTTCCGCTCTTTCTAATGCGCTAACTCCCATAGCTCTACGATGTTTTTTTGTTGTTGTTTATGCCCAAGCAAACAACTGCGTTTTCGGAATATGGTTTTGGTGTAACCGACAAGATTTTGGTATTTTTTTGTCCTGAAGGCGCTTTTGACATAAAAAAAAATGTAAAACATCATAAAACCACATTAATAGGAATGCCAATAAATGTCTTTATTTTTTTTAATTTTAGAGCCGCTTGATTCGATATGGTAAAAAAATTAAAAAGTTATGCCATTTTTCTGCAATCTCAAACTTTAAACTGCTCTCCTAAACAATTTAGTTTATGTCGCTTATGCCCTATTGCCTTTTGACCGTCGGTATGTTCTGAATTTCTCCCACATTCGAGTTTTGTCATTGAAAACGAATTTTTTCGCGTTCATTTGCCAAGTATGCCGAGATTATAAAAGAAAACAGTAGAATCTATTAATAGCACACTCTAGTGTCAACTTGATGCAAGCGGTGTACCTATTTATAATATGACTGTCGCTTCAGCTGTTATTCCACTAGGGGTGGTCTGTTAAGTACCCCGCAAACGCCAACTAAGCTACACATATAGTGTATCCCCGAAGACGTCGCATGTGGAGATTCGGGACCTTTTTATTTTTACAGGCAAAAGGGGCCGGCCTTACGCTGCTAACCACTTCAGTTGAAGTGGGAGTTTCCCAGCTCCCGAGAGAGTTAGTACTCATTTCTTGTGAAGGCTGAGTAAACCTTGCCGGTATTTTATTTTGAGGTTTGAAATAAACACCGTAACGTGAAATCATTTCTGACACCCTCGGCGGGATTGGAACCTGAGCTCAGGGGCCGTCCATAAATTACGTCATCGATTTTGGCCGATTTTCGACCCCCCCCCCCCCCCCCTTACAATCATCCTTTAGTCATTATCTAATGACCCCCCTTCCCCCTCTTGCTGTAATAATGGATGAGCTTAATAATTAATAATGTTTATATTAGTTACATAATATTTTGTATATTTTGTAGAAATTGGTATTTACAAGAACGACGTCACTTTTGGTACTCGTGCATAATTTGCCATCATCCGCAGACCAGACTCCCCCCCCCCCCATTAATGCGAATGACGTAATATATGGACAGCCCCTCACGGCATGGATCGCAAGCACTCTACCTACTGAGCTATCGACCGGACTTTACAATAAATGAAACCTGCTCTCTCAGCAGCAGGGAAAACCTCCACTTGTTACTTGACATTTCAGTAATTAAAAATATGATTTTTTTGGTGCACACCGATGGCTATTTTAGCATTATTTACTTAATTAAAAATAGAATGCAGTCAGCTGTTTTTTTCTTTAGCGCTTTTCTTTATCCTACGTACAATTATAATTGGACTCTTTATTCAAATAAAACAACACAAAGAAAACATTTTGTTATAAAATTAAACGAAAATAAAAATGTGAAAAGACGATACGTATTATGTAAAATATTATATGTGAGATGTGTCCTTCACTTATAGATTGGTATGCGGCTGACCACCCATGCTGTAAAAAAAATATATACACTTTGCCAATGTCACCCTGTTGCAGGGAAGGACGGCAAAAGTTTCTGGATTTATGTTCATTTGATGTTTGGTTTTTGAATTGTAAGTAATGTAAAGATCTGACTCCATCTATATTCGTTTAAACATCCGTAATTCTATACAAAGTATTATATATCTTTCTATGGCACTTAAAAACTTGGAACAAAAAAAAGGTACCCTCATAAAAAAACCTTGAGCTGTCCTTTGACAACTCCATTGCTGGGTTGAATTCAGTTTCGATCTGTTTCCCGTGGGTGACGTGTCTCTTCTGTGTAAAATCATTAGCTAAAATCCTGAAAATTGCTGTTTAATATTTGATTTGTGGGTGTTTGTGTGAGGATGGAGCTGATAATGGACCTGAGATGCTGCCGGGAGAAAATAATTAAGCTGATTGCACTAAAAATAACTAATGTCGCGACATTAATACAAACTTAAAACCAGTGGCGTGTTCCTGTCCGTGAGTAAAGCGGTTTGCACAATTATTTTTCTACCATTCGAATTTCGATTGGTTAAGGCATTATTTATGGGGATGTGGAAAGGTCTTTCGTAGTCTGTGCTTCGGGTCTTCCACCCATATCGGGTTTTCCCGATATTGAGGTGCACCAGGAACAGGTTATGGAGTAGATATTTCCACAAATATTGTTTTGCCAGGTTTTCTTTATTTTGGCATCTGTCTCGGGTCTACTTGGCCGGACTTGCTGAGCATCAGACGGTGCCATGGTATTGCGAATTTTGGTAGAATGATGGGGTAAATTAGAAGCTGTCTTCTCTAACAAAAGCAGCTTGGAATAGAGTATGGAGTAGGCGCGCGTTAAGTTTTGGTAACGGGAATGCTGAAATATCCGACCCAGTGGGGTAACACTTAGTCGAAGCTGGTGACAAGACTTCCTTTCCTTTTTCCAAAAATTAGCGTGCTAAAGTCCTGTGACGATTCTTTGGTAGAAGAGAGAGAGCGTCAAGCTTGTAAACCGATCGGTTAATCTCACTTCGGGGTCGCAAGTCCCCGACTTCTCCATTGGAGCTAGCAGGCAGATTTTCTACTTAGAGGTGGGATTTTTAATTAAAATAATTATGGGGTGGGTGGAGGTAGATTTTTCATATTATTATAAATATTTTATACGTAATATATTTAGACGCAATGTAATTTATTCATATTGTTATTATAATGTTATTTTGTAAATTTATGTAATCTGTCAAATAAAAAGACTAACAAAAATTAACACATCAAGTAACTTTTCGCGATCTACGTCCCCCCTTTTTCCTTGTTCCCTATTTTGTATACGCCCTTGAATACGTTGACTGCCGTGTTTTTTTCTATACGCCGTGACCTTACCAGAGCGGGTTCTAGTAATTTCACAGAAAACAAAATCCCATTAAAAATTAAAGTCACTTGTTTTAAAATCGGTTTTAATATCATATAGTCATTTTACAATACACGTAACTTAAATCTCGTAAGCTTTTTAATTATAATTTTGAATTTACAATTTAGTTAGAAAATGCGTATGTTCCACACCAAACGATAACGAATTTGGGTTTGCCACTAAAGTAGATTTTGAAACGGTAAAACAAAAAATCACACAACGTTCTGTTTCATAATCTTCCACACGACGAGCAGTCCTAACCTTAGCTAGACGATCACACAAATGGCCAAAACTACGACGATGATAATCAGAGGAGGCAGCGAGGGATATTTACCAGTTCCAGTACGAGCAGTGCCAGCATCCACAAGGATCCCAAGATTTCTGATCTTTCTTCATCAACCAGGAGTTCATGATTCGCCAGGAATCTTCAACAATCTCTCTGAGAGGGAAGATCGCACCATACGGAGAACTATGGAGAACTCATCATTTAAATGTTATGGAGGCAGGAGCACGGCCTTTGGCTTGCCTGTACCATAATACCTTTTCTAGAACTCGGACCACTCTCTCTCATTTTTATTTCTTCGTAGGGGGGGGGAACTCTACAGTTGGTATCCGTGACCAAGGATCGTTTGGTTAGACAAGTGGAACATGCGTATTTTGTTAAAAATTCAATAGTAAATCAGTAAAATCCCTTTTAAATATCTTAAATCGAAAATGTCACGGTTACTGAATTAATTTTTGATAAAAATTTAATAATAAATTGTAAAATCGAGTATTAACTTCTTAAAGCGAAAATTTAACTAGTAAAAGAATAACGTATTTTAAATGTTTAACGTATCTAAAAAACTCAATAATAGTTTAGTAAAATCGCGTTTAAATTTCTTTAATTGAAAACTTCACGAGTAAAATGTTAACGTATCTTTCTTAAAAATTTAATAGTTGATTTGTAAAGTCGCATTTAATTTTATGAAATCTAAAACTTCGCGAGAAAAAAAGAGTGTATTTTAAATTTGGTTAAAATCGCCTAGGGCTGCTTTTTTACGCGCGCGGCCCTGATCTTGCTGCGACACATGTGTCGATTTTTTTGTGATCTTAGAATTTTGGTCTGGGGTCGAGGCAAGGGTTTTTTTTTGTTCATTATTTCCACTTTGGAAATAATTTATTGCCTTCCTTCATTTGAAAAAGGTTTTGAACTTGTTTGAAACAAGGATTTGTTGTTTTAGGAATACTATTTCAATATTAAGATGAATGCAAGATGTGTTTAAACGCGTAAGAAAGAAACCCTTAGTTCAAATAATATTATCGTTTTTGTTTTAAAAACCATAAATCCCGAGCCAATGTGATAAAATTTTATAACTTGCGTCGTTTCAAGTGAGAGTTATAGTTTATTTTTTTGCTTTCGTGTGAGTGATATAGGTTTTCATGTGAACAAAATATATTTTAAGTGTTGAGTGTTTTTATATTTTGGGTGAAGTGATTTTGTGATATACGTGCGTTTAGTTTATTAGAAATAATAATATACTTGAGTGACTTACATAATATATCTTATTAAGTTCGAAAAACGAACGTCATAAGTGATCATTGAGTGATTGTATTTGCTTTGTGTTGTTTTGAGGTGCAACAGAATTTGTCGTAATTTGGAAGCTTTTGGAAGGCATTTTTTTTAAAATAAATGGAAAAACAGATGGAGACGATTCTTCCATTGAAAATTGAGAGGCCGATATTCGCGGGGTTTGACGAATACCCTTTACGGTTCTTAGAAGAATTGGAAACATTTATAAGACTAACGGATGCCGGGGGACGTGCAATGCAGGTTGTTGATGAATGTTTGATTGGAAATGCTCGGCTATGGGCGGATATTTATCGTTCAAAATGGGCATGTTTTGCAGAATTCAAGAAAGACTTTTTGAAACGATATTGGGGATATATTGAGCAGCGAGAGGCGAGGATAAAAATATTAACAGGAAAATGGGACCCTCAAGGAAACAAAGATATGGTGGAACATTTCTGCGAGCATTACATGCTGTCGCAATCCGTGATACCACCCCAGGATAAAACCCAAGCTGTTGAAGACGTGATGAGACATTATCCAGACGATGTATGGAGAATGTGGAGTGTGACCGGAAAATCTACAGCCTGTGAAGCCGCTGAATACCTGAGGATGATACAAGACATAGAGGAAATCACGAGAGCTAGAGTGAACTCAACCGCAGAGGATTCCAGATGTCCTAAACATGAAGAGTCATGTCCACGAAAGACGAATGCTGACTACACCAAGCGGAGACGAAGGACAAAGTTGCGGCGACGGTTAAAAAGAAATGGGAAGGAGAAGGTCAACGCCTTAAAAGAATTGAACACGATTGCATTTGAAAAATAATTTTGTCTGATTTTATTTATGACTATTACCTTCAATTGATATAATACGTTGTGCCAATGCGATGATAATATGTTCTGATTTGGAAAATAAACATTACTGATTTATGAACACAAGTGCATATATCATTTTTTATTTTAAATTCTCGCCCACAAAAGTACACGCATAATATTATGTTGAAATGGTCCACGGGGTAAGACTTTTAGGGGGGAGAAGTGCAAGGGAGGCGGGGGACTGACGCAACCCTAAGCGCTTCCAGATGTGTGTGAGATATTGGAAGGAGGAATGCAGCGGACAGAGCGAACGACAAAACAGAGCAGTGCGGTAACCAAAGCATGGAAATCCAGTGATGGAAAATAAAAATATCGATCGTTCTACAAATTTGTGCGAAGATAAACATAAATGAAGTAAAATGATACAAATATTTGTGCGCGAGCTCAATTCGGAAATAATATTGATGCATTAATATTTTTTTTTCATATCTTTAACTAAAGAATTTTCTGATAACTTTTCCATTCGTAAACTCTTGAAAACCTTCCATAAAATTAGGGGGGAATGTAAAGATCTGACTCCATCTATATTCGTTTAAACATCCGTAATTCTATACAAAGTATTATATATCTTTCTATGGCACTTAAAAACTTGGAACAAAAAAAAGGTACCCTCATAAAAAAACCTTGAGCTGTCCTTTGACAACTCCATTGCTGGGTTGAATTCAGTTTCGATCTGTTTCCCGTGGGTGACGTGTCTCTTCTGTGTAAAATCATTAGCTAAAATCCTGAAAATTGCTGTTTAATATTTGATTTGTGGGTGTTTGTGTGAGGATGGAGCTGATAATGGACCTGAGATGCTGCCGGGAGAAAATAATTAAGCTGATTGCACTAAAAATAACTAATGTCGCGACATTAATACAAACTTAAAACCAGTGGCGTGTTCCTGTCCGTGAGTAAAGCGGTTTGCACAATTATTTTTCTACCATTCGAATTTCGATTGGTTAAGGCATTATTTATGGGGATGTGGAAAGGTCTTTCGTAGTCTGTGCTTCGGGTCTTCCACCCATATCGGGTTTTCCCGATATTGAGGTGCACCAGGAACAGGTTATGGAGTAGATATTTCCACAAATATTGTTTTGCCAGGTTTTCTTTATTTTGGCATCTGTCTCGGGTCTACTTGGCCGGACTTGCTGAGCATCAGACGGTGCCATGGTATTGCGAATTTTGGTAGAATGATGGGGTAAATTAGAAGCTGTCTTCTCTAACAAAAGCAGCTTGGAATAGAGTATGGAGTAGGCGCGCGTTAAGTTTTGGTAACGGGAATGCTGAAATATCCGACCCAGTGGGGTAACACTTAGTCGAAGCTGGTGACAAGACTTCCTTTCCTTTTTCCAAAAATTAGCGTGCTAAAGTCCTGTGACGATTCTTTGGTAGAAGAGAGAGAGCGTCAAGCTTGTAAACCGATCGGTTAATCTCACTTCGGGGTCGCAAGTCCCCGACTTCTCCATTGGAGCTAGCAGGCAGATTTTCTACTTAGAGGTGGGATTTTTAATTAAAATAATTATGGGGTGGGTGGAGGTAGATTTTTCATATTATTATAAATATTTTATACGTAATATATTTAGACGCAATGTAATTTATTCATATTGTTATTATAATGTTATTTTGTAAATTTATGTAATCTGTCAAATAAAAAGACTAACAAAAATTAACACATCAAGTAACTTTTCGCGATCTACGTCCCCCCTTTTTCCTTGTTCCCTATTTTGTATACGCCCTTGAATACGTTGACTGCCGTGTTTTTTTCTATACGCCGTGACCTTACCAGAGCGGGTTCTAGTAATTTCACAGAAAACAAAATCCCATTAAAAATTAAAGTCACTTGTTTTAAAATCGGTTTTAATATCATATAGTCATTTTACAATACACGTAACTTAAATCTCGTAAGCTTTTTAATTATAATTTTGAATTTACAATTTAGTTAGAAAATGCGTATGTTCCACACCAAACGATAACGAATTTGGGTTTGCCACTAAAGTAGATTTTGAAACGGTAAAACAAAAAATCACACAACGTTCTGTTTCATAATCTTCCACACGACGAGCAGTCCTAACCTTAGCTAGACGATCACACAAATGGCCAAAACTACGACGATGATAATCAGAGGAGGCAGCGAGGGATATTTACCAGTTCCAGTACGAGCAGTGCCAGCATCCACAAGGATCCCAAGATTTCTGATCTTTCTTCATCAACCAGGAGTTCATGATTCGCCAGGAATCTTCAACAATCTCTCTGAGAGGGAAGATCGCACCATACGGAGAACTATGGAGAACTCATCATTTAAATGTTATGGAGGCAGGAGCACGGCCTTTGGCTTGCCTGTACCATAATACCTTTTCTAGAACTCGGACCACTCTCTCTCATTTTTATTTCTTCGTAGGGGGGGGGAACTCTACAGTACCTACACATGCAGCATTAGAACTTACGCAAAAAAAAACGCAACTAAGCTTCACATAATATAGATATAGTGTAACTTCTTGCCGCGTTATCCCCGAAGGTGTCGCATGTGGCGAGTTGAATCTATTTATTTTTACAGGTAAGGGGGCCGGCCTTACGCCAACCACTTCAGTGAAGTGGGGGGTTTCCCAGCTCCCGACAAGGCTGGTACTCATTTCTTGTGAAGGCTCAGTAAACCTTGCCGGTATTTTATTTTGGGGTATGAAATAAACTGACACCCTCGGTGGGATTCGAACCCGAGCTCACGGCATGGAATGCAAGCACTCTACCAACTGAGCTATCGACCGGTCACTGAGCTATCGACCGGTCTATTACGCGTGTCTGTTTTGTGGGCATTCATTTAATATGAACATTAAATGTTAATATGTCTCTGCAACTTAGATTAGATTAGATAAGCGTCGGTGTAATGACCGCGGGAGTCCAGTCACTGTTCTTGACTAGCGTATTTGGAACAGAATACATTGGTTCGAATCATGTCTGGCCCATTTGACCATAACTTGGACTCTGGTTCAACAGATGCCATGATACACACAAGCTTCTGCTTTCGTATGAAGACAACAGCTGGCCTGGCAAAATAGGCTTCACAAATCTATTTTAAAAATATATATATATCTTAAATCTAAATCTAAGTTGCAAGGATACCTATGTATCATTTGAGATTCATATTAAATGCATTCCCACAAGCAGACACGCATAATTTCGCGTTCACACATGCCGCATGTGGACCTACAATATAAAAACCCAATCTCAAATGAACATAAGCCTTGCAACTCTTGCCGACCTTCCCTGAAACAGGGCTGACATTAGCAAAGTGAACCATTTTTACAGTATGGGTGGTCAGCCTCATACCAACCTACAAGTCAAGGAATACAAGCATGTATGAAAATAAAAATAGCGCCTCTTTTGTGCGTTTTAAATTCGTCGCTTTTATAACAGTACCTATGTTGATTAGGATGGTGCACTACCAGTAGCGAAGGGTGCCATACAAGCCGGTTTCCATCGGTTTTCCGTTTAAAATGAGGCAGAAATGATAATAAAGTAGACTGCATTGTTTTTTTAATTTTTCAATGTATTTTTGTTACTTTGTGCCTATTTTTTTTAACTAGTTTGTTACATCATTTTAAAAGGGAAGCCGATGGGAACCGGCTTGTATGGCACGCTTCGCCACTGTGCACTACTGTACCAAATTATTCATCAGGGAAATCGACCAGTTGCGCTCATGTCAGATAATGGGGTCTTATCTTGTCTTGGAACACCATGTGTCACCAGAAAGCTATTTTTAAATAATAAAACATTTAAACTTGGTCATTCAACTCTCTGCCAACAATACTAAATATTGCTTCCTTTCTTTTGAAATAGGTTTTTGAAGAGCAATGCAAGAGCAATGCAATGCAATTGAAGAGCGGACCGGTCCGTAGCTCAGTGGTAACACTGCGGACTCTGAATGGGAAGGTTGTGGGTTCGATTCCCGGCGGAGCACAAAAAATATACCATTTATATTTTCAAATTTGCTCTTCGCCGGGTTGAAAAATTCATAAAACCTTTACCAATGACCGGTCACCAAAGGTCCATCCAGCCTTACAGCAACTGGGTCTTGCTTGAGAATTGGCGCTTTGTAGCGACGACGATCAAGCTCGTAAAAAGGTCGATAGCTCAATTGGTAGAATGCTTGCATTCCATGCCGAGAGCAAGGGTTCGATCTCAAAGGTTTACTCAGCCTTCACAAGAAATGAGAACCAGCCCCCCGGGAGCTGGGAAACCCCCACTTCAACTGAAAGTGGTTGGTGTGAGGCCGGCCCCCTTACCTGTAAAAATAAATAGGTCCCGAAGCAAGAAGTTACACTATATGTGTAGCTTAGTTGCGGTAATGCAATTCACGTACCTATTTTGTCCAGGCCAGAAACAGGTTTTAACGTCATCAATTAATAGTTTATTATTTTAATGTTTTGATGAATTATTAATTGAAAATTACCAATGACATCTGTTGAACCAAGTTCAAAGTTACTGTAGATCCCTTAGGTCTAACCAGCACTTTGATTTGCTTTCTTTCTATTTACCTTACTAATCTAATCTAATGTAAGTGTCAAAGATATGTAACATTAAGGATTCACATTATATGCATTTTCACAAGCAGACACGTATGAGTTCAACCCAAGTAACCATTTAGGTTTTAAAAAGGTTACAAAAAGGTCCCAGAACCTCCCAGAACCTTTTTAAACCTTTTTGTAACCTTTTTAAAACCTAAAAGGTTACTTGGGAAGGTGTATGTTCATTTGAGATTTGGGTTTTTATATTATAAGTCCACATGTGGCATGTTTAAGCGCGAACTGAAATGTGTCCGCTTGTGGATATACATTTAATATGAATCTTAAATGTAATGTATTTTGCAACTTAGCTTATAGATTTGCACAAGCTTGACTTATAGGTTGGTATGCGGCTGACCACCCATGCTGTAAAAATGGTTCACTTTTCCAATGTCACCCCTGTTACAGGGAAGGACGGCAAGAGTTGCAGGGTGTATGTCCATTTGAGATTGGTTTTTATGTTGTAGGCTCACATGAGGCACGTGCAAGCGCGAACTTGTACGTGTCTTGGTTGTGGGATATGTACTTACATGTAATGGGAATCTCCAATGTAACATATCTTTGCAACTTAGATTAGATTAGATTAGATTAGACAAGCGCCCTTGGAATAAATACATCATGAAATGGAGCTGTAAAAAAATCATCAACTTTTTTTTGTTGCACACAAAGGCACCAAAAGGTTGCGATCAGCAGAGTTTTACAACCTTGAGGGTCTGTTGCACCAAACTCCAATGAGACAAAAATCTAAATCAAGTGTGGTTTCTCCCATCAAATCAAAAATTTGGTTGCATATACGTAAATCAGCTGACGTACATCATCTTTCCTGTTCAAATTCCATCAAATTATTACCCACTTCCGAGAAATATTTAACCGAGGTCCTAACCAGAATTCAGCAATCAAAGAGGTTGGTGCAACAGGCTCTAAATATACCACATGTTTTGAATGTTACAGTGACATGAATTGTTTTTTTTATCATTTCAGGAATACACCTTCAGTCCCTCACCATGACATCATCAGCAGAGAGTCCACCAATGTCCGCAGACAGCCTCAGAGGCAGAGAAGCAAACACCCTGCATCACCCTGCGCCGTTCCACGACACTGAGAAGTACCAAGACATGGAGCAAGAGTTGGCGTGTCAGGACGTCGGCGGCGAGCAGTTCCAGGACAGTGAACGGGACAGCCCGATGGAGCCGGAGAAGGGGGACGGGGCGGAGCCGGCTCATCACGCCAGGAGACCCATGAACTCCTTCCTCATCTTCTGCAAGCACCATCGAGCGGTGGTGCGCGCCAAATTCCCTAAGCTAGAAAATAGGTAAATGTACAATTAATCTATTATTCTTCTAAGAACAATTCTATTACACTTCTAAGATAAGGGAAGTCGCAAAGTAAGGGATTTATTTATTTATTTAACAAGTATGTACAGGACTGACAGTGAGACACCAAAAAGTCACAATACATATAACATTGTAAACATAAAAGAACAATACACAGATACATTAGTCTACGCATCCATACGTCGTTCTAGTACCTATACAGACAACCCACTACCTTCCAATCACGAGTCTGAAGTGTTAACCACTACGACCTGTCGTAATAATTTATTTTAACAGGATTCAGGACACCGGTCGATAGCTCAGTTGGTAGAGTACTTGCATTCCATGCCGTGAGCTCGGGTTCGAATCCCACCGAGGGTGTCAAAAATGATTTCCCATTTTGGTGTTTATTTCAAACCCCAAAATAAAATACCATCAAGGTTTACTCAGCCTTCACAAGAAATGAGTACCAGCCCCCTCGGGAGCTGGAAAACCCCCCACTTCACTGAAGTGGTTGGCATAAGGCCGGCCCCCTTACCTGTAAAAATAAATAGGTTCAACTCGCCACATGCTACTCCTTCGGGGATAACGCGGCAAGAAGTTACACTATATGTGTAGCTTAGTTGCTTTAGTTGCTAGTTGCTTCAGGAGTGAATAATTTTCAAAAAAAAATTATTTTTTTAAGAAATCCTGTGCGGGATGCTCTCTAGATTCTAGAGACTCTAGGGGACTATGACACTTGTTGTAGTGCCTCAGAGGTGTACGAGCTTGCTCGTCGCTACAAAGCGCCAATACTCGAACAAGACTCAGTTGCTGGAAGGCTGGATGGACCTTTGGTGACCGGTCATTGGTAAAGGTTTATGAATTTTTCAACCCAGCGAAGAGCAAATTTGAAAATATAAATGGTATATTTTTTGTGCTCCGCCGGGATTCAAACACACAACCTTCCCATTCAGAGTCCGCAGTGTTACCACTGAGCTACGGACTGGTCAAATATGTACATTAATATTACGTTATGGTCTACCTACTGATTGACGATCAATCTATAATCTATAATCTAAGCTGCAAGGATATGTAAGCATTTAAGGCTCATATGAAATGCATGCCTACAGACAGGCACATGTAGGTTCGCGCCTACACATTCTGCATGTGTGCATACAAATAAAGAAAACCTCACATGGACATAAACCTTGCAACTCCTGCCGCCGTTCCCTGAACCGGGGTGGCATTGGCAAAAGTGAACCGATTTTTACAGCACGGGTGGTCAGCCTCGTACCAACCTATCAGTCAAGGAGATACCAACCTATCAGTCAAGGAGAATAGTTTCAATAGTTTAGGGATTTCTTCTCTGTGTTAAAAAAATATTGTATGTGTTTCAGGGCTATCACTAAAATACTGGGAGAGTGGTGGGCGATCCTGGATAAAACTGAAAAGGCTCCGTTCACAAAACTAGCAAAGGAGGTAAAGTACCGCAATTATATAAATAAAACCCCCATCTTTTCACGATGATGATGATGATGTTTATTTTTTTCCCTGTGTATATATAGTTGGATAATTTGTTTTCTCTTTTGGGCGCCGTTTAGTGGCTCCAGCCACCCTAAGCCCACCCATTCTTCACTTGCTTCTTGGAAAACATGTAACGTTTCAACTTCTTCTTGAAGCATTCTTCACCGGTCTCCGTCCTTAGCTTCAGAGGTAGCTGGTTCCAGCACAACGGTCCTGCTGAGCCAAACGCCCTATCCCCAAATACCGTTCTGCTCCGTCGAGGTGGCAATTTCAGCCTGTTGATAGCATCACCTCTCGCTAAGCAAAGAGTGCACCGCTTACCAACAATCTCCTCAACCTCACACAGTTCAGTCAAATAAGACGGGCCCGCTCCTCTGAGAGAGTTGAATACCATAAGGCACACTTTATACTCCACTCTCTCCGGGACACGAAGCCAGTGCAGACGCAGCAGTGCTGTTTAATGGTGTACATACATGCCATTTAAATCAATTAGATCAATTCCCATTGTTGCTACTTAGTAGCTCTATCAGTACCCAAGGGCCCTCTTGATTCATTTACTCCCTTAAAAATATGGGTCTTTGCGATATCCTAAATCTATCGACTGCAATTTTCTGTCTTAACCTCCAGAGCCTGCCCATCTTGTACAATCTGATTTGTACTTGGTGCTTTTATTTTTTTAAATAAATCATTGATATTACCTTTCTAGACTCTATTTATTTGTCATTCATTTAATGGGTATGTTTTTGATGTTTTCAGTTCAAAGATGCCTTTTTTGCCGCCCATCCCCACTTCCAGTGGTACAAATTGCCCGCCCCACCCCTCCGCAGTGCCACCGCTCGACCAAACAGCGTCAATCTCTCTGACCAAGAGCTCTGCCCTCCAAACATGGACATAACCGAGCAAACCAACAACAATGACCTTGTAAAAATCAACTACAACCAGCCGTCCACCTCCAAGCAGACCACGCCAGACAAACCGACCTTCACCCCGGGAAAACTGGCAGACGAGGCCCAAATGGGAGGTCTCAGCAGCCTCATCCTACCTGCAATAGAAACAGATATACCAAATGAGTACAAAATAAACACAACTCCTCCCGGAACACCCAACTCCAAGATCAACACAAATTTCACTCCAAAACCACCGAAGAAGCGTCAGATCTATGAACGATCTGACGACATATACGATAACGATGTGTCACCACCTAGCGATGATCAGAATAAAGAAAAGAAATTACAGGATGCCCTTTCTGAAACGATGAGAAGCTTCCGGGAGACGGATGCAGAGTTTAACGATAGTTATTCAAAGTTACCAGAGGAAGAAATGAGTGATAATGTATCGCCTGTAAGTGATGTTACGAATCAGAAGCTGATTGATGAGGTGGTCAATAAAGAGTTTCCTTATTCCGACTCTTGGAATGAATCCCAGGAATCTCAAGACAGCCAGATTGAAGGAAGTAACAATGCGTACATGGGAGATGACAATCAGGTGCCGGGCAGGGCATCTGGACGCGCCAAGAAAGGGAAACTTTATCAGGCGTTTATGGCAGACGGAGGACTCATGGGAAACAAGCGACATAAAAAAGATTACGACACGAAAATGTCTCCCAAAACGGAAATGCCTAGTAAATATAATTGGAATTTGACTAAAAAAGGTGCTACAAAGTCGGAATTGATAACATACAATAGTAGTAAGGTAACGGAAACAAGTCCAGACGCTACGTTGATGAATATACCAGATGTGTCTTCAGAGGTAGACGAGATGGGGCAGCAGACTTTCTTTTACGATGAGAACGCTTCAGAACATTCCGAAGAAATCATAGACGCCGGGAACAAGCCTTTTGATTTTGATTTGGAAGACAGAATAGCCGGACTGCCGACGTTGAGCTTCGAGGAGTACTCCACAAAGAAGAAAGAGAACAAGAAGAGAAAAAAGTTCAGCAAGCAGAGCAACGCCAAAAAGCTGTGCGCACCTTTGAACAACCAGTATTCGGAGTATACGTTCAACAACGTTGGAGGCGACTTTTTTAATCGTTCAGACGACCTGCGGGAGACAAACGCTCAATCCAAATCAGCTTCGGACTACAGACCACAAACCAATCATGCCAGCATGTCGCACAACGACAGGATGTATCTGGTTGAAGAGAGGAAGTCCGCCATCATAGGGAGCAAGAAGAGAAAACCCCGGAAAAACAGCATCAACAGAATAGAGATCAGCTCTTCAACAAACTTGCAACACAACCTAAAACTGGAAGCTGCAAAGCACATAGAGAAAGTTCCACCGATTTCAGTGCCAGTGATGGTCAGCCAATCTCCCGTCCTCTGCGGTCTGGACACCCTGGCTGAGGTCGCGGCAAACACGTGCAAAATGGAGGAAGAAACGTGAAACATTTGTTCTTATCTGGCCCGTATAGTCGTTAAGTGTTTTTAATCTGCCTTAGGGTTAATTGTCTTAGATTCTACGATATAGTTTATTATGTGAAACCCAAAAATATGTTTTAATTTTAATATATATATATTTTATTACTTACTGAATGAAGGTCGAGCTTGCAAGAGTCATACGTATAGTATGTAAATATATAAATATACATACACGAGGTGCCTGTTGAAAAAAAGGTGACTTTATTTTTTAAGAAATCCTGTGCGGGAGATTTCCTAGATTGTACAGACTCTAGGGATGATGACACTTGTTGTAGTGCCGCAGAGGTGTACGAGCTTGGTCGTCGCTCCAAAGCGCCAATACTCAAGCAAGACCCAGTTGCTGTAAGGCTGGATGGACCTTTGGTGACCGGTCATTGGTAAAGGTTTTATGAATTTTTCAACCCAGCGCAGAGCAAATTTGAAAATATAAATGGTATATATTTTGTGCCTCTCCGGGATTCAAACTCACAACCTTCCCATTCAGAGTCCGCAGTGTTACCATTGAGCTACGGACCGGTCATATCGGACTGAATTTTTTTTTTTGTCATTTTCAAATCTTTTTTTTTTGGTCGAAGATTGTACCGTCAATAAGGAATATTCCTTGAAGCTATGCGCCGTTTTGATGAAGCAATACAAATAAAAAATGCTCAGCTTTGTTTTGGAACCCGTGGGTATTACATCATGATAATGCGCCAGCGCACACGTCATTGCTCAATCATGATTTTCTGGTTTCTATTTAGTAGATAAAGTCTGCATTGCTGGAAGAGCTCAAGGCCATACCAGAGAGCTCAAATAAGAAGTGCTTCGAGAATCGAAAAGAAAAATTGCAAAGATACATATGCATTCTCACAAACAGACGCCTTACAAATGCTGTGCATGTACTTATAAATTAAAATCCAAACCTCAAATGAACATAAACCCTGCAACTTTTTCAATCCTTCCCTGAAACAGGGATGACAAAGTGAACCATTTTTTACAGTACATCATACCAACCTACAAGTCAAGGAATTTAGTAGAGAAGGATTACTTTGATGAGAAAAATTAAAAATGGAGAAATATGAAATGTCACCTTTTTTTTAATAGGCTCCCCGCGTATTATTAGATTTACAAAGATGTTACATAAGTTGTGTGTAAATCTTCAATGTAATATTGTTATCCTAGATAATCGTGTCTTTACTTTTACACTAAGTTACTTCAAGTCAATATTAATTAATCTTACCTATTGTAACCAAATCAATTTTAACTTTTAAATATCTATATTTTTATTAACACGCAGGTGATCATATCATTTGAAAAATGAAATTATCTTTAACTTATTTTAAAAGAGATCCTAAATATATATATATATTTAAATAAATAAATAAAACTGATGCCTGGTTGTATTATCCTTGTGAAGGCTCGCATACTAAAGATGCAATGAAGCCTTATAAATTTGAAAGAAATGTTTAAAAATTACATGTAATGGATATACAAGATAATGTATGAATTTTTACAAATATATATATATTGTACTGCAGTTGGTATGTGAGACAAATAGGTGTATATATATATATATCGCAGTGGATGTGCATGACATATGAATATATATGCATATTACCATTGGTAAGTAAGCATGGCACTGGGTTTTAATTTAATGCAATTTATATTATCTAGATTTTCAGCTGTAACTTTGTGAATGTTCATATTTTTTTGAATGTGAATAAAAATTCATATTTTTGTTAAAATTCACTTTTTTGGACTAATTTTTGTACGTGTTAGTTTCATTTTACGTCTGAAGATGGGAGGTACCATCGACTTATGATATCTGTCGACTAGAAAATATTTTAACGAAAATAGACATTATATATCTGTTTCAACCTACTTATGAAAATGGGCATTAGTAAGAAAGAGAACAAAGAACTTCACAGTTGCATTTCCATATGTACAAAAAACTTCAGCGAATGTAAAAATGATTCTAGAAAGGTGGCAGAATTGCCGCGTGCGTACTATGCCTGGAGCAGTCCGAACGTAGACGCATGCGGTATAAATCTTGTGATTGATAAAATTGTCAAATTTTATAGGAAAAAGGCATTATTTTTAGACGTTATGGCATGTGTTAGAATTGGGTGTCAAAACACAAAATGGAGAAAGCAAGAAAACATAAAATTTAACACGTAAAAACATGTTTTGTATGACTACACAACTGCAACGTTTGACAGGACTGAGACAAATGTGGTCTATAGTATGTATCAATGCAGTAAATTAGTTTCTGCGCCATATTATTACTCAATGGGAGGTACTGCTTCTCCCGAAACTCATGGTGTACAAAAATAAACCCTAAAGAAGTGAATTTTAACAAAAAGTTAATGTTTATTGAAATTTATAATGCAATTTATGTATGTAACATATGAATTTATATTGCAGTTGATATGAATGACATATTGATACATATGATTTGTATTAACCAAAGACGGCAATGTAGAATTTGTTTTAAAATGAGAAATATGCGAAAACAGAGAATATTTTAGAATTTAATCAAGATTTCCTACTTTGGTTATATGTGACTTGTATACGAGTTGATAGGTCGGTATATAAAACATACTCATTGCAATCAATATATTTATTTAAAAAAACACAGTTTTGAGTTTAAAATAAATACAATGGACTTTCACAGTGTGAACCACTAAACCCTAACAAATACAATCAATATCGACGGTTAAACGGCAATAGGGTGTAAGCGACATGAACTAAATTGTTCAGGAGAGCAGTTTAAAGTTTGAGATTGCAGAAAAATGGCATAACTTTTTTTTGTTTATCATATCGTTAAAATCAAAACAGCTCTGAAATTAAAAAAAATGAAGGCATTTATTGTCATTCTTATTAATGTGGATTTACAATGTTTTACAATTTCTTTATGTCGCAAGCGCCTTTAGGACAAAAAAGGCCAAAATCTTGTCGGTTACACCAAAACCATACTTTGTAAACGCAGTTGTTTGCTTGGGCATAAACAACAAAAAAATCATTGTAGAGCTATGGGAGCTAGCGCATTCGAAAGAGCAGAAAATTTTAAATAGGATAGCATTCATAACTCATTTTTGACCAAAATCGTCGCTGATACTTCCTTTTAACCATCAATATATATTTCAGTTGATTTGCAATATATACAGGAAGATATAACAGTTGCTATGAATGACATGTGGACTTAAATGCATTGCAGTTCATATGCAAGATAGGTACCTAAATGAATATACATTTATTGCATCTGATATGCAATATATACAGGAATGTATAACAGTAGCTATGCATGAGAAATGAATCTTTATTGTACAATGAGGTCCCAACATTAAAAATATCCTTTGGCTATGTGATGTCACCCACAGAAAATTCTAGAAAATCAGGGAATTTTGCTAAGGGGCTGTTATATATTACGTCATTCGCATTAAGGGGGGGGGGGGGGTCTGGTCTGTGGATGATGGCAAATAATGTACGAGTACCAAAAGTGACGCCGTTCTTGTAAATACCAATTTCTACAAAATATACAAAATATTATGTAAGTAATATAACATTTTTAATTATAAGGTTAACCATTATTACAGCAAGAAGGGGAGGGGGGGTCATTAGATAATGACTATAGGATGATTGTAAGGGGGGGGGGTCGAAAATCTGCCAAAATCGATGATGTAATTTATGGACGGCCCCTAACTTAAAGCATTTCGCGGTTAGGAATTGTCAAAGATGACACTAATAATGAATTATTTTTCATAAAGTATCGCTAAAAAATACACACCGTTATCTATAATCTAACTTACATATTAAATGCATTCCCATGAGCAGATAAATATAAGTTTGCGCTTACACATGCCGCATGTGGGCCTACAATATAAAGACCCAAATCTCAAATGAACATAAGCACTGCAACTCTTGCCGACCTTCCCTGAAACAGGGGTGACATTGGGAAAGTGAACCATTTTTTACAGTATTGGTGGTCAGCCTCATACCAACCCATAAGTCAAGTTTAAAATGTACTCGGATATAAGTACCTACGTCAAATGAAAATTGGCAATCTGTATAATTGTAGATATTTTTTTATTTAGCCCAAACAAAATTGTATACTCTTTGAATTATTTTGCAGATTCAACCAATTCAGTATGTGTATTATCTTAGTTGCATAAAAATAATGTGCATAAACAATTTTGGATTCTAACCTCCAAAAGATTTGACAGATAGAAGAGCTTTGTATGAATGAGAGACTAGCGCCTCTAGCCGTCAGATTTGTAAGTAATCGGGCCCAATGGTGAGGTTTATTTTTGGGCCCTTTTTAATAGTCGGACTTCATTGATATAGTATTACCTATATAGCAGTTGGCACTCATTACATTTGAATTACATGACAAATGAGTATCTATGTATGCATATCTTCTTTTACACTTGGTATGCACAAAATATGTATATATATTGGTATGTTTGACCTATATTGCTGTTAGTATACAAAATATATGATGGATTAATATATATATATGTCCAGATGACATCTTTTCTAGTTGCTATGTATGACAAATGTGTATATATTGATATATATGACGTCTATTGAATATATGTTGGTATTTTTTAAATAAATTGTAGTTGACATGCATGGCAAATGGATATATATGATACATATTACAATTGGTATGCATGAAATATGGGTATATATCGGTATGTATGACATCTTTAACAGTTAGCATGCATGACAAATGAAAATATATTGATATGTATGACGCATATTACATTTGGTGTGCATGAAAATGAGTATATATTGCTGGAAAGCGTGACTTATGGATATATGTCGGTATTTATGACATATTTTACAGTTGGCATGCATGACAGATCAGTACCTATATATTGCTGGAATGCATGACATATGGGTATATATCGGTATGTATGGCATATTTTACAGTTGTTATGCATGATAGATGATTATATTGCTGGAATGCATGGCATATGGGTATATATCAGTATGTATGACATCTTTTACAATTGTTATGCATGATAGATGAGTATATATTGCTGGAATGCATGGCATATGGGTATATATCGGTATGTATGACATCTTTTACAGTTGGTATGCATGACAGGTGAGTATATATTTGCTGGAGCGAGGACTAGGTGTCTGGGTACAATTCCAAAAACCACTAAATAAAGCGTCAAGTTTTATATTTTTGTACACAAACTAGATAGGTGAAATATATGTACTATATTATATTGAACAAGTGGAGGCAGGAAATCATAACCTCAAAACCAGAATACAAGGCAAATTCTCACTTCACAATACACTAAATCAGAAGAAAATATCTATCGGGGCTATTCTTAGACATTTTAGTCGTCGGTTGAGCCCACGCTTGACTAACTAATGATACATTTGTATGAAGACCTGTCAATCCTAGATGGCCGCAAGTGAACAGCTGATTTGTTTTCATACAAATATTACAAAATTCGGTAGGTAAGAATGACTGTGGTGATCAAATTTTCAGACCGGGCACCATTTGTTTGTCAAAGCGTGGGCTCAACCGACGACTAAAATGTCTAAGAATAGCCCCGTTAGTATTTGAAGTATCAAAACATCCAGGTTTTGTAACCATACAATTTCTCTGATATACCCAGTGCTCATCTAAGATTTTGGTCTTCATTTTATTTCTGTAAAGAATACTTTCAACCAGGGTGGATTTGAAAAGGCTAGAAAATGCATATATGTACAGCGTGATGGCGATGATCAATTGCCTGAATATCCCACAATCATAGTTCACTGCACCAACACCGCTCACAGCACCTGAGCAACAGCGGAAACAGCTGATCTTTATTATTTTATATATATAGTTTTTCTCGGGTTAGACCATGCTCTACTTGCAGTAATTTTGTCTGCAGACATTTCAAAATTACTGCAAGTAGAACATGGTCTAACCCGAGAAAAAGTATATCATTGTTATTTTATTATTTGAAAACAAGAAAAATGAATGAAAATTCTGGTTTCTGTTGAGAAATAATGCCGAGTTATTTGGTACTGGCCGAAGGGAATGGCGATTACTCGGTATTTGAATACTTACCATAACCACTACTCGCAGCATCTGTACTTTCAACCAACTGGGAGATCAGCTGTTCACGCCCGACCTTGTTTTATCGCTTTCTATCTATGATCAGATGGTAGACATGCTTAGACTTCTCAGCCTTTTTGCAGGCTTACGTAAAGGAAGCTATTATTTGACATTAAATAAAATAAGCCTTGTATTCAGTTTAAAAAGGTGTTGGATGAATTTCTGTCTTCACAATGGGGTAGGCACCACACAATGTGTCGCAAATTTGTTTATAAACAGCTGTGTTTGATGTGGAGTGAAATTGTTTATTATACGTTGAATAAATATGAAGGATGAGATGTGTCTTTCAGTGGCGAAGGGTGCCATACAAGCCGATTCTCATCGGTTTCCCGTTTAAAATGAGGCAAAAATGATAATAAAGTAGACTGCATGGTTTCAATGGGGAAAAAATAAGTATTGTTTCTTTGGTTTTAAATGTATTTTTTTACTTTGTGCCTATATTTTTTAACTACTTTGTTACATCATTCTAAAAGGGAAGCCGATGGGAACCGGCTTGTATGGCACCCTTCGCCCCTGGTGTCTTTATTTATCATGTTAAGTTGTAAACAAAATAAATGTTAATGCTTTCAAAAATATATGTTTTCAAAGTTTATACACTTGTTTATGGTGCTCTCTTGCTAATCCAAAACTACTCGATGGAATCGGGAACTTTCTTAGCATGGTTTATCCAAATTTAATGTTTTCTCAGCAGGCAAATGTCACACACATATATACTTATATATTATCTTAGATTCTTACCAAACAATAACAAATTATAAGTCTGCCTTTTTTCTGGCAATCAGTACCCCTAGTACGAGTTGCAAAACTTGAGTAATGTAAAGTTTACGGCAATTATTAAAGAGTGATTTCTCCCAAAATCTGCCGTTTTTGTTTGTTTGAACTTGATTTTCTTCATCACTGTAACTCTTTTGCTAAGACCATAAAGTGTAAGAAAGAAAAACGGCAGATTTTGGCAGAAATCACTCTTTAATATTTTCCGTAAACTTTACTTTTCTCAAGTTTTGCAACTCGTAGGAAGGGTACTGGTCATGTGACGTCACTACTTTTTTGACTTTCAAAATGTGTAAACCTAATTCTGCTCCTCTCTAATCTCTAATCTAGTTGCAAATACATGTAACATTAAAGATTCGCATTACATGCATTTTCACAAGCAAACATGCATAAGTTCACGCTTATTAAACATGCTGCATGTGGACCTATAATATAAAAACCCGAATCTCAAATGAACATACACCCTGCAACTCCTGCCGACCTTCCCTGAAACAGGGGTGACATTGGCAAAGTTAACCATTTTCTACAGCATGGGTGGTCAGCCGCATACCAACCTATAAGTCAAGGAACTAATGTTCCAAATTAGATTTTTCCTTGTTGGGAAAACTAGGACCTTCAGCAACTGATAACAAAGTATTTATTAACCTTTTCTCATTTGTTCATTTGAGGTTTGGATTTTATTTGTAAGTACACAATCAGCATTTGTAAGCGCGAACTACACGTGTTTGTTTGTGGGCATACATCTGAGAGCTTTGAATGAATATATTCTTGCAACTTTGATTATAGATTATAGATAGATTCTCAAGCTACCTCCCGTGTGGCGTCTCAACTTTTTTGACTTTTTGAGTGAGCAGACCTCATTCTGCTGTTTTTGCAAGTCTGAAAGGACCTTTATTACACTCTTAACAAACAATGTAGAACATTTTACGTTTCAATGAATTTTACAAACTATTGGGTATCAAAGAATAGTTTTCCCAATGTTTTGTCAGTCGTATTTAATTACAATTGTCCAGAATATGAAGATCGGTTCTCATTTCCACGATCCACACTTCTATGAACATGTCCTACAAACCATGGGATGCCATTAGCAGCTTTTGCATTGATGGAACTTCATGTACCTACAATCACCATTCACGAGCGACAACATCTCCTGACAAATCAGTTTGTAAAATAATTTTCTTGATTTGAAATGTATCCATCACATTGTTTCTATTCATTCAATGTGATCAGATTTTTCTTTTAATCAATATAAAATATATAGATGGTGTATGTCAGTTTCTTCCCACAGGACTGCACAGTGCACATGCCATGGAAGGTAATGGGTATACAATAAAAAGAGACTTAAGATATTAGTTTCTTACGTCAAAAAAGAGACAATCTAACAATGATTTTGGTTTGACAGTTCTCAGTGATGGTTGCCTAGAAACTGATTATCACAAGGCCTTTCTTACGCCCTAAGACAAGCAATTTGGCACGCCAAATGGCTCTGATGCCCAATCTCTTTCTTTATTTTTTATTGATGAATTGGATCAACAAGAGAGTCCTGTTTATATAGTTTACAGGTTATAAAAAAAAATTAATTAGGTTAAAAGAATATGTCCAAATATAACAGAATATAATATTGTATAGAGCGACAGGTATTTACTCAAAATTCTTATGAATGATAATAAAACAAAAATATATGAATTTCATACACAAATTTTAATAAAATCTTGCTTACGACACTCAGGCTAAAAAAATCATAAAACATACAGAGCATATTTTAGAAAGAAAAAAAACCTACCTATTTTACACATAGACAAAAATAGTATATTTACTTACACATTTACCAAGAAAAGAGAAATAAATTTATTGTGTATAGGTGCCGAAACGCCACATGTGACTCCTTCGAGCATAACGCAAGCAAAACATTACACTACATGTGTAGCTTAGTTGCGTTGCGTTGTGTCACAAATATTTATGTTTAAAATATGAAATGGTGGCTGGTATTTAAAGTATGAACTTCTGTTTTGTTATTGATTACTTCTAAATCTAAATCTAAGTTGCAAAGATATGTATCATTTGAGATTCATATTAAATGCATTCCCACAAGCAGACACGCATAATTTCGCCCTCACACATGCCGCATGTGGACCTACAATATAAAAACCCAATCTCAAATGAACATAAGCCCTGCAACTCTTGCTGACCTTCCCTGAAACAGGGGTGACATTGCGCTGCCTTAGTTCTTGTTTATCGTATACGCCATTGAGAAAAATTTACATGAGCAACGTTTGCATGTGTACTGGACCAATGTGTCTTATAAAAACAAGAAATTTATTTCAAAAATATTTAAAAGAACTCTCACATTATCGAGTTTAACGGTTTTTCTTAGCTCAGATTGTGTAGAATTTGATTCATAAGACAACTGCATGAAAAAGTCATATTTGACAAGATTGGCGTATACGGTAATCAAGAACTGGAGGAGCGATTGGCAAAGTGAACCATTTTTTACAGTATGGGTGGTCAGCCCCATACCAACCTACTACTCGTTACTAGAAAAAGGTATGCAAACTTAAGGAATTGTAATAATAGTAACTGAAGTATACAATGACACATTAAAATTCACCAAAAAAACTGTGATGTCACTTGGCCAGACGATCTTTAAAAATGTATGAAAACTAAACTAGATGCGCTGGTATGGTTTTAGTATGTATCTTTTCCTTAAAGGTAAAACTGAATAGGTGACATATTAAGCTAACATGGGTTTCTCAGATAAATGCACCTTTCCCCTATTTTCTACAAGAGAAAACACTGAAGTGTAAAAATGCTGTAGCTTAGAAGTTCTTCATGAGCACTTCCTTATAATTAGTTCACTTACAATGAGAAGTTACACACAATTAAATACTTTATCCACCTTATTCCTTGACTTATAGGTTGGTATGAGGCTGACCACCCATACTGTAAAAAATGTTTCACTTTGCCAATGTCACCTCTGTTTCAGGGAAGGTCGGCAAGAGTTGCAGGGTGTATGTCCATTTGAGACTTGGTTTCTGTATTGTAGGTTCACATGCGGCATGCGCAAGCGCGAACTTGTATGTGTCTGTTTGTGTTTCGCTATGTTTCTAATCTAATCTAATCTAAGCTGCAAAGATATACCTATATCATTTAAGATTTATACTAGATGCATTCCCACAAGCAGATATGTATAATTTCACGCTAACACATGCCGCATGTGGACCTACAATATAAAAACCCAATCTCAAATGAACATAAGCCTTGCAACTCTTGCCGTCCTTCCCTGAAACAGGGGTGACTTTGGCAAAGTGAACCAATTTTTATATTATGGGTGGTCAGCCGCATAACAACCTATAAGTCAAGGAACATACATGACAAAATTACATTTTTTTCAAATCAAAGAAATATGAATTTTATGAAATCTATGTTTAATATGAATTTTAAATTATATATATCTTTGCAGCTTAGATTTAGATCCACGATTTCTCAAATCAGCACGTACCTATTTACTTTTACCTTTAAGGCGGCGATACATGCAATGGATTCGACACATTGAAATCTATGGAAAAATGTGATGTCACTTTGCCGGAATATCTCACAAAAAATATTTAAAAAACTAAAACACTCACTAGAGCCGCTTGCATAGTTTGTATACATTTTTGGTTAAACATTTTTTTTTTTTTTTTAAATAGATTTGTGGAAAGGAATGCAATCCACCAACCTATTTTGCCTGGCCAGTTATTGAGTTTGAATCTAATGATACTTGAAATACCAGTTGTCAAATAATATTTGACTTTTAATGATTTAAAAGTAATTAGAGGTTCAAAATAACATTATCACAAAACTGCCATTAAATAAATATATCTGGCTTTCTAAATCAAGCTCCTGTAATAAGATAAACATATGCTCTATATTATAAAAAGGTATAAACAAAATATTTTCTAAAAATCAACAATATTCAAAAAAATATATTTCTCAATGTTTATACAACCATGTCTTTTATTTCACCTATCCAATGTCATCCCTGTTTCAGCGAAGGTCTGCAATTTTTGCAGGGCTTATGATGAACATAAACATTTGAGATTTGCTTTTTGTTTTGTGAGCTTGCATGCGGCATGTTTAAACGCAAACTTGCACGTGTCTGGTTGTGGAAATATGGAACAGTCCGTAGTCCAGTGGCAACACTTCGGACTCGTAAATGGAAGGTGGAGCTTAAAAAATATACCATTTAAATTTTCAAATACGCGAAGACGCTGGGTTGAAAAATTCATAAAGCCTTTACCAAAGACCGGTCCTTCGACGACCAAGCTTGTAAAACAACACCTTTGCGGCATTACCACAAGTGTCATAGACCCCTAGAGTCTCTGAAATCTAAGGAGTCTCCCGTACAGAATTCCAAAAAAAAAATGACTTGTTTTCTTTCATACCCTACAGCATTTCTTGAATTTTCCACCCAGAAAAGCTGTTTGGATTTTTTTTCATTCTAACCAGAAAAAGTTCATATTTTTTATTCAAAATTTTTAAATTTGAAATTAAATGTCATTCAGGAAAAACATTCAACAATGCAGGTACTTCTTCTTCTTTTTGTGTCACTTCTATCGAAGATCGGCGATCATCATGTGGCTATTTTAACTTTAGATGCTGCGGCTCGAAACAGGGACTTGGTGCTTCGGCGTCCCTGAGATCTTCTTCCCTCAATCTTACCCTGTATGATAAGATGAAGGAGACGGTACTTCTCATTTCTCATAATATTGTGACTGAAGTACATAAGCTTTCTCTGCTGAATGGTTGGCATGTAGGTAGGTACTTGTACATACTTATTATTATTATTAACTAGACTTCTGAAGAATACGGTCCGCGTGAATTGACATAGACAAAATTGTGTCGTCACCCGGCCGGGTTGCTAGGAAATTCATACAAATATTTTGTTACAGGTTGCTAAGGACGGCAGTCCCATACAGACCGACGTTTGCCAGCCGAGAAAAAAGGTTCCAAATTTAAAAAAAATCTGATCTCATTTTCTTATTTGTTTGCTACAATATAAGAGTAGGTACCTAATTATGGTAGGTAGGTATATACCAAATATTTTGTCTTTGACTTTTTCATTTGTGTTTCCACCCCAGAACAAAACTGACGTGCCAAGCTGTGAGTTGCAAATATTTTACATATAATACTTTATTGTTTATAAAAATAACCAAACGTATATACTTTTTTGTTTTCTAACCCTATAATTTGCAGTGTAACCAAAACATTTGGTAAGAGGTTTACCTATATATATCTACTCAAATATATCTTTGATTTTTTTTTAACAAGAAATGCATTTTAATCTAAAAGAAAATGTGGCCCACACGTGAATTGGCACAGGTAATATTGTGTTGTCACCCGGGTAGCTAGGGAAAAGGCAAAAAAATATTTTGTTATTGGTTTCTAACGATGGCAGTCCCATAAAAGAATGGCGTTGTTTCGCCGAGAATAAAAATCCAAATTCGTAAATGTTCCGACCTAAAATCTAAATCTAAGCTGCAAAGATATGTATCATTTGAGATTCATATTAAATGCATTCCCACTAGCAGACACGCATAATTTCGCGCTTACACATGCCGCATGTGGACCTACAATATAAAAAACCCAATCTCAAATGAACATAAGCCCTGCAACTCTTGCCGACCTTCCCTGAAGCAGGGGTGACATTGGCAAAGTGAACCATTTTTTACAGTATGGGTGGTCAGCCGCATACCAACCTATCAGTCAAGGAATCAACCTCATTGCTATAAAAATTGTTATAGTAGTCCAGCTAACGAAATTTTTCTGTGATTAATTAAAAAAAATTGACAATGTCTAATTGACACACACTCAGATTTTACTTGATAATAATAATGTTATAGATACCTACAGGTAGTTATTTTAAATACTGTACCCTTAGTACGAGTAGCAAAACTTGAGTAATGTAAAGTTTACGGCAATTATTAAAGAGTGATTTTCCGTAAACTTTACTTTTCTCAAGTTTTGCAACTCGTACTAAGGGTACCGGTCACTTGTACCTATTTTAAGGGTATAATACCCCGTTTGATTGTTTGTATAACCAAGCGATAAGCTTTCATTATTTTTAAGGCTGTAATGTTTGATTCAATAAAAAAATATTCTCCAATTAATGTCGAGTAATACAGCTGTTATTCGTAGGCCCAGATTAAGACCACTGGGGGCCCTGGTGCGGGGAAAGTCAGGGAGCCCCCAACCCTCCACCCCCTCCCAAATAGGATGACAGATCCTCAAACCTTTTAAGAAGTGGGGAGCCTGCCGCACAGGATTCCTTAAAAAACCTACATAATATTGAAAAAAAAAACAAAAATGTCCACACGTAATAAAATACAATAAATTTAAAGTCATAAAAACATGTTATAAATTCAAAATGACTTACAATATTCTGAAACCGCCCCTGGAACACACTTTATACTTACGCGAGTATAAATACTTAAATAGTTATTTACATGTGTTACCGCAAGCTCCCGGCTGCTGCTCCTATCTTGGCTTTCACATGGCACTTCATTTTATTTTAAGTAATCCATTGAAAATATTGTTAAGCATATTTAATTTCCATTACTTTGATTTTGTATTTAAATATTTTATGGTTCTAAATGTTATTTGAATTTAAAAATATTCGCATTTTGGCAGGCTTTCTCATGATGGTGCTCAGTTGAATGAAGAAGATAACGGTGCACATTTTTTTACCGCAACACTTATTTGAAAAACACAAACGTGATATATTTGAGTAACTCGGTAAACTTATTTTATAAAAAAAATAAAGCGGCGTATAATAAGCTTACTTCGTATATTTTTATTGAATTTGATTTATTTTTTACAATTTTTAATTTTATGGCACTTTTCAACATTTCTAAAAGCGTGTTGAAAAAAAAATAACATTCACCCGCGGACTTTAAATTTACGAAATTTTTATTTACGAGCGCGAAAACACGTTGCATTTGCCCGACATACCGTCACAGACTGCTCATAACGCGATCGAGATTCAATTTAAGTACTTTCTCTTGCTCAGCGACTTTCTCTCACTGTGATTGGTTGGGGGCGTGTCTTAACGAGTGCACACGGTGGGTGAGTTTTAATTTGTCATTCCTACATGTCAGAGGGCTCGCTTACTTATTTCAAGTTGATCAAAGAGATCAACAGTTGATGTCGTCCCACTAAAGAACCAAAGTCACTGGTTTGGCAAAAGTACCAGAATTATTTTCCTTGTTACCGAACTCAAAGCACAAATCATCACGGTGATACGAACGTTTCTAAGCTACAAATATAGTGTAACTACCTGCGCGCGTTCTCCCTGGAGGGGTCACATGTAGCGAGTAGAACATATTTATTTTTACAGGAAAAGCGGCTTGAGCGTACACGCCAGCTACTTCAGTAGAAGTGGGTGTTTCCCAGCTTCGGGGGGTTGGCACTAATTTCTTGTGAAGGCTGAGTAAACCTTTCAGGTATTTTATTTTGGATTTGAAATAAACACCCAAACGGGAAATCATTTCTGACACCCTCGGTGGAATTCGGACCCGAGCTCTTACGCATGGAATGCAAGCACTCTACCAACTGCGCTTTCGTCCGGACAATCAATACGAAGATAAATTGATAAAATCAAGAGCCCTCTACATGCTTGATCGTCACTAGTCGGGCATATTTCTCCATCAAGACATTTGATAAAAGAACATCTAGGCCCGGATTAAGACCACTGGAGGCCCTTGTGCGGGGAAAGTCATGAGGGACCCCAACTCCCTTCTACCCTACTCCCACCCCTTCATCCTTGCCTACCAAAACAACGAGTATAGACAAAGAGAATAAAAAAGGTATTTAAGGAATATTTTTATAAAACGTCTTGGGGGGCCCATAGGACGCGGGGGCCCTAGTTCGGCCGCACAGCTCGAACCGCCCTTCGGTGTTCGGTATTACTCGAAAATAATGTCGACTAATTCCGAATACCGAATAATAGCCAGTACCGCAGCAACTCTACGAAACATTTCAGTAAAATGCCTACCTACATGTATTTTATTTTAAAAAACCGTTGTAGTTCAAATTTTGCACAATTGCTGAATAAAGCATCTAATGCAGGGGTGTCCAACTCAAAATCGTTGCGGGCCGGATTTAGCACTTTTGTAAACGTGGCGGGCTAGAATGTTTTTTGTTGTCCATACCTACTAATTCTCTGGACGGGGGGGGAATAGGCACGCAATTTCAATCTTCGCGGAAAAAAATCGCGCTCCCGCTCGCGATCACTGAAATTTTAGCTATCCTCGGCGATCGACCGTATGGCCACCTCTGCTGCATACAATCTTACTTAGTAATCTACTTAATTACTAATACTTTTAACTAAGTTCACAGTCGGCTTGCCGGTCTAATGGTTCTTTGTTTGCCAAACATCACATTCTTAAAACAGAGATTAGGAGTAAGTTTTAATCTTATATGCATATGTCCATTATTCCTTTATGCATGTCACATATTATCAAGTGCTGTGTTTGCTCTGCGGATGGATTACTTTTAGCATTCATTGTTTTACAAGGATCGAGTTCAACACTAACATTGAGTTCTTATCTATAATCTGAGTTGCAAAGATATTCAAATTAATATTAAATGCATGCCCGCAAACAGGCACGTGTAAGTTCGTGCTTACAAATGCTGCTTGTGCACTTACAAATGTTTTTTTTTTTTTTTAATAAATTTGTGAAGAGGATTGCAATTCACCAACCTATTTTGCCTGGCCAGTTGTCTTCATGCGAAAGCAGAAGCTTGTGTGCATGCAACGGCATCTGAAGCAGGGTCAATGTTATGGTCAAAGGGGCCAGCCGTGGCTCGAACCAACGTTATCTGAACCAAATACGCTAGCTGAACAAGCGTCTTGACCGCCCGCGCCGTGGTCATAGCACCGACTGTCGTTGTCTAAAATGTCGTTGACGAAAATGTCGTGTGACCGAAATGTCGTGCGATCGATCTGTCCGTGGCCGAGTTGTCTATTGACGGGTTTTCGTTGACCGATTTGTTATGATTATTATTAATGACCGGTCATCAAAGGTTCTTCCAGCATTACAGCAACTGGGCCTTGCTTGAGAATTGGCGCTTTGTAGCGACGATAAAGCTCATAGAAAGTCCGATCAATAGCTCAGAAGGCAGAGTGCTTGCATTCTATACTGAGAGCAAGGGTTCGATCCTCACCGAGAGTGCCAGAAATGATTTCCCGTTTCGGTATTTATTTCAAACCCAAATACCGGCAAGGTCTACTCAGTCTTCACAAAAAATGAGAACCATTCCCTCCCATCTGGGAAACCCCCACTTCAACTGAAGTGGTTGGTGTAAAGCCGGCCCCCTCACCTATAAAAATAAATAGGTCCCGAATCGCCACATGCGACCCCTTCGGGGACAAGTAACGCAGGCAATAAGTTACACTATATGTGTTGCCTAGTTGCGTTTGGGTTTGCGCAGTGAACAGTAGTCAGTGGATGATGGGCAGTTGACATTGGACAGTGAGCAAGTACTGGGAGACAGTGGATAGCAAAAAAGACAGTGGAATAACCGATGCATGATATCTGATTACAGAGTGATTAGGCAGCCATTTTTATTCTTATTAGATAAATGCAAACAACAAAAGTTTCCTATTTCAATATGGAATATCTTACTCATCACCGAGAGCTTCTTTGTTTATAAAATGCACTCATTGCAGTTTTCGTGTATTTTTGCAACAGGAACATTTCTCAGGCAATTCGCTGAAATCTAAAACCTTTTGATTCCAAGAAGTAATAATTCATTTTATATCCATAAATAGAACACTACGTGCTTTTTGCATAATCAACTTTTCGTACTGTTAAAAAGAAAAAAAAAATCAGAATATAGCTCATAAAAAAAGAAACAAGAAAAAGTGTGAAGCAACGTGTTTTTTTATTTATTTATTTTTGTGTTGACACTTTGTAAGT
Organism: Agapetus fuscipes; assembly: GCA_951799405.1. Lineage (NCBI taxonomy): Eukaryota > Metazoa > Arthropoda > Insecta > Trichoptera > Glossosomatidae > Agapetus > Agapetus fuscipes. The sequence goes on from OX637358.1 coordinate 13,731,663, forward strand.
TAACTTAAAAAGGGTCAGCACAAAAAAATGTTTTAAAAAAACACGATTTTTCCATATTGATTTTTAACCTTTATAATTTAGCTAAATAATAAAAAAACACGCATTTTTTTCATTACATTACTAAGTACACAAATGATCTTGAGAGCACTGTACTGATGAACGGCACCAGCTACTATTCTTATGCTGATGATATTCTACTTTGTCGTTTCTGTCAGCCATCTATGACAGATGCCTGTAGTCTTGAGATGGTCCGGTGCATTGAAGTGGTGGCTGAGTGGATGGCAAGGTGTCGCCTTAGAATGAATCCAGACAAGACAGAATTCATCTGGATGTCGTCTCCTGGTAGGAAACACTTGCTTGGCTCTTCACCAATTAAAGTAATGGGCCTGGATGTATATCCATCTAGCTCAATTAAGTTTCTTGGGGTCCATCTTGACAACACTCTCTCCATGAGTACGCAAATAAGCTCGACTGTGAGCTCCTGTTTTTTTCACCTGAGGCAGTTGAGATGGGTCAGAAACTGTTTGACATCCGAAGCTGCTAAGATTCTCATTGCGTCCTTTGTTGTGTCGAGACTGGATTATTGCAATGGTCTGTTCTGGGGTCTTCCAAGGTTTCAGCAGTCTAGACTGCAATCCGTCTTTAATGCTGCAGCCAAATTACTTTTAGGAGGACGAAAAACTGACCATGTCTCTCCTCTGTTGCGGCGCCTTCATTGGCTGCGAGTCCCAGAGAGGATTGAGTACAAAATATGTGTTTCTGTTTTTAATGCCCTCAGAGGAGTTGCCCCATCGTACTTGTGTGAATTGTGCAGAGTCGACCAGATAGGTGGAAAACGATGCACTCTTCGTTCTGCACAGAGTGACGCCGTAAACAGGCTTCAACTGCCTCTTCGACGGAACAGAACTGGTTTCGGAGACAGGGCTTTTAGTTCGGCTGGTCCATCCTGCTGGAATAGTCTACCTCTGGAGTTGAGAACAGAGACCAGTGTTGGCAGTTTCAGGAAGTTGCTTAAGACACATTTGTTTAACAGAAGCTTCAACACATAAAAGCGCCCTTGGGGTGGCTAGTGCCACTAAACGGCGCTGTATACAAATTGTCCAATTATTATTTATTATTATTATTAAGACCATAAAGTTAAAGAAACAAAAACCAGAGCCTCTCCATTTCTTCGTATCCTTACATATCTCTTTCAATTCATTCATATCCATCACTATTTCATGCATTTTTTTTTTTACACTCGCTTTGGTAGATCCCATTCTTTCACAATCTCCTCAATCTGATCACTCCATACTTTTTTCGGTCGTCCCTTACCTCTTTTTCCTTTCACACTTCCTCGGTATATATACTTTGTCAGTCTACATAATATAATCATTCATTCCTTCCACATGCCCAACCATCTCATCACAATCTTTTGTACCTTAACTTTCACATCCTCTTTCAGATTATATTCTTTCTTTATCCATTCATTGCTAACTCTATCCTTCAGAGTTTTTCCTGTAATGCTTCTCAAATACTTCATTTCCACCGTACATATTTTACTCATTTCACAAGGCTTCCAAAATATTATTTGCCGAAGCTTTTTAATCATTTTTCATTTAAGAGATTACTCTAAATTTCATTATTTGTGCTAAATATGTACACTTTTTCTTTGCAACTAACCTGTATGAAACATTCGTTAAACTTAATCCTGTTTTCCAGGAACCTGGCTTCAGCATGCCACCTTCCCAAGAGAAATCCATCTCATATTCAGAGCTGCCAGAAGAACCCCTAGTTACTCGGCCTCCTGGATTAGAATGTGACACTCTGGCTTCAAAGACGATGACTGTTGCAAGTTCCCAGCGTCCTCCCAGCATCAGAGCCAACAGTGAATTTTGTGATTATCCTGAAAGACCGGGAGGAGTCCAAAAAAAAAGATTTGATTCCAAGTCTACCATAGTCATGCCTAGGTGATTAACCATTTGAAAAAAAAATACAGTTATCTTAATATTGAGTTCGGTCGATGGCTCAGTTGGTAGAGTGCTTCATTCCATACCGAAAGCTTGGATTCGAATCCCACAGAGGATGTCAGAAATGATTTCCTATTTCGGTGTTTATTTCAATAATCAAAATAAAAGACCGGCAAGGTTAACTCAACCTTCACAAGAAATAAGTAATGGCTGCAGGGAAACCCCTACTTTAACTGAAGCGGTTGGCGTAGCACCGGCCCCCTGACCTGTAAAAATGCGACGTGCGACCCCTTCGGACAAAAACGTGCAAAGAAGTTACACTGTGTGTGTAGCTTAGTAGCTTTTTTATGTCGCTGCAAAGGGATGAATGACAACCGTTCTACGAGTTAAAAAAAAAATAGGCTGATTTATTTGGCGAGCGCTGTTTTTGTGTGTCTCACACCTCAAGAGCCCTCAGCGAGCTTGTTCGTCGCTGTAGAAAGCGCCAATTCTCAAGCAAGACCCAGTTGCTGTAAGGCTGGCTGGACCTTTGGTGACCGGTCATTGTTAAAGGTTTATGTTTTTTTCAACCCAGCGAAGAGCAAATTTGAAAATATAAATGATATATTTTTTGTGCTTCACCGGCATTCGAACCCACAACCTTCCATTCAGAGTCCGAAGTGCTACCACTAGAATACGGACCGGTCACAATTTGGGAAATGAGAAATACCGCATTCTTCATCTTATCATAAAGGGTACGATTGAGAGACGTAAAACTCATGGCAAAAAGAGATGGCCAAAGGGCAACGTAGCTGAAAACCCTGCGACAATGGTTTAACAAAACCACAAAGTCTTGTTTCGAACATCCAAGGTCAAATAGCCATGATTATCGCCAATCTTCTATAGAAGAAGCACCAAAGGGAGAAGAAGGAGTAAGAGTGCGGTCATCAAATAGGAACTTACAATTTCAGCATAGCTTTCTCATTTGTGTAAATCTCTTTGATTTTCCAGAAAGTCAACGAGGCTGCACCATCAAAATGGCTTCCCTCCGGTGGTCTGCCGTATTCTTATGGACAACTTGGGACAGCAAACAAGAAGAAAACTTCGGAGGCTCAGACCTCTTCCCAGACAACGTGGCTAGAAAACCAAAAAAATGCATCTGTACCCGAGTATAAGAACTTGGTCTACTCTATAATAATATATATCCAACTATCTCAGATACCAATTGTCTAAACATATTGTTATGCTTTTACTGGGTTCTCTTTTAATTAAACTGCAATTATTTATTTCAACAGAATTTATTTGACACGCTTTGGTTCACAATTTACAATTAACAATTAATCACTGCTTATCGGTCTTCACATGCTTGGAGCGACTAATCTACTCTGCACCATTGCAGTCCCTTTATATAGGTACAAAAGAGATATTTCTTGCATATGCCAGATCACTCGATCTCTCGCTCATACCAGCCCAAAGATACAACAGCATCTCTAGCGAGTGATTCAGTTTTCATACATTTTATGCGATGATGGGGAATTTACGTGTACAAGGGGTAACTTGACAGTTTTTTTTTATATATATTTTTTACAAAATAGGTATACTGTATTTCTTCGATTTTTTTAAATAAATAAATCACTACAAAATATTATGGCAATTCTCATTTCCTTCAGCTTCCTGACGATTAGTCATGTTTTGTAAAAAAATATTTGCCAATGTCACCGCTCCGTAGTCTAGCGGTAACGCTTCAGACTCGCAAACGAAAGGTCATGGGTTCGAATCCCCGCGGTGCTCAAAAAATATACCATTTATATTTTCAAAGATGCTCATCGCTGAATTGAAAATTTCACATTTTAACTTTATGTCACCAAAGGTATCACAGCAACTGGGTCTTGCTTGAGATTGGCGCTTTGCAGCGACGACCAAGTTAGCAAAAAATCCGGTCGATAACACAGTTGGTAGAATGCTTGCATTCCATGCCGAGAGCAAGCGTTCGATCCCCAGCGAGGGTGTCAGAAATGATTGCCAGTTTCGGTGTGTATTTCAGATTCAAAAATAAATACCGACAAGTCTTACTCAGCCTTAACAACATTATGAAAACCAGCCCCCTCGGGAGCTGGGACACCCCCACTTCAACTGAAGTAGTCCGGCTCCCTTACCCGTAAAAATAAGTAGGTCTCGAATCGCCACATGCTAGCCCTTCGAGGATAACGCAGGTAAGAAGTTACGCTATATGTGTAGATTATTTACGTTTTACCCCTGTGTCAGGGAAGCGCGGCAAGAAGTCCAAAAATAACTTAATTTAGAGTCACAGGAACGCACTTGTTTTGCCGTGCCATTACTTTTAACTTTTCGGGAAGGCCTCCCGTCACCTATGAATTTGTATCTGCCGTGAGGCCCTTCTGCCACATACATAGTACATACATGGCTTAAGAAACCTTCAAAAGATGAAAGCTATAATCTATAATCTAAGCTGCAAAGATGTGTTAACATTAAAGGCTCATATTAAATGCATGCACACACTCAGGCACATGTAGGTTCGCGCCTACACATTCTGCATGCGTGCATACAAATAAACAAAACCTCACATGAATTTAAACCTTACAACACCAGCCTTTCCCTGAAACCGGAATGGCATTGGCCAAGGTGAACCAATTTTTACAGCACGGGGGTCACCCTCATACCAACCTATCTAATCTAATCTAAGTTGCAAATATATTTTACATTGGAAATTCACATTACATGCATTCTCACAACCAGACACGTACAAGTTCGCGCTTGCACATGCCTCATGTGAACCTACAACATAAAAACCAAATCTCACATAAACATAAACCTTGCAACTTCAGCCGCCTTTCCTGAAACCAGAGTGGCATTGTCAAAAGTGAACCAATTTTTACAGCACGAGGGTCATACATACCAACCTATCAGGCAAAGAAATTTCACAATCACAAAGATGATCCGCATGGATCATCTTTTATTTTGTACGGGAAATTGACTTCAAGGTGATCCATGGATTTGCAGTGTGTGAATAACACCATCTAGGTTTATATGCCGTGATTTTTTTGCACCAACACTGCCGATATGCATTCGTAATTTGTCACATCCATCACAGTGTTGATGCAAAACGGTCGTGAGTGCAAAAATTATCTGTGCAAAGCCAACACATCGAGTGAGTCGTCTTCCCATACTCATATTTGCATCACTAAAATTTCTTTCATTTCTATTTTTCCAAAAAAAATATTTTCGACACTTGAATCGAGTGATTACTTTATTTGAATATCTGCTCAAAATAATATAAACATTGATATATAAAAATAAGCGAGAAATTTACAATTTTACTTACAAAATATCGCTCAAGTAGTTTTCTTTTTTGAAAACTTATCGTTTGATTATATTTGTTCATTGGCTGATAGCCATCAGTCTTATCTAATCTAATCTAATCTAAGTTGCAAATATATGTAACATTAAGGATTCACATTAAATGCATTTTCACAAGCAGACACGTTAATATTCGCACTTACACATGCCGCATGTGGACCTATAACATAAAAAACCCCAATCTCATATTAACATAAGCCCTGCAACTTCTACCGCTTTTCCCTGAAACGGAGTGGCATTGGCAAAAGCGAACCAAGTTTGTACAGGATGGAGGACCACACATGACTTGTTCATGTGTTGTTTGGTTCTTAGTGACCGTTCTGTAGGGGTCTAGTTGTTAACACTTCTGACTCGTAAATGGAAGGGGGGGGGTTCGAATCCCGGCGGAGCATCAAAAAATAAATACTATTTATATTTTCAAATATGCTCTTCGCTGGGAGAAAAATTCATATACCTTTACCAAAGACCGATCACTAAAGGTTAAAATTAAAATTAAATTAGGCTGATTTATTTGGTGAGCGCTGTTTTTGTGTGTATCACACCTCAAGAGCCCTCTGCGAGGTTGGTCGTCGCTGTAGAAAGCGCCAATTCTCAACCAAGACATGATTAGGAGGAATTCATTCATGATTAAGAGGGCCCTTGAGGTGTGACATACACAAAAACGGCGCTCTTTTGTCATGTATTAAATTTTAATTAAATAAATTATCCTCATATATATATATATGACCCAGTTGCCGTAAGGCTAAAGATCCATCCAGCTTTACTTATTTTACTGAAATTCACCACATTATCTAATCTAATCTAAGTCGCAAAATATATGTAACATTAAAGATTCACATTATATGCACTTTCACAATCAGACAAGCACAAGTTCGCGCTTAAACATGCCGCATGTGGTCCTACAATATAAAATCCCGAATCTCACATGGACATACATACATACACCTTGCAACTCTTGCTGACCTTCCCTGAAAATGTATTATTATTAATGAAAAGCACTTATCACAACTAGCCAACAGTTCCTCATCTAGGTAGCCATTTCTTATAAGGCTGAGTTAACCTTGCTGACCGGTATGAATGTTAACTCATTGGATTGTTACGAGTTAACGGGTGGTCTCGACTAAATCATTTGTTGAACATTATTTCTTTAAACAAACGAACTTTTATTTGCATTCCGCCCATAAGGCTATTTATATAACATCAGTGTACGACATTTTGATAAACAGCCTCTTTGTTTTAACTTTGCAATGTTGCAGCTCCTGGCTAATAAAATAATTCACAAAGTGGATAAGAAGTGTATATTCAAAGAAAAAATATTATCTCCAAGGGCCCTCTCAAACCTCGGCTTAGATTTTTTGTAAAGATGCGTTTTTATTGCTCCTTTAAAGATACCAACAGTTTTTGTCTTCCTTACATTACATGGTAGTCTGTTCCACTCCATTGGGCCCGCAAACTGGAAAGCACGGTATCCAAAATTAGTGCGTGTCTGACGGTACGCTGGACTACATAAGTCAACCACCCCCATAATTGGCTTTAAATCTATCTCAATGGATGAGAACATGTCAGACAAGTATGAAGGAGCCGTACCATTTACAGCTTTGTAAACCATCAGACAAACACGGTAGACCACCCTCTCCGGAAAATGAAGCCAATGCATTTTTCTTAACAATGGAGTAATGTGAGTAAATTTGGACATAACAAATATGAGTCTTGCTGCCGAGTTCAGCAAGGGTAAGAAAATCTCTTAAAAAAACAACTGAGCTGCACAAATTTCTCGCGACTTCTTATCGCGTTTTCCCCGACGAGATCGCATTTGGCGTATGGAACCTAGTTAACTTTTTTTTTTTAAGAAATCCTGTGCGGGAGACTCACTAGATTCTAGAGATTCTAAGGGTCTATGACACTTGTTTTAGTGCCGCAGAGGTGTTAGGATTTAAAATCAATTACACTTTTCGCATCCTATGCAAACTGCTATGAGAGAACTTCTATTATTTTCGACGTTACGCTAGCGTCGTAGCCAACGTCTTCAGGAAGCGCAATTTCTGCACGACGATCAGAACATCAGAACGATCAGACACGTATAAGTGCGCGCTTACACAATGCACATGCCCAACGATTTGTTAATTAACATCATAATTAACATCATCTATAACTCATTCCATCGATTAGAACTGTCAAAGTCACACACAAAATCTTGTGCTCCTTACAAATGGTTATAACTTTAGCTATTTTTAATCCTTTAGCCCAATTTGGCTTTGAAATCTTTTGCCATATGTGTTCTGTGATTTGTGTACTGAGTGGGGTATTTATATGTGCACTTTTAACCACTTTTTTGACTTTTTAATATGTTGATTTGAAATTTGACTACACCCAACATTGTTGTTACAATTATGATATTATATTATAAACTTAAATGTAAATATTTACACAACTAATAATCTACAATAACCAACAGTGTTCAGTGTAAAAGGACCTGAATCTGAAAAAAAAAAAAAAAAAAATGAAGTGCCGTATATGCTCCGAGGAATTGAGCCCAAAAAAAGCTTTAAAATGCTCCAGGTGCTATGAGTCATACCACCACTCATGCCAGCGTCAAGCAGCCGAAAGAATGTCCACAAGGACAAGGTCGCAATTTATGTGTGACTCGTGCAGGCTAGAGGACCCAAGAACATCAAAGCTGGGCCCCAACCCATCTTCCGAGGCATTGGCTCAACATCTCAAAAAGAGCAAGGGTGTATTGCCTAATCCACCCGTCCGGGCATCATCATCATCGTCTTCACCAACAATATCCCCCTCCGCAACCGTGGAGTCGCCTTCGGCAGACACACTCCTGCTGTTAAGGGAGATGAGGGAGCTGAAGGTAGAATTAAAAGAGATAAAGGAATCTCTCTCCTTCTTTGCAGAAAAGTATGATGAAATGAATTGCATGTAGGTACAAAGAGGTGGCGAAGCAGATTTTGGCAAATGAGAAAAAATTAGGCAAGATTGAGATGATGACACCGATGGTGGACAAGGTGTCGGAGGATTTGAAGGATATAAGAGATGCAGTGATACCAATTGTTGGAGGCAAATCTCAGAGAGAACTAAGTATCTCATCGAAGAATCATTTTGAAAAGCGATATACGATCATAGTGCGTGGTAGAGATACGCAAAAGGAATTATTACCTGAGCAGGTGGAGAAAATACTTAAGGACAAATTGGATGTTAAACTCCTAGGAATAGGAATTTGTGGAATGAGAAAGATCAAGGGAAGTAAAGGAAGTAGTGGGTGTCTCATTACCTGTCCTTCAAAGTCTGATGCGGACATACTAAAGCAAATAATTCAAGAAAGGTTATCGGATAAGCTTACAGCCGAATTTTTAAAAAAAAGGAAACCCTGGATTGTGCTGAGAAACGTCAGTTCGGAGAATAATAATGAGACCCTATGGAATGACATTAAGATGCAGAATGGGGAATTGCAGGATATTTTGAAGGACCACAAAGACTTTGTTATTAAGAGGGTGATCAAGGTGAGAGGTAGCCCGGGGCTAGCGCATCTATTGGTAGAGACGTCTACTGAAGTGAGAAAACACCTCACGGAGAAACAGAAGATATTTCTGGGATATCAAAGAATCACAGTTGTGGATGCCAACCCAGTTACACAATGCTACCACTGTCTGAATTTCATGCACTCCGCCAACTACTGCACAAAAAAGGCAGAACCGGCGAAGTGCTCTCATTGTGGGGGAAATCACAAATTTATAAATTGCGACAAACGTTCTAAACAAGCAGAGTGCATCAATTGTAAGATTGAAGCGGAAAAAAGGGGGATAAATCTTGACCATTGCCACAATGCTATGGACAAAAAATCTTGTCCATCATACGCTAGGGTATTGCAAATTGCAAAAGAGAAGATTGATTATTGACTAATATTTAATATAGTGTATTTCTGCTTTTTAGACTTACTTTCGTTATGTTGTTTTGTTTTTAAGGTATTTTTATGTAAAGCTCGTGATCGACATTTTAGTACAATGGGCCGATCTGTAAATTGCAATGGTCCCGTGTGTGTACTGTGCTATACGCCGTGTGCGGATACCGCCACTCGCTGCATATTTGTTGTGCGCCGTGAGCGTAGCATTGGGTCGGTTATATTTCATTGTTTACTATTATTTCATAGTATCATACATAACATTATATGTTTTGTGCTGCTTGAAGATGCTGTGACATCTGTACTGTTTGAAATAATGATGATTTTTATGTGCGATAGTTATTTGTGGTATTATGAGATACCCTGTAATAATGATGTACTTACTAGTGAACTATTTTATCACGAATCATGAATCCAGACTTTTTGCATGAGGTGGATAATCAGTATAATATAGCTCAATACGAGTGTCACACGGCATTGGAGTGTAATGATGTTATAAATTCTAAATGTGAAGATGATGCTCTATTTATATTACAACAAAATATTAGGAGTATACGAAAGAATCTGGATTGTTTTCTAGTAAATTTGAGTTGTCTTAATAGATTGCCTGATTTGATTGTACTCTGTGAAGCGCATCTAAATGAGTGGAGTGAACCGTTTGATATTCCAAATTACTCATATTTCCGTAGTAATTATTATATAAATAAAAATAGTGGAATTGTTGTGTTTGTGCGCGGTAATAATGATAATATAAGAGTTAAAGAGATTATCATGAATAATGTTAATTGTCTACAGATTGATTATTATAAGAATAACGTTTTGTATCGCATAATCTCTGTATATAGAACACACCAATCAAATGTTAATGAATTTATTAACGAACTTAGGATGCTACTAAATGAATGTCGAAGTATGAATGTGATTATTGTGGGCGATTTTAATGTAAATGTGGCAAAAACTTGCATAAGTACTGTAAAGAATGAATATATGAACGCACTAGCAGAACTAAATTTTAAATTGTGTACAAATTTATATAGCAGAGAGGTGGATGGGCAAACTCCGTCCTGTCTGGACCATTTCTGGTCCAATACGCCACTGAGCAAACTGGAGGACATATGTACTGTTGTTTGGAAGAGTGACATTACGGATCATCACACGTCTTTGTTCAAACAGAGATTGATGAATAGTAATAATGCATTAAATGATACTGTACGACATGATGAACCAATAAAAAAGATTAATTTGGAGGATTTGAAAATGAGACTGATGAATGAAAGTTGGAAGTCTGTTTATGATTCTTTTGATGCAAATATATGTGCTAAGAATTTTCACGATATTGTTGAAGATTATTTGGCGAGTGTTGAGCAAATATCTGTGCGGAGTCAAAGCAACAAATCCTCCAAATATAATAGACTGAAGCCATGGATCACACATGGTTTGGTGGTTTCAATACGAAACAAAGAAAAGCTGTATAAGATTATGCGGAGACATCCTGGCGACACTAATGTCAGTGACAGGTACAAAAGGTATCGAAACATGCTGACACTGTTAATAAGAAGGGTCAAGATTGATTACTTCTCTAGGAAGGTTGAACAAGCTGGCAGTAATATAAAACATGTATGGCAATCCATAAATGAGATTATTAATAAGAAAAAGAAAAAATCACAGATAAAAAGGATAATTGTTGATGGTAAAACAATGGAACTCACACAACATCCAATTGAAATGGCTAATAGCTTTAATGAGTTTTTTGCAGATGTAGGTGAAAATCTGGCTCGACAGATAGATCCAAATTTCACTTACGGGGAAATAGAACCCGATTCTCTCATCGATCCAGGGTTCAACATATTTCAGCCAATAAATTCCGAGACGGTATTAAATATTATAAAGGATATGAAAGGAGGATCCTCTCCTGGCTATGATAGAATATCTGTGGATATTTTGAAGCAGAATTCAACATCTCTGTCGGGGCCCATCACGCACATAGTAAATGTCAGCCTGAATAATGGTGTATTTCCTGAGGTGTACAAAGTTGGTGTGGTGACACCAATTTTCAAGTCGGGGGATGCATGTAATATATCGAATTATAGACCTATAACTCTCACGTCCAATATCTCGAAAATCTTCGAAAAAATAGTGAAAAAACAGCTCATAGATTTTATTAATAGAGAGGGTTTACTTAATAAAAATCAGTTCGGTTTTAGAACGGGTGTTGGCACGGACGACGCCATATCAAGGTTGACTTCCATAGTGTACGGGGCACTAGATGCCGGAGAGAAATGTCTGGGTGTATTTATCGACCTAAGGAAGGCATTTGATAGCGTTAGCCATACTGGCCTATTGAACAAATTAAACAGGATTGGAATATGTGGCAGTGTGAGGAAATGGATTTGCAGTTTCATGCAGTATAGAACTCAGCAGGTACGCATTAATAAGATAGTAAGCTCTAGAAAAATAACGCGATTCGGAATTCCGCAAGGCACCGTCCTTGGACCAATATTGTTTATTATTTATGTCAATGAGATATTCTCTCTGCCGATCACATCCTCAATCCTGTCCTTTGCTGATGATACGGCTATGATTGTGAGGGGAGGGTCATGGGTAGAGGTGGTTCGCAGAACGAACGTTGAATTAACCATACTTAAAAATTGGTTCGACAAAAATTTCCTGTCTCTGAATACCGAAAAAACAAATTTTATTCCATTCTCTCTCTACAATAGGGGTCTTCCTTTTTCACTTAGTATAGCAATACATAGCTGTACTAACTTCTTGGTCAGTGGAACTGCGTGCTCCTGCTCATGCCCCCTAATTTCTCAAGCGGAAAGTGTTAAATATCTAGGTATTAAAATAGATTCCAGAATTAGATGGAAGGAGCATGTAGAAACAACTATTGAAAGACTAAGGAAAATTTACTATGTATTCCGCAAAATTAGAGATATTCTAGAGGTAAAAACTTTGAAGTCTACCTATTTTGCGCTTGGACAGTCATTGATGCAGTATGGAATGGTCGGATGGGGCGGCACATTTAAAACAACACTCGAGCCTCTTAGGGTGGTGCAGAGAATGGTTATCAAAATAATGTTAAAGAAGCCTTTCGACTATTCCACATTGCAATTATATCATGACTTTCCGGTGCTAACAATTGACCAATTGTATAAGAGAGCGGCTCTCTACCAAGTTCATAAGGATTACTTTATCCACGGATATAATCCGGGGGATATTGTAATCCCGAGTGGTAGATCGCGTAGAGAGTCGCTTATAATCAAAGTTCCTAGAAAGAATACAGCAACCGGCCAACATCACTACGATTATTTGGGTGTAAGGTGGTACAATGCACTTTTTTCCAGGTATAAGCATGACAAGCACGCAGATCCTAGGGCCATTAAGTACATGATCAGCAAATATTTGAAAGAGGTGTAAATAGTTGAGTGTTTATATTTGATTGGTTTTTTGTATATTATTCTTATCATTATTATTTTTGTTATTTTTTTCATATATCTACATGTGTGTATATATGTATAATTCCTATTTCTGTATTTTCTATTTAAACATGTTACCTCTTTATGTTATTTTATTTTATTTTTTGTCTTTCTGTTTTTGCTGAGTAAATGACTAAATGGTGTATATATTATTTTTGTTTTTTATGATTTTTATCTATTAAGTGATTAATTTTAAGTTAAGATAAGTTGGAATCCTCCCCAAAACACAAGCTATGCTTACTTTGGGGAGTATTTATTGTAATTAGATTTTTAAAATTTATTTTTATTGTAATACTTTGTACATATTGATAAAAAACAATAAAGACCTTATGAATTATGAAATTATGAATCGGCCATGAAAGTGAAAGTCTTAAACTTTATTTAGACACGTGTAAGTTCGCGCTCACAAATCTTGCATATGTATAGGTAGGTACTTACAAATTAAAATCCAAACCGCAAATTAATATGGGTACACCCTGCAACTTTTCCCGACCTTCCCTGAAACACGGGTGATATTATATTATTATTATAACAGGCTAATTTATTTAAAGTTACAAATGATAAGAGAGCGCCGTTTTTGTGTGTGTCACACTCACACCTCAAGGGTCCTCTCCGATCATGGATAAGACTTTCTAAAAAGGTAATAACTTAATAAAAATGTAAAAAGACATTGGCAGAATGAAGCATTTTTTTACAGTATGGCAGGTCAGCCTTACACAAACCTTACTACTTTTTTTTTCAAGAAACATGCTTTCCTCGATTTACGCAATCGAAATGAGTTTTACGCAATTTTATTTTATACTAGGGTCACAGAAGTGGACTGAAAAAAGCTGAGAGAGAAGAAGATTAAAATATTCATAACGCAATATATCGTTTTTATATTGGTTTCATGTCTAGAACCTTTAATAAGCCATTGTTGCAATTTTGTACATATTTTAGCGCTTGCTTGCAGTCTCTCACTTACAGTTCAGTTGAAAATGTGAAACCTAATCTGCTCGCGATAACAAACAATAATCTTTGTTAAGGCAGCAGCTGGCACAAAGATACGTGACTTTTGACTTGAAATTGGATGTAGGTACACCATTTGAAATCTAAATATAACAGCAGATGAATGAGGTTATATTAAACTAAATAAATTCGATCGGACAAAGTTGAGAATTTCTTTGCTAAAATGAGTAAAATAGGTAGGTACCAGTGGCAAAGGGTGCCATACAAGCCGATTCCCATCAGTTTCCCGTTTAAAATGAGGCAAAAATAATAATAAAGTAGACTGCAGGTATGCACCGTAGAAATGGCTCATTTGAGAAGTATGACAGGAAAAACACTGAAAGATAGAGTGAGAAACGAATGGGTTCTGAATAGGGATTGCAATTGCTGGATCCCTCATCCAGCAATCCAGCTGGATCCAGCGCATTTTTCGGCCTGCTGGATCCAGCACCGGCGGCTGGATCCAGCGCTGCGGATCCGCAAGTATAAAACTTTCCAAATAATGGCGCAAAGTCTAGCTTGCCAGCATTGGCGCTTTGCTAGATGCTCTTACAGCTCGGCGGGAGCGATGTCGCCGCTCTATTATGATGACGAAGACACGGACACCAATGAAGGCTTATTAGTAATAATTGAACAAACACCAGCTGAACATGAAGTAATTCAGCGATACAGTGAACTTTTTAATAAAATGCAAAAAGTTGCAAAGACTTTTAAAAGATTACCTACCAAAGATGAGACGTTTTTGCAGAAATACATAAAGGAAGCAAAGGGCAAAGAATTGAGTTTGATTCTTGACTGCTGCGCTAGGTGAAACAGTTTGCTCAGCATGCTGGAACGTTTTTGCCGAAAGTTGAAAAGTTTGCATCGATAAAGCCTTAATAGACACTGGCTCAGAAACTATATTCTCAGCGGACGAGTGGTCACTAATCAGTGAGTTAATCGCCAGGACGCCAGTTTTCAACCGGTTAAGCTGGCCGTTGAAGTTCTCTCCAGAAGAGAGCCGAGTTTGATAACTGCTGACACATCACACAACCCTAAAATTTATCTTAGACAAACTAAAAAGCCAGGGCATAATCTTGAGTGCAGATCTTTCTGAGGCACTCCACAACAGAATCGAAGAACGGCGTCTTACCGATGTCACAGGTGTGCAGATTTATCTACAGAACCCGAAGAAGTATGACGAAGAAATTTCCAAAAAAATATGCAATGCGTCAGGAGATGAAAATATGCTGAATCGTGTAAACGCATATTTAGTGGAACCATCAACAGTGCAAGAGCCAGAAGATATAATGGAAGTAAAAAACTATGAACAAGATAAACCGGATTCACTGAATTTGAATTGAAACAAGATCTGGGGATTAAGCTAAAATGTGAGAAAGAAAACTTTATGAAACCGAAAAAAAACGAGAACTCAGAAGGATTATGATACGATATTAAAAAAAGAAATGACTGTTTATGAAAGTGAGGGAGAAGGAGGTGAAAACCTAACAACCTAACTTTAATTTACGATTATGAACGTTAGATTACGATTATCAGAAACTAACCAACAAGCGTAGAGGCAGAAAGGGCCTTCTCTGCAGCCGGATATATATGCAGTTCATTAAGAAGCCGGTTGGGAGACAATACCATTAATACCATTTGTTTCTTGAGATCATACTAGGTACCAGAAAAAAAGATAAATTTTGTCTCCTACATAAAAAGTCAAGAAAATACTTATTTTTGTTATAATTTTTACTCTGTGTGTCTACTCTAAAAGTAAGAGTTTAAGTTATAATTTTGATTATTGTGATTTGTTATTTTGTTAAAATGTTTGATTAACACATTTCCTAAGTATTTAAAAAAAAAACAGTTCAATTTCTTCGAAAATCAATAAATTGCTGGATCCGCGCTGGATCCAGCTGGAATGATGTTGATCCAGCAAAAATCCAGCTGGATTGAAAATGCTGCTGGATTGCAATCCCTAGTTCTGAATGAATGCGGAGTAAAAGAAAGCGTGAAAGTGAAAGTTCAAAGAAGTGTGATGCGATGGTTTGGACATATTGAAAGGATGAATGAAGACCGACTGACAAAAAGAGTGTATAAAGGGAATGTAATAGGTAAGCGTGGAAGGGGAAGACGTAGAAAAGAATGGATTGATCAGATAAGTGAGATTGCGAATGAATGGAATTTACAGAGTGGAAACAAGAGAAGAGCATGCATGAAAAGAGTGATGAAATTAGATGAGATGAAAGAAGTATGCAGGGACAGAGTCAAGTGGCCACCCCTAGAGGAATGGCGGCAGGATACAAGACAAGACAAGACAAGCATGGTTTCAATGGGGAAAAAATACGTATTGTTTCTTTGGTACCTATATGTATTTTTTTACTTTGCGCCAATATTTTTTAACTACTTTGTTACATCATTTTAAAAGGGAAGCCGATGGGAAATGGCATGTACGGCACCCTTCGCCACTGGTAGGTACTGTTGTGTCTAGATTTGAACCTTGACCTCCGCAAGCGCATGGTGAGGTGCTATATATGTCTTCCCAATTGCTCTGTATGGTATGAAGGGATGGACGCTCACGCAGGCACTGGAGAGACGAATTAAATCATTCGAGATGTGTGTCTACTGAAAAATATTTCGTATCTCTTGGCGTGATCGGGTCACCAGTGAAAAAGAGCTCCGAAATATGCATAACACTTCTGCCAACCATTAAGCAGAGAAAGCTGATGTACTTCGGTCACGTTATGAGGAATGATAAATACCGCCTCCTCCGTCTTATCATACAGGGTTAGATAAAAGTGAGTAGAAGAGAAGCAGAAGGACATCGTGTGTGTACCTACATATCTTTGCAACTTAGATTAGATTACATTGTTAATTTGTTTTTCCAGCTGACCACCATGTCCCTCTGCTCTGGTCACTCGTCATCCACGGAAACCCTGGAAAACCCTGAAGACTATCAGTTCCTGGACTCGGAGGACGATGCCAAAGACCACCAGGGTGTCTGGAGCACTGATGACGTCATCCTGGAGAGCCAGGAAGCCAGGAGGCCCATGAACTCATTCCTCTTGTTCTGCAACAGGCACAGGCCCATCGTGAGGGAGAAATTCCCTAATCTGCAAAATCGGTAAGCACCACTGGATCAATTATTTTATAATAGGTAGGTACTTCTTTAAATTGTGAAGAGGATTCTAATACCGATTATAGGACCGGTCGATAGCTCAGTTGGTGAGTGCTTGCATTCCATGCCGTGAGCTCGGGTTCGAATCCCACCGAGCGCGAGGGTGTCAGAAATGATTTCCCGTTTCGGTGTTTATTTCAAACCCCAAAATAAAAATACCGGCAAGGTTTACTCAGCCTTCACAAGAAATGAGTACCAGCTCTCTCGGGAGCTGGGGAACCCCCACTTCAACTGAAGTGGTTGGCGTAAGGCCGGCCCCCTTACCTGTAAAAATAAATAGGTTCATCTCGCCACATGCGACCCCTTCGGGGATAACGCGGCAAGAAGTTACACTATATGTGTAGCTTTGTTGCGTTTTGCGTTTTTTGGGTTTATTCTAATATCTACAATATTAGTTGCAAAGGTATACTTCAATTATAAATAAGTCATTGACTAATAAATTGGTGCTGGAAAAAATCAGGTATTTACATTATCAATAAATAAGTCATTAATTTGATTTATCATCAACACCTTGATACATATCTGATAGATAGATGATAATTTTAATGACTGAAGGTACAAAAGAATGTGATGAGATGGTTTGGGCATGTGGAAAGAATGAATGATGATAGACTGACAAAGTATATATACAAAGAAAGAGTGAAATGAAAAAAAGGGAAGGGACGACCGAGAAAAGTATGGAGTGATCAGATTGAGGAGTTTGTGAAAGAATGGTGTATACAAAGTGAGCGTAAAAGAAGAAAAAGGTGATGGATATGAATTAATTGAAAGAGGTATGTAAGGATACGAAGAAATGGAGGCAGCTCTGCAGAGGCTCTGGCCACCCCTAGCGGAATGGCGACAGAGTGACAGTTACTGACAGGACTCAAACTGGCATTATATATCATACGTGACAGTCAAAGTCTTGTCAAAAGATTTTCTCCTCGCTTGTGCTGTCTTCTCTAACCTGACAACAAGTAGGTACTTACTTCATTCTAGACGGAGCACAGCAAAATTGTTGTTTCATTTGTGAACTATGCTCTTTACTGGGTTGAAAACTTCATGTGCCTTACCAAAGACCAGTCACCAAAGGTCCATCCAGCCTTACAGTGACTGGCTTGAGGTGCTTTTTTATAGCGATGACCAACCTCGGAGAGGGCAGTGATTCTGATTCACACAAAGAAAGCGTTAATATTTAATTGCTTTATTTATTTTTATTTCAGTGGCGTCACAAAAATCCTTGGGCAGTGGTGGCGAACTTTAAACACCAAGCTTCAGAGAAAATTCAAAGTATTAGCCATGGAGGTACAAATTTCATAAACATTATAACCTTACCTATTCTCTTCCTGCAAGTCTAGTCGATTCCTTAGCTGGCTTCCAGAGGGCTTGGTTTCAATCCCCACCAAGAGTGTCAGCTATAATTTCCAGTTTCGGTATGAATTTCTAACACCTTAAAATACTGACAAGGCTTACTCAGCATTGCAACAAATGAGAATTTGCCTCCCCCAGGAGCAGCGAAGCTCCCTTTTTAATTGAGGTGGAGGAGCTGGCCCACTTACCTGTCAAAATAAATAAGTTCCACCTTTGGGGACAACGGAGTAAGATGTTGCAATATATGAGCAGTTCAATTGCGTTTAGCGTAACAAGAGATGAGAAAGATGCATTTGGACTTGCAAAATGCTGTTTTTGAAGAGCCACGGCGCCCTTGAGATGGTCTGTGATCATTAAACGGTGCCACCGGAAATAAATCATCCATCATCATCATCATTACTCAAAATTTTGCAAATTAAGAGATTGAGACAATATTTCTTTATTAAACGCTGCTGTAAAGCTATCATCTCGGGGACAACGGAATAAGAAGCTACACCATAATATGTGCAGCTTATTGTTTTCTGCTTTAGCAAAAAGAATAATTATTTATTACCCAATTAAATAAGTAAATTCAACAAAACATTCACGGGTTTTTGAGCATTGAAAAGTAAAATTGTGTAAAACTTATTTTGCTTTCAGGTCAAGGGAGCTTTTCACAAAGCTCATCCAAACTTCCAATGGAGAAGAAAGCAGACAGTTTCAGTCAAATCAACGGAATCTGCTGATCAGCCATTACATTATGATTCTGAAACAACAAACAGAGAAAACGTTGATGAAAGATTTTCCTTCTTTGATGAAAACAGCACGGTGACAAAAGACACCTTCAATTTGTCTAACCGCTCCACCTTTTTAAAATCTAAAAATTATGCTCATAATGACTCACTTACAAATAATTCACAAGAAAATGATATTTTACAAGAAACCTTATCTGAAGCAAAACAGTTTTTCTTAAATTTTGACGATGACAGCTCTGAAGAAAACAAATCAAGATTCAAAAACTACATCAATATTCGATCAACAACACAAAATGAACTACCTAAAAGTGAAGGAAGATTAACAAATAACGCTAAAATAACCAATGTAACTAGGAATCGCTTGACGCAGAGTGCATTTGATCAATTTAGATACACAAGAAAAACTTCACGCAGGAAAAAAGGTATGATCTACCAATCGTTGATTGAAAATGGTGTGATTGGTTGCAAGACGTCCAAGAAAACCAATGTGAAAAGGTGCATAGACACTCCCAGAAATGATTCAAACACTTGCTACACAAAACAGAAGCATAGGGAGAGATATTTTTCAATTGAGAATAAAAACTATGATTATTTGACTGAGGAGTTGCAAGAGAAAATTAAAAGTCTGCCATTAATGGACTTTGAGAAGTATAATGCTAATAAGAAGTCTGTTGTAAGGAGGCCAAGTAAAACGAGTAAGAAACGCACATTTAAGAAAGTCAAATCTCAGAGTGTGAAGGATGACAGAAATGAAATAATTAATGAGGTTCAAGCTACAAAGAGTGAGCTGGTGTCAAATAACAGTTGTCAACAAGAGACTTATATCAAATGGGACTCTATTTTACTGGTCGCAGAGCAAGAAAGAGCTAGATTACTACAGATGGAGCAGTTGGAGAACTCTTAATGAAGTCGGTGTTATGGCCGAGGGGGCCAAGTGGGGCAGATCGTTGTAGCGTGTTTGGAATGGAATAACGCTGGTTCGATCCCGCTTGGGTCATTTCACCATAACTTTGACCCGGGTTCAACAGATGTTATTGGGTAATTATTAATTAATAATTCATTAGAAATAAGCAATAATGAATTATTAATTGATGATATTAATACCTGTTTCTGGCCAGGCAGAATAGGTTGGTGAATTGCATTCCTCTTCACAAATCTATTTTTTTTTAAAAAGAAAAAGAAAGGAAATAAGTCCCATTTGAGGAGAACGGGGAAGAAGAGGTCATTTAAGAACTTTACACTTTTGAAGTTCGGAATTTAAAGCGACTTCTTTTCACAACTAAAGAGGACTTTATTTTTTGGTCTTCAGCCAGCAAAAAATAAAACGATGAAGACCAGCAGAGTCTCATGACTAGCACAATAAACTTATGCTTTTTAGAAGACAATCATTTTGTATAAGCAATACCTTTTAAAACTTTATGAGAAAATAATATTCTCCTTATCTTGACACTTATATAGCAACAGTCGATAGGTCAGCTGAAAGAATGCAATTCCTACTGATGGTGTAAGAAATGATTTCCCTAAAATAAAATACTGGCAAGGTTTACCCAGCCTTCACAAGAAATAAAAAACAAATGGGAAATCCCCACTTCAACTTTAGTGGTCAGTCCCCTTACAAAAAAAATTGGTTCAGCTTGCCACACATAAGTCCTTCTTTTATATGTGAGACAACTATACCTAATAAACTATAATCTTAGTTGCAAAAATATATTATTATTCAAAACTCATATCAAATGCATGCTCACAAACAGACACGTGTAAGTTCACATATACCATAATGCTGAATGTGTACTTACAAATTAAAACCAAACCTTAAATGCACATAAACCCCTCAACTTTTGCCAAACCAACCCTGAAACAGGGGTGACATTGGTTAAGTGAACCATTTTTTACAGTATGGGTGGTTAGCCTCATACCAACCTAAGTACGTGCTAAAATAAAAAACACTTTCAAGATGTATTGAATTGTTTTTGTGTTTTTTCGGGTTAGACCAGACCATGGTCTAACCCGAAAAAACACAAACCGACCATGAAAGTGTTAATAGTGAAAGTTTAAAACTTTACTTTCAAGATGGTTCTGAAAATTTATTTAAGAAGTAAGTAAATGAAAAAGTTTATTACAGAAATAAATGTGTTTTTGAGATAGTTTTTTTATCCGTAGGTATTATTTTGCACTTTGTTATGACATTGAACTTATTGTTTTATATTTCTAAAATAATGCAGGTTTGTAATTTATTTTCGCTGGAATATTTCTTGCACTAATAAAAATATATTTTTAAATACCTACCATTTTTTCTCTCATGTATGGAATTCGGTTCACGCGCTGTTATCCCCAAACATAACCTCACTTTTTCGTCCAAGATGGCGCTCAACTTAGTAGTCAAGGTGCATCCAATTGTGTTATTTCAAATCGTAGATGCGTACGAGCGTCGAAATGCCGACTCACACAGAGTCATCGGAACCTTATTGGGTAAGTTTTACACAAATCATCGTACATTTATTCGTAATAAGGCTGTAAATACAAGATGCATGTGGCAGTGACACACCGCCATCTGACAGATTCAATATGTCGCAGTCAATCATTGTTCCAATTGAATTGCCGCCTTTCATTCTATATTGTGTCATAAATTAGGACATTATTCGAAGACTCGAATGGTACGCCGTATAGCCTGCCAGAAATGGCGCTGGGCAAATCATTGACGAAAGATGATCGTCCAGTGAAGACCCGAGTATCCAAGCGAGGAATGGGGAGACCGCAGCTGAGATGGCTGTTGATGTTCAGCGGACTTCAGGAAGAAGGTGGTGGGCATAAGGGCAGTGAAGAGCATATTTGAAAATAAATACCAAATACCTACATTTGTACATACAAAGAAATACCAAATACATTACATTTGTAGGTTCTGTGGACAAGGGCGTGGTGGAAGTCACAAACTGCTTCTGCGTACCTCACAAAGAGCACGCAGATCAAGTGGAAGCGGAACTAAACTACGCCATGGACGTGTACGACCTCAACAGGCGCGTCAATTCCACAGAAAACATTGTCGGTGAGTGTAAAGACTTCATTCTGTCTTTAAGATCTGTCCGGTCAATAGCTCAGTTGGTAGAGTGCTTGCGTTCTACCCCGTGAACTCGGGTTCGAATCCCACCGAGGAGGGTGTCAGAAATGATTTCCTATTTCGGTGTTTATTTCGAACCCCATAATAAAAATACCGGCAAGGTTTACTCAGCCTTCACAAGAAATGAGTACCAGCCCCTCGGGAGCTGGGAAACCCCCACTTCAACTGATGTGGTTGGCGTAAGGCCGGCCCCCTTACCTGTAAAAATAAATAGGTTCAACTCGCCACATGCGACCTCTTCGGGGATAACGCAGCAAGAAGTTACACTAAATGTGTAGCTTAGTTGCGTTTTTTTGCGTTGCGAAGATCCTTCTTTTCTAGTTTCTTCTATGATCTATGTATACACAGTAGAGCCTCATTAATCCGAACCCCTACAAACACAGGAGGGTTCGAAATAACGGGGTGTTCGGATTATAGTATGAGACAAATTCTATGGAGGTGAAAAATAAAATTGGGATTTGTTTGTGTTTTATTTATTTACTTAAGAAATCTTTGATTGTAATTCAAATGAAAAAAATAACAAATATTTTATATTGTCCTACATATTTCCTTCTGCATCTTACTTTGGAACAAGAAAATCTAGCATTGACTTTTGCTTTGATTTGGCAATTTTTTTGGGAAAAAACATCACTTTGCAATCGCCGCAGCAACAATGTGTCCTGACTTGACACGCCATTTCTGTCAGCCCATTATATGCATTTGTTGAATGCCTCCACAGCCTCAGCATGGCTTATTGTCTAAATTCCTGGGTGCGAGTTCCTTTGGATTACCGCGATCAACAGATTATGCAGGATTCCGACTAGCGCGGCTCTACTGTACTTATAATATTAGTTGCAAAGATATATTGACATTTAAAGCTCATTTTCAATGCACACTCACAAGCAGATGCATGTAATTAAATTCGCACTTACGCATGCTGCGTGTTTACTTACAAAATAAACCCATCTTCACATGAACATAAATCTTGCAACTCCTGCCTGATGTCCTTCGGTTTCCCTAAGTTATTCTCCCCTTAATCTTTCCTTTTATGATACGATGGAAAAGGCGGTATTTTTCATTCCTCGTATTGTAACCAAAGTACATCAACCTTCTCTGTTTGATGATTGGCAGAAATTCTTTAGTGGTGTGCATGCATTGAAGGTTTCCTCCTTGGTGACCCAGACATGCCAAGAGATTCAAAGTATTTTACAATAAATCATCACAATCTAATCTAATCTAAGCTGCAAAGATATTTTATATTGGGGCCGTCCATAAATTACGTCATCGATTTTGGCCGATTTTCGACCCCCCCCCCCCCCCTTACAATCATCCTATAGTCATTATCTAATGACCCCCCTTCCCCCTCTTGCTGTAATAATGGATGAGCTTAATAATTAATAATGTTATATTACTTACATAATATGTTGTATATTTTGTAGAAATTGGTATTTACAAGAACGACGTCACTTTTGGTACTCGTACATCATTTGCCATCATCCGCAGACCAGACTCCCCCCCCCCTAAATGCGAATGATGTAATATATGGACAACCCCTTTGGGGATTCAATTTACAATTACAATTTTTTACTTACAATTTTAATATTCACATTATATGCATTCTCACAAGCAGACACAGTACAAGTTTGCGCTTGTTCATGCTGCATGTGAACCTACAAACCCAAACCTCAAATGAACATACACCCTGCAACTCTTGCAGACCTTCCCTGAAACAGAGATGACATTGGCAAAGTGAACCATCTTTTTACAGTATGGGTGGTCAGCCTTATACCAACCTATAAGTCAAGGAACATACACAACAAATTACATTTTTGAAATAAACAAATAATGTGTATACACAACGAAACAAATACAGAATACCAAATTCTAATTTAATAAACCCCAGTTCTAGCCGCCAAAATTACAGATCAACCGCTGTTTCCCTCTGTCTTTACACACTTCTTTCATATCATCCAGAGTTGTAACCTTCTTCATACAAGCTCTCCTTTTATTATGACTCTGGATATTCCACCCAATCACGCCAAGAGATTCAAAGCATTTTACAAGAAATCATCACAATTTTTATTGATTTCAGGATGGTGGGCGACGGGCAACGAGGTGACGGACCACTCGAGCGTCATCCACGAGTACTACGCGCGGGAGTGCACCGACCCCGTGCACCTGACCCTGGACACCAGCCTGCAGGGGGCGCGCATGGGGCTCAGGGCGTACGTGTGCGTGGCGCTGGGCGTCCCCCGCGGCAAGATCGGCTCCATGTTCACGCCCATCAACGTGGAGGTCACGCATTACGAGCCTGAGGTGAGTACGCTAAACAGTGCTTACCTAATAAAATCATCAATATTTATTTAAATTTAATGACGGTATTTCTGGAATTGGAATATCTGGAAACCCATAAACTGCTTAGCGACCACCAATACGGTTTTCGCCGTTACCGCTCCAGCGGTGACCTTCTCACTTATGTCACACACGTCTGGGGCCAACGCCTTGATCTTATGGGTGAAACACAAGCTGTTGCTCTTGATATTTCCAAAGCTTTTGATAGAGTTTGGCACTCCAGCCTCCTTAACAAATTGTCATCATTTGGACTTCCTCTTCTCCTCATAGAACGGATTTCCAGCTTTCTTAAAGACAGATCTATCCAAACAGTCATCGATGGTAGTAAATCAGCTCTGCTACCAATCAATTCCGGTGTCCCCCAAGAATCTGTCTTGTCTCCGACACTTTTTCTTATGCACATCAATGATTTACTATCCTGTGCTCCTATCCACTGCTATGCCGATGACAGTACAATACATGACGGTTTCTCTTTTACAAAGCCCCCAAATAGTTCAGCGATATCTATTGCTCATGAATCATTAGCTTCAAAGATCAATACAGATCTCAGGGCTGTCAGCCGTTGGGGCACTGACAACCTTGTAGAGTTCAACATCAAAAAGACTCAAGCATGTCTGATATCCTTATGCCCGCTTTCCACTGCGAGCGGGAAATAGCTGAGCGGGAGCGGGAAATAGCTGAGCGGAGCGTAGTGAAATAGTTTTGGCCTTCCATTGCGACAGAGTTTTAAAAAATAATGGTATTTGCCTTCCACAGCCAACGAGCTCGACGGAGTGAGCTAGGCGGGAAATGAGATGAGTCAGATGAAAGAGTTGTTTGCCTTCCATCTACAGCGGGCTTAGCGGAGCCAACTAGTGTGTGACAGCTCGTTGAAGCCTACGCCCAGATCAAACGTTTTAATTACTAATAAAAAAAGTTTTTTTTTTGTTTCGAAAAATAAAATGTAATGTATTATTTTGCTTTAATACATAAAAAGTAGATGTTTGAAATAAAACATACATTTTAATATTTTTAAATTTATAAAATAATGTATGATGTGCAGTGTGTGACAGCTTTGTTTCGAAACATAAAAAGTAATGTATTATTTTGCTTTAAACATAAAAAGTAGATGTTTGAAATAAAACATACATTTTAATATTTTCAAATTTATAAAATAATGTATGATGTGTTTTTGTAAATCATGTATGATGTGTTTTATCGCTGTCACGCAACTGCGCGGGGGGGCACGGGGGAGCGCAGTCAGTTGAAAACTAGCGGCCGAGACCATGACACAGCGGACCCATTTTTACTCGCTCAGTCCGCTCCGCTCACTCCGCTGTCGGTGGAAGCACTTCTATGAAATTTACTGTTGCTAGTCGAGCGGAGTCCGTACGGAGTCCGCTGGAAACTCGCTCAACTCTGCGACCACTTTTGTAACTCTTTGTACTCGCTCAGTCCGCTCCGCTGACTCGCTGTCGGTGGAAGCACTTCTATGAAATTTACTGTTGCTAGTCGAGCGGAGTCCGTACGGAGTCCGCTCCGCTCGCAGTGGAAAGCGGGCATTAAAGAGAATGTAATGAAGAGATTGGAAGCGCGGCCCTGCTGGACCCCCGCGCTGCCGCGAACCGTCACCTCTTTGAGGTTAGGATTCCGACAACGGACAGGGGGCTCCTTTGAGGTTAGGTTGCGCGCTTTTGCAGTTGCCCGGCTAGCTAAAGACTCCTCAGGGTGGTGTTCAGGCCCAACACCTTGCTCGCTTTCCACTGATGCTAAAGAGGTTAAAAAATATAGGTGATGGAGAGAAAAACCGGGTAAAGGAAAGACGGGATTTATTTTAAATTATGAGAAATGAGAGCATCACCACGCTAAACTGCACGACTGACTGGTTCTAAGTTAAATTAGATAATGTATTTAAAGGGTTTGATTAGCTCACGAGGATGGAGAGAAGTCTTGATGCTGGGATGCGGGTAGTCGATGCTGGGGCGCCGGCCTCGGGCACGGCAACGCTTTTGGCGGGATGTCGGGGCTCCACACTCCGGAGGAATTGCGGCACGGGGCTCAGCCAGCGATAAGACGGGAGCGCTCGGCTGGACGGGGCAGGCGCTCCGTCCTCCGGAGGAACTTTGGGCACGGGGCTCCGGATATCGAGTAGCCAAGCGGGCGCTGGCGATGGGTAGAAAGCAGGGGCTCCTTCCTTCCGAGGAATCCGCCACGGGGGACCCAGGCGCGGCCAGGGGCTGGGGGGTGCAGGCAATAACGGCGACTCAAGCCTTCTCCGATAGATGTTCTTGGCCACGCCTGGTAGGTGTTATTGGTTCAGGTGTTGAAGAGCTTGTGTCCTCAGAGTTTGTGTCCCCGATTGTGGGAGGTCGACGCCTTTTATAAACTCCCTAGCAGCGCGATGCGGAGCTTAACGGGGGATTTTAAGTGTTTCCCTCCTAACTGACAATCTCAGCCTGTCTTCTTCCTCTCATTGGGATCCGGTTCAATTTCTGTGGCTAAAGATGCGCTTCAATTTCTTTCAAGTTGGTAATGACATTATTTTTCCTTTGACAGGTATAATGTTTTGACAGATCATGTCTTCTTCTTCTTCTTTTTTCCCACAGGTAGCTATCCGACATGCTAGCTACCTGACAAGGATTCCAAACAACTATCTCCCAACTTTCGACAATGTCTCCCTCTCTAACCATGAACACTTAAATCTTCTTGGTGTTTCTCTGTCATCAGAGTTAAAATACCATGATGCTATTGAGTCTCGCACAACTTCCGCTTTCCGGCGACTCGGCATATTATACAGAGCCCGTAGGTTTTTTACTTCAGCCCAGTTATTGACTCTGTATAAATCCCAAATCCGCCCCATTATCGAATATGGCAGCCATCTCTGGTGTGGTATGTCCAAGAAGTTGAGTGACCAACTTGATTCTGTGCAAGGAGGGCAGTGAGGTTGATCAATGACCCTTCTCTGACATCCGATCTGCAGCCGCTCCAGCACAGAAGAAAAGTTGGAATGCTCAGTCTTTTTTATCGATATTACCACGGAGCTTGTTCTAATGAGCTCCGTTCATTAATCCCTCCCCCTCTCATTTCAGAAAGAGAAACTCGTAGTACGACTCATTCATCCCTTTGCAGTCGATCTCAAAACTATGAGAACTTGGCGTTTTCATGACTCATTCCTTTGCCAAACTGCCCGTTTATGGAATGATCTACCAGTATCTGTGTTCCCTTCCCAATTTAATCTGGTTTTATTCAAAACCAACATCAATCACCACTTCCTTGCAGCGCCTCACGACAGAACCAAGAACTCAAGAAACACCTCTGCGGCACCCTTTCAGGGTGACATAGACCCCCAAGACTCTCAAGAATTGGGGAGCCTCCCGCACAGGATTCCTAAAAAAAAAAAAAAAAACAATTTGTGCCTCTGTGATTGCCAATTTTTGGCATTTGCTCCTTGGCATTTGTCTAACATTCTCATATATTTTTTCCTCTTTTTCTCAATTTGACCACTATGGTACTCAGCCATTCAAATACACAAAAAAACGCTGCTTTGTGATTGGTACTTCACCACATACAATTTTAAAATTGTATGTGGGGAAGTAACGGTTGGCTTCACCAAATGATTGAAAGAATAGTTGAGTAGTGCTGGTTCTAAAATTTTAATTCTTCCGCATGTTTGAGCGAGCTTCTCAAACAGACGCAAATCTGCCAAAGTCACAGACTATCTGGATTAAGGTTAGGAGTCAAGGATTATTAGACAAGACTCACTGTCTTTCAGTCTGATGTGCTTTAAGATATTCTTTCTTTTTACCTGTTGATCGCACGCGTCGTGGTTGAACAGTCTTTGGGACAATTTACGTCTAACTGCTGTCGCTGTTAAAGATCAACTAGAGTATTTTGCAAATATTGTTGCATACTGGGTATGTGATAAAGATGGGCAAGGCTAATAAAATGCAAAAGGATAAAGGAATTTAATAGCCTGTGACACATAGGTAATTCGACGTATCAACTTGCTCTAACAGGATGTTTTAATGATTGTTGACTGTTGTTGTTTAGCTGGTGGGTCTGCAGCTGTGCCAGAAGACCATGGGGGGCAGCAGCGGGCGCACCAGGCAGGTGCAGCCCATGATGGACCTGGCGCAGGTGGCTGAAGCCTCCGCCAAGCTGGGCTCTCTGCTGGAACAGGTAACAGCTATTCCATCATCATCCAGTAATAAAAGAAGAGCTTGTATGAAGAAGGTTATGACTCTGGAGGAAATGAAAGAAGTATGTAAGGATAGAAAGAAATGGCGGTTGATCTGTAATGTTGGCGGCTAGGGTTTATTAAAGTGAAATTGGTTTTATGATTAAGTTTTTTTCAATGTCCATGTTTATATTATTGTTTATTGATTTAAAAAATGTAATTTGTGATGTATGTTCCTTGACTTATAGGTTGGTATGCGGCTGACCATCAATACTGTAAAAAATGGTTCACTTTGCCAATGTCACCCCTGTTTCAGGGAAGGACGGCAAGAGTTGCAGGGCTTATGTTCATTTGAGATTGGGTTTTTATATTGTAGGTCCACATGCGGCATGTGTTAGCGCGAAATTATACATGTCTGCTTGTGGGAATGCATTTAATATAAATCTTAAATGATATATATCTTTGCAGCTTAGATTAGATTAGATTAGATCCCCTAAAGGCAGGTGCAGCCCATGATGGACCTGGCGCAGGTGGCTGAAGCCTCCGCCAAGCTGGGCTCTCTGCTGGAACAGGTAACAGATATTCCATCATCATCTTCTAAAGGCAGTGCCTTGTTGTGCTGACTGTCTGTCTCTTAGTTGCCATCATTAAGGTATAAGGTAGCGGAGTAATCACTATTGGATTGCAAGTAGATGCTGCATCCATCTCAACCTACCTCAACACAAATATTCCTTGAATAGAAAGAGAGCTAAGATAGTCGTAGTGTGACCAATGTGACCTCTGATGTCGGAACTACAAGCCGGTGATTGCATCGGGAATCAAGACCCGGGAGCATACTCAGGAGTGTTCGTGAGTCTGCAGCTTTACTTTCCAGGATCGAATAAATTTCGCGCGGTTTGAAAAAAATAGATTGTTAGTTATCTAATCTAATCTAAGTTGCAAAGATATGTTACATTGGAGATTCACATTACATGCATTCCCACAACCTGACACGTACAAGTTGGCGCTTGCACATGCCTCATGTGAACCCACAACATAAAAACCAAATCTCAAATGGGCATACACCCTGCAACTCTTGCCGTCCTTCCCTGTAACAGGGGTGACATTGGCAAAGTGAACCATTTTTACAGCATGGGTGGTCAGCCGCAAACCAACCTATAAGTCAAGGAACATACATACCAACCTATAGTTTATGGTTACAAATAAAATAAATAGTTTTACATATTACTTTTTGCGTAATTTCAAAAGGGAAGGCGATGGGAGTCGTGTTATTAGGAAGCTTCGCCACTGCGGTGTAGAGAGACAAGATGGAGAAAGCAAGAATTCATAGGATTTCGAATGACTATTAAGTATTCTGTGGTATTACAACTCTCATATTTGATCATTTCAGGTATTATCGTACGTTGAAGACGTCCTGGCCGACAAGCAGCCCGCGGACAACGCTGTGGGCAGGTCCCTGCTGGACCTCATCAACTCTGTCCCCAACATGTCCAACGAGGAGTTCACCAACATGTTCAACACCAACATCAAGGACCTCCTCATGGTGGTCACGCTCTCCCAGCTCATCAAGATACAACTGCAGCTCAACGAGAAACTTACCCTCCTTACCTCCGTCTGAGGAGAATCTAACTAAAATATTGTATTCCAACTCAGTTGAGGATTAAACTGCGAGACCGTGAAAGTGAGGAACAATTGTTTTTTGTATTATTTATGTATTGGTTTAATTTACAATTTACAAATTTCTTTGTAATATCTTGTATATTGTAAGCAGGGGTGGGTGAATGAATAATAAATACAGATTTATATTTGCTTGTTTTATTTTTCTTTATATATATATACAAGGATAATTTATTTACAAGGTACACATAATTGAAGAGCGCCGTTTTTGTGTGTCACACCTCAAGGGCCCTCTCAAATCACGCTTTCAGTCTTATAAACTCATTCGGTGTTATTCGCATGCAGTAATTCCATGGCTCATCCGCCATGTTCCATCCATTTTCCATTTCAAAAATACAATGATCCATGGATAAGCTTTGGTTTAAATGTTTTGTGAATGACACTGATTTATAGAAACAATGGACTTTGAAACAAATTTCATAAAAACACCAAAATTAAAGTGTCACCTGCTGAATTGCTAGGGAAAAGGTAAACAAATATTTTTTATTGGTTGCTAAGCACCATAGTGCTGTATACGTGTGATTTTTGCCCGCCGATAAGAAAATCTAAATAAAAATTAGCACGGAGTCCATTCTTTTTTAGTATCTATGCATTATTTTAAACATAAAATTAATACATTCCTACATAAATTGAATGGTTGATTAAAATAATGTGCAAAATTACAAAAATATTCTATTTTACACAAAGTATGCAGATTGGGTCTGTATGCCAATGCAAATAACTTAAATACCATGCTCGGTAAAAGGCAGTTTGTTCCAAATGTATATCGGAAATAAACACGCCAAGTGGGCTGTACAAACAAGGTTCTTTGTTGATTTCTTAACAAAAATCTGATAAATATTTCTAACCCAACCTCATATGTAAAAAATGGTTCACTTTGCCAATGCCACCCCTGTTTCAGGGAAGGACGGCAAGAGTTGCAGAGGGAATGTTCATTTGAGATTTGGATTTTTATATTGTATGTTCACATGCGGCATGTGCAAGCGCGAACTTGTACGTGTCTGCTTGTGAGAATGCATATAATGTGAATCCGCAATGTAACATATCTTTGCAACTTAGATTAGATTAGATTAACCTCATAATCATATTAGTCTTATTCTCAGCGAAATCACTTTTTTTTAATCAACCATTCAAATGCTCGTTAAAAGTAACATTTATTTATAAATACAAAATCATCCTATTTGTTATGATAAATATGACTGAAAATATTAAGCACAAGTGAAAAACTTTAATTCTTTGAAAGCGAAACCTAATATAAATAATAATCAACAGAAGACGATGCAAAAACAACCTAAAAATATACTTTGTTTAAATAAAATAACTGTTAAAAATAAAATTATTTTTTCTTTAACATAGTATAATTTTCACAATAATATTTTATATCTCGAGCACTTTCGACCATCAATATTCAGGTCATTATCAAGAGTGATGTATGTCAAATTAAAATTATTAAGAACAAACCATAGATCAAAATTATATAAATTCAGGTAGGGATATAATATTATTGTGAAAATTATACTACGTTAAGGAAAAAATAATTTTATTTTAAAAAAATGAATTTTCACTGTGTGAATACACAAACCCTACAAAATCAATAAATAACTATGTTTGTATTTTCCCTAAGTTTTTTCTACGGGGTCAAAGAAAAATCCTTCATACAAGACCAATAATAATAATAAAATTAGGTTGTTTTTTTTGATGAGCGCTGTTTTTGTGTATATCACACCTCAAGAGCTCTCCGTGAGCTTGGCCGTCGCTGTAGAAAGCGCCAATTCTCAAGCAAGACCCAATATTGTAATGCTGGATTTACCTTTGGTGAAGGCATATGAATTTTCCCAGCGAAGAGCATATTTGAAAATATTAATGGTATATTTTTTGTGTGCTCCACCGGGATTCGAACCCACAACCTGCCATTTACGAGTCAGAAGTGTTAACCACTAGACCACGGACCAAAAACATGATGGTAAACAGGAAAGTTTGTAGAAATAGCTCACAGACATAAAACAATAAAATATGTCCCTTACAGATTATAGGTCAACATTCTTCCATGATCATGTTTGACGAGGATGCTTTAGCTGCCGTAATGTTTGTTTATTTCACTCTTGTCATTAACTGAATGAATCGGCCACGCTGATAATCATTTAAATATAATAAATAATAATAATATTAGGATGATTTATTTGGTGTGCACTGTTTTTGTGTGTATCACACATCAAGAGCCCTCTGCGAGCTTGGTCGTCGCTGCCAATTCTCAAGCAAGACCCAGTTGTTGTAAGGTTGGATGGACCTTTCAGTGACCGGTCTTTGGTAAAGGTTTATGAATTTTTCAACCCAGCGAAGAGCACATTTGTAAATATAAATGGTATATTTTTGTGCTCCGCCGGGATTCGAATCCACAACCTTCCATTTACGAGTCCGAAGTGTTGCCACTGGACTACGGACCGGTCCAAGAAATGCCAACAACACGCGGTGTACCTAGCGGTCACCCATCCAAGTAGCAACCGCGCCCAATGTTGCTTAACTTCGGTGATCTGATGAGAACCGGTGCTTTTAACATGGTGACGTCGTTGATTGATCACTCCTGTAAGTTAACCATGGGCAAATGTACTGTGCAAAAAAAGTACATGACCTTGCATTTTTCTGTAAATTCTTCGACTCAATGATGACTCAATTTATTCTTGAAGTGCAATAAAATTGTATGCACTTCCAGGAATATTGTGTATTCCTTTAATTAAGATCACAATTCCTGTTATTAAGATTGTGAAAGGTCTCTCGGAAATTGAAGGGATGCGAGCAACAGCGACATGAAATTGTGTGTCACATTGCATCCCAACGAAGGTGCTAAAAGGTTTCAACCGCTAGAGGGGTTAGAAATCACATTTCGAATGACCTTATTATAAAACATTCCCAATTTCTTTGACTGGTACCATATTATGATATGCAGGAGAATGTGGAACAAAATACTGCAGCCCTGAGAATCCATGGTAAGGCGAATGCATCCAGGATTCTGGGTGCATCTTGTAGGGGACATATTTCACCATATTCGGAGAAGAAACATATTTCACCATCGTAGAAGCCGGAACAAACTTCACCACACTTGGGGTGTGTTCATATTTCACCATACTTGAAGCCGCTTCATAATTTGCCACATTACTAGGAGAGGAAACATATTTCACCATTGTAGGTGAAGGAATGTATTTCACCATATTTGGAACAGAAACTAATTTCACCATATTCGAAGCAGATTCATATAGAGGAGGAACATATTTCACTACACCAGGATCTGTTGCGTGTTTTAACACATTTGAAATAGGTTCAACTTTCACCATGTTAGTCGAAGGATAATATTTCACCACATGAGGTAAAGTAACTGTGTTAGGAACTGGAATTGGAGGTGGAACATATTTCACCAAGCTGGGATGAGACACATATTTCACCACACTCGAAGCAGGTTCATATTTCACCACATTAGGAGAGGAAACATAATTCACCATACTAGGGGATGACACATATCTCACCATGTTCTGGGTGGATGTAGGGAAGCCATGTGAATAATGGCTGTAGAAACTTTTCCCAAATTTAGAGGGGGGAATGTTATGTTGGTGATGAGGGAACGGAGGGATGGTTTTGTGTTTTGGTGTTGCCGATGTTGTCTTCTGCTGTTTGTGCTGGCGACCCAGGAATATGATTATCCTCTTCGATCTTGACTCTGCCTTCAGTAGACTCAAAGATGTGAGGCAGAAAAAGACAATCTGGAAAACAACATACAATATTAATGGAGATCAAAGAGACAAGATAAAATTGTCTTTATAGTTCAGTTTATGGGAAACATCGGTTTATTCGATTGTTTGCATGTACATAAACCAGCTGATGTACATCATCTTTCATGTTCAAATTCCATCATATTACTACCCACTTCCGAGAAATATTCAACCCAGGTTCTTACGAGTATTTTGACTGTATTTGATGTAAACACAACTAATCTACACACATAGTGTTAATTCTTGCCGCGTTATCTCCTAAGGGGTCGCATGTGGCAAGTTGAACCTATTTATTTTTACAGGTAAGCCTTACGCCAAAACTTCAGTTGAAGTGGGGGTTTCCCAACTCACGAAAGGGCTGGTACTCATTACTTGTGAAGGCTGAGTAAACCTTGCCGGTATTTAATTTTGGGTTTGAAATAAACACCGAAACGGGATGTCCCAAGCAAATATTGATTGGAGGTTGGTGCAACAGGCCCTTATAATCTTAAACACATATTTAAGACCTTATCGCCAAGACAAAATAAAACTTATTTAGCACAAAACATTTATTCATTACCCACTGAGCTAAAGACCGGGTGTTTCAAACTTAGCTTAGCTACTTTATACCCGTACTGAATGAAAATGACAAACTTATATGAGAATAGTGCCGAGAGAAGATTTTCTTTCAGTCCAAAATCCCTGAACAAAAACCACTTCCACAATTTTCACAAGACCGGTCCGTAGTTCAGTGGTAACACTTCGGACTCTGAATGGAAGATTGTGGGTTCGAATCCCGACGGAGCACAAAAATATACCATTTGTATTTTCAAATTTTCTCTTCGCTGGGTTAAACAAACATTAACATACATCAACGCGCGTCCGCGAAGACAACGAAAATCGCCACGGCGCGGCGATTTGAAAACTCGTCCTGAAGATGCTTTCCGCTCGTGAAAGCGAAACGTCGGCAGATGTGGGAGCTGCAAGTAGAACATGGTCAAACCCGAAAGAACACAAAAGTGATTTATTTATTACAAATCATAAACCTTTACAAATGACCGGTCACCAAAAGGTCCATCCAGCCTTACAGCAACTGGGTCTTTCTTAAGAATTGGCGCCTTGTAGCGACGACGACCAAGCTCGTAAAAAAGGTTGATAGCTCAATTGGAAGAATGCTTGCATTCCATACCGAGAGCAAGGGTTCGATCTCAAGGTTTACTCAACCTTCACAAGAAATGAGGACCCAACCACCCCGGGAGATGGGAAACCCCCACTTTAACTGAAAGTGGTTAGTGTGAGGCCGGCCCCTTACGCGTAAAAATATTAAGGTCCCAAATCGTCACATGCGACCCCTTCGGGGATAATTCAGGCAAGAAGTTACACTATCTGTGTAGCTTAGTTGCGTAGTTGCGTTGCGTGACCTTTTTCATCAGGATTAAGCAGGGCCACGGTCCACAACAAAATCACTTAGTTTGTGTATTGAAAAATCACAAAAAAAACAAAGAGAATCTACCAACCACATATTTCATTCTGGTTATTGTATTTCGCGTGTTTATCAATGCAAACAGTTAACAATACTGATGGCGTTTTCATTACTAATGTGCCTTATATATTAGGTACATGGAGACACGCAAAAAATACAGTATTATGTTGAGTGCATTGGCGCCAATTAAAAGTTACTTGCTAAAACATCAGCATTGCAATATTATGTTAAATTGATAAACAATAAAATAAATATGTTTAACAATCAATTAATATCGGTACATGTACAATATTTTTACTTTTAAATTCTCTTACGAACTTGTCACTTTTTTATCTACCTACTTGCGAATTATTTTTGCGTTCCTATTGTTACGAATTTATGAGTTCGATTCCGTGGCTTGCTTATGTGTGTGTGTGTGTCCGCCTCTAGTATAGTCTACTGTGAGTTTGAATGTGTGCATGTGCCCAGGCACGTAGTTGTTGGTATGCATAACTAGAATAATATGGAACAATACAGAAGTGGTCGTTGGACATTTTATAGAATGTAAAAAACGGATTTTACTGAACGTGCAAAAGAGAAGAACGATTTTCTCTACGTATCGTCGGATATGACTCCGACGAAACGTAGAGGAAATTGTTGTTCTCTTTTGCACGGTAAGTAAAATCCGTTTTTTTCATTCTATAAAACAGAAGTGTGTGGTTGACTATAGAAGGGTCCGGAATATGCGAGAGGCGTCCGTTTAGACGCTATATATTTGGACCGCAATTGTGTGAGAGACAGGTCGATTAAAACATTGAGCCGTGAAGTCGATAAGCAAGAGCTAGAAATCATTACATTGTAAACCGATGCTGGAAAGATGTTTTCCGGGATATGTTGGACTGGAGCTTTCGTTCCACACTATCATCACAATTTTCATCAAGATCACCTTCATCATCATAATTCACGCTGAAGAAACCCATCGTAGACATGGGCGAAACGTCAAAATAAAAACAACTGAAGCTCCATAGACCACGGTAACATATCCCGGAAAACATCTCTCCAGAATCATCAGCCGGCCGTGTAAGCCTAAAACTCTTATTGTAAACCGACATTGTGTATTTTAAATCTAGAAAAATATTTAAATTATTGCAGTTTGATAAAGAACCCAAATAAAATCACAACAATATTTAAAAAGGTTCATATTACCACCTATCTATAATCTAAGTTGCAAAGATATATTATTTACATTGAAAAATTATATTAAATGCCCTTTGCCAATGTCACCTCTGTTTCAGAGAGGGCCGGAAAATGTTGCAAGGTTTATGTTCATTTGAGGTGCGGATCTTGATTGGTAAGTACACATACAGCATTTGTAAGCGCGAACTTGTACGTGTCTGCTGGTGAAAATGCATATTATGTCAATCCCCAATACAACATATTATATTTGCAACTTATATCAGATTAGTTATGTTCTCTAAGGCCCGGTATTTTGAACGTTAGCATAGCGACTTTATACTGAATAAAAAAAACATTCATTCTCGTATGGGTTGTTTTTTTTTTATCAACTTGAAGCAATAGTTTAAAGTCAATTATGCTTACGTTGAAAAAACCGGGTCTGAGCGTCGCGGTATTTGTGCTTGAGTTGCGTATCTTTTGTAATTATCAGCTTTAACTAGCGTGAGAAGAGCAAAATAAAGCAGAAAATTATTTTTTAATGCTTTTATTCTCCATACCTTACTGACGCAACACGAGAAGGCTAACAATTTATTTTCAAATCAACTTCTAAACAAGACTGCAGCCGGAGGTATATTTTTCCTTATTTTTTGCAAAATGTGAGAATAAAACAACAACAAAAACAACTAAGCTACACATACAGTATAACTTCTTGCCTGCGTTTCCCGGAAGGGGTCGCATGCGGCGCTTCGGGACCTTATTATTTTTACAGGTAAGGATGGCGGCCTTACGCCGGCCCTCTGCAGTTAAAGTAGGGGCTTCCTCGGGAGTTGGTACTCATTTCTTGCGAAGGCTGACTATAAACCTTGCCGGTATTTTATTTGGAATATTGATGTAAACACCGAAACGGGAAATCATTTCAGTAACCCTCGGTGGAATTCGAACCCAAGCAACACTTAGAGTGTAACTTCTTGCCTACGTTATCCCCGAAGGGGTCGCATGTGGCGCTTCGGGACCTATATATTTTTACAGGTAAGGGGGCCGGCCTCACACCAACCACTTTCAGTTGAAGCGGGGGTTTCCCAGCTACTGAGGAGCTGGTTCTGATTTCTTGTGAAGACTGAGTAAACCTTTGAGATCGAACCCTTGCTCTCGGCATAGAATGCAAGCATTCTACCAATTGAGCTATCGACCTTTTTACGAGCTTGATCGTCGTCGCTTCAAAGCGTCAATTCTCAAGCAAGACCCAGTTGCTGTAAGGCTGGATGGACCTTTGGTGACCGGTCATTGTTAAAGGATTTATGAATTTTTCAACCCAGCGAAGAGCAAATTTGAAAATATAAATGGTATATTTTTTGTGCTCCGCCGGGAATCGAACCCACAATCTTCCCATTGGCCATTCAGATTCCGAAGTTTTACCTCTGAACTACGGACCGGTCTTTCGGACGTTACAAAATCGAAGCCAAAGCACAAAAAGCAAGTAGGACAACGGAAAAGGGTGACGGAGTGTTGCGACATGTCCCATGTGTTGTTGCCAGTGTACAAAATTATTGTAACCAACTTATCATTATTGGTAACTGGCAACACAAATCTAAACTAGACCATAATAATATTATTAGCTTCCTTTTACGTCTAATAGTAAGTGATAGCAGAGTACCCACATAAAGAGTTAGATCTGAAAATTGATAAAACACTGCCTCAACATAATCACTGTTATTTTGTGAACAACAAACATCATTTCTGTACATTCGGTGCCTGCATGGAGTCATATGGCCACCTTAAGGTAAAATTGAATAAATGCTGATTCACTGATTCGAGAAATCGTGGGTACAACATTTTATTGTGTGTAACTTCCCATAGTAAGTGGACTCTCATTATAAGGAAGTGCTGATAAAGAACTTATTACTTCAGGATTTTCATACTTTCGTTTTCCCTTTTAAAAAATAGTAAAAAGGTGCATTTATGTGTGAAACCTATGTTGACTGAATATGTAACTTTTTTAGTTTTATCTTTAAGGCATCGATATGTTCTTTTCTAAGACCTTGAATACGACAATTTTATAAATTTCGAACAAAATTATAAAAATGTACAATAATGATAAAAAAAAGATCAACGCTCGGGAACACGACAAACCCGACCACTCAGAAATTAATTACACATACTATTTAAAGTAAATTGTACTTTCAACATTAATCTCGATTTTATTTATTGATAAGTTTTGCATGCACATGGCATTGACATGCTGCATAGAGGAAAAACTAACCAATCTGATATAAACTGATTGAAAAAACATATGATTTACTTTAATGACAGAGCTATTACATAAAACAAACATCACTTATTTATTCCTTAGATAAACTGTGAGACCGAGTAACCACGTGCATTTTACGAATTTGCATTTTACTTGAAAATACGTTAAACTCTACTAAGTTACATAAATAGTGTAACTTCTTGCCGCGACAGAGAGTCCTGGAGGATTGTGGGGGGGGAGGCCCTGAGCCTTCAAGGCTTCTGAGCCGAAGAAAGTAAGTAAAGTGAGTACTGCCGTGTTTTCCCCGAAGGTATCGCATGTGGCGAGTTGAACCTATTTATTTTTACAGGTAAGGGTGCCGGCCTTACGCCAACCACTTCAGTTGAAGTGAGGGTTTCCCAGCTCCCGAGAGGGCTGGTACTCATTTCTTGTGAAGGCTGAGTAAGCCTTTCCGGTATTTTATTTTTGAGTTTGAAATAAACACCGAAACGGTAAATCATTTCTGACACCCTCGGAACACGAGCTCGCGGCATGGAATGCAAGCACTCTACCAACTGAGCTATCGACCGGACTGAATATTTGAATATACATATGTATTTAGGTTTTTGTTATCGTGGAGTGATATATTGGAGTACGTAAGTTCGCGCTTATGTCACAATATCCCGTTTGGCATCCGCCATGTTTAATCCGCGACCATATCAGCTGATCGACACATTCGATCTTTCAAATATAGAACAACAAATACCTATATAACTATTTGAATAAACAAAATGTCATTTTATTTAATTTATATATTCCTTGACTAATAGTTTAGTATGAGGCTGACCACCCATTCTGTAACAAATGGTTCACTTAGCCAATGTCACCCCTGTATCAGGGAAGGTCGGCAAGAGTTTCAGGGTGTATGTTCATTTGAGATTTGGATTTTATTTGTAACTACACATTCAGCATTTGTGAGCGCGACACGTGTTTGTTTGTAGGCATGCATTTGATATGAGCTTTACAAGTTAATAATAATAATTAAACTTAGATTATAGATTATAGATACATGTAGCATATATCCTTATAGAATGTGTACGCAACGCAACTAAGCTACGCATATAGTGCAACAATAAATCAAGAAAAAATGGCATCTAAGAGGCATACCTACGAGCCAACGACGATACCATGTTGAAAGCACCGGTTCTCATGGGCGCGGATGCTACTTGGATGGGTAACCGCTAAGTACACCGCGTGTTGTTGGCATTTCTTGGACCGGTCCGCAACACTTCGGACTCTTAAGTGGAAGGCTGTGGATTCGAATCCCGGCGGAGCACAAAAAAATACCATTTATATTTCCTGTGTGTGCTCTTCGCTGAGTTGAAAAATTCATAAACCTTTACCAAAAACCGGTCGCTGAAAGGTCCATCCAACAACTGGGTCTTGCTTGAGAATTGGCACTTTCTACAGCGACGACTAAGCTCGCAAAGGCCTCTTGAGGTGTGATATACACAAAAAACAGCGCTCACCAAATAAATTATCCTAATATGTTTGAGAAAAACTAAGAAAGAAAAATAAGTATTGAAATATTTGAGTATATCAAAATGGGTATCACGTGCAATGTTCTTATTTTGAATGATATTTACCTAGTATTGTTTCAAATGTTGCCATATTGCAAATAAAAATAAAACAAAAAATACATTATTTTGTTTTGTTTATGGTTTAAGCGTAGAGACAATAGGAAGCGAGCACTTTGTCTATGAAAAGTCGTGACTCATTGTTGAATTCGTAATTAAATTATGAAGGAAGCCTTTTCAATTCCTAATCTGATCAACCGAACACATTATGAAATCAAACAATATACTCCAAATACTAATAAATGCATTGTGTTTTCATACCTAAAGTATTTAGGAATAAATAATGATATGGCAACATTTTTCAATTCCAAATTCAAACTGATAATTGTACAACTTTTCTTACCGCAAAATTGTTTTCGTTCTGTTTTCAAATAAATTGAGTTTGGAATAGGTGTTATGGCAGACTTTAAACGTTATTAATGAGGTCGGGAAGAGTAACTTGAAACTTTTTTCTCTGCGAGCAAACGTGAGTCTTGTATGGGACTGCCGTTCTTAGCAACCAATAACACAATATTTATAAGCTTTTTCCCTGGCAACCCAGCTGAGAGACGTCACAAATTTTTCATGTAAATTCACGTGCCAACCTCATCGCTTTTGTTCGATTGTAAAATATTTTATTACCAAATTAGTTGAGTAATATAATTTTTTATACATGGCAACAATTTTTAAATTCTCAATTTGAATCACTAATACCTATAATATTTTGTCTTGAAATTTCTCTTTGAACTTTCGTTCGATATTCAAATAATTTTATACCAATGACAAAATCTGCGCATTGTTCTAAATTCAAACTGGTAGCTTGTATGGTTTATCTATTGCGTAATGAAAGCTAAAGGTAACAGATTGAACCCAGCCAACCAATAAAATACTAACCTACCTAAAGATTTATTTAATTTTAGACATGTATGGGCTTTTTGGAGCTGCCATTTTCTAATGTGACACACCCACGTTTAGGTAATCATGCACGTATATCTTTTTTAGTTATTTTATTTTATTTTATTTTAGTAGGACAACAAACAGCGTTAAATAAGAAATAAATAATAGCAATTACAAAAAACATGGCCAATTATATGTTGCCACGGATATCAAGCTTAGGAAGTTGGAAAGAATTACAAGATGTTAATTACAAGTGACTAATTACAAGAAAAAAAAATACTGCTCTCAAAACAGAATATGATGTAATTTTAAAAATGAAGGAAATCATTTCTCCCTGAGTGAAGCACCCACTGCTTTGCGAAAGTGCGCCGTCTCTAAATGAAAAATATAAATGCTACTGAATTATATTTTAAAATTTAAAATAAAATAATAATAAGATAAAAATTCATGACAGAAAACAAAATTGTATGCTTTTTATACTGAAAATATTTTTTGAACGCACAGATGGAATATAATTTTGCAAAAACAGACACGTGTAAGTTCGCGTTTACAAATGCTGCATGTGTAGGTACTTACAAATAAAAAACGAAACCTCAAATCAACATAAACCCTGCAACTTTTGTCGACCTTCCCTTAAATAGGGGTGGCATTGGCAAAGTGAGCCGTAGTAGTTAATTAATAATTCGATAATATAAAGTTAATGTTCCTTGACTTATAGGTTGGTATGCGGCTGATCACCCATGCTGTAAAAATGGTTCACTTTGCCAATGTCACAGGGAAGGACGGCAAGAGTTGCAGGGTGTATGTCCATTGGAGATTTGGTTTTTATGTTGTGGATTCACATGAGGCATGTGCAAGCGCGAACTTGTACGTGTCTGGTTGTGGGAATGCATGTAATGTGAATCTCCAATGTAACATATCTTTGCAACTTAGATTAGATTAGAAATAATATGTAAGTTATTGCTCATAGTATGCTTTTGTATTCAATGTTATGTTCTATCCAGTGTTCTGTTGGTGTCTCAAAATATAAATAAAATAAATACATAAAGATCCATTTAGTGCCTTTTTGAATCAACTATCTAAGCGCTGTTGGTAGCTAGATGGCAGCATCTTGCTGTAGCAGCTACTATGTGTGCAGTATCGTGTATGCACTCTATGCATTAGATAATAATGCAGTTTATACTTACTCGTACTATACATGCATATTATGCAACGCCTTAATCCGCTAGGAAGGG
Source organism: Agapetus fuscipes (assembly GCA_951799405.1). Lineage (NCBI taxonomy): Eukaryota > Metazoa > Arthropoda > Insecta > Trichoptera > Glossosomatidae > Agapetus > Agapetus fuscipes. The sequence continues at coordinate 13,774,218 of OX637358.1, forward strand.
CCGCCGCCTTATTAAAACAGAGAAGGATAACATTTTACCAATATAAAAGCTCAAATAAATATAATATATGAATTATAAGATAACATTTAACATAATTAAGGATAACATTTTACCAATTTAAAAGCTAAAATAAATATAATATATGAATTATAAAAGATCTCTATCTTATTTAGGTTAGATTCACGGTCGTTAGACATCTTTGTTAAATTACTTGACTTGTATGTTGGTATGAGGCTGAGGTAGAAAAATGGTTCACTTTGCCAGTATCCCCCCTAATTCAGGGAGTTGCAGGGCTTTTGTTCATTTATGTTCTGGGATTATATTGTAGGTTCACATGTAGTATGTTTAAGCGCGAACTTATTGTCTGTTTTTAATAAAAAAATCTTATGTGAATAGATTTACTATAAATCTTAAATGTAATCTAACTTAGATTACAGATTATAGACTTAAAATAAATTAAATAACTAGATATTTATACGAACCGTTAGATAAATAATTTCAGTCTCCTGATGGTGTTGGATAGGAAGCCAACGAAACGTCGAGAACACTGACGGTTCGTAAATAAATATACGGCTTTTAATTAAATTTATGTAATTTTACAAATATGCTCTGTCTTGCCACCAAAGTCCTCTCAAAGACGCAAGAATACCGTTGAAAAATTCCTCAAAACCATAAAAAGGTGCTTATGACCTTTGGGAAAAAAGAAAGCTGCATTAATTCATAATAAAAAAAAATATCCTGATTTATTTGGTGAGCGCTGTTTTTGTGCGCATCACACCTCAAGAGCTTTCTGCGAGCTTGGTCATCGCTGTAAAAAGCGCCAATTCTCAAGCAAGAACCAGTTGCTGTAAGGTTGGATGGACCTTTAGAGACCGGTCTTTATTTTTCACCCAGCAAACAGTGTACTTGATTTTTTTTGTGCTCCGCCGGAATTCGAGCCCACAACCTTCCATTTGCGAGTCAGAAGTGTTAACCACTAGGCCATTCGGACAGTTTTGCTTAAAAAGATACCGATGGTTGGCAAGCTCTACCCTCGTTGGCCGAAAGAGGTGAAATAATGATAGTTTTGCAGATTGTACCAACAGGGCGCGGTTCTGATGCAGCAGACTCCCTATATAAGCTCTCAGCAGGCCCTTAACACCACAAGTAACACAACTGACAGTCGCTGCAGGACATCCAGTTGCCGTAGGTTCGAATCCCAGTGAAGTCTAATCCCAGTCAATCAGCAACATGAAATTCCTTGTAAGTAAACGATATCTGATTCTAAATCTAAGCTGCAAAGATATGTATCATTTGAGATTCATATTAAATGCATTTCCACAAGCAGACATGCATAATTTCGCGCTTACACATGCTGCATGTGGACCTACAATATAAAAAGCCCAATCTCAAATGAACATAAGCCCTGCAACTCTTGCCGACCTTCCCTGAAGCAGGGGTGACATTGGCAAAGTGAACTTTTTTTTTACAGTATGGGTGGTCAGCCGCATAACAACCTATCAGTCAAGGAGTACAAGCAATGAATACAATCAAATATATAAAACAAATAAATTCTAAGCAATTAAACAGTAAAAAATTAAAAAACTACAACACATATTTTTTAAATTTACAAGCCTCAGCTTTAACCGCCAGCATTACAGATCAACCGCCATTTCTTTCGATCCTTGCATACTTCTTTCATTTCATCCAGAGCCATAACCTTTTTCATACAAGCTCTCCTTTCATTATGACTCTGGATATCCCATTTATTCGCTATTTCGAAAATTTGGTCCATCCATACCTTTCTCGGTCTTCCTCTTCCACGACATCCATCAATTCTCGCAGCATATACTTTCTTCGTCAGTCTTTCCTCATTCATTCTCTCCAAATGTCCAAACCATCTAAGCATACTTCTTTTAATCTTTACTTTCACACTTTCTCTCACATCACATTCCTCTCTTACAAAATCATTCCTTAAAAGTTACAAATTAGGTTAATAAGATAAACAAGAAGTTAATATGATGTTATTTAAAGAGGCGTTCACTTTGTAATCATTCATCTTCATTCATCAAACGCAACTAAGCTACACCTTACACATATAGTGTATCATCTTACCCGAAGGGTTTTGCATGTGGCGAGCCGACCTATTTATTTTAACAGGTAAGGGGGTGGGCCTAACCTTTACCTAACCTAACCAACCACTTTCCATTGAAGTGCGGTTGTCCCAGCTTCCGAGAGTGCTGTGAAGGCTGAGTACACCTTGGCGGTATTTATTTTGGGATTGAAATAGACACCGAAACGGGAAATAATTTCTGACACCGTCGGCGGGGATCGAACCCCTGCTATCGGCATGAAATGCAAGCTTTCTACCAGCTGAGCCATCGACCGGACTATTTATGAGCTTGGTTGTTGCTACAAAGCGGCATTTCTCAAGCAAGGCCCAATTGCTGTAAGGCTGGATTGACCTTTTGATGACCGGTCTTCTGTAAAGGTTTATGAATTTTTCAGTCCAGCGAAGATCAAATTTGAAAATTCAAAAAGTAATTTGTTAATATAAGCCCACAACCTTTTATTTACGAGTCCAAAGTGTTACCACTGGACTACGGACCGGTCAATTCATTAACTGAAATGATGTAATCAATTCAAACATTAATCAATTACCATGGTAATAAATAGCCTCTTTGTAAAGCTTATAATAAAAGATTTTTGTATCCAAAAAAAAATGATTATTAAATTTTACGAGAAAGTAAGCAATACTTACAACGATTGAAGTGTTGGTTCAGAATTTACTCGACTTGAACCAAGTACGTACACCTACCAATATAAATGAAATGCCCAACACTACATGTACGTGAATTTTAATGAGTATAACTTTCGGATAATGTCGATTTAACACAAGTATTGTCATTAACATATCGACGGTTAAAAGGAAGTACAAGCGACAAAAACTAAACTGTTCAGGAGAGCGGTTTTAAGTTTGAGATTGCAGAAAAATGGCATAACTTTTTTTTTTTTTATATCGTTAAATCAAAACAGCAGCAAAAATAAAAGCATTTATTGGCATTCCTATTAATGTGGTTTTACGATTTTTTCTGACACAAGCGCCTTCAGGACTAAAAAGGCCAAAAATCTTGTCGGTTACATCAAAACCATACTTCGAAAACGCAGTTGTTTGCTTGGGCATAAAAAACAACAAAAAAAAACATCGTAGAGCCATGAGAGTGAGCGCATTAGAAAGAGCGGAATATTTTAAGTACGACAGCATTCATAACTCATTTTTGGCCAAAACGTCGCTTTTGCCCTATTTCCTTTCAACCATCGATATATTTTTTAACAGAGGCACGAACCTCCCGGAAGTTCTTTTGAATGCTTTTAGTATTAAACGTAGCAAATTACCACTTATAATTCGTCAAGTCAACTAGCCTCCATTTTAAAGTGAGAACATTTTTTTAAATGAGTTGTTCTTTACTTACAGATTAGTATGCGGCTGACCACCCATGCTGTAAAACATGGTTCACTTTACCAATGTCACCCCTGTTTGAGTAAAAGACGGCAAGAGTTGCAGGGTGTATGTCCATTTGAGATTTTGGTTTTTATGTTGCAGTTTCACATGCGGCATGTGCAAACGCGAACTTGTACCTATACGTGTCTGCTTGTGAGAATGCATGTAATGTGAATCCTCAATGCTACATATCTTTGCAACTTATATTAGAATAGGGTAAAAAAAAAATACGAGACTTTTTTAACGTTTTGATGTTAGAGAAACCTCGTAAAAACGCAAATTAACTGCACATAAATTGCTAATAAGTTTGTAACAATATTTCTGACCGTTCTTTCTCCACAGATCTGCCTGTGTGTGATGCTGGCGGCTTGTTCAGCAGAGGAAGAGAAGAAGACCGAGAAGCGAGGAGTCCTGGGCCTGGGATATGGTGGACTCGGATACGCTGGTCTCCCGGCTGCCTATCCGGGGCATCTGGGGGGATATCCGGGATATGGAGCCTATCCGTATAGCGCTCCCCTAGGTAATAACATTTTTTTATTTTTTATTTTACGAAATCGTGTGCGGAAAACACTAAATTTCAGAGAATCTAGGGGTCTTTGACATTTGTTGTAGTGCCACAGAGGTGTTTACGAGCTTGGTCGTCGCTACAAAGCACTAATTTGACAAGACCCAGTTGCTGTAAGGCTAGATGGACCTTTAGTGACCGGTCTTTGGTACAAGTTTTATGAATGGAAGGTTGTGGGTTCGAATCCTGGCGAAGCATAAAAAAAAACATTTATATTTTCAAAAAATCATTAAAAACTTTTACCAAAGACCGGTCACTACAGGTCCATCCAGCCTTACAGCAACAGGGTCTTGCTTCAGAATAGGCGCTTTTTAGAGCGACGACAAAGCTCGCAGAGGGCTCGTGAGGTGTGATACGCACAAAAAAAAACAACGCTCACCAAATAAATCATCCTAATAGTATTATTGCTGGAAAGATGTTTTCCGGGATCTGTTGCCGTGGTCTATGGGAGCTGGAGCTACCGGACGTTTCGCCCATGATAACGATGGGCTTTTTCAGCGTGAAGTATGATGATGAAGATGATCTTGACATGATGATCACAGTTTTTCATCAAGATCATCCTCATCATCATACTTCACGTTGGAGAAGCCCATCGTAGACATGGGCAAAACGTCCGGAAGCTCCAGCTCCCATAGACCACGGCAACAGATCCCGGAAAACATCTCTCCAGCATCATCAGCCGGCCGTGTAAGCCTAAAACTCTTATTCAATATTATTTTATTATTAATCACTTCCTCATTTGATTTCCAGGTTACAGTCACGGCTTGGGTCTCCCCTACTCTGGTCTTCCTCTTGCCCATGGTTACTCTGCGCCAGCCCTGCACGCCCCTTATGTGGCAAAAGCTGTAGCCCCGGTGGGCTATGCCGCCCCTCTCCATGCTCCGTACGTGGCCAAAACCATCGCTCCTGTCTCTCACTTTGGATATTCCTCGCCGTACTTCGGATTGGGCCATGGGCTGTACCATTAAGGAAGGAGATACCAACCAGCAAAACGAATTGCCAAGATGTGCTTTTACGAAACGATAACCAAATTGCGAATTTAATTTGAAAATGCTTTGCAAAGTTTTAATTGAATCAAAAACGGGTTTGCACCAAACTCCAATCAGACAAAAATCAAAATTAAGTGTGATTTCTCACATCAAATCAAAAATTTGGTTGCATATACGTAAATCAGCTGACGTACATTATATTTCCTGTTCAAATTCCATCATATTATTTAAACACTTTCGAGAAATATTTAGCTGAGGTCCTTACCGGAATTTTGATGTGTCAATCAAATATTGATTGGAGGTTGGTGCAACAGGCCCTAAGAACCGTGTTGAAGAGACTAACGGGTTTCGTCAACGTCGCATCCGATGTCGTGTCTCGTCTTCGACAAAGAAACACGAAATAATTGTTGTTGCTAATGATCGAAGATTGTAGGTACATGAGGTGACTTTTAGTAATTCAACAACAGATATCATTGAGAAACACGTTCTTGCACAGCATTGTCAAAATTCATAGAATATTAAATTGAATACCACATACTTTTTTAAAAGCACATTTAGGTATTTTTCTACCAAACAGTATTTGAAATTAAATAATTTTTGTTTAGTGCTAGACAGATTATACTGAACGTACTTAGGTGATAGTTGAGAAAGAGGCACTGGTGTTATGTAAGAGTGTACCAACTGATACAATCTAATCTAATCTAAGTTGCAAAGATATGTTACATTGGGGATTCACATTCTCACAAGCAGACACGTACAAGTTCGTGCTTGCACATGCCGCATGTGAACCTACAATATAAAAACCCAAATATCAAATGGACATACACCCTGCAACTCTTGCCGTCCTTCCCTGAAACAGGGGTGACATTGGCAAAACGAACCATTTTTTACAGCATGGGTTTATTCTTCTACAAAAAAATATTCCTTCATGAAGTTTTGCCTTTTAAAACACAGCATACTTCACGTTGAACTGTTAAAAGTGACGTTTCACAACATGGCGGCAGTAGTTTCTATTTTCACCATGTTCAACATAATACGCAAAGCACTATATCCCTTCTAATAATATTTTGCAACAATTTTATCTGTAAAATTATGACAATAAAAACGCTTACAATAAAAAAACAAAACACAATCAATATTTTTACATCGATTACAGGAAATAGAAATTTAATTTCATTAAATGACTCTTAATTGTTTTCTTTGCTTTCATCGAGTACTGCTTTTATTAGCTGGTAAAAGTGTTTGTACGTGTTTTCTGTAAATAAGTGTAAAAGAAAGATATAGTCTATGTTTTCTCTTACTATTTTTTAGTATTTTCTATTAATTAATATTTTGTACTAAGCGGTTGTGACAATGCAATAAAAACCTTTTCATCTTTGGACTTTGATTTTCTTTTTATTTCCTTATCCATTATTATTGATGTAGTATTTTCATAGAGTTATAATAATACTACGGGTATTTCACAATAAGTTTTGCACTGATGGCAAATGGGAAGTATGATTAGTGGCAGAATCTCAATCAAGGCAAATAGTTTTTACCGCGCTTTATAAAGAAAACAATGTAATATTCCAACTTAACCAAGAGTAATCTAAATCTACGCTGCAAAGGTATAAATATAATTTAAGATTCATATTAAACGCATTTCCACAAGCAGACATGTATTAGTACGCGCTAACACATGCCGCATGTGGACCTACAATATAAAAACCCAATCTCAAATGAACATAAGCCCTGCAACTCTTGCCGACCTTCCCTGAAACAGGGGTGACATTGGCAAAGTGAAACATTTTTTACAGTATGGGTGGTCAGCCTCATACCAACCTATAAGTCAAGGAACAATAATAATAATAATAATATTATTAGGATGATTTGGTGAGCACTATTTTTTGTGAATCACACCTCAAGAGCCCTCAGAGAGCTTGGTCGTCGCTGCAGAAAGCGCCAATTCTCAAGCAAGACCCAGTTGCTGTAAGGCTAGATGGAACTTTGACGAGCGGCCTTTGGTAAAGGTAGATGAATTTTTTACCCAGCGAAGAGCATATTTGAAAATATGAATGGTATTTTTTGTGATCAACCGGGATTCGAATCCACAAACTTCAATTTATGAGCGCGAAGTGTTAACCACTAGACTACGGAGCAGTGCAAAGTACCCATAAAATATTGCGCACTCTTTCGCAAATCGGAAACAGCCAAGAATTCTCACGACTGAACTGCAGTGAACGTCCTTGGGTATAAGATTAAAACAGTCTATACTTAAGGTATTTTTTGCTCACTTTAAATATTCTTCTTCGTGTCAGACACTACACTACTCTTGCCCAGTGTCGGGCAACATCCACTGCTTCACCATTACTCTCCATTAGGTCGGCCAGGGAGCAGCTTGTTGGGCAGGCCGGGCAGATCCGAAGATGATCCATGGACTGTTGGGCTCCGCATTCACAGAGCGTTGTGTCATCTTGATGAAGGATTCCCCAGGCCCTCATGTTACAGCGAGCTCTGCCAACACCCGTTCTCAGCCTGTTGAGTGCTCTCCACACAGGCCACTCAAGATCCCGTCCAGGTGGGAGGCTCTCGCCTGGCTGCACAAAGTTTACAGGTCGCTCCAGATTCCACAAGTGCAATCTCTCACCCGCCGGCTCCGTATTCAAAGGGTGCACGGAGCTAAGGAAACTGCTCACTTTAAATGATTCGTATATTTGAAATTTTAAAAAAAAAATGTCTGTCTTGTCCCCATTCCACAAACGCCACCAGTCACATTCAGTATGTCATATTTTCATTTCAAAACGCAATCACCAAAGTTGATTGCTATTCTATTCAATTGCTCACTCACTTCTTTCATTTGAACTTGGTCCAATTTGTCCAAAATATCTGTTGGCGGCTGTGACAGCCTGCACTTTCTGCTCCATGGAGTCTTGCGTCATCAAAAAATTCGATCGACGCGAATCGTCGATTGCGTGGTCGAACGTAAAAATGTTTAAATTAACAAACAAATCGAAAGAAAACGTAAATCCATAATGATTAGCTAAATACGAGCTGGGAAAACTAATGAATTACCTTTTAAATGTATAAAATTAACTATCCTAATGGCTGGTTCATACGATTCGCAACTAATGCATTAGTAGTCAACGACGTTACCATGTTGAAAGCACCGGTTCCCATCAGATCACCGAAGTTAAGCAACATTGGGTGTGGATGCTACTTGGATGGGTGACCGCTCAGGTACACCGCGTGTCGTTGGCATTTCTTGGACCGGTCCGTAGTCCAGTGGTAACACTTCGGACTCGTAAATGGAAGGTTGTGGATTCGGATCCCGGTGGAGCACAAAAATATACCATTTATATGTATTTCCAAATGTGCTCTTCGCTGGGTTGAACAATTCGTAAACATTTACCAAAGACCGGTCACTGAAAGGTCCATCCAACCTTACAAGAACTGGGTCTTGCTTGAGAAATGGCGCTTTCTACAGCGACGACCAAGCTCGCACAGGGCTCTTGAGGTGTGATACACACAAAAACAGCGCTCACCAAATAAATCATGCTAATATTATTGTTATTATTATAAGCCTCTCACACAACAATCGCAAGTCGTGGGAAGTAGCCTTGAGGATAAAACTGATGGTACTGCGTTCAAGCTCAACCATAGCTCTTTCCAAAGGGTCTATGAAAACTTAAATATAGCATCTAGTAGGAGTTTTAGTTTGCATAAATTTATTGCAAAATACTCCTGGTTGAAACTGAACAAAAGGTTGTATACTTGTTGATATTGCCCAGTAACATTTTATTGGCTATCTATGGATTAAATTGTATTGAATGGGGGTAGTGAGTTTATTTTAATACCTGAGATGCAAAATACAAGTTTTGACCTCGGCAGACCTCCGGAACACTTTTGAAAATTTCAAAAACCGCCCTGTTGCGGTCACAGTACTCGAACCACTCTTCTGCAAGCCTGAGTGAGACACATGGTAATTTAATGTAAGAAAGACCCGTTGGCAAATGGAAAGACCTGTAAATAATCTATATAAGTAAGGGACCACCTATGATATCTATATTTGATGGATCCAACGAATATAAGATGTTTTACTCCTTGACGTTTTAGGTTCTTGAAAGAACTGGGGGATTCACCTCTACCACCACTAAACGATGGATGGTGAGAGGCTGCTCAAGTATTGACACCTTCCTATCATTCTCAGCCTTTCTCAGTCTACTCCTGGAATCTTCTCCATGTTTGTCTATCGGCTGCTGTGTTCACCCATCCTCTGCCTGAAGTTTCCTTAATGGCATCCAGCCACCTCAGTTGGGGTCCTGCATTGCGACGTAGCCTTGCGACGTGATCCAGCGTCACTTTAAGCAGGCCACTCGCTGTATGACATCAGTGGCACCAGTGTGTCTACGGATCTCCTGGTTTGGAACCCTGTCCCTGAGGCTGATTCCCAGCATCTTCCTTTCAATGGCTTTTTGGCACATTCTCAGTCTGTTGGCGCCATACTGAGTGAGTCCTTTTGTTTCTAAGCCAGAGGTGGACACTGGAAGCACGCATGACTCAAAGACCTTGTGTTTCAGGTTAACAGGTATTTTAGTGTCGTAGCCTAGATTTTTGAAAGCTGCCCATGTCAGTCCTTCCCTTCTGGTTATTTCGTTTGCTTGATTTTCTTTACACAGTTTTATACTGTGTTCAAGATAAATATTGTGGTCTACGATTTCTGAAGTTTCATTTTCTACCGAAATTACAACTTTTTAGGACTATTGGCACATTTGGGTCCATCTAAGAGGTAAGAAGCTGTCGAATACTTTTGATATTAATCAACAATCAATCTCCGTTGATGAATTAATTCCCAAAATTGCAAATTTTAAAGTAAAAACGTTAGAAATATGTCGGTTCAATCTTTTCGCAAAGTTTGTTAATTATTCTGCAAAATATGGCCAGAACTTTTTTAATGTTTCTTTTTCAGAGAATCGTGTTTCACGATATTTTTAAAGCTAAACAGTATTTCTAGAATTTTTATATAATAAAATAATGGCGCAGAGATCAGCAAAAACTTTTCCACACAAACCGTCCACAATTCTGTGAAAAAGATTGCTACAAGAAAAGCCTTTTTTTCAGGAAAAAAACTTGAATATTTTATCTGTATAATAACTCATTTATTTCTATTAATAAATACATGGCACCTATAGAACAAGCAATAAGCATTGACATCATAACAATCCCCTCTCTCCATTTCCGTATCACCTTTCTTTAAAGATAAAATTTGTACATCGCCAAATTTAGATAGGTACCATTAATGAGGTCCGAACATTCAAAATATCCTTAGGTGATAAGACGTCATCCATAGAAAATTCCCGATAATCAGTGAAATCTTGCTAGCTTACAGCATTTTTTTGATACTCATAGGTCAAAGATGGAACTAAAAATTTCATATTTTTCATAAAAGATCACTGAGAAATACCACACAAATAGAGAAATTGCTTTGTGAAATCACTTTTAAAGCTGATTTTTTTGCAAATCAAAATGTATATGTATATGCGTCAAACTGAAATGGGTAATTTGAATGATTATTAAAATCGTTTTGTTTTTATTTAACCGAAGCAAACTTGTATTATATATATATATACTCTTCGAATAATTTCGCAGATTCAATCAATTAAGTAGGTGTTTTATCTTACTTCGAATTGAAACAACGTGCTTACAATTTACAAGAAGTATGTTTAAAAAATTACCTCCACAAGATTTGACAGATAAAAAACCTTTGGACGGATGAGAAACTAGTGCATCTAGTAGTCATTCCGATCCCGGCCAGATTACGAGGTAAATTTTTGCTTCATTTTCAATGTCCCGACCTCATCGGACAAAAAAATGCATTCGATGCATCTTCACATTTTTGATTTATTAGCCCCGTCCTGGCCAGAAAAAATATAATTATAAATAATAAATTTTATTCAATGAATAATTAAAAATCTGTTAACTCAAGTTCAATGACGGGAATCAAACCGCTGTTTTATTTCAAACATAAGCTTGTCTAACTACCACCGCCTTTTCTACTCTACCATGGCACCGACAAATTAGTTAACAAACATAGAATTTATTTATTTACATAATTCACTCACAAGAAGTAAACAACCTAAGCATAATGTAATTTTCTATTCAACTTTGTTCCAGCAGCCTTATCAAGGGTATCCTTCAAGATTCTCCTGGTGTCTTCTGCGGTTTTGCCTCTGTTGGAATTGGTTTTGGAGTGCCTGACTGATGGGTCTTCCAGACAAGGGATGGGCAGGCAAAGCTTGAGGTAATTGTGGTTCGTGTTGAGGGTTTGGTCCACCATGGTGAGAGAATTGTTGGAGATTAGCTGATCCATGATGAGTGAGCTGCTGTTGGTGAGCGTACTGCTGCTGCAATTGTTGTAGACGCTGTCTGTGCTGCTCGTATAAATTTTGCTCTTGAGAGTTTTGTTGTTGTTGATGTTGGTTATGGTGCTGATGTTGCTGCAATTGTTGTTGTTGGTGATGGTGTTGGTGTTGGTGTTGTTGTTGATGTTGCTGCAATTGTTGTTCATATTGCTGCTGTTCTTGCTGCCTCAACTGTTGTTCTCGTAATTGTTGCTGCTGATGCAACACATGCTGTTGTTGTAAACGTTGTTGCTGGAATTGCTGCTGTTGCTGCAGCTGTTGTTGTTGATATTGTTGTTGCTGAAGCTGTTGCTGTTCTCCGCCTTCCTCAAATGACGGATAACCGTTCTGTTGATAGTGGTATCCTTGACTTTGTTCAGTATTTTGATTGGAGTCTTCAGGCTGCAATGTTGGATTTTGAGCAACAAACTGGGTTTCAGTTGGGTATTGCGCTGTGGCAGGGAAATTATTATTTTCTGCCTCAGGGTTCGCGTTCATCGGTATCCAACTGTTATCAGTAGCTGGTTTATGAACGACTCCATTCACATTTTCATTCCCTTGTCCTTGTAAGCCAGGAATAACTACTCCAGGATGTCCTTGCGTGAATACTTGCGTGGGGAATTGCGCTTGAGGCCTATGAATTAACAAAGGGTTTTGTCCAACATTAACCGGGAATTGTCCAAAACTGATTGGAATATTGGCTGGTGTATGACCTATATTAACTGGATAATTTCCAATATGGGTGGGGTGATTAAATACTAGTGGACGAGGTACATTGACAGGAAAGTGTCCTACACCAACTGGGAGTCTTCCTACATTGATCGGAACATGAGCTGGTGCTATTGGGACTGTATGATGAAGAGGGTGATGCGGATTCAAGAGTTGAGGGAATTTTGGGAATGTTGCAAAGTACGAAGTGTGCAAAGAGTTTCCAGGTTTGAAAACAGCTGGTGCATGAAGAGGTACTTGGGGCAAAGCGGGAATTAGAGGTGCTGGAGCAAACACTGGGTGGTGAACAGGTACAAGAGGTTTAGCAACCGGTGCTATAGGAAACAATTGCGGTTGAATATGTACAAAAGGTTTGAGGGCTGGTCTCAAAAATTGAATAGGAGGATTAGGTAAAGGCAATACAGGAGCCAAAGCTGGCACTGGAATCAAATTTGTTGGAACATGCACAGATGGCAGTGTAAGGATGGGTCTTAATGGGGTGAGAATTGTAGTTGGAGCATGAGGACATTTTGCAGGCCAAGCAGAAGTTGGTTTTATGGAATCTGGAGCAGGTTGACTAGGGGATTGAGCAATTGGTGGTCTCACGCCATAAGATGGAACTCTATGTCCTTGTGAATGAGAAGGTCCATTATTAAAATTCAGAGGCTTCTTCACTGGAATTTTCACTCCAATTGGCACAGACTGGACTGGATAATCTACCATGAAAGGTTTGAGAAAGGAATGTTTCACTACTGGATAATCGTAGCCTTGGGAAAAAGTTGGTACAGAACTGAAGAGTCCTCGTTTCTTCTGATGCTTCTCGGTCAGTATTCCAGGGAGGATATGCAGCTTCAGTGGATCTAGGTCTGCTCCAGGTTTTGGTGATGTTGACTTCTTAGACTCGTCTGCCAATACGAAGGCAGCACACAGCGCACCAGTGACCTGAAAACATAAAAACGTTTCCAAAATCAATCCATCAACATTAAAGAAGTTGCTTAAGATAGAGCACCGTCTGACTTTTTTCCTCTCTTCAAGCTCCATTGAATTAAACAACAATGTCTAATGAAGTCGTTCTTAGCTAAATTTATTGATCATTTTTGATAGCTTCAGTCAGAAATTTACTATGAATTTTCATATCTGAAAAGATGTTATAGTCTTGTGTCTTTTTTCACTGCATTAAAATTTTGAGCGCGTTTGGCAAACCAGCCATAAAAATACGAAATGTATTTATTCAATCAAGCATTTTGTACGATTGTGAAGTACGTTGACGTGCAGTGAAGTGAATTACATCTAAAACGTTTGTCATGTTTCAACATTGAAAAGCATTGTTTCCGCATTGTAATTAAACGTTTATATCTCAGCACGCACTCGAAAAAAACACTTCACTCTAAAAACTGAATAGTTGCATGATGAGGTTATAAATCATTTTTGACAGGTCATGTTCCTCTAGCACCCATAAAACGAGGATAACTTTCTAGTTCAAACTTTGTTCACAAATCGAATATTTGATCCACTGGTTCACTCACTATCAGTAATATCCACTTCATCCTTAAACTGTCCAAACTGCTGTCTACCAGGAAGCCCAGCGTATGTGACATCGCATTATCAGATGACTTTTATTTATAACAAAGCAGTGAACGCGGTGCATAATCCACACAGCGAATTTCTCCTTTTCCATTGAGCTGCAGACTTGTGGGAGATGGTAAGGAAGGAATCTAAACACGTACGAGTACATTAGGCTGGCCTTTATTTTGATACGTTTTGTTTTGCAAGCCTTTTCAAGCTTGATGGAAATGAAACGCAGGGACAATAGGAAAACTTACCATCCTATAAGTCAAGGACCTGCAAAATTAAAAAAAAAAAAAGACTAAATGAAAAAAAATGTCTTGTTACGATTTAACTGGAGTTCTCTTTCCATTAAACCGCAATTATTTACTTCAACAGAATTTATTGTACACGGTTTGGCTCACAATTTACGATAACTGATAATCTCTGCTCATTGGTCATCACGGCAAGATGCTTGGAGCAACTATTCAACTCCAAACCATATCAGTCCTTATATATAGGTACAAAATAAATCTTTCTCGCATATTCCAGATAATTCTTAGATTTCTCGCTCGTTTTACGCTCTACCACTATCATGGACTGCTCCCTGATTGTTTCACCCACACTATCGTACATGTATAGGTGCGCGTAGGTACTATGATTGCATAGTTTATAACAGTATATGGCCGAATTTAGTCATTGTAGAGTAAGGCACTGGTTTTTGTCGGAATTTACCCAAATAATTATTGCAACTCTCGGTGACTCTTGTTAATAATGATTACATATTTAATTAATCAATTCGCAAATAGCACAAAATTACAGAAATTAGAATGGATGAGAGCAAACAAACTGCTGTCAAGTTTCAAGAGAGGAGGAAGTAGGAAATACAAGCTCAGTCAAACATTGACATGAAGTTTGTAGCAAAACACCATAGTCAAAAATACAACTGTGTTATTGGGAGGTATGTTAAATTCTTAAAAGTATAATCTAAAAGAAAAACATTTGGAAATTAAAGGCCAGCCTAATGTGCAGTCCTTGTACCTGCTAGCCTATCAGTCAGCTGGGCCTATTGATATTCAGATGAGCACTGTGTTCCAATATGGATGCTCGAGGCGTCGGTGCGTGGCATTTCGCTGACCATCGTTATTGAGGCGCAGCGTAACAAGGTGAAAGATAGTCAACAGACATGGATTGCACGATATATCTTTTTGGATATCATTTAGTTTTACTGTGAAGAAGATTTCAACTCATAAATTTATTTCGTCCAGGGCTGTAAGTCTCATCACCACGGTAATTCTTACCTACCGAATATCGGTAATATTTGTATGTAGACCTGTCAATCCAAGATGGCCGCAAGTGAACAGCTCATTAATCTTCATAAAAATATTACCGATATTCAATAGGTAAGAATTACCGTGGTGATGAGACTTCCAGCCCTGGAAGGGTGCCGCAGAGGTGTTTCTTGAACTGTTGCTTCTGTCGTAAGGCGCTACAAGGAAGTGGCGATTGATGTTGGTTTTCAATAAAACCGGATTCAATTGGGAAGGGACCACAGATACTAGTAGATCATTCCAATAACGGGCAGTTTGGCAAAGGAATGAGTCATGAAAACGCCAAGTTCTCATGATTTTGAGACAGATTGCAAAGGGATGAATGAGAGTCGTACTACGAGTTTCCCTTTCTGAAATGCGAGAGGGAGGGATTAATGAATGGAGCTCATTAGAACAAGCTCCGTGGTAATATCGATAAAAAAGACTGAGCATTCCAACTTTTTTTCTGTGCCGGAGCGGCTGCAGATCGGATGTCAAAGAAGGATCATTGATCAACCTCACTGCCCTTCTCTGCACAGAATCAAGTTGGTCACTCAACTTCTTAGACATACAAGACCAGTATTTATTTTTTTGCTAGTTTATTGTATCGATTCATAACAATCACGTCTTAGTTAGTGGTCATATTTATGATACCAACCATCATAAGTTCGAAAGTGTAAAAAATTGCACGCAGAAGGTCAAAACTGCATTACGAAATATCGATTACAATAATTAAAATTACTAAACTGTAAGCACACGGCTCTTAATGCATTCACGAGTTTTCCAAAAAAAAATATGCGAATAGGTACACCAGTATTTCAAGTATACAACAATAAATTCAAACTCAGCCAAAGCGTTAACAAAACTGTACGGAAACTAAAGCAACCTTTTAGTATCCTAACACTTTTTGATACAAAACTGTAATGACTTTAACCATCAAGTACCCGTTTTATTCTTGGGGTACAAAACTTAGTTCACGTTTTCGTTGTTGCGGTGTTGGAGTACAAGCCTTGTATCACGTTTCCATACAAGTTTTATTGTGTATAGATATGTAGGCGCCAATTGAAAATAGGCCATAAAAGGCTTGTAGTATTGCGCGATATGATGTCATAGGTATCTACGATTTTCCCAATCAAATCGTGAGTTTAAATAGTTTTTCGTGAGTCAAAAAAAAACTTAATACATAGATACTTGATCGTATTTGTGAAGTGAAAATTACGTGCGAGAAATTTGATATTTTATACTTGAATATTTTGGGTGTTTTTGTAAGTTACGATTTGGAAAGGTTAGTTTTACAAAATGTGAACTTTATAAATTTGAACTTAAAAATTATGCTTAGGGCCTTGACTTATAGGTTGGTATGAGGCTGACCAGTGACCACCCATACTGTAAAAAATGGTTCACCTTGCCAATGTCACCCCTGTTTCAGAGAAGGTCGGCAAGAGTTGCAGGGCTTATGTTTTTTTTTATTTTTTTATTTGAACAAATTATGTTCATTTGAAATTGGGTTTTTATATTGTAAGTCCACATGCGGCATGTGTGAGCGCGAAGTTATGTGTATCTGCTTGTGGGAATCATTTTAATATGAATCTCAAATGATACATATCTTTGCAACTTAGATTTAGATTTAGATTTAGATTAGCCTACCAACTGTTCCCTGAGTACGAGTTACAGAACTTGAGTAATGTAAAGTGTACGGAAAGTATTAAAGAGTGTTTTTTTCCAAAATCTGCCGTTTTTGTTTGTTTGAACTTGATTTTCTTCATCACTGTAACACTTTTGCCAAGACCATAAAGTGTTAGAAACAAAAACGGCAGATTTTGGGGAAAATCACTCTTTAATACCTACTTTCCGTAAACTTTACTTTACTCAAGTTTTGCAAATCGTTCTAAGGGTACTGATAAAACCTAGTTTTCCGTCATTTTTTTTTACAACTCAGCTAACTTCACGTTAAACTACCAAAAGTAACGTTTTACAAGATGGCAGAGTTAATTCCGATTATCACCGCGCTCGGTTTAAATCTTCTTTCATCGTAAATTTAAAATTAATTTCAATTTATTTGTTAGATCTTTTTCAATAAACCTCTTTTATAAAACCACAATATATTAGTGACAATTTTACGCCATTTTTTTTCGATTAAATCTTCATCTAGTTTTCTCAAAAGTCTAGATTGTAAAAGTATTTTTTTAATTCTCATCTAAAAATAATATTTAATAAAATATGTACCCACATAGGCGCACACTATTCGTCTCAATTACTTAAGTATTTACACTCGAGCATCGTAAAAATACATGCTAGAAAATGCAGCAATCTAAAAAAATCCTCACTATACGTGGCATTCCAGAAGTATGAGAGAACAATTAACCTATTTATTTGTTGTGAAACTTTAATTGAAATAGTTATGTCGCGTGTAAAAAATAAACAACTATGTAAGTATTAACCATTTAGTAAGTCTGGGGGTAAAATAAAACTTTAAAACGATGTCATACAACGAGTAGGTGGAATTAAAAAAAAATTGAAAGAGAAAATTACCTGGGCTGGAAGTGTCATCACCATGGTAATTCTTACCTACCGAATATCGGGAATATTTGTATGAAGACCTGTCAATCCAAGATGGCCGCAAGTGAACAACTGATTAGTCTTCATACATATATTACCGATATTCGGTAGGTAAGAAATACCATTTCAGGGTTCCATGACTTAATGGTTGGTATGCGCCTGACCACCCATGCTGTAGAAAATGGTTCACTTTGCCAATATCACCCCTGTTTCAGGGGAGGTCGGAGTTGAGTTGAAGGTCGGAGTGAAGGCAGGAGTTGCAGGGTGTACGTCTTTTTGAGATTTGGTTTTTATATTGTAGGTTCACATGCGGCATGCGCAAGTGCGAATTTGTACGTGTCTGCTTGTGAGAACGCATGTAATGTGAATCCCTATTGTTACATATCTTTGCAAACTTAGATTAAATTAGATTAGATATCGTAAGTCCACATGCGGCATGCTTAAGCGCGAACTTGTACGTGTCTGCTTGTGAAAAGTCAAATAATGTGAATCGTGAATGTTAGGTATCTTTGCAACTTAGATTAGGGAGTTTTAAATCAGCTTTAAAAATCGATAGATTGGGTAAGGGGGTGGCCTTACGCCAACAACATCAATTGGAGTGGGGCTTCCCAGCTCCCGAAGGGGCAGGTACTCATTTCTTGGAAAGGCTTAGTAAACCTTGGGTTTAAAATAAACACCGAATCGGGAAGTCATTTCTGATACCATCGGTGAGATTCGAACCCGAGCTCTCGGCATGGAATGCGAGCACTTACAAAACTCAGTCATCGACTGGACTTTGAAATCCTTCGGATTTAAATTTAAAAAGAAGAAGACTAACGATAAACGCTATGATTCCGTTTGTAACGTGAAATGTTTAAAGCAGATTTATTTTTCACGTCGAATTCGTTTCTGGAGCTTGAAATTTCTTTGCATTGCACAAAAACCGAATCGAATCCGCCCGTATTAAGCTCGCCTGTTGAAATAATTCAATAACATTATTTAATTTCGTTAACAAATTATTATGTCTCCGAGTTCGGGCCACGCTGAGTGGAGTATCGATCGGGTATGCGAACCGCGAGCCCCGAAATTGCTTTCCATTTCTTTTGACCGCAGAATTCTTCATGTTTCCACTGTAACCAGACAGCCATTGGCCACTCTATGTAATCGATGAAAATAGTAGGTAAATATTCAGTGTAACGTTACGAATATGTAGTTGTATGTTGTGTCTGTCTGTGTGAATTCATAATTAAGTCTGTAACCGTCCATCTTCAGAGGCTAACTGAGGTAAAAACAAAAGGATCAAAATTGAAGGTAGGAAAGAGGTAGGAGAACTAGGAAAGAGCGGGGTAAAAGGTGGGGTTTTGTTGTAAAAAAAGTTACTTTTAATGAATTAAATAAATTAAAAAATAATTTTTACTCCGTTAATGCACAAACCTTAAAAAATTTAATAAAATCTGTGAAGTCTCTCAAGAATAATTATTATAATGAGTTCATTTGTATGGCGCCTTTTCACGACCTTTGGTCATCCCAAAGGCGCCGGTTGTGGAGGTGGGAAGAGGTGGGTTTTCAGCTGCCTCCTGTGCACCGCCTCACTATCTATGGTCCGCAGCCTGTCAGGCAGCGAGTTCCAGGCCGCGGGCGCAGCGACACGGAAGGCGCGCTCCCCGAACACCGTGTTGGGGCTTCGTCTCGGGATCTCCAGAAGGTTGCCGCTTGTTGATGCCGATCTCAGCGTTAGTCCCCTGGTACTGATTGTTGCTGGGGTGATGAGCTCTCTGATGTATTGTGGAGCTCCTCCATGTAGAGCTTTATGTACTTTCACACACAGTTTAAATTTGATGCGCTCACCGCGACGGAGCCAGTGAAGCCTCTGAAGAAGTGGTGAAATGTGGCAGAATTTGGAGAAGTTATAGATCAACCTCGCTGCTGCATTTTGTAGGGACTGCAGCCTGTGGAGTTGACGAGTTGACTTACTGGCTGACCAGCAAATATGGTTTTGATCTGCCGGAGACCAAAGAATCCTGCCCTGATAGTCTATAGAAATGATTGTCTCTAGAAATAAATATACATATGTTAGGTACTTACCGGTTCCAAATAACCCGACTTGATCCCCATGGCCATAACACCGACTATACTATTTATATTTTCAAATTTGTTCTTCGCTGGGTTGAAAACTTTATAAATCTTTACTACAGAACATCAAAAAGGTCATCAAAAGGTCCATGCAGCCTTACAGAAACTGGGGTTGTGTTGTTTATGCCTAAGCTAACAACTGCTAAATGAAATATTTGAAAATATTTTTTGTATTTGTAACATGTTTGTAATTACTTATTAATATTAATTTCGAATATTTCATATTTTGGTTTTTTTCTGTTATCAAATTTGTATTTATAATATTATAACTTAACGTATCAAAACTGTTTTGAAATAAAATTAATTTAAAAAAAAAAAAAAACTGCGTTTTCAAAGTATGTTTTTTTGTGTAACCGACAAGATTTTGACCTTTTTTGTCCTAAAGGCGCTTGTGACATAAAAAAATCGTAAAACCACATTAATAGGAATGCCAATAAATGCCTTCATTTTTTTAATTTTAGAGCTGTTTTGATTTTAACGATATGGTAAAAAAATTAAAAAGTTAGGCCATTTTTCTGCAATCTCAAACTTTAAACCGCTCTCCTGAACAATTTAGTTTTTGTCGCTTAGGTATACTGCCTTTTAACCGTCGATATCTAATTTGCTTTACTGTCTGAGAGTAACATCGTCTGTCTTTATAAGCCAACAAGGAAGCAGGGGCTTAATGATGTGACAATTGTAATTCCAGATCCCAAGAGCAGCAGGAAGGAGAGGACTTTTTCTGCAATCTCAAACTCTAAACCGCTCTCCTGAACAATTTAGTTTATGTCGCTTATGGCATTATCGCTTACTGACTTTTAACCGTCGATATGCTAACGTTGAAAATACTGTACCTTAGAGTCTATTAAATAAAAATGAACAAGCCTCTCTCGGCCTTATTCATTAGATTGGTTGAACCCGAAACCAGAGATAAACCAGCTTATAAGTATGGGAAAACCGACTTTCTTCTTCTTCTTCTGTATGGCGAATCCCGCGGAGAGCAGGGGCACCAGTGTCAAATATACTAGGAATGGGGATTTTGAATGAAGGGAAAAGGTTACGATTCAATGGTTACGATTCACACTTGATTTTAAGCAATAAGAGAAAACCGACTTTTTTACTGGTTTATAAATTAAAACCTTTTAATGAATTGGGTGGAAAAGTTAACGATGTAAACATCGGGTTTAAAAATATATACACTAGTTCGTTCTGTAATGCCCTCTAATTAAGGTTTAATTAATAGAAATATAAATATTAATAGATGGATAGATATTACGCGTGCCTTGTGTGAAAAAGAAAGTGATACTTATTTTGTACAGAGACACGTGATGAATGAAATTAATGAAAAACGTGGTAGGTGCATTGCTTTATTAATTATTACTTGTTTGGTTTGTCCGGCTTATGTGGTAGATGGAAAATAAACAAGCGTAGAACAGAATAAAACTGTCTGACAGTGCAACTGCGAAGAAGGAAATTTCACAAAAAAATTCTCGTCGATTTAATTGTTTTTTTCTTATTTACTTTAATATTATTAATGTTGGAAATTCTTGTATATTCATATTCTTGTATATTCATTCTCGTATATTCATACGGATGTCGTGGTAGAGGAAGACCGAGAAAAGAATGGATGGATCCAATTTATGGAATAGCGAATGAATGGGAGTCATAATAAAAGAAGGTATTGTATGAAAAAGGTTATGACTCTGGATGAAATGAAAGAAGTATGCAAGGACAAGAAGAAGTGTCGGCTAATCTGTACTGTTGATTTGTAATGTTGGCTTATTCATTTGTTACATTTTTTTGTGTAGGAAAGTATTTATTTTTTATTTTGTATAAATTTATTTTTAAGATTTTGTTCTTTTTTTATACCTACTTAAATGTTATTTATTATTTGTATTCCTAGACTTATAGGTTGGTATGAGGCTGACCACCCATGCTGTAAAAAATGGTTCACTTTGCCAATGTCACCCCTGTTTCAGGGAAGGTCGGAAAGAGTTGCAGGGTGTATGTCCATTTGAGATTTGGTTTTTATGTTGTAGCTTAACATGCGGCATGCGCAAGCGCGAACTTGTACGTGTCTGCATGTTATGTGAATCCCCAATGTTATAGGTATATCTTTGCAACTTAGATTAGATATTAATTTTAGATCCAAGCAGTTGAATAGGCGATGGCTTTAATTATTTGATATTATTCGTTGTGCGGAAAGTGAAGCCGGTGTTTCCATTATTCATTACTAACATTGAACTAGGAATCGGTATTCCTCTATGGTACATTTTATAAATAACAACGACATGCTGACAGAACGAGTGTCATAGTTATTTCACAACTTGACGCTTAATCGAAACGCAGCTATTTTATTTACCTATCGGAAACCGCAAGCCTCACATTTTATTGAAATTCAAAAATATCTTGAAGATTTTAAAATTCATTTAAAAAATAATCGTTAAAATGCATTGTATCTATTCATATGAAAATCAGTTCCATATGTAATTAATATTTTCTTTCAATCATTTATTCTTTCCTTACCAATGTTTTTTTTCGGCTCATTGGTAAACATAATATTATGTTACTTCCTAAAATGCCATCAACCATAAAAGATAAAAATAGAAATATATATTTAAATTTTGAATATCGAACGATTTTGAAATCTCCGTACATTATAATGCTGCCAACCAGTTTAGTAAAAAGACATTTTTTATTATTAATAATATTAATAATAAGACATTTCAAATCGTGCCGGAATAACAAAAAAAAATGTGACGTCACTCCACTCCAATATTCACTATCCTATAGTCACCTAGACCTGTGACGTCACCGTGCTAAGGAAATTTTTTAATGTTCTGACTCTGTTGTTTTACTGTTACATTTGCATCAAACACAGTTTTTGACACCTGGTAGATTGGTTGGGTAGAGTTTAATACCAAAAAATAATATATTACAATACAATCGGTACTTGTTGACAATGCTGGTGACCGGCCTTTTTGTTTGGTACGCTATACTCCATTGCGCTGTACGCCAAGGAACTCAGCTGTTACTTTCACTTCATCTATCGTGACTTGGGCCAAGCAATGACTCTGCAATGCAATAAAAATGTCACTAAAGCAGTCAAAATATATTCCTATCAAATGCACCTAGCCCTGATTTGGAAACAAATACTCGCTAGTACATATGTAGAATTAGTCGATATCTAAATCTAAATCTATATCTAAGCTGCTAAGCAGACATGTAAAATTTCGCGCTAACACATGCCGCATGTGGACCTACAATATAAAAACCCAATCTCAAATGATCATAAGCCCTGCAACTCTTGCCGACCTTCCCTGAAACAGGAGTGACATTGGCAAAGTGAACCATTTTTAAAGTATGGGTGGTCAGCCTCATACCAACCTATAAGTCAAGGGTATGATCATTTATAAGAAAACTAATAAATAAAGTACTCGCATTTAAAATAGTTATGTCTCACATAGGAAGTTTGGTCTGTAGCTCAGTTATTACAGCATTTGTGTTTAAAGCCAAAGGGCTAGGGTTCAACCCCGCTACGGGTGTCAGACATGTTTTGTTCAAGACCAAAGTAATATTCAAAGTACCAAGGTATGAGCTTCACAACAAAACATGAGAACCTGCTCTCTCGGGAGCGATGGCTAGTGTTAGGACGCCCCCATTATCTGTGAAAATAAATAGGTTCCACTCGCCACATGAGAACCCTTCGGGGAAACGCGGTGTGCAGCTTAGTTCCTTTGCTTTGTATGTATTTGTGCATATTTATAATATAACCACTGTCGATGTACAAATCTTATTGATTTCGGAAATAGAATGTGCATTTACCCAACTAAAATTATAAGGATATTAGTCTTGCATCAATTCACTTAGCTTTGTAACTGATTTTCTATTTGAAAATTTTTAGACCTAGGTAGTTTACCTACTTGCAAAAAATATTTTGTACATAATATCAACTAAGTAAAGCATTAGCTCAGATAATGCAAATCGGAAACTGTTCCGCGTTCTAAAATCCAGCGCGTTTCAATCTAGGCTAAAAAAGTCGAAGCGTTGCTTAATTTTTATGAACAAACATTACAATTCGAATAAAACCTACCTTCCTGTTTCCATGTACCTACCTCATAAAATAATGATTAAAAAATGTGTCTGGCAACACTCGAGTAAAACAAAAGAACATAGTTATTTTCAATTTGCGTTTGAAACAATTCTAATGTTCTAAATTTGAAAATGTTTACCTACCTACATACGTACGTGAGTTTGACACAAACCAAACATAGAACATAGGTGCCGCAATTTTTTATCGGTATGTAATTACATCAATAAAATGGCGAGAATGGATAAAACAATCACACGTTTCTTTAACTTGTTATTTCGTACGCAAAGCGTTCAGTGAGATATCAGAGCAGAATGTCAACGAAAGGCGCCATTCCGATCAATTTCTCCGGTTTCGTCACACGAAAGATTTTGCAACAAATGTAAAGCGATCTAAATAAATAAACATGGCGTCATCGCTCAATCGCTACATTATATTACCCATCGATCAATATAAAAGACAAAGATGGCTTGCGTCTGTTTTTTCCCATAGTAGGTATCAAACGCACCATCTAATCTAATCTAAGTTGCAAAATATATAAAATAAAAGTAAATTAGGCTGATTTATTTGGTGAGCGCTGTTTTTGTGTGTATCACACCTCAAGAGCCCTCTGCGAGCTTGGTCGTCGCTGTAGAAAGCGCCGATTCTCAAGCAATACCCAGTTGCTGTAAGGCTGGATGGACCTTTTGATGACCGGTCTTTGGTAAAGGTTTATGAATTTTTCAACCCAGCGAAGAGCAAATTTGAAAATATAAATGGTATATTTCTTGTGCTTCGCCGGGATTCGAACCCACAACCTTTCTTTTAGAGTCCGAAGTGCTACCACTGAACTACGGACCGGTCGCGTGTCATGAAAAGGTTTGACTCTTTCAAACAGGGAATGATAACCGACTTTGGAGAGAGATTAGAGGATGCATTCAGGAATAAATAGTGAGGGGCTGAGAAAACAATACAAGACCCTACCACAGTACGAGATCAATGGAGGTATTCACATTTGCCATGTGAATGCTAAAGTTTTGCCAAGGAAAAATTTCTAGTAAGTATCGAAATAGTAATAATCTAATGCCCATAATAATGCCCATCGGAGCAATGGGCGAAACTGTCCGAAATGAATCAACCAGACCACGGCTACATAGCCCGAAAAAAAGGATTGTTATGTCAGTAATAATCTATTTCGATACTTACTAGGATTTTTTCCTTAGCAAAACAGAAACATTCACATAGCAATGGTGAATACCGCCATAACTATTTTTACATGGCGCCTCAAAATTTTGCCACATTACGCCGCACCTGAAGTCCCTTCACTGGCTCAAGATTTATGAACGGGTCCAGTATAAATAGGGTTGCTGGTCTTCAAGAGCCTGCGCAGGACCGCACCGAAATATTTAAAGGATATGATAACTCCAGCCACCACAAGCAGCAGAACAGCAACACTGCGATCAGCAGCATCATGTCGCAGTCGGATAGAGTTTCCAAGAAGGGAAGACCGTTTTTGGAGATCGAGCCTTCAAGGTGGCTGCTCCAACGATATGGAACGGCCTCCCAGATGACCTGCGCGAAATGGATCTGGAGAGTACTTTTAGAAAGGGGTTGAAGACCCACCTGTTCGCGCGCTCATATGAGCAAGCGCCTTTGGGATGACCAAGAGTCATGAAAAGGCGGTATAAAAAATATTGTATTATTATTATTAACTGTTATAAAAATAGAATCATAATTGTGTTAGATTAAAATGACTAATCGATTAGCCAGCTCGGCGGTAAAATGTCAGCTGGGTTGCATCACCAGCTTTAGTTTGCAATAACGCCATCACGGTCACCGAGCACAATCAGTTTCAGAACTGTTACCCTTCAATTAAAAATGCCCTCCAATTAACAATTTCCAATCTAATTTCACATTAAGAAATTTGTAATCATAGGAAAAACAATGACAACCGAAATTTTAATAAGTTCGGTCGAATGTACGGTCGAATTTACGGTGTAAATGAAGCATTTGAGAAGCATGACAGGAAAAAACTCTGAGGGCTAGAGTTAGGAATGAATGGGTAAAAAATAATGCAATTTGAAAGAGGATGTGAAAGTTAAGGTACAAAAGAATGTGATGAGATGGTTTGGGCATGTGGAAAGAATGAATGATGATGAAGGGACGACCGAGAAAAGTATGGAGTGATCAGATTGAGGAGATTGTGAAAGAATAGGATGTACAAAGTGAGCGTAAAAGAAGAAATTGCATGAAAAAGGTGATGGATATGAATGAATTGAAAGAGGTATGTCACGATAGGAAAAAATTAAGGCAGCTCTGCAGAGGCTCTGGCCACCTCTAGCGGAATGGCGACAGAGTTACAGTTACAGTTGCAGTCAGGTCGATAGTTGGTAGTGCTTGCATTCCATGCCGTGAGCTCAGGTTCGAATCCCACCGAGGGTATCAGAAATGATTTCCCATTTCAGTGTTTATTTCAAACCCCAAAATATGTAAAATACCGGTAATAAATAAAGAAAAAAAAATTTCAGCAGTCTGGAAACCAGGTCCTTTATGGTGCTTTGGCATAAGGTCTTCAACGGCTTAATTGACAGCCCCACTCTAATTGGAGAGCTACTGGTTGTATGTGAATGCCGACTACACCCTTGAGCGACGACACGACTTATGTATTACATGTACAGAAAAGCCGTACTGATATCGTGGCGCAACACCCTGTGACTCAGAATATAAAGCTCTTTAATAACTCTAATATAGACATTTTTAAGTGAAATTTATTAAGATGTAGAAAGAGTTCCTCCTAAAATGTTGGCAGCTGTGAGGGTGCACTGTAATTAGGGTAACCTGTAAAAAATATTGAAGCGATGATGACAACCACGTCGAGTACAGGATATATTAGCAGATATGTGCTTAAAAGTATTGCCGTATATGGGAGAAACGGCGAAAACCATGGATAAAATGCTGCAAATCAACCTTAGTAGGTATTGTACATTGAAGCCTTCACGGCCGGTTTAAGAAGATCACAGCGACTAGCCAACCGCTGATAATGCCCATGGGAGCAATGGGCGAACGTGTCCGGAAAGAATCAACCAGACCACGGCTACATAGCCCTAAAAAAGTGTTTGTTATGTCAACCCTAGTATTGAAACGGAAGAAGAGAACGGTTCATTTAAGAAGCTTTGACGAGTTCTGCGGAAGCACATTATTTTGATTTGCTAGCATCGATGACAGCTGATGCCATCAATTTGTTGTTTTTCTTGTAGGGTAGTGAAAACTTTGTCAGTCATACAGGCATGGAAAATAATAATTGCTACCGAAAAGTTGTCAAGGTATTTTGTATGCACCACACTTTGCCCGTTAGGTCTACGTTGCGCCTTGGCGTAGAAGATAGTATAAATCACTTACTGAAATATGTGTTTTCATTATTGTGAGTTGCAAAGATATTTTGAAATTTAAAGCTCATATTTAATGCATCGCCACAAGCAGGCGCATTTAAGTTCACGCTTACACATGCTGCTTATGTACATACAAAATAAACTAAGCTAACTTCTTGGACCGGTCCGTAGTCCAGTGGCAACACTTCGGACTCGTTAATGGAAGGTTGTGGATTCGAATCCCGGCGGAGCACAAAATATACCATTTATATTTCCAAATGTGCTCTTCGCGGGGTTGAAAAATTTTAGCCTTTACCAAAGACCGGTCACTGAAAGGTCCACCCAACCTTACAACAACTGGGTCTTGCTTGAGAATTGGCGCTTACTACAGCGACGACTAAGCTCGCAGAGGGCTCTTCAAATAAATCATCCTTATATTATTATTAAACCTCACATGAACATAAACTTTGCAACTTCTGCCGCATTTTCCTGAAACCAGGGTGTCATCGGCAAAAGTGAACGAAGTTTTTTAAGTATGGGGAGACCATACCAACATATAATTCAAGTTCGTGTTTCGGTATCGAAAAATTACAACAAAATACTGAGAATTATGGCACAAAGAGTCAGGTGGACAGCTGTTTGTCAAGAAGCAAAATATAGATAATAAGCTGATCAAGTGCTTCACTTTTTGCAAGTCCTGCACGACCAGCGGGCACGATTCGAAATTCATATTTATTGTGTTAACGGGGAACATAAAAATCTACCGCGCTGTGTTATTCAAATTTCATTTTTATTTGCATAACAAAGCTTAAGCGGCTGCAGATCAAGTGCGTTGCAAATTCTAATTAACGTTCATTGACAGACTGCACAATAAATAATACAGTTCGCCCAGCGGCACTTGCATGGCAAACTGGAGCTTGCGGACACAAACAGAGCGAGCACATTCCTGCGTCACCCCGCAGCTGGTGAAGCAGAACCCTCGCAGCCCAGAAATGAAGGTTTTTTGTGCGCGAAATTATGGAGCCGCATTATGCAACCGTCTAGTTTCTCGGACATTTCTTCACGGCGAATTACCGCCGAGTAAAACTGCCGGCGATTTATTCTGAACACCTTATTTCTGGCCGGATGCTCGGGCAGTAGACATGTCCCCCGTTATTGCAACCTCCGGATACTGATCTGTATACATAGACCAGAGCAAAACTACCCCGGGGGACACAGTGGAGTTGAACCAACACAAACAGTGAAAATAATGCAGAGACTTTAGAAGCATAGTGAAATAATGAAAATAATTTATTTATTGTGTGTTTTGTTGGCGGTGGCGCTCGCGCAAGACGATGGCTCATCTCTGGATGTGGATTACAGACAGGAGGATGGTGAAAATGGTGCTCCTGTTGTGAGGCAGAAGCGGATGTTCGGGGACGCGGTATTCAGGGGGCTGGCTGACGCTCTGGGATATCAAATTGCGAGGAAACCTGCTGTGTTGTTAAATGTTATTCCTGCACCGGCGGCTCCTGCTGCTCCCCCAGCGCCTCCTGCTCCACCCGCGCCTCCTGCTCCTCCAGCACCTCCCCCAAGACCGCCACCAAGAAGAAAGCCTCCTCCTCCACCACCCCCACCTCCTCCACCCCCTCCTCCCCCGCCTCCACCTCCTCCCCCACCCCCAGCGCCTCCAACCCAGACACTAACCTCAAACTTCTCCCTTAACTTTAACTGGAATAAAAATGTGCCTAGTCCTGCTGCACCCCCTGCGCCTCCTGCTCCTCCAGGACCTGCTAGAGCTCGGGGCAAAGCACCTCCACCTCCTCCTCCACCACCTCCCCCACCTCCTCCTCCGCCACCCCCACCGCCAAGAAAGCGCCCTCCCCCTCCCCCTCCACCACCACCCCCAAGGAAGCCACCACCTCCACCCCCAAGGAATCCACCACCACCACCTCCAAGAAAGAATCCTCTACCAGGAAGCAATGGCATTGCAAAGTCACCAAACGCCAAGATTTACATCGACGCTTTCTACGATCACGGTGCGGGAGTAACCCAACGCATCACAGCAGTCGATGCCGGCAACTACAAGCCGCAAGGTGAAGGAGATTATGACTACCAAGGAAGCAGTGAAGACCCTGATGATTCCCCATACCACAGAGTCCCCGAACAACCTAACCAAGAGGACTACGAAGAGGATGAAGATGACATAGATAGGAGGCAGCATCCGGACTACATCAATTACGAAGCAGGTGAATCAGCAAAAATAAAAAGCAAGCAGCGCTATGACTCTAAGCCTGAGAGAAGTAAGAACGTAGCATTGAACGCGGCGTTTGGAGATGTTATTGATGACTTTTGGAAGAACGCACCTGCTGCTACCAAAAAGTTCAACCCAGCCAATTACATGAGTTTTGTGTCACATGGCCCGACTTCTAATTTCGATTTTGGATATGATCATGGATACAATCACGGTCCATCAGCTGCCTTGATCTCTCATCTCAGTTCTGAAGTAGACCACCACGACTTCAGTCCTGCCAAATTTACACAAAAAAATAATCCTCCTTACTATGGTCCTTCAAAAGCACAAGGTAAATTGTATAAACCAAAATCTCAGGGAAATAGCCCTTCATACTTTGGTCCACCAAAATCAGGACGACTGTCTTTGCAAAGCATCCCCCAGTTTTCCAATAATAAGATACCAGTAACTGACAAGTTTGACAGTGTTGAAAAATTCGAATTTGGTGGGAAGAAATCCGGCGGCGAATCTTCTAGAGAAAGAACAACTACAACAGAAGATCCCAACAAAACTTTGGTGCCAAGAATTTTACCTCCTACGGAAAAGAATCCTGATATTGACACTGTAACAGTGAGAGTTCCACCTATTCATAAAACTGCAAATCCTAACAGGATACACCAGAGTAGCGAGCAATTGAAAATGCTAGACATGTGGCCTGCGCCATTCGATTTCCCATTTGAAGAGACTCACAGGTATTCAAGGTCTAGGCATTCTAGAGAAGCAGACTATGAAGAAAGTGGTTCAGATGAAAATCCAGAGAACGAAGAAAAATCTGGAGAAGAGCAAGAAGAAAAACCACACAGAGAATCATCGATAGTGGAGGAAGAAGTAGCAAAAAGAAGCGAACGTAGAAGGAGCAAACTTAGAGAGAGCTCAAAACCAATGACAATCTATGAAGAATTTGGTTTTGCGAACCCTGAAGAAGATCAAACATACGATTTCTTTGGAACTCATGGAAAACTATCAAAAGAGGAGCAATACTATCGAGAAATGACTGTTCCACCACCCACTCCATATCCTGAACTGGCCAGATTGGAAAATGACAACAAATGGAAGGAGCAACAAAACGACACTGCTTCAGTCGATCCAGACAAAGAGGTGAAAGCAAAAACTGTTATGGATTACAAAGATAACTTTGCTACCGCCCGCACTGTCACTGTTGATGATCCTTACTATGGCAGGGTGAAGGAAATTAAAGATCACGAAGGGTACAAGACTGCTCAACTGGTGAAAGAGCCTTACAAACCTAAAGCAGACAACTCCAATCGTCATGAAAGAAACAACAAATACCGTGAGAGTGATTCTCCTAACCATAAACCTAGAGAAAATGCCAACTATCGGAGTAGGCCAGAAAGGCATTATGACGACATTGAGGGCTCAAACGATCGCGAAAATCCAGACTTCAGAAAGAGGAAAAGTGAAAATTACGAAAACGAAGAAAAAACAGATGACAGGGAAACCCCTGAATATCAAAACAGGGAACGCAGCTATTACAAGGACAGACCAAACCTTCAAAAACGTAACAGGGAAAACTCTGAGATTCGCGAAAAGAAAAAACCTGAGGATGAGGTGGAAGATATTGATCCAGAGAATACATACGACAGGGTGCACAAGAGGGTGGAATCAGAAGTCGAGAATGAAAGAGAGATGGAAGAAGCAAGAAGACAGCGAAAACGCAAACCTCAGAAACCAAGAGAGAGGCAATAAATTGTTACTTTATATCAGGAGCTCCCAAAGTTGTTTCCTCATAGACCCTTTTTGGCCATACACACCCTAAAAATCCGATCGCTTCGTAAAAACTAGAGGATTTGACTTTGATACAGAGTTAGCAGACTGTCCACAACCTCCAGCTGTTGCTAAATCTACCCATTTGTACTTTAAACCATCAAATGATAACAATATCATCAAATGTGCTTGAATCTTACAGTACTACATACTTTGGTAGGAGTTTTCGTAATTTTAACAAACAATATGAGATCCTATTTCGTGAACCCCGTCAATTTCTCAACCTCGATGCGTTTATTTTCTTTTTTAAAGAATCCCAGTTGGTCAAAATCAACTTCTGGTGGTCTCTTCATGCCACTTTGGGAATCACTGCTCTATGTGCTATTTTTTTTTACTTGTATTTAAGAGTCAGCTGTATTTCTGTTAACTTTTTACCGTCCGTTACTGTCTACTTAGTTTTAAATACGGAAATAATTGAGCACGATGTTGCACTTACTTACTTCTTGTGCTGTTTGTTTTTTATTATGTTTTTTATAGAATTAAGTGCTCTCATTTATGGGTTAAGTTTTTCATTGTGCAATAGATGTCTATTATTGTAAATTATTATTGAATTTTCATTTGAATAAAATGTCATTTATTATTTTGACCACAATCTTTTCACTTATTTGTAACAAATCATTGTAGAGAAAAACATTATTTTTCAGCCAACTTCAAACTCGTTTGTTTTTAATTCGTTGATTGAATTAAGAAAATGTTTGGTATGAGGCTGACCAGCCTTTTGATTATCTAATCTAATCTAAGTTGCAAAATATAAGTAAGTGACATTAGAGATTCACATTATACGCATTCTCACAAAACAGCCATGTTGAAGTTCGCGCTTTAACATGCCGCATGTAGTCCTTTAATATAAAAACCCGAATCTCAAATGAACATACACCCTGCAACTCCTGCCGACCTTCCCTGAAACAGGGGTGACATTGGCAAAGTCAGCCGCATACCAACCTATATAAGTCAAGGAACATACACAACAAATTACATTTTTAAAATCAACAAATTACAACATGTATGGACATCAAAAACTAACAAAAAACAAATTTTATTTCACTTTTCGAATTTGTTGTGTTTCTTGACTTATAGGTTGGTAATTATGATAACTAAACAGTTTAAAAAAATCGGATATAAGATGAACCGTTATAATAAAACTTACATTACTCTCGAAGTTTCGTTAGCGATGTAGCCAACGTCTTCAGGAGACACCCTCTCTGCACGACGACTGAGGATGAACTTGAACCTGGTATGAAGCTGGCCACCCATGGTGGCCACAACTTGGTTCACTTTTGCTAATGCCACCTCAGTTTTAGGGAAAGGAGGCAGGAGTTGCAAAGTTTACGTTCATGTGAGGTTTGGTTTATTCTGTTCATCAAATAAGAGCCTTAAATGCCAATATATCTTTGCAACTTAGATAATGGTTGGTATGGAGCTGACCATAGAGTTGTAATTCTATGGAGGGGCTAAAAATAAACCTATCCCCATAGTTACACTACACAATTTTAGTGTTGTCGATAGTATAAAAATATTTGATACTTATCACTGCTTCTGTAACATACCTACATAAGCATTATTATTTACCTCATGTTTTACTTCTACGAGGCTGATCCCCATGCTGCAAAAACTTTGTTGATTTTTGCCAATGCCACTTCAGTTTCGGGGAAAGGCAGCAGGAGTTGCACTATATGTGTAGCTTAGTTGTGTTACTCTCTTAGCCCTTATATACCGATGGAGCTGAACAGCCAAACTGTTTTTTTTTAATAGATTTGTGAAGAGGAATGCAATTCACCAACCTATTCTGCCTGGCCAGAAACAGGTATTAATATCATAAATTAAAAATTCATTATTCTTTATTTGAATGAATTATTAATTAATAATTACCCACTAACATCTGTTGAACCCGGGTCAAAGTTATTTTATTTATATAGCAAGCAAACAGTAACAAAAACATAATTGATACAATTAAAAACCAGCAAAGATACAGATGACCCAGGCGGGGATCGAACCAACGTTATTGTATTCCAAACACACTAGAAAGATCAGCCCACTTGGCCCCCTCTGCCATAACACCGACTGTTAAAAAACATACACTCTTTCCTGTGCCTCTTCTGTCTTTTGCCGCTGCTGGTCGTCATCCTCTTGAGCTGTGAATAGGAGGCGACATCCGTGAGCCACTTCAAGCCCTGGAAGTATGGAGTTCTTGGAGAAAACCCTTTGCCTCCAAGATTCTGCCTTCAAAGATGTTTTAAGAAGGTTCTATGACTTCTATAAGCCGTCAAAAGGACCACTATGCTCTGCGCTCACTGCTGTCAACAAGGTCATGGTGCCCAAAAGAGCGAACACATCAAATTTTGCAGACAGGAGCTTTGCGGTGGCCGGGCCGGTTGCCTGGAACAATTTGCCCGTCGGTGTTCGCGCGAACCAGCCTACCACCACCTTCAGAAAAAGACTGAAGACACTACTTTTCTCCAGAAGCCATGGCGCCCTTGAGATGGTCCTGGACCATTAAATGGCGTCACAGGAAAGAAATCATCCATCATCAGCATCATTATTTATGGAGTGTCTTAATGAGTTTGGCTTTCTTTTTTAAAATTAACTTTTTTTTTAATAGAATTGTTGAAATGCGGCTGACCCATGCTGTAGAAAATGATTCACTTTGCCAATGTCACCCCTGTTTCAGGGAAGGTCTGCAGGAGTTGCAGCCTGCAGGGTATATGTTCATTTGAGATTTGGGTTTTTATATTGTAAGTCCACATGTGAAAATGCATATAATGTAAATCCTTAATGTTACATTTCTTTGCAACTTAAATTAGAAAAGATTGTGAAGAGGAATGCAATTTACCAACCCTTTTTTTGCTTGGCCAGAAACAGGTATTTACACAATCAATTAATAATTCATTATTTGATAAACCTTATGACATCTGTTAAAGCATAGTCAAAGTTATTGTCTATAGGACATTGCGCAGGCCGGGTTTGAACTTGCGCTTGTTTCAATAAAGCAAATTCGAGTATCAACGCCTTATCGACTCGACCATTCCAGCGGCAGTGATCTACAAAAGTTTTAGATATTGTAAAAGCCATAGGTTATAATATAACACAATATTTTATAGCAGTATAAGTAAAATATTAGTAGGTTTGGTCTATTGTTTTTATTTCCTTAATATTAGGTAACAAAAATATATTATTCTTTATTAATTTTAGGTACATAAAATTTATACAAATTCAATAAAAAAAATATAATTGCACTATTTTATGGTATGTTAAAAGTCAAGTAAATCACATATTTTGTGGACCCTGAGTACGAGTTTTTTCACTTTACTCGAAGTGTTGTGTATTCGAGAAAAATGTATGTGAACTTGTAAAGCACCCCTGGCAAAAAAATGTTTCGAAGTTTGCTTTGCCAGAGGTACTTTACAAGTTCACGTTCATTTTTCTCGAATACTCAATACTTTGAGTAAAGTGAAAAACTCGTACTCAGGGTACAGACCACTGATGTATCACGTATAATGTAATGGACTGGAAATTGTTTAAAAACAAATAGATGCTATCTCTGTTGAATTTATGTGCACATTTTTTTTTTGAGCAGTCGGCAGTTCAGTGGTAACACTTTGGACTCTGAATGGAAGCAAACACAACCTTCCATTTACGAGTCCGAAGCGCCAGCCACTAGACTACGGACCGGTCTATGTTTGACACGATGGTTCATAGCCGTAAGCCAATAATTTTTAGTTCACTAAATTATACGTCAATGCCTCAAACACTACTTTCTACGTGTATAAAAAAGCTACCAACAATTTTCAGAATCATAAAATAAATTTTCAAATGACATGCACAATTTTAAGACATATCAATCATAAAGTAATTACACATCAGTGGCGAAGGGTCCCAATAACACGATTCCCATCGGCTTCCCTTTTGAAATTAGGCAAAAAAGTACTTCGAAAAGTATTTTAAAAAGAGAAGAACAATTTTTTTTTATAGTTACAGCCCCTTTCCTGATATTAATAACTTTTCAACCGACTTCCCTTCTGTTGAATGTCACCCTTCGCCACTGTTACACATAAATATGTACCTTTCGAGATGTGGTCATATAGAAGACTACTAGGAATTTCCTGGAGAGACCACAATACAAGAGGAGGTTCTCCAAAGAATCGAAGGAGGAAGGCATCTGCTCAGGACCTTGTCAGAAAGGCGTGCAAGATGGATCGGCCATGTAATACGACAAGAAGGTCTCTTGCATGCCATAATGGAAGGGATGACTGAGGGGACCAACTCTAGGGGAAGCCCACGCCAAGAATACCTGGAGGACCTGTTGGTGGACGTGCGCTGCTCATCATATGCAGACCTTAAAAGAGCTGCACAAGACAGGGAAGAATGGAGGAGAAGAGTGAAAGAAATTGCTGCAAGCCTATCCCAGGATTGAAACTAGAGAAGAAGAGGGAACGCTGATAGCAAGCTTGAATATGGTCTAGAAAAAACTGCAGCCCGCGGCTTGTTTACCAATCAACATTTAATGAATGGTAGCTCTTGTGACCATGGCAAACAGTAAACAACAGATACGATACAATTAGAGCTCTCCATCACTCTAACGGGGCTATTCTTAGACATTTCAGTCGTCGGTTGAGCCCACGCTTTGACAAACTAACGATGCCTGGGCTGGAAGTTTCATCACCACGGTCATTCTTACCTACCGAATTTGGTAATGTTTGTATGAAGCCAAATCATCTGGTCACTTGCGGCCATCTTGGATTGACAGGTCTTCATACGAATGCATCATTAGTTTGTCAAAGCGTGGGCTCAACCGACGACAAAAATGTCTAAGAATAGCCCCATTTGGTAGGGGTCTCCTAGCTCACATCTAACCCAAATCATATTCAGTATTCAACTAAGAATAAACTTCATAAAATTTAAAAAATAAACATTAATTATAATCTACAACTATGAACAGTTAACAATTACTCTTTTAAACATGCATTTTTTAAATACTATACTGCAAAAAACAGATTCCTTCTGTAACAAAACGATATACCTCCTTACCTGTTTCTACTTTAGCCATTGATCAATATAAAAGCATCGCTATATAAGAACTCGAGGGGCTAAGAAATCAATCCTTTGATAATTAGAAATGCGCTACCCCACTCATCATACAAAAATCCAAATTCAGTCTATCGGTAACCTTCCAACTGTCAACAGGTGTGTTACCCAATTGGAAAAAATATATATGAACGCCAATTTGGGTAGTTTCTTAACGTGCCAACAAAAGAGAATAAATGTTGTAAAAATGTGGAATAATATTTCACTTAAAAAACTATTTGATATGATTACGTTCAAAAAAATATTTTTCATTTGTCAAAATATTTTGCTTGCAAAAGTGACAGCCATTTTTAGAACAAGCGATGTTTAAGTATGTAGGTACTACCTTATTTAAGTATGTAACTTCTATGGTAGAGGTAAAAGATACTTGTGAAAATCATTCCGTACACAATGAGGTCGGAATATTTTTGAATTCGGAATTTATCAGATATTTTCATGCTTTCAACAACACTAGTAACAAAGTCCATTGCCATGGTGATTTCATGGTTTCTATGGTGATATATAAATAGATTGAAGACGGAGTACAGACACGTTCCTTACAGAGAAAATGAGAAAAGCATTACAAATGTCGTGAGTGAGACCGCATTATAAACAATGTATGTGTCAAAGACGGTGCATCATGTTGATTGGTACTAAATCACATTCATAGCCCCTCCATTGAATTATATCTTCATGTATAAAAGTATATTTGTACGTTAGTTTCTTCCCATAGTAATGCACATGCTTTGGATCGTATAGGTATACAATGAAAAAAAAGACACATAAGCTATGGGGCTGTCCATATATTACGTCATTCGCATTAAGGGGGGGGGGGGGAGTCTGGTCTGCGGATGATGGCAAATGATGTACGAGTACCAAAAGTGACGTCGTTCTTGTAAATACCAATTTCTACAAAATATTATGTAAGTAATATAACATTATTAATTATGAAGCTCATCCATTATTACAGCAAGAGGGGGAGGGGGGGGTCATTAGATAATGACTATAGGATGATTGTAAGGGGGGGGGGTCGAAAATCGGCCAAGATCGATGACGTAATGGACGGCCCCTATCAGTATAATACGTAAAAAAAACATATATAAATATATAGGTATTTGCTTGACTTATGGGTTGGTGTGATGCTGACCACCCATACTGTAAAAAATGGTTCACTTTGCCAATGTCACGCCTGTTTCAGGGAAGGCCAGCAAGAGTTGCAGGGCTTATGTTCATTTGAGATTGGGGTTTTATACTGTAAGTCCACATGCGGCATGTGTAAGCACGAACTTATATGTGTTTGCTTGTGGGAATGTATGTAATATATCTTTGCAACTTAGATTATAGATTATATACAGTTCTCAATGTCGGTTGCCTGGAAACTGATTACAAAGACCTCAAAGACCAATTGGCATTGGCCATTCTGCATTCAAATCTTTGACATTTTACAACTGTCAAGAGTGGACAAAATGACAGATTTTTTTGGGCGTTGGTTAATCAAATTTCTTTTTCAAGAAGTCGTAGGCGTATTCATAGACAACGAGCATGATGGCGCCCCCAGGTCCCAATCTGAGTACCTTCGGCAGGAGACCCTTGTACAGAGCAGCAAAACTGAAAAATAACAACAATAAAATTAAAAACAACTATATTTTTAAGGGTGGATTTATTAACACAGTGAAAGTCCATTTTTATTTATTTAAAAAATTTCTAAACATTTTCGGCTATTAATGAGGCATCTTCAAAAAATTGTTTTGAAAATTATTTTTATATAAAAATATTTGTAACCAATCTGCTCTTGAAGATGCCTCATTAGGCGAAAATGTTCGAGCACTAAAAATAAATAAA
The DNA here is from genome assembly GCA_951799405.1 of Agapetus fuscipes. Classification (NCBI taxonomy): domain Eukaryota; kingdom Metazoa; phylum Arthropoda; class Insecta; order Trichoptera; family Glossosomatidae; genus Agapetus; species Agapetus fuscipes. Next base: position 13,812,240 of record OX637358.1, read on the forward strand.
TAAGTGAATTAAAACTTTGTTTTCCATTTGAAATTTTTTAAATAAATTAAAAACAACTCTTTATGATATGTTTCAGCGGAAGCATTGTAGAGCTCCATTTAAAAAAAATGAAAATAAACATTGTTTTATTCTAAATATTTCTTATTTTATTTGTTAAAAAACAAACAAATAATGAGTGACCGGTTTCGGTCTCTTGGCCATCTTCAGAGTAACTTAAGTCCTAAAAGTAGTGTGAGGCTTATGTGCTCTCCGCTGGGTTGAAAAACTCATACACCAATTACAACCTTCACCAATGTGTATGTTCCTTGACTTATAGGTTGGTATGCGGCTGACCACCCATGCTGTAGAAAATGGTTCACTTTTGCCAATGTCACCCCTGTTTCAGGGAAGGTCGGCAGGAGTTGCAGGGTGTATGTTCATTTGAGATTTGGGTTTTTATATTGTAGGACCACATGCGGCATGCTTAAGCGCGAACTTATACGTGTCTGTGAAAATGCAAATAATGTGAATCTCTAATGTTACATATATCTTGCAACTTAGATTAGATTAGATTAGATTAGACCAATGACCGGTCACCAAAGGTCCATCCAGCCTTACAGCAACTGGGTGTTGCTTGAGAATTGGCGCTTTGTAGCTACGACCAAGCTCGTAAAAAGTCCGGTCGATGGCTCAGTTGGTAGAATGCTTGCATTCTATACTGAGAGCAAGGGTTTTGATCCCCACCGAGGGTGTCAGACATGATTTCCCGTTTCAGTGTATATTTCAAGCCCAAAATAAATACCAGCAATGTGTACTCAGCCTTCACAAGAAATGAGAACCAGCCCCCTCGGGAGCTGGGAAAACCCCACTTCAACTGAAGGTGTGAGGCCGGCCCCCTTACCCGTAAAGATAAATAGGTCGCAAATCGCCATATGCGATCCCTTCAGGGATAACGCAGGCAACAAGTTACACTATATGTGCAGCTTAGTTGCGTTGCGTTGATCTGAGTCTTCACTCTGCCCTGCGGCCTTCTGGTTCCGACACAACAACTTCAAACAAAGAAAAATGACATGCACAAAGATGGCTTCTTACCCTTCTTCTTTGTAGACTATTCCGATGGTCCTCATAGTGCCGTGGTATTTGATTTGTCCTTGCACGGGTTGAGGACCCTGGATCCGACTCTTGGCCACGTCAAATGGAATGTTGAAGCAGGAAGCCAGAGTTCCCGACACAAAACCTATGCCAACCTTCCGGAAGAATTCCTTAACGTGGTCCTGCAAATCACAAACAACACTGATTACATAATTTCATTGACTAGTAGGTCGCTATAAGGCTGACGCCAATTGGTAGAGCAATACAATGGTGCATACGAGGCTGATGACCAAAATGGCCTGTGAGTCATATAGAATCAAAGGCAGGCATGTAGGAAACGATGAGAAACTGACTTTCAGCATTTTCATATATTTATCCCACATTCAAAATAAACCCTAGATCTCCGCCTTTGATTCTATATAAAAACGCAACTGAGTTACACATATAGTGTACATTTCTGGCATGATATCCCTCGTAAAGGGGTCGTATTTGGCGTAAGGAACCTATTTATTTTTTAAAGACTTCAATTTAAGGGGGGTTTCCTAGCTCCCGGGGGATCTGGTACTATTTTTTTTTGAAGCCTGAATAAACCTTGCCGGTATTCAGGGGCGAGCATCCCATACAGGCGCATACGCCTAATAGGTAGGCAATATAATCTATAAACTTAAATTGTAGATTTCAGAGCCCATTAATTGTATAGTGTAATGCGGCTGACCACCCATGCTGTAGAAAATGGTTCACTTTGCCAATGTCGCCCCTGCAGGGTGTATGTCCATTTGAGATTTGGGTTTTAATATTGTAGGTTCAAATGCGGCATGTGCAAGCGCAAACTTGTATGTGTCTGCTAGTGAGAATGCATATAATGTGAGCCCCCAATGTTACATATCTTTGCAACTTAGATTAGATTAGATGAACATGACAAAAGTATCACTAGAAAGTATAGCTGGGTATGCAGTAAGCTGTTATAAAATAAAATAAAAGATTACAACGCAGTGACCTGTACGGCTGTACCCTTAGTACGAGTTGCAAAACCTGAGTAATGTAAAGTTTAAGGCAATTATTAAAAGGTGATTTCCCTTAAAATCTGCCGTTTTTGTTTGTTTGAACTTGATTTTCTTCATCACTGTAACTCTTTTGCTAAGACCATAAAGTGTAAGAAACAAAAACGGCAGATTTTGGGAGAAATCACTCTTTAATATTTTCCGTAAACTTTACTTTTATCAAGTTTTGCAACTCGTACTAAGGGTACTGTTTACAAGACGGGGAATATAACACATGATTTCACACACAAGTACAAATACTTATTATTCATGTTTTCACTAAATGCGCATACTTAAAATACTACACAGGAGGAAATGTTTACAATATCTAAGGAAAACTCACACCCTACAAATCTTGGTAGTGACATAACACAAAAGATAATCATGTTTGGTGATCCGGGTGTACGTAGTAGTCATTAAAAACAACGCAACTCACTAAGCATGGGCATTACAAGTTCCATCAAATATTACAATGATAATGAGAGCGTTGAACTAAATGATGTGTACTGTAGGGAAGGTGTATCTTTAATGTCATCTCAAACTCAAATTGGAATATCCAGAGTCATAATAAAAGGAGAGCCTGTATGAAGAACGTTTGGATGAAATGAAAGAAGCATGTAAGTACAGGAAGAAATGGCAGTTGATCTGTAATGTTGGCGGCTAGGAATAGGATTTTTTAAATTAGAATTTTGTATTCTATATTTGTTTTGATGTTTGTACATATTATTATTTATGATTTAAAAAATATAACTTCAATTATTACTTAAAGTGAACCCTTTTTTACATCATCTATAAACATCAAAACAAATACAGAATACAAAATTCTGATTTAAAAAACCCTATTCCTAGCCGCCAACATTACAGATTAACCGCCATTTCTTTCTGTTCTTACATACTTCTTTCATTTCATCCAGAGTCATAACCTTTCATATAAATATTATTATTAAAAGGCGATACTCACATCATACACCGGCAGATACTCCTTCACGCTATGATAGAATCCGAAGTAGATCATGTTGAAGTAGCCGTTCCTCGCTATGGTCGCCATGATGCCCTTGTTCAGCCCCCGGAAACCCAGCCCCTGAGTGCGCACAATCTCCCTGGTGACCATCCACGTGCTGGGCATCTGCGCAGCCAGGGTCTTGTTGGACTGCAGCGTCACCTTCACCACCTCGAAGGGGTTCACAAAGATGGCCTCTGTCACGCCGGCTCCCAGGCCTGCCAGGGAATATGTCTGAAATGAAAAATCCATTGACTGAATGATATCTGTGGACTAGAAATTGTTTTAACGAAAATAGACAATATCGACGGTTAAAAGGCAATAGGGCATCTTCGACAAAAACTAAATTGTTCAGGAGAGCAGTTAAAGGTTTGAGATTGCAGAAAAAATGGCTTCACTTTTTTATTTTTTATCATATTGTTACCGGTCCGTAGCTCAGTGGTAACACGGCGGACTCTGAATGGCAAGGTTGTGGGTTCGATTCCCGGCGGAGCACAAAAAATATACCATTTATATTTTCAAATTTGCTCTTTGCCGGGTTGAAAAATTCATAACACCTTTACCAATGACCGGTCACCAAAGGTTCATCCAGCCTTACAGCAACTGGGTCTTGCTTGAGAATTGGCGCTTTGTAGCGATGACGATCAAGCTCGTAAAAAGGTCGATAGCTCAATTGGTAGAATGCTTGCATTCCATGCCGAGAGCAAGGGTTCGATCTCAAAGGTTTACTCAGCCTTCACAAGAAATGAGAACCAGCCCCCCCGGGAGCTGGGAAACCCCACTTCAACTGAAAGTGGTTGGTTTTTTTTTTTTTTTTTTTTTTTTTTTTTTTTTTTTTTTTTTTTTTTTTTTTTTCCCCCCATTAGTAACCCTAATGGGGGGGAGTTTATTCGTGTGTACCACTTATAATAGTATACCACACTTTAAATAAAATTTTACAAAATAATAATTATACAAACATTTTTTTTTTTTTTTTTTTTTTGTTATACACTACACTCTTGTGGTTGGTGTAAGGCCGGCCCCCTTACCTGTAAAAATAAATAGGTCCCGAAGCGCCACATGCGACCCCTTCGGGGATAACGCAGGCAAGAAGTTACACTATATGTGTAGCTTAGTTGCGTTTATCATATTGTTAAAATCAAAACAGCTCTAAAATTAAAAAAAAAAAAGAACATTTTTTGGCATTCCTATTAATGTGGTTTTACGTTTTTTTTATGTCACAAGCGCCTTTAAAGGGTGCAAGGACCTTCAAATATTTTTTTTCTCACCAAAGGTGTCGGCGTTGCAGATCCAAACATGAAGAATTGCTTATACTGCTCAAAGCAGAAAAACTTCACAGCCCTTTTCGGAGTCTCAGCCAAGATCGGCGGGAGAATTCCCTTCCAGAAGGAAAACAGACCTTCGTGGCGGTACATCTTCTTCATGCAGTCACCGATGCCAGCGTAGTAATGTGGATCTGAAGGACTGCCGATTTTGGCGGTTTGAATCTGGAGACGTGTCTTTATTAAGTCCAACGGGTGCATGATGCAGACTTCCACAAAGCCCGCAGAGCCTCCAGCTCCTATCTGCATGGCAGCTTGCTTCAGCAATTTCTGAGCGTCCCCCATTTTCTGAAATCAGTAAAAACATAACCAGTTAGTGCTTCATAAGTGTCAAAAAGACATGACTCCTGAACCGGCAGACTCAACGGACATCGGTAGATCTTACCGTATCTATATGAAGATTTATTTATTTAACAAGTATGTACAGGACTGACAGTGAGACACCAAAACGTCACAATACATATAATATTGTAAACATAAAAGAACAATACGCAGATACATTATTCTACGCATCCATACGTCGTTCTAGTATACCAACAGACTCCGATAGTAAGCGATCCACACCAGTTGTAAATATATCCAGGTGTGGGGCTGAGGAGGCCAGAGTATTGAGCAGCGACAGCGCACGCACTACCCAAGACTGACGGAGAACACTGGTGCGGCAAGCGGGGATCATGAAAAGATCATGACTTGTTCCTCTGTTATAATTGCTGGGGGCGTAAAGCTGTAGAGTCCGTCCCAGCAGTGGCGAGCAATCAATTTTTACACAAAGCACGTTAATTGTAAATTTGAGTAGAGCCATATCTCGTCTCAACTCAAATGAATAGAATCCGAGATGACCCTGAAGCCCTGAAGAAACTTTTTGGGGTATAGAAAGGGATAATACCCAAAGTTGCTTTTATAGAGGTGCCTTAGAAATGTTTTTTGCACCCGTTCTATAATCAGGATATGATAGGATTCAGTATATAATAGGTTGGTATGCGGCTAACCCCCCCATGCTGTAAAAATGGTTCACTTTGCCAATGTCACCCCTGTTTCAGGGAAGGACGGCAAGAGTTGCAGGGTGGATGTCCATTTGAGATTTGGTTTTTATGTTGTAGGTTCACATACGGCATGTGCAAGTGCGGACTTGTACGTGTCTGCTTGTGAGAATTCATATAATGTGAATCTCCAATGTAACATATCTTTGCGACTTAGATTAGATTAGATGAGGACTGCATGAGTCCTATTACTACAAGATACGAAGTAATACAACATGATGATGTGCAAACAGCTGATGCACTTTGTAAGGTACAGCGATCAGCTGTTTACACGCGGCCATGTTTTATTGCTTCCTATCTTAAAAAAGTAAAAATATACCGTCGCCAGTTGAGTCTGCTAGCCGTTGGATATGACTCCGACGAAACGTTGAGGAATGGACTCAGCACAAATTCCATAGACAACAAAATTGTGATGTAGAGAAAAGGAAAACAAATATTTTCTTATTGATTTCTAAGGGCCCAAGTCACATACTTAAACTGTCCCCAGAGAAAATTATAATTTCAAATTTTGTGCGGAGTCCATTAGTAGGTACGGTTCGTAAATCCGGTTCTTTTTATTAATTTAATGCGATGACTGAGGTAAATGTACCTACCTAAAGGTAGGTAAATATATCTCTGTAATTTACAACCTTAAAATTTACTAAAATGGATTCCTGTCCAGAGATGTAACGGAAATATTATTACAGACAAGAGACCAGACGCAATGATTTATCAATTTATTCGGATAAAATACAAGCATTTCGATAAAAAATTATCTTACTTCAAGTCTTGTTATCAACAAAGTAGCAGTACTTTTAGGAACAAGGTCAACTCTATTAATTTTCAAATTTAAAACTTCAATATAAATTGACTAGAACATGGGATTGTTAATTTGTGACACAAGCACACGGAAAACGATGAAATATTTGATATTCTGACGTGAAACAATCTGATATCAGTAATTTTAAACACTAAATAAATATGATATTGAGTTAAAATGTTTGAATATGGTGAGAAAAGTGTGGGAAAGTGGGAAAGCACAACCTACCTACAAAGATTTTGTTCCGGGAATGATGATAACAATAATAATATAAGATTAACCGAGGTATGAAAATATAGTTTCAACTCAGAAAGAGCGTTAGGAAACAAAATCTATAAAAAAAAATAGCGCTGCCAATGAGCGTTTTAGTTTTAACACTTTTTTGATAGAACACTTTTGTTGAGTTTACACGTAACGTTTTGTACTATATTTACAGTTCCCTATTTTACCGGCTGAGCAATTCGCAGTGAAAGTAGGGAAAAGTCAGAAAATACGCAAGGATCGCTTTTCAAATATTACATGACAACAATTTACCACTTCCCAAATGGGTCAATATGTCAAAACAACGCGAAAATCATCAATCGGGGCTTGTTTAATTAAATCCGGCAGTTGTCCATTGTGCAGCGCGAGTGACGTCCGAGTAAACATGTTTTTTGCTGTCAAATGTGCAGTTATGAATCGGGCGACAGCTGTATTGTGAATCATTATTTTCCAAAATGGCAGAACGTGTTGTGGTAATCTGTGAACGGATGGATCGCCACAAGAAGAAATGACGTTGTTTGTTTGTGGAGTGATGGTGCGCGGGTGCAGACAGTCGCGGAGGCTGTGCTAGAGCCGCCATGGGGTCTCAGACCTTGGAAATCCTGCGACAGGGGGTTTGGGCGTCCATCACTGGTGGCTGGTTCTACGATCCGCACCAGAATGTGTTCTGCAACACGGCCCACCTTTACCTTTGGCTCTTTCTCCTGTGCCTCCCCTTCACCATCTACCTGGTAAGACAATTCACCATTTTATCACATTTTCCTTGATGTGACCAAAAGTTAGGTTATGAGTTTGGTGATGTCATGACGTTTCCTTTTTATTCGGGTCAAAGTACCTCATATTCACATTGTTATTGATTGTTTTTAATTAAAGATAATTTATCAACAAATGCCACCATTGTAGGCCAGCTATTGTTTGCCAATACTATTGATCCAAATATTTGAATTAAGTGATTTTTACATTTTCAAATTCCTATATTTGACTATTCTCATCCTACCAATAGAGTCCACACATTTGACAAAAAAAAGTGTCATTTAGTCAACGACGTTACCATGTTGAAAGCAGCGGTTCCCATAGATCATTGAAGTTAAGCAACATTGGGCGCGGACAGTACTTGGATGGGTTACCGCTCAGGTACACTGCGTATCGTTGGCATTTCTTGGACCGGTTCGTAGTCCGTAGTGGCAACACTTCGGACTCGTAAATGGAAGGTTGTGGATTCGGATCCCGGCGGAGCACAAAAATATACCATTTATATTTCGAATGTGCTCTTCGCTGAGTTGAAAATTCTTAAGCCTTTACCAAAGACCGGTCACTGAAAGGTCCATCCAACCATACAACAACTGGGACTTGCTTGAGAATTGGCGCTTTCTACAGCGACGACCAAGCTCGCAGAGGGCTCTTGAGGTGTGATACACACAAAAACAGCGCTCACCAAATAAATCATCCTAATATTATTATTATTATTATCACACAACAGGGTTGCTAAGGCAAAAGCTAATTAATATTATTTATTAATTATTGGTTGCTATTATAATAAAAACCACAGTTACCTACATAGATGTGTAACGTTTGGCAACGGAGTTGCCAAAAGCAAACGGAGGATAAAGATGCCGCGTCACTTCGAGCCTTGAAAATGTTCCCCGCTCGAGGGAATGAAACGTCGGCAGACAAAATTACTGCAAGAAGAACATGGTCTAACCCGCTAATAACTATACCATGCAATGTGCATTTTCCTTGCTGATGTGTGTAAATGTGTGTGTACAATTCAAGTAAATAAAAAACTTAGCACTATCTCTGCTATTTGTCAATGTCTCTGAACAGTTTTCATAATGCCCTTTCAGATTTAAATATCACTATGCGTAAAAAATACTAATTCTTCTCCATGGGATGGGATATGCAAAGTGAGCGTAAAAGAAGAAAATGCATGAAAAAGGTGATGGATATGAATGAATTGAAATAGGTATGTAAGGATAGGAAGAAATGGAGGCAGCTCTGCAGAGGCTCTGGCCACCCCTAGCGGAATGGCGACAAAGTTACAGTTACAGTATCACTGAACGCTGTGAACTATGTGAGAGCAATCATTAGGGACTGGAAAATTTCGCGATCGCGATAAAACAAATTTATTCGCGAATTTTGATGTTTTTACGCGAATAACGCGAAATTTGAGGTTTAACGCAAATATTGCGAATTTTCGTACTTTTGGTAGAAATTGTGCGAAAAAGTTGTTATGTGTCGCTTCTGCAACGCAACTATTTTGTGAGAAAGAAAAGATTCCTGCGAAAACCCTTTGCATGGTGCAAAGCACAGGAAAAATGGTCGGTGTTATAGCCGAGGGGGCCAAGTGGGCTGATCTTTCAACGTTGAAACACGCTAGAACGCTAGACGCGGGGTTCGATCCCCGCCTGGGTCATTTGACCATAAATTTGACCCTGGTTCAACAAATGTAATTGGGTAATTATAAATTAAAAATGAATTAAAATGAACAATACTCGTAATGAATTTTTCATTAATGATATTAATACCTGTTTCTGGCCAGGTAGAGTAGGTTGGTGAATTGCATTCCTATTCACAAATCTATTTTATTAAAAAAATAAATGATAAGCAGAACTGTCCTGGACATCCAAACACTCTTAAATCGTGACATAAATGAAATAGGAAATACATCAAGGAGGGAAGCTGCTGCTGGATTAGCCAAGAGCACAACTTGAGGCTTTCATAAAAGCCAACATCCCTCGAAAAAATTAGATAACCCTCATCTAGAGAGACTAAATATAATATTTTAAAAGGATATTGCAGGGTATTCAGAGTGTCATTCAAATATTAATACTTTTTTCAATCAATGGTTTTTTGTAAGTTGTAACTCGTATTGATTCAGATGTTGTTTATTCATTGTTTTTGAAGGTACACATTGTTGTTTATATAATAAATTGTAAATATTAGTAAAATCTATAGTTTTGCAATTACATAAACCTTTATTTCGATCAAATCAACCCTAAAAATTACACCAAATCTCCCCGTTTATCATAAAAAATAACGCGAATTTCCCTGTTTTTGATCAAAAATAACGCGAATTTCCCAAAAAAATAACGCGAATTTCGCAAAAAATAACACCACTTTTTTCCAGTCCCTAGCAATCATTCTCCTAAGATTCTCTTTTCCCTCAGCCATCACGGTCTGCTGCTCTCTTTTAGATATGAAAATGCTATTGTACGCATTTTTACCCGTTTTTAACCACAAAGAAGTCTATAATCCCCATACAAAATAATTGTGCGTTAATGGCATTCAAACTGAAGAACTCCTGAACAGATGCACGTCATATTCACAACAAATATTGTTCAGGACTTGGGATGTGCTTCCTCATCATTAGTAGATTTTAAATTGTTGTTTTTTAAATAAATAAACATGATCAATCACAACACCTTTTTATGTAAAACCTATGCGAGAAACAAACCTCATTTTGACATTCGAATTTCAAATAAATTGCCAGCACTTCAACATAGGCTTCAAAGTTGCCATCGTTGCCATTGCCAAGTCGATTCTTTTTCGGTTGAATTCCGTTGAGTACCTACCTACCTATATTTTTTATTCATTTCAAAATTATACTTCAACCAGTTATAACATGTATTTTTTAGAAATAATGACGATCGATTAGGTCAACTTTTTATATGAAACCATACTTATTGCGGCATTTTTTTTTTTTTTAAGTATTATTACAATATACAATCTAAGTTGCATAGACGCATTAACATTTATAATTCATATTCAATGCACTCCTGCACGGAGACACGAGTGAGTTTGCGCTTACAAATGCTGCATGTGTATTTACAAATAAAAATTTCAGCCTCTCATGACCATAAGCCCTGCAACTTTTGCTGACCTTTTCAGAAACAGGGGACACATTTGTTAAGTGAACCCATTTATGCGATATGGGTGGTAAGCCTCATACTAACCCTTAAGTCAAGGAATTTGAGTTTGAAAAATCCTTAAACAACGGTAATCTTAATTTATAATCTAAAGTTGCAAAAAAAGTTATTTGATGATTCAAATTGAATGCACGCCCACAAACTGGCAAATGTCATTTCACGCTTACATAAAGTTGTGGCGCTTGATTTTTTTTAAATATTAGAATATATAATCTAAGTTGCACAGACACAATAACTTTTATAATTCATATTCAATGCATGCCCCCCTGGAGACACGAGTGGGTTCGCACTTATAAATGCTGCATGTGAACTTACAAATTAAAATTAAGGCCTCTAATGAACATAAGCCCTGCAACTTTTGCCAACCTTTTCAAAAACAGGGGAAACATTTGTCAAGTGAACCATTTGTTGCGATATGGATATACAGGCTCACACTAATATATAAGTCAAGGAATTTGAGTTTGAAAAATCCTTCAACAACGTTAAATTTAATTTATAATCTAAAGTTGCAAAAAAAGTTATTTGATGATTCAAATTGAATGCACGCCCACAAACTGGCAAATGTCATTTCACGCTAACATATAGTTGTGGCGCTTGATTTTTTTTAATATTAGAATATATAATCTAAGTTGCACAGATACAATAACTTTAATAATTCATATTCGAGACACGAGTGGGTTCGCACTTATAAATGCTGCATGTGAACTTAAAAATTAAAATAAAGGCCCTTAATGAACATAAGCCCTGCAACTTTTGCCAACCTTTTCAAAAACAGGGGAAACATTTGTCAAGTGAACCATTTTTTGCGATATGGGTATTCAGGCTCATACTTACCTATAAGTCAAGGATTTGAGTTTGAAAAATCCTTTAACAACGTTAAATTTAATTTATAATCTAAAGTTGCAAAAAAAGTTATTTGATGATTCAAATTGAATGCACGCCCACAAACTGGCAAATGTCATTTCACGCTAACATTTAATTGTGGCACTTGATGTTTTTAATTTTAGAATATAAATCTAAGTTGCATACATACATTTTATAATTCATATTCAATGCATGCCCCCAAGCAGACATGAGTGACTTTGCGCTTACAAATGCTGCATGTTTAATTACAAATAAAAATTTCAGCCTCTCTTGACCATAAGCCCTGCAATTTTGCCGACCTTTTCAGGAACAGAGAAACATTCGTTCAGTGAACATTTTTTTAGGTATGGGAGGTCAGCCTCATACCTCATGCTTCATACAAGATACTCAGAACATGAAAGAACTAAACAACCCTTTTACCGCAATTTTTTTTTCAAATTACTTCTTAAAGCATTTAATTACTATGAAGGAGGTCTGAGGAAAAATTATTGCGAAGCCAGACTTACACTGCCCGAAGGGCCTAGCAGACAACCGTACGCAGTACGGTCAGTCTGCTAGTCTAATCTATAATCTAAGCTGCAAGGATATGTTAACATTTAAGGCTCATATGAAATGCATGCCTACAGACAGGCACATCTAGGTTCGCGCCTACACATTCTGCATGTGTGCATACAAATAAAGAAAACCTCACATGGACACAAACCTTGCAACTCCTGCCACCGTTCCCTGAACCGGAGTGGCATTGGCAAAAGTGAACCGATTTTTACAGCACGGGTGGTCAGCCTCGTACCAACCTATCTTGGACCGGTCCGTAGTGGCAATACTTCGGACTCGTAAATGGAAGGTTGTGGATTCGGATACCGGCGGAGCACAAAAATACACCATTTATATTTCGAATGTGCTCTTCGCTGGGTTGAAAAATTCATAAACCTTTGCCAAAGACCGGTAGTGACCGGTCTTTGGCAAAGTTTTTTTAGATCAAACCTTTTAGTGAAAAGGTCCATCCAACCTTACAACAACTGGGTCCTGCTTGAGAATTGGCGCTTTCTTCAGCAACGACCAAGAGGGCTCTTGAGGTGTGATACACACAAAAACAGCGCTCACCAAAGAAATCATCCTAATATTATCATTGTTATATTGAAAGTCAGCTATACCAGTCAGATATTGTTAACAGTACCCTTAGTACGAGTTGCAAAACTTGAGAATAGTAAAGTTTACGGAAAATATAAAAGCGTGATTTCTCCCTAAATCTGCCGTTGTTGTTTCTTACACTTTGTGGTCTTAGCAAAAGAGTTACAAAGTGTAAGAAAATCAAGTTCAAACAAACAAAAACGGCAGATTTTGGGGAAATCACTCTTTAATAATTAATTTTGAAAAGATTTTTGTGAAACACTGTGGAAATTCATTTTAAAAAATTGATTTTTTTTTCAATAAAAAATAAAAAAATAAAAGAAATTAAAAACTTTGTTTTATTCCACTTTTATTGTTTTTGAGTATGTTACAAATATTTTCGGAATTACTTCCATCTTCGGGTAACTAACAATTACTAGTTACCCGAATTATTAGTAATTGTTAGTTACCCGAAGATGGAAGTAATTCCGAAAATATTTGTAACATACTCAAAAACAATAAAAGTGGAATAAAACAAAGTTTGTAATTTCTTTTATTTTTTATTTTTTATTGAAAAATAATCAATTCTTTAATAATTGCCGTAAACTTTACATTACTCAAGTTTTGCAACTTGTTCTGAGGGTACTGGGCATAGACTATGTTTTTTTATCAAACATATTTGATTGTTCATATGGAGAGCTGAGTTATCTTTCTCTTTCTGAGTCACACTACTTGAAATCTGACTTGTCACATATTTATCTCTTCATGTTATGGAAAACATATTGCAATGCTTTTCCTGATAAGCTATCAATACTGGACTACTATAATCTACAATCTACTTAAGTTGCAAAGATATATTAACATTTCAAATTCACATTAAATGAATGCCCACAAACAGACGCGTGTAAGTAAGTCCTCGCTCGAAATTGCTTAGGTACAATTTAAATAACGAACCTCCAATGGATTGGAGATCCCTGCAACTTTTGCCGAACTTCCCTGAAACATGGGTGACATTGGCAAAGTGAACCATTTTTTACAGCATGGGTTGTCTTCTCATACAAACTTATAAGTCACCAAATAAATCATTCTAATAATATTATTATTATTATTGGTTCGCTATGAAGCTGGCCACCCATACTGTAAAAAAACTGGTTCTCTATGCCAATGTCACCCCTGTTACAGGGAAGGTCAGCAAGAGTTGCAGGGCTTATGTTCATTTGAGATTGAGTTTTATATATTGTAGGTTCACATGCGGCATGTTTAAGCTAGAACTTATACATGTCTGCTTGTGGAAATGCATTTAAATAAATCTTAAAATCTTAGAATAATGGTTTGTTAAATTGGAATTTGTTTTCTGTTTAGTTTTGATGATATTATTATTTAAGTAAGTAGGTACTGTATGTGCCTTGGTTGGTATGGGCTGGTATGCGGCTGACCACCCATGCTGTAAAAATGGTTCACTATGTCAATGTCACCCCTGTTACAGGGAAGGTCGGCAAGAGTTGCAGGGCTTATGTTCATTTGAGATTGGGTTTTTATATTGTAGGTCCACATGCGGCATGTGTTAGCGCGAAATTATACATATCTGCTTGTGGGAATGCGTTTAATATGAATTTTAAATGATATATGTATCTTTGCAGCTTAGATTTAGATTTAGTATGAAGCTGACCACCCATACTGTAAAAAACTGGTTCTCTTTGCCAATGTCACCCTTGTTACAGGGAAGGTGGGCAAGAGTTGCAGGCAGGGTTGGGTAGGTATAATACTTGACGTCGAAAATGAGTAGTATACCTAGTATTTGACGCGTCGAATATACACGTCGTAAATTCGAATTTACGACATAAACGACACGTCGAAAATGACTAGTGAGTGGAGTTCAGGTAGGAATGAAGGGAAATACATATTTAGTGACATAATGTGTTGTTTCCTCTTTTATTGTCTTTCTCTTACATGCTACATCTACATTAGGTACAAGTTAACAGCACCATTTAAATATTAATTCTACTTAATAACCTGACCTAGGCTAAAACAAAGTAGGTATTCAATAAACTCAAACACAACTAACTCATGCCAGTTTCACAAAGGGCATGTCAATCAATTTGATAAAATAGATACTATACAGTTAAACACTGTAATGATAGCTGGTCAGATCAGTTGTTTTACCTACATAAAAGTAAATAAATTCTACAACATTGTGTAGGTTAGGGATGGGCGAAATCATGCCTAAGAATCTTCCATACAAACGATATTGACCACAAGCTTCCTTACAATACCAGTAGATAATGCTTTATTGGTTCTTGTCCACAATAATAGTAGGAAACTACTGTGTGGTATTACCGATATTCCCTTGACAGCCGAAATGGCGCCCACAGATAACGCTTGCTTGGCGTGGGGTCGTAAGTTTTTAACCGTTGAATGCTGTTTTTGGCTGTTTTCACAGGCGTTAAATTGTGCAAAAAGTTATTTGAAAAGAATATAATACTTTGTGCGTGAAAAAAGTGCGTGAAAATGGTGTATTGGTGGCCTGGTGCCGGACAACGTATTTCCGTCGTAACCTCAAAAAAAATTCGACAGCTATAAAGTACAAAAAACCTTCATGTTTTTGTTACGTTCCAGCTAAAAAATACTAGTGCCTCTAAATAAACTTTAATTGACATCAAACTTTCAAAATGATTTACATTATTTTAACCTAATTTGCCAAAACCTTAATTACCTTAATTTAGCTTAAAACCAAAATG
Source organism: Agapetus fuscipes (assembly GCA_951799405.1). NCBI lineage: Eukaryota > Metazoa > Arthropoda > Insecta > Trichoptera > Glossosomatidae > Agapetus > Agapetus fuscipes. Next base: position 13,827,411 of record OX637358.1, read on the forward strand.
TAGTTCGGTGTATTATTTAAGAATGTATATTTGTGTAAACTTGTATATTTTATTTTAAAAGATATAATTTTTTAAAACAAAAAAAAACTTTTATTTGACATGACCTCACCATTAGTTTCCTATAATATCAAAAATATTTGAAATAAATTTTAGGTATAAGTGATATTATACATTCCATAATATTATCAAAAGCTTCCATATAAAACTCATAGGTGGCTAAGATTCGGGCATTCCCCTTTTTTTTATTCAGTGGGATCTCTATATACCTATAATACTCTGTGGGCGAAATATATCGATATATCAAAAGTACCGATATTTTTTCCTCGATGTATTTCGATAGTGTTTAAAAATATCGTTCGATATATATCGATATTTTTTTTTCATTTGCCCATCCCTAGTGTAGGTACAAATTTTCAGTTGGCATATTCATTAAGATTTGAACAAAATGTTTTAAGCCCCATTTATACCTACAGTTCAATGTTTTATTCAAGATTAATTGAATTCAAGGACAAAACATGAACAATATGAACTTTGAAGGAAGTATTGTATTTTATTATCTTTGCTAATTTTAATTGAATTTGGTTGGTCAAAAATTGAACTGTCACAAATGAAGGATAAACTAAAAATAATAAACTTCAATTTTCGACGCAAATTTTCGACGTTTTCGACATATTCGACACGTATTTTCGACGTGACGTGTCGAATATAATTTTCGACGTGTCGTTACCCAACCCTGGTTGCAGGGCTTATGTTCATTTGAGATTGAGTTTTATATTTTAGGTTCATATGTGGCATTTGTAAGCTCAAACTTATACCTATATGTTTGCTTGTGGGAATGCATTTAAATAAATCTTAAATGTAATATATCTTTGCAACTTAGATTATTGATTTGCATTAAAATAGTTTCCACTCCACTTATTATGCATACGTCCATGATATTCTGCATCTTATGTAAATTTTATGACTTTAATGCATAAGAGTGGGTTTGTTATTTTAATGACTCTATAGGTACGTAAGTACGCAAGTCTTTGTAGTAGTTTATTTGCGGCCTAGATTCCCATCAAGTGACTGAAATGAATATCATTGTCAATCAATGCTTACCCCCGTATTCACGATCAAAACTGATTTAAGTGCCTTACTCAAGCGCTACACTTACTCAAGGGTCGACATTCTGGAGCGTTTTGTTTCACAAAGAACACTCAAGCAGTAATCAGCGTAGTGGCCAACCCCCAGGAGACGAACGGGTTTGTCATTGGCTCTCGAAAAAACCCAGCGCTGTAATTGGTCAGTACCTTCCGACCGATATTCGGCGTACTTCACTCTTATCATTGCCGCTTCTTTCAAATTTCAATGTCATATCAGCTGTGCATAAAACTTGACAACAAATAAGTACGTATAACGCAATTACTAATTTAAGTAAACCGTTAGTACGAATTTGTTTGTTTACAATTTCTATTAGTTTTTTAAAATACATTTATGTAATATCCAATGTAAAGTGTTTTGATCGATTTCAGCGCCAAAAAGATGTTGTTTTCTCCAGCGGAAAAGGAGCTGCTGGTGGCTTTAATTAAAGAAAAACCTGTAATAGAAGATAAAATAACAGATCGAAGAAATTGTTGGCTTTGCAACGGCAAAACTGTATACAGAACGACGCATTTTTTCAATCAAAAACGTCTTCTAAATTCTTCCTCTTCGTAATACGTAAATGGGTCTTTACAGTCTCTGATATATTTTCTTGGGACACTATTTTTTAACAAAACAACGTTATTATTCTCGTTGAAGTCAACTGTATCGAAAGAATTCATTATTTTATGTAAATAACTCACAACCAAACAAAAAATGTGCTGATGAAATGCGGCGGAATATTTTGACAGTTCATCTGTCATTGCAGTATGGTCCTAGACCATACCGGAGAACAAACCCAATTCTGATGGTCAAGCAATGTAAATAAACTCGTCAAAACAATATTAATACACTCGTAAAAATCATGTTTATAGTCAGAATTCATTTTTTCATTTAAATTCACAATCAAACAAAAAATGTGATAACAATGAAATATGACGGAATATTTTGACAGCGCTTAAGCGTTGGTTAATATACGTGTCGACCTTACTTACCTAAGTGCTAGTTTTTGGAGCGCTTGAGTGCTAATTTTACCTTAAGTATTGTTCTTGAAATGAATTTCCCCAATCTAAGCGCTTGTTTGCCCTTAAGTAAGTGCCAGTTTTGATCGTGAATACGGGGGTTAGAGCACACAAAGCTTATCGACACAAATTCAATTATTGACTCGACACACAAATACCGTACGTATAATAGTACTTACTACAGTACTTACATTTTACATTAAAAAAGATCAAACCACAAGAAGAGCATGACTTCTAATCAGTGTGAAGTTGTTGCATTGCTTCTGTTACGAACTCATGAAGCCCGATTGCGTGGCTTGCTTATGCGTGTGTGTGTCCGCCTCTAGTATAGTCTACTGTGAGTTTGAATGTATGCATGTGCCCAGGCACGTAGTTGTAACTAGAATAATATGGAACAATACAGAAGTGTGTGGTTGACTATAGAAGGGTCCGTAATATGCGAGAGGCGTCCGTTTAGACGCTATATGTTTGTACCGCAATTGTGTGAGAGACGGAGAGTCGATTAAAACATTGAGCCGTGGAGTGCATAAGCAAGAGCTAGAAATCAGTACATTGTAAACCGACATTGTGTAAAATAAATTGCAGTTTGATTTAAAGAACCCAAATAAAATCATAACACTACAAATGTCTGAATTGATCGATGATTAGCAGACAAAAGAGGATGGATCTTGGCCTCCTTGATTAACCTCTGCCAGGGCTGTCTGCCCACTTGTCTATCTGCCAACGCTTGGTTCAGCCACCTTGCTCTGGTCTTCCCCCTGCCCTGTGCCCCTGTGTGTTTTGATTCTCATTGAGGGATGTGATTTTTATTGTACAATAAGAGTCCGGTCGATAACTCGGTAGAGTGCTTGTATTCCATGCCTCGAACTCGGGTTCAAATTCCAGAAAAGATTCACCGTTTCGGTGTTTATTTCAAACCCAAAATAAAATACCGGCAAAGGTTACTCAGCCTTCACAAGTAATGAGTACCAGTCCTCTTGGGAAACCTCTACTTTACCAAACAAAATTCTAATTTTAAAAACCCTAGTCCTAGCATTACCAATCAACCGCCTTTCTTTCTATCCTTACATATACTTCTTGCACACAAAAATAGCAATAACTAAATAAATCATCCTAATATGAATCTATAATGTAAGTTGCAAAGATATATTAACATGCAGGATTGTGATTGTTGTTTCAGTACTTCCCGCCGTCCTGGCTGGGCTGGTGCGTGTACTGCGGGCTGGTCTCCCTGCTGTTTGGCGCGGTGAAGCTCCTCAACTACTCCCTGCACCACATGTACGACACCTCGGAGTGCATCATCGTGCCGCCCGACAACACCGCGCCCCTGGAGAAGAGGCGCATGCAGAAGAAACACCGGTGAGTAAATTAACAATTTCATCTAATCTAAGATGAAGTCCGGTCGATAGCACAGTTGGTAAAGTGCTTGCATTCCATGCCGCGAGCTCGGGTTTCAATCCCACCGAGGGTGTCCAAAATAATTCCCCATGTCGGTGTATATTTCAAAACCGAAATAAAATACCGGCTAGGCTTACTCAGCCTGACAATAAATGATTACCAGCCCTCTCGGGAGCTGGGAAACACCCACTTCAACTGAAAGTGGTTGGTGTGAGGCGGGCTCCCTTACCTAATAAATAGGTCCCGAATCGCCACATGCCACTCCTTCAGGGATAACGCAGGCAAGCGCCCTTGGAGTGACTACATCACAAAACGGCGCTTTAAAGAAATCATCAACTCATCATCATCATCATCAAGTTACACAATATGTGAAGCTTAGTTGCGTTGCATTTTTTTGTGCATACCCACCTTGGCTTGTCTTGCCATTGATGACGACGGTTGACATGTAATTAATTGTATTAAAAATGTTGTGTTTCAGGGAAGACGAGGACTTTGAGCTGTATGTGCTGAGCAAGTGCAGATCCACTGTGAGCGACAATGAGTCCGTGGCATCCAGAGACTACCAGAAACCCGTCAGCAGCACTATCGGTACAAGATACTCCTGACAGAGGGTTCACTTATGCAAACAACTAGTCCTAATAACAATGCTTATCTCTCTCCAATGCCTCTCCAGCCCAAATCTCGCTTCGGCCACCTTAACTTAAGATTCCACCCCAAGGTTAGATGGGAGTGGTAAGTACCTTCCTCACCTGTATTGGTGCCCCTGAAAGGCACGGTGTTTTCACGAATCCTTCCTTTGCCAACCTGCCCGTTTTTTTTAAACTAGTTACCGGTATTAAAGATTTTAAATTATGATTACGGTCATTCGACATTTTATGGAATGAAAAAAACGGATTTTACTGACCGTGCAAAAAGAGAAGAACGATTTTCTCTACGTTTCGTCGGAGTCATATCCGACGTCCTCAGGAGACGTGTGTCTTCTACAAAGAAGAACCACGAACTGTTGAATTATTGTTGTTTGATCGAGGCCGAAGGTTGTAGGTACTTTTATTAACCTTCGGTGATGCATCCATAGATGTCGCAATAGCTCCACTTGTACAGAAGGACGATATTATGTCTTCCTGTGAAATTGTCCGATTAATCGGACAATTTCACAGGAAGACTCATTCCATAAAATAGTTACCGGTATGTATGTTCCCACCTCAATTTAATCCTGTTCTATTCAAAACCGTTCCGTAGTCCAGTGGCAGCACTTTGGACTCGTAAATGGAAGGTTGTGGGTTCAAATCCTGGCGAAGCACAAAAAAATACCATTTATACAACCCTCCAAAATTCTACTCGCTAGCTCGCAAATTGTGAGTGACTTTTGTTTGGTTGCGAGTGTGCTTTTCTTTATCTGAAAGTATTATTTTGCCAGTTAATAATAGCATTGATAATATTCCCAGTGAAAATATCGATCACATGTTTAAAGGTGTTAAAAATTATAAACAGGAACAGTTCATGGGAATTTTTATTTTAACCCATGCGAGTTGCAATTACGAGTTGCGAGTTGGTCAATGGGTGATTTTTGAAGGGTTGCATTTATATTTTCAAATTTGCTCCTCGCTGGGTTGAAAAATTCATAAACCTTAACCAAAGAAGGGTCGTCAAAAGGTCCATCTAGCCAGCCTAACAGCAACTGGTGTTATGTTTAGATTGAAAGGTATCTTCAGGATACTTACATCCGGCTAGCTCTCATCAGCATCACTCTCAGGGCGTGGGGTTCTTTCTTTGGCATTGCTTACTTGTATCCTGGGAAGGGTTTTATAATTAAAAGATAAAGTTAACATGAACAAATAAGGGTTTATTACTGTACTAATATGGGGGGGGAAAAGGGGAAATAAGGGATTGGCCAGACCTACAGGTTGTCACTAGAACACTCCCTATTCCGTTGGCTGGAGTTCTAAACGGAAGGCCTGGGGCAGCGCCCCAGGTTAGCGGCGGTTCACAAGGCGGGCGCCTCCACACGTGGGAGCCCCTGGGTGGGCGCTCCTATGCCTCTGGTCCACAAGGCGGGTGCCTTGCTGGCAGGAAATCCAAGTAGATGGGGGGGTGGAGGGAGCTCCATCGTAGTGCCTCCTCCTGCACCGCTTGGTGCTTGGTCGCTAACGTCTGACTCACTTCACATCTCGCCGGGAACTAACGAACGACGGCCTGATTAGTTCATACGGTGCAGTTCGGCCGCTTCCGTGACCGTTCGGCTCCGCTCGGCCCACAAACACACACTGCACACTTCGGGATTGTTTTTTTATAATATGTTATTTAAAATAACATAACACTGGGTCTTGCTTGAATATTGGCACTTTGTAGCGACGACCAAGCTCGTAAACACCTCTGCGGCACTACAACAAGTGTCATAGACCTCTGAAGTCTCTGAAATGTTGGGAGTCTCCCGCACAGGATTTAATCAATCACCATTTTCTTTCATTGTCTCAAAACAAAGGCAACACATCATAACCACTACGCAGCGAATATTTTATTATATTTTTCCTTGTATGTAGGCATGTGGGTTTTCTTTGAGTGGATTAATTAATGTTTTATCAAATGATTAGGTTTAATGATTTTAGTTCACAATCTACTTAGGTTACATTACTTTATGCAGGCTTTTATGAACACATCCTTGAAAGATATCATGAAGTTTTTAAAATCATTTTTTACCTTCATAAAATAAATAATACTAGTTTTTTAATAAATAATTTAATACAAGTTCCTAGTTTTTTTTAATTTAGGAGATAACCATAATTTCCTTGACTTATAGGTTGGTATGAGGCTGACCACCCATACTGTAAAAAATGGTTCACTTTGCCAATGTTACCCCTGTTTCAGGGAAGGTCGGCAAAAGTTGTGGAGTTTATGTTCATTTGAGGTTTGGATTTTATTTGTAAGTACACATTCAGCATTTGTAAGCGCGAACTACACTTGTTGGTTTGTGGGCTTACATCTGAGAGCTTTAAATGAATATATCCTTGCAACTTAGATTATAGATTATTATAGACCACATGTCAGGCATGCACACTGCTTGGAGGCGAATAAATTCTAGACTATATTAATAGCTATAAATAAACATTAATTTGCTTTGAAACAATGATTCAACTGTAATCTAAGTGGCAAATATTGTTAGGTGTAGAAATGAGAGGTGCCTGAAGATGTACCGAAGGATACTTACTCCCGCCTAGCTATCATCATCATCATCTTCGTCTCTCCAATCCGGTTCTATGTTACAATTTTGTCTATGTCAAAATTTTGTCTATGTCAATTCATGTGCGAATGCATTAATGTTTCAGATCTCAAAGTGGACGTGCATCGTAAGAACAGTTCGGAATCCAGCGCCGATGAGGGGGCCGGTCAGTCTTCAGCTGGGGCAGTCGGAGGTCAGCGGGCGGAGAGGCCCCAGCAGGAGGGGGCGGGAGCGCAGGGGGGCGCGGGGCCCTCAGGCTCTGCCCCCAACAGCCGGAGACAGCTCAAGAGGCTGTCCGCCACCCGGAGACGCTGGCCCAAGCACTGCCCGCACGACGCACCCACGTCCGCCATCAAGAACGAGGAGTTCATGATCGACGAGGCCATCCGCATGGAACTCTGCTCCAAAACTGAAGACTCGGTCGCCGTCAACATCGACAACGACGCCCCGGAGGAAACGCAAATCAGAAACTTCATCGAGAATTCAGTTCAAGAGTTCTACCAAGAGATGGGGAACGAAGGCTACCATTCAAGGTTTGCGCGCCAGTTGAGTTCGGATTCCCGAGATAATTCTGAACTGAGCATAAGTCGGTTCATTGTATCCCCGGTGAGAACGAAATCATCTAATCAACAGAATTACCTTGAAATGTATCCAGTGGAGAGTTGCACCAAGTCTGCGATTGCTTTGACGCAGTCATCTCAGGGTCCTCAGTCGTCTAACATGCGGAGGAATTCTAATTCCACCATGTCCACCATCCAGCTGCCTCTAGTCAACTCCACCGCACAGTTGGTGGCTCACGTGCGGAGGCACTCAGGTGTCACCAATGCCAGTCTGGGGTTTCTCCCAACTGGGAGTGTGGAGCTTGGTGGATACATGCTGGAGAAAGGCAACAGCGAGATGGGAGGCAGCAAGGTCAAAGGGAATTCAGAAAGCAGAATGACCGGTGTGAGGAGGATAAAGAGTGCCGCTCTAGAGATTGGTTGTCCTCCTCCGAGTGTGTCCAACCTCTCGGCACATCCTAACAGTGTCGAGACGATTGGCGGACAAGTGCTGAAGAACCCTAAAAGTGCAATCATCCCCCCTCCGAGCAAAAGCCTGATTCGCAACCCCCACCTTAATCTGTGGCCTAAAAATTCAAGCAGTTCTGTTGAAGGAAACTATATGAATTATGGTTCAGAGATTGTGTACCCTATAGCGGAGATCTCAGATGAGATGCAGACGTCCCAGTGCCAGGAGAGCGACCTGGACTCCCTAAGCAGCCATTGCTGCTCGGATTACGAAGATGAAAACGTCATCAGCATGAGGCATCAGCTGCGAGGGTTTGACTCTGACTTCAACAGACCGCTGGACGTCAACTCTTCAGATACCGAGTACGAGAACAACGGTTCAAGGTCTCCCCTGTTAGATAGAAACGACTGCCTTAACGATGTGAAAATTGTGAAAATAAAATCAGACAAATCTGACTTAGAGCATAAAAAACATTCAAACTCTATCGCCAAAGGGCTTCCTAAAAACAATTCTTTCTCCGCGGATTCTAAAAGTAGTGATAAAATTAAGTGTCATAAGTTCAAGAAACTGTTAAAGAATAATTCCTTCAATGCCACGCCGACGACAACGGCGGACAAGAGTGGCAGCGAGCTAGTTAGTGCAGACAGGTATAACGTGCAATATGAACACAGACTCGTGGGCAATAGTGAGTTCATCTTTGTGAAGACATGCAAACAGAAAAGTAACAAATCTAAAACATTTGATCCGGGTGATTACTTTGATAAAACCAGTGCGAGCTCCAAAGACTTCCTTTTAGAAAAATCAAGCGTCGATTCAAACGAGTGCTTGCTGGACAACTTTGAAAAGAACAAACAAAAGCTAGAGCTGCAGATAGAAGAAGGGAAGAAGCTGCCTGACCAAGAAACTTCCAATTCTAGTGAGAGCTTAGAGATGCAGGACGCGCGGCAAGATGTCGCCACGGAAACTAGTGATATTAGCGATCAAAAAACCAAAGACACGTCCCCTCCTCTCCAAAGGGAAGAGACGGACCCCAACATGCAAAGTGATGAGAACAGCTTGTACGGAATCACCTGGCTCTTCGACGAATCAAACCACAGCAAGGAACAAGACGCGCCAAGCTTACAAGTGGAAGACTTAGATACCTCATTAGATAGTGCAAGCAAAGAACCCAAACCCTCGTGTTCAACCGCCGATACTGGTCCAGCGACACAGAGAAATCTGGGGGCCATTCCCAAGCAAATCAAAATCTTAGCCAGGACGAGGACCTCCTCGTTAAAAGAAAATAAGAAAAAGGACAAACATAAAGAAAAGGACAGAGATTCAGAAGGTCCAACTCAGGAAGAGCTGGATACAGTTGAGGCTCATTCAGCGTTGGTGCAAGGACTTGAATGTTTATTTGCTGCGACAAATGCCAGTACAGTTGTGATGCCAGCTTTAAACAGAGAAGAGCGACCTAGAAGTACTCGACAGCAAGTAGAGCAACACCGGCGAGATAGTCAGAAACCTAGGAAAAAGTCTATAGAAGAAATGGCACAAACATCCACCAACACAATCCTACCCACCTCAATGCCTTTGCTGGCAGTGTTCCTCAACTCGAGAACGGAATATCCTCACATCCCTATCTACCTACCTGTGGAAGGAGAACCAGGCCCTTCATTCTCTGAAGCTGGGCCTCCCCTTCCAGAATTTAACTATTATGAAATGACCCGTCCCAAACCATTAATGGATAGAAACCACCGCAATAGGATAAGAAAAATCAAGCGATCGACCAGGCAAAGGAATCTAGAACACGTCCAAGCTGCCATGGGACTTAAATCTGATGAGAAGGGAGAACCGTCTAATCCATCTTGCACTTCTCCGGGCAACGTCCATTTTGCTACTTCTTTCGAAGATACAACAGATGGTGCTGTTCATTATTTCTTGGATGAATATGGAAACAAAATGTCTTACACATTTGACAGGAACAGTTCTGGACATGCCAAGGAAGGTGCTAAAGTTCCAACACCAAAATCCATTGAATCAACGGAAGGCCAGGCAGAATCTTCAGGACTCACAGGGAGCTGTGTCTCTATTATGTCCAACCTCACAGGAGACATGGAGAATTCTGTAAAGTCTAAACAAGGAGATAGCATAGACCAAGGCAATGCAACTAACGGTAGCATTTATAACTCCTCTTCAAATCAAGGCAGCAACAATCCTCTACTGTCCAGTAACAACAACTCTACCTCAATGCTGCCTGTGGGGCAAGCCAACAACTCTAGGAATAAAACCATCTACATTGTGGATCCACGAGCCCCACACACAAGCAGATCACCGGCTAACATTCTACAAGAGCGATTAGAACTGCCGAGAAACTCCTCGCCAAACACACAAATCAACTTTTACTCAAATAACATGCCTAGAGTGTTCAACATACCTCCTCTCCCGGCCACTTTAAACTCGACCAGAGAAAACAGCTTAGATTTAGACATATCAAGGAAAAGGTTTCCCTTAGCTGAGAGAATAGACAAAGCCAGCAAAGACTTGCCGAGGACTTATTACAAGTTTAAATTGTTCAAATGCTGGCAAATCAAAGTCACCATGGACAGGTTAAAACTGATGGCATTGCTCGATAGGAATCTCACATTAAAAGAAACAATAATGTCTATTCTGTTGGGGATATTTGTGTCAGTATTTGGTGCACTCGTCTTGCACATGGATTTCTACAAAGACATCTACGCGTTCTGGTTTTGTTTTGTGATTGCCGGCAGTCAGTATTCCTTGTTGAAAAGTGTGCAACCCGACGCCGCGTCTCCGGTTCACGGCTTCAACAGAATGGTGGCATTCTCCAGACCTGTCTACTTCTGCTTGTGCTCAGCATTCCTATGCTTGATACACTACAACGTAGAACAAATAGATGAGGCAACCAGGTACAAGCGCAGCATAGACCAATCATACACCGACAAATTTACAATCTACGGAATGGATTTCAAGATGAAAGACGCCCTCCTCGTTACAGAAGACATAATATCAAAGTTCCTTCTCTTTTTCCCTCTTGCTTTTAGCCTTGGATTGTTTCCACAAGTCAACACGTTCGCCATGTATCTGTTTGAACAAGTAGACATGCATTTATTTGGTGGGAACGCAACGTCAAGCTTGAGTGCTTCTATATACTGCGTCTTCAGATCAATAATGGCTATTGCGGTGCTTTACGGATTCGCTTACGGAGGTCTCACAGAATCTAAAGGATCGCAGCACATCCTATTCTCAATGTTCTGTGCGTTGGTTGTTCCGATATCGTACCATCTGAGCCGATGCGCCAGTGACTTCACTATGGTGTGGAACCTTATCAAGAACCATCTGATCCCAGCCGATTTGTACGCAGTCCACAGCACAAACAATTCAAACGCAGACGAAGAAAAACCAAACGCAGACAGCCAAAGTGACAAAACACCAAAATTACCCCACAACTCGGAGAGCAACATTTCCAAACCACCGTCGATAGGGAGCTCAACGTCCAAGATTAATCTCAGCTCGGAGACAAACATATCAAAGATTCAAAAGCGCTCGCAGACCAGCGTGAATTCAAGTGTGAATTCTCTGAAAAACGATTCCAAAATCAACATCAACTGCAATTCAAGCAGCTCTATCAAAACTGAAAACCAAACAGACGAGTCCAAAGATCCCAACAAGCCAAAAGTGTTGAACGATGAGACTAGCGAGGGGGAAATGGAAGATCCGCTGCCCAAGAAGCTGCAGGATACAGTCCACTCACGGTTCAAGAACGACATCATTGTCTGCACTTTCATGGCCCTGTTCATCTTCGGGATCCACTGCACCACTGTGTTCTCTACTCTGCAGCCTGAACTAAATCCTGTAAGCATCAGTCATTGTTTACTCCCGTATTCACCAATCCTACTAACACTTCCCTCAGGCCTCACTAGCACTTAGAATCTCATCTTATCTAATCTAATCTAAGTTGCAAAGATATGTAACATTGGGGATTCGCATTATATGCATTCTGACTAGCAGACACGTACAAGTTCACGCTTAAACATGCCGCATGTGAACCTACAATATAAAACCCAATCTCAAATGAGCATAAGCCCTGCAACTCTTGCCGTCCTTCCCTGAAACAGGGGTGACATTGGCAAAGTGAACTATTTTCTACAGCACGGGTGGTCAGCCGCATACCAACCTATAAGTCAAGTGACATACACAACAAATTACATTTTTTTTAAATAGACAAAGAAACAAATGCAAAATTCAAAATTCCAATTTAAAAAAAAACCTCTTCCTAGCCGCTAACATTACAGATCAACCGCCATTTCTTTCTGTCCTTACATATTTCTTTCATTTTATCCAGAGTCATATCACACCAATATTTTACTATGTTATTTTGTTGTACAGATGGTGTGGTCCATATCGGGATTACTGGGCTGGATTCTTCACTATTTGATTCCTCAGCTGAGGAAGCAGCTGCCGTGGCTGTGGTTGTCGGGACCTGCTCTGAAGGCAAGAGAGCACGCACAATTTGAAGTCAGAGAACCAGCCAGGGTCATGTGGTTTGAAAAGGTGAAGAAACAGTTGTGGCATTTCGTTTTTGAGTCTGCTAAATACAGTAGAGCCGCGCTTGTCCGAACCCTGCCTAATCATTGATTGCGGGAATCCAAACGATCTTGCGCCCAGGAATTAAGATAATAAGCCATGCTGAGGTTGTGGAGGCATTCAGCAAATGCATACAATGGGCTGACGGAAACGACGTGTCAAGTCAGGACACATTGCTGCTGCGGCGATAAGTGATATTTTTTCTTTCATTTGAATTACGATCCAAGATTGCTTAAATAAATAAAACACAAGCAAATCCTAATTTGATATTTTTCACCTCCATAGAATTTATCCCATACTATAATCGAACACCCCGTTATTTCGAACCCTCCTGTGTTTTTAGGGGCTCGGATAAACGATGCTCTACTGTATGTACAAAACTTATTTTTTTTTTAACATAAGTACTATTCAGAGTTGTGTGTAGAAAAATAAGGTAATGAGGTTCGTACGTGATTTGACATAGACAAAATTGTGTTGTCACCTGACCGGGTTGCTAGGGAAAAGGGAGTTAATTTCAAAGAGTGACCTAGAAAAGCTTGACACACACTGGACTGCAGCGCCAATGATGATCTTTGAAATGAACATTATTATTGTCCAAGAAACTTCCTTCTGATTTGTTTTGTAATCTTTCAGGCGTACGTGTACCTCTGCTTCATTGAGAGAAACATACTTTACCCCGTTGTCTTCATATCGGCTGTTACCCAGGACTCCCCAGGACTGATGGTGAAATTTGGACCAGGACTCGGGGCTCTGATCATATGCATGTGCGCACTGAAAGGTAGTTAATGTCATTTCTTTTTCTATGCCTATTACTGTATTGTTATGATTGATTTTACTGGGTTCTCTTTTAATTAAACTGCAATTATTTATTTTAACAGGATTTATTTTACACGCTTTGGTTCACAATTTACAACAATTGACAATCACTGCTTATTGGTCTTTCATGGCAAAATGCTTGAAGCGACTACTCTGCTGATGCCCTATTGCAGTCCCTTTATAAAGGTACAAAAGAGATCTTTCTTGCATCTTGCAGATCACAACTTTTGCCGACCTTCCCTGACACAGGGGTGTCAACGACGTGAAATTAGTTTGACAGTGAAAGCTTGATATTGTAATACATGTTTGTATAACATGTTTTTATATTTTTCAGGTGTCAGAAATGCGTATTCAGACCCGGATAGCCAATACCTCATCCTAGTATTTGCAGTACTCTTATTTCAACTGGACTACCACTGGGCGAGTGAGAGCTTTCTGGTCGACTACTTCATCATGGCAATTGTCTTCAACAAGACCTACGAGTTCCTGCTAAAGGTAAGTAAATAATCACTCTCAGTTTCTGTTACTTTTATCATCAAGAGGTTTTCAATATTTAGTTCGCTGAAAAAATTAAATATGCGCTTAACGCAGAAAGAAGAATTTTACGGAGAATCTGGATGCAGATGGAAACCAGTCTCTGCATTTTCTGCAAACTCCCGTACTTGTTGAAATCCAAACCAATGCCATCACATATCTGCCCTCTGTCTACTCCTCGTTGACCGTCAATCTTGCCCTAACTTATCAAATGGAAACAGGAAATCTTGCCATTTAATGTACCTGTTTTGTTGATTATTTTCAGATCCAGTTTGTGGTGACGTACATTGCGCCGTGGCAGATCACGTGGGGCAGTGCGTTCCACGCCTTTGCCCAGCCGTTCAGTGTCCCGCACTCCGCCATGCTGTTTCTCCAGGCTTTCATATCCGCCATCTTGTCCACGCCTTTGAATCCCATCCTAGGTAACAAATATAAAACATTTATTTTATCAATGGTAGAGTTGTGACATTAATGCTCTTTTCTCATTAAACAAATTCTGCCCGGTCCGTCTATGCTTTCAGCTGCAAAATGTATGGGATCACCGGACAAATCCCATACATAGACAAACCCAGCGGAATTTGAAAAAGATGCAATTCCTTGACTTACAGGTTGATATGAGGCTAATCATTTTATTTGATTTCAATATCAATAAATCTTTGCGACTTACACTTTGCCCATTTCAACTTAAATTAACACGTTCAGTGCGCACACCGCGCCTAGCGCGTTTATACAACATTTCCCGTGGTGCGCACACCGCGCCAGGCGGGTTTTGCTTTAACGACACTTTATTTTCATAGCCCTGCTGGAAAGTATAGTATTCCGAGTCAGCACATCCGGTCCAGTTGGTAGCTCTCACCACTCTCAGCCAAGTCTCATCACCACGGTAATTCTTACTCTTATTCAGCTGTTCACTTGCGGCCATCTTGGATTGACAGGTCTTGATACAAATATTACCGATATTCGGTAGGTAAGAATTACCGTGGCGATGAGACTTCCAGCCCTGGTGTGAAAATGCAAATTTCTGTAATTGTTTTTGAATGTTTTGTCTTGCAGGGAGTGCCATATTCATGAGCTCGTACGTGAGACCTGTGAAGTTTTGGGAGAGAGACTACAATACAAAGAGGGTAGACCAGAGCAACACCAGGCTCTCCTCCCAGCTGGAGAGGAATCTGGGATCGGGTGTGTATTTTTAAATCTGCATTGATTATTATTTGTGATTTAAAAACATGTAACTTGTTGTATATGTTCCTTGACTTATAATGCGGCTGACCACCCATGCTGTATAAAATGTTTCACTTTGCCAATGTCACCCATGTTTCAGGGAAGGTCGGCAAGAGTTGCAGGGTCTATGTTCATTTGATATTTGGGTTTTAAAGTTGTATGTTCACATGCAGCATGTACAAGCGCAAACTTATATGTGTTTGCTTGTGAAAATACATATAATGTGAATCCCCAATGTAACATATAACGAATAAAGGGCCCTTGTGACTAAATTTGAGTGAAAACGGCGCTTCGGAAAAAAATCAACCAAATATATATATAACATATCTTTGCAACGTAGATTAGATTAGATTACTGTAACTGTAACTGTAACTCTGTCGCCATTCCGCTAGGGGTGGCCAGAGCCTCTGCAGAGTTGCCTCCATTTTTTCCTATCCTTACATACCTCTTTCAATTCATTCATATCCATCACCTTTTTCATGCATTTTCTTCTTTTACGCTCACTTTGTATATCCCATTCTTTCACAATCTCCTCAATCTGATCACTCCATACTTTTCTCGGTCGTCCCTTCCCTCTTTTTCCTTTCACACTTTCTTTGTATACATACTTTGTCAGTCTATCATCGTTCATTCTTTCCACATGCCCAAACCATCTCATCACATTCTTTTGTACTTTAACTTTCACATCCTCTTTCAAATTACATTCTTTTTTTACCCATTCATTCCTAACTCTATCCCTCAGAGTTTTTCCTGTCATGCTTCTCAAATGCTTCATTTCCACCGTACATACTTTACTCATTTCGCTATCATTCACTGTCCATGCTTCACTTCCATACATCAAAGTCGGTAACAATATGCCATTGTGTACCGCCATTCTCAGATCCATCGTCAATCGCTTGTTCTTTGCTATTCTTCCTATTGCACCGACCACTTGCTTGCCCTTACACATCCTATTCTCAAGTTCTCTTGTCATCTTTCCATTCTTCTCAAACATACTTCCCAAGTATCTAAATTCATCCACAATTTCAACTTTCGTACCATTCAACATGAGCGTGCATTCTTCATTTTCATCCATTCTGTCAAAAATCAGTACTTTCGTCTTACTTGCATTAATTTTCAACTTGTTCACACACAGAGCATGGTTCAGACTAGAGAGCATTGCCTGAAGTTCCGCTGCTGAATCAGCAATTAATACTGCGTCATCAGCATAAAGCAGAACTCCGACTTTTCTCTCTCCAATCTGTATGCCATGCCCTTCCAGATTCGCTTGTTTAACACAATGATCCATGATTATATTGAATAACCATGGGCTCATTATGCAACCCTGTCTCACACCCTTGTACACATTAAAATACTCGCTGTATTCTCCATCCACCCTGACACACGCCCTGCTATTAAGATAGATGGCGCGTATCGCGTTCAGAAGTGCTTTGTTCACACCATACCTCTCAAGCACACACCACATCATACTTCTATCCACCGAGTCGAAGGCTTTCTCAAGATCTACGAAAGCCGCATAGACCTTTTTATTTACGGCTAGCTGTTTTTCGACTATCTGTCGAAGCGCGAATATCTGGTCTACGCAACCTCTTTCCGGCATAAAGCCAGATTGTATATCTGAGACCTTCTCCTGGGTGGATAATCTTACCCTATGGATAAGAATCTTGCATAGCACTTTACCTGGCACACTAAGAAGGCTAATCGGTCTGAAGTTACGGCAGTCTTTTTTGTCACCTATACCTTTGTAAATTGGCACAATGACCGCCTCTCTCCAGTCCGATGGAACCTCCTTGACACTAACACACAATTCGCAAAGCTCTTTCATCCATTCAATCACACATTCTCCCCCCGCTTTCATCATCTCAGGTCTCACACCATCCACACTTGCAGCTTTCCCATTCTTTAATTCCTTTATGACCTTTCTTACTTCATCTTCCGATATTTTCAAAACATTACCCTCATCATAATCTCCTTTCACAGTTAAATCACATTCTTCTTCACCAAAAACCTCGTAGATTAGATTTTTAAAAAAGCATTTGCTCTGCTTCACATTTGTCTACTTTATATCAGTGCTAAAACATTGGTTTCCCTAGATTTTGTAATTAATTTTGGTAGGCTATTTTTAGGATTTTTCTGCGAGTGCTGGGCACGGAGTGTGTGCATAAAATGTATTCGTATCGGTAAAACATCTAAATAGATTGCTTAAGTTCTGCCGCTAAGGGGCCGTCCATAAACTACGTCATCGATTATGGCCGATTTTCGACCCCCCCCCCCCTTACAATCATCCTATAGTCATTATCTAATGACCCCCCCCCCCCCTTCTTGCTGTAATAATGGATGAGCTTAATAATTAATAATGTTATATTGCTTACATAATATTTTGTATGTTTTGTAGAAATTGGTATTTACAAGAACGACGTCACTTTTGGTACTTGTACATCATTTGCCATCATCGGCAGACCAGACTCTCCCCCCCCCCCCCTTAATGCGAATGACGTAATATATGGACAGCCCCTAAGTGTGTAAACCTTGTTATGAATACAACGCTTTCATGTTTCAGATGACAACAATTTGAATTCCATATTCTACGAGCACCTGACGAGATCCCTGCAGCATTACCTGTGCGGGGACTTGCTGCTCGGGAGATGGGGGCAGGTGCAACAGGGAGACTGCTTTGGTAACTATCTAAAACAAATCCTATTATCTAGATTTTCGGCAGTAACTTTGTGAAATTTCATTTTAATAGATTAAAATAAAAGATTACTTGGTTTTAATTCACATGAGTTTTATTTTTGTTTATACACGACCAGTTTTAGGAGACGCAGTACCTCCCATCTTTAGGTGCAAATAGAAACTAACATAGAGTACAAAAAATCTCTACTAACTGAGCTATCAACTGGCATGTCACAAGTGAAATCTGTATTTTTTTCATAGGTGACTTCATAAGTTTTCTGCTTCCGAAGGGGTAGATTCTCATTTCTTTCAAAGGTTGTATAAACCTTGCCGATATTATGATTACTTTGAAATAAATAAATGAAGTTGTTTATTTCTGGGGATAGAACATGAAAATTAAGGATTTTTATATTCCCCCACTTCAACTGAAGTGGTTGGTGTAAGGCCGGCCCCCTTACCCGTAAAAATAAATAGGTCCCGAATCGCCACATGTGACCCCTTCGCGGATAACGCAGGCAATAAGTTACACTATGTGTGTAGCTTAGTTGCGTTGCATTTATATAATGGACTGAGATTTTTTTTGTATTTGGATCTCTTTTTGAAGAGCAAATGTCAGTCTTGTATGTGACGGCCATTCTAAGAAAGCCAACAAAAAAATATTTATGTGCCTTTTTTTAGCTTTCCCTTAGCAAGCCGGCTGGGTGACGACACAGTTTTATCTATGCCAATTTAAGTGCGGACCTAACTAGTTGTTTTTGTTTTGCAGTGTTGGCGTCTGATTACCTTAACTGCCTGGTCCACATTGTGGAGATGGGGAATGGCCTTGTGTCGTTTCAGCTGCGAGGCCTGGAGTTCAAGGGAACTTACTGCCAACAACGGGAAGTTGAAGCCATATCTGAAGGGCCTGAAGACAATGAAGGTATTCTATCTCTGTAACTCTGTCACATTCCACTACTGGGTGGCTGGAGCTGCAGCAGAGTTGCTTCCACTTCTTCCTATCCTCGCACACCTCTCTCTATACATTCAGACTTTTCTCTATAGCTGAAAAATGGTCAAAATGCTTAGAATTATATCTAAAAAAAACTTCTATAAGACAGCGGCAGACACAGCGATGGTTGGAGAAGAGAATTTTAGGAGAATGATTGCATCCACAAGGTCAAAGTCGTTAGTGATAGAGAACAGGTTAAATTCTTTGAATGAATGATTGTCCTTCCTTCTATCTTTGCATGTCTCTTTCAATTCATTCATATTCACAATGTCCGTTCACGCATCAGTGTCTGTAAAGAGTGTGTTGCTGATGTTGCAGGATGCTGCTGCTGCGCCGTGGGCCACCTGCCGCGCATGCTGTCGGTGAACGCCATGTTCTCCCTGCGCTGGCTGGCCTGGCAGCTGAGCACGGCGCGCTACGTGCTGGAGGGCTACTCCATCTCGGACAACAGCGCCGTCTCCATGCTGCAGGTCTTCGACTTCCGCAAGATCCTCATTACCTACTATGTCAAGGTGAGTGCCTTAGTGGCATGTAATGCAATATCATTCTTCACGCTACTCGTGATCTAGCAACAATCCCACAAGGAGTGCCACCCGAGGTATGCTGTTAGCTTCAGTAACATCGAACCATTCACTTTTAGAGTCAGAAGTCGATAAGCTAAGAGCTAGCTTAGGTTCCTTGACTTATAGGTTGGTATGCGGCTGACCACCCATGCTGTAAAAAATGGTTCACTTTGCCAATGTCACCCCTGTTTCAGGAAAGGACGGCAAGAGTTGCAGGATGTATGTCTATTTGAGATTTGGTTTTTATGTTGTGGGTTCACATGAGGCATGTGCAAGCGTGAATGTGTACGTGTCTGGTTGTGGGAATGCATGTAATGTGAATCTCCAATGTAACATATCTTTGCAACTTAGATTAGATTAGAAAAAGTGATCAGCACATTGTAAACCGTATATTGTGTAAAATATATCTTGAAAAATAAATAAATTGCTGTTTGATTAAAAGAATATAATAATAACAATACTGATTTGAATGTGTTTTCTTCTTTCAGAGTATTATATTTTACACCATACAGTCGCCCAAGTTGGAGGAGTGGCTGGCATCAGCGAGTATCTTGGAAGCGCTGAAGCCAACTCTGGACAAGAACTTCATTGATCTGGATCCCATCTTCAGTGGAAATCTCGATGAAGACTATGACTTCAGAGTCGGTGGAATCACGAGGTAATATTTTTACAAATCATCAGCGTTGGCGCTACAATCTAGTGTGCGTTTTGTCTCCTCAAGGAATTGAGTCCACCTTTCTCTTTCCTTTCGTTGCCAATAGGTCAAGCCGAAAGCTCGCAACTGCCTTTCCATCCCATTGTTTTCAACAACAAACCGCAACTAAGAAATACAGGTAATGGTTACTCAGCCTTCACAAGAAATAAGAGCCAGCCCCCTCGGGAGCTGAAAAATCATGAAACGTGAAGTGAGAAGAAACCCAAACCTCAAATAAACATACACCCTGCAACTCTTGCCGAAATTCCCTGGAACATGGTTGACACTGGCAAAGTGAGCCATTTTCTACAGCATGGGTGGTCAGCCGCATACCAACCCATAAGTCAAGGAACATGCACAACAAATTACTTTTTTAAAATAGACAAATAGTAATATTATGTATAAACATCAAAACAAATACAAAATTCTAATTTTAAATTTGAATAACCCTTGTCCTAGGCGCCAGTATTACAGATCAACCGCAATTTCTTTCTGTCCTTACATACTTCTTTCATTTCATCCAGAGTCATAACCTTCTTCATACAAGCTCTCCTTTGATTATGACTCTGGATATTCCATTCATTCACAATTTTGTAAATTAATTGTAAGTATGTTATTTTTCCAGGGCTTCGTTCTGCTCGGTGTACCTGGAGTGGGTGTCTCACTGCCTGCTGAAGAGGGAGGACGTGCACAAGCTGCGGGGGGAGCAGCTGCTGGGCAGAGACTCCCCGCTGGTGTCCCTGTGCCTGGGGCTCAGCCTGGTGGGGCGGCGCAGCCTGGGGGCGGCCAGCCACAGCACCGTGTCCAAGTAAGCCCCACACCCCACACACTCCTCTACACTCATCATCAGATCATTCCTCTAGGCTCTAAATCTATTTTTGGAACACATTAATTCAAATTTTCCACCTGTACTATAAAAGCTAGTTCACTTTTGCCAATTGTACCCCTACTTCAGGAACCACATAGTTATATTTTGTATGTTATGATTTCAGTGTGGAGTTCTTCCTGTACGGCTTGCACGCGCTGTTCAAGGGAGACTTCAGGATCACCTGTGTGCGGGACGAGTGGGTGTTCTCCGACATGAGCCTCCTGCATTCCGTGCTCGCCCTGGCCATCAGGATGGCCCTCAAGCTGCATCAGGTACTTTTCTCTCTTCTCTTTCATGCTTCTACAAGGGAGACTTCAGGATCACCTGTGTGCGGGACGAGTGGGTGTTCTCCGACATGAGCCTCCTGCATTCCGTGCTCGCCCTGGCCATCAGGATGGCCCTCAAGCTGCATCAGATACTTTTCTCTCTTCTCTTGCATGCTTCTACAAGGGAGACTTCAGGATCCACATATATGTGGGGCACCCACATATATGTGAGAATGCATGTAATGTGAATCTCCAATGTAACATATCTTTGCAACTTAGATTAGATTAGATATACTGCGTGGAGAAAAATGCTACCTTCTCAAACTGAAATTGAAGGGGAAAATTGAGAATGACAATAGCCCGGGTAGGAGATAGATGTCTTGGTTGGGAAATATAAGGGAGTGACCAGCATCCGAAGTGTGGAGGAACTGTGAAAGAGACATGTTCGCCGAGGTGATCGCCAATGTCGGCACATAAAAAAGGAGACATTTGGGTTTATCTTGATGACAGCAACTTCACATTCACCTTTCGTTGAGTTCACACAATAATATTTGTTGGTTTCCAGGATCACTTCATGTCACCAGAAGAGTACTGCAGCTGCCCGGCCCTGTACACGGCCATCTCCAGCCACATCGCCTGCCTGGTCATCTGCCACGAGGCCTCTCCCACATGGAGAAACAACATCCTCAGGGGGGCGCCACATCTGCTGGCTCTCAGGTAAAACAATCTCTTGATTGACACAAGAATAACTTTTTTTTCGGGCTGTGTAGCTGTGGTCTGGTTGGTTTTTATTCCGCACAGTTTCGCCCATAGGCTTCAATGGGCATTATCAATGGTTAGCCAGGCGCTTCAATCTTCTCAGAGGTTCTGGTGTACCTGAACCGGCATTGGCCTTTGAGTTAGTTTTGTTATCTGTTCTGTATTGACAGTAAGAAATCAGACCGCCATTGCTTCACGTCGGCGCAAACGCAATCACAATTTCATTGGCCCGCACTGATGTCGGTGTTATAGCCGCGGGGATCGAGACAGGTTATTTGGAACCGGGTAACGCTGGTTCGAATCCCGCGACGATAACTTCGACCCTGGTTCAACAGATGCCGTTGCATGCACACAAGTTTCTGCTTTCGCATGAAGACAACTGGCCAGGTAAAATAGGTTGGTGGATTGTATTCCTTTCCACAAATCTATTTAAAAAAAAAAAAAAAAAAAAAAGATGTCTGCTACACGGCCCGGAAAAAAAACTATTATGTCAACTACCAGCCATAAAAGCTTTGATCTACAATTCAATCTGGTAATTAGGTATTTGAATTGTTAACCATTTTTTTTAATTCATTTGAATTGAAACATTTTCTTCTAAGCGTTTTCAAAAAGTGGCATTCTTTTGTTTTTTCATTGTTATATTTTTGGCTGTAATGTCATTACCGATAATAAAAGTACATGGTAGGTATAAAACATTTATTTTATTGATAGCTATGAATTTTCTACCTACCTATTTAAATTATGTTCATTGTCTATCTGTCCTTTTTCAAAGTATGACAAATTAATGGTATTATTTTGTTTTTGTAGAATATATTTTTTAAATTTTTATTTAGCAAAAACAGGTTGCATAAAATTGCAATGTATTTTTCGACCTTCCCCGTTTCATTCTTGGCATTGTCTATTGTTCCATTTTCAAATTGAGTTTGATAGATGAATGATACTCTTTTGTTTTGTAGAATAATATACTTTTTAAATCTTTATTTAGCCATACAATATATATAGAAAAAGATTGCCATGTTAAGGTACCAAGTATTTTACTAACCTACCTTTTTTTCATTATTTTCATTGTCTATTGTTCCATTTTCAAATTGACTTGAGAAAAATAATTGATTTTCTTTTGTTTCATAGAAAATACTTTTTAAATCTTTATTAAGCTAAACAAGATGGCCACTTAAACATGCCACTTACTTTTCTACCTATCTATTTAACACTGCAATATTGTGTTTTACATAATATTCAGTTTTATTTTTTTGTTATAAAGGTTCTTGGTTTTTTTTTTGATAAACATTTCTTTGGAAATTAATTAAATAAACAAAGTTTTAATTCACTTTTATCTTTTTTATTTTTGTCTAGCACTTTCGCCTACAAGGCATCATCAGGACAATTTGATTTGATTTAATTAATATACAATGGACTTTCACTGTGTAAACCACCAAACCCTTAAAAATATTTCTTTGGAAATCCTTTTTTAAATACACATTTATTGTGTTATTTTGCAGGCATCTAATGGACGACGGCAACGACGAGTACAAGATAATAATGCTGAACAAGCGCTACCTGAGCTTCAGGGTCATCAAGCTGAACAGGGAGTGCGTGCGGGGGCTGTGGGCCGGGCAGCAGCAGGAGCTGGTGTACCTGAGGAACAGGAACCCGGAGAGGGGCAGCATACAGAACGCTAAGCAGGTACATTCACATCTGGCATCCCCAATGTAACACATCTTTGCAACTTAGATTAGATTCAAAGCATAAATACATCAGAAATTGATACGTACTTATTTGTTAATGATGTTAACTCGCGATTCACACATTTTGAAGCCTAATAAGTGATAAATATATCATCTTGTTAAATATCACTTTGCATTCATAACCTTGTAAAGCTCACATGATAGACTACACTAAAACAAAGCATGTGTGCGCTCTGCCTTAAGTACATCAATATTTTCATTGTTAAGTTGTTTGTCTATAAAATAAAGCATTCAACGGCTATCAACTTGCTAATTTTTATGTGTATTGAAAATAGTTCATTTTAATAAAAACATGAATAGACTATGTGCCATAGACTAGTGGTTAACGCTACAGGCTGGTAAACAGAAGGTTGTTAGTTTGAATACCACAAAAAAAACATTTATCCTCCAGGGTGCCAAAACGTGGATTCTCGCTCGTTGTACCAATTGTGTTTTTTTTTGTTTTTCTTTAATTTTAGCACAGCAATAAGATCGAAAATCACCCATGCTGTAAAAAATGGTTCACTTTGCCAATGTCACCCCTGTTCCAGGGAAGGTCGGCAAGAGTTGCAGGGTGTATATCCATTTGAGATTTGTGTTTTTATGTTGTAGGTTCACATGCGGCATGTGCAAGCGCAAAGTTGTACGTGTCTGCTTGTGAGAATGCATATAATTTGAATCCCCAATGTAACATATCTTTGCAACTTAGATCAGATTAGATACTCCTATTAGGTGAAACCAGGAACCAATGAAGTCAAAGCATACATTTCTGTTTTGAAGTTGACCTTGTAAACTGACGAGTATTAAGAAAAAATTATCTTTTTTTTCTCAGCACACTCTTATAAAAAAGAAGAGGTTTGTTTACATTACAAAGCTTCCCTACTCATAAACATTAATATACCTACCTGGCCCATTCATCATAATATTATATGTCTATTTTCGGAACACAATATTTTTTTTTTTCATTTTCATTATTACAATTTCTTATTGTTAGCAACACTGTGCTGCAGGAAACTCTTCAGGAGAAATACTAAGTATCGGCTGTTTGTTTCTGTGCAGGCTCTGAGGAACATCATCAACTCTTCGTGCGATCAGCCGATTGGCTATCCGATCTACGTGTCCCCGCTGACGACGTCTTACGCTGAGACCAACCAGCAGCTCACGGCTCTCACGGGAGGCTCCCTGACGCTCAGCACCATCAAGGGCTACGCCATAGGACTGTGGAGGAAGTAAGGAATACCAATTGAGTTTCGGCAATATTGCAGATATATTGGAGAATTAACTAAATTCTTTTTACGCTCAAGTAAATTTTTCATCTTTCAAAGCTTATTGTCATTTATAATCTAAGATGCAAAGGTGTATTGCCATTAAAGGCTCATATTTAATGCATGCCCACAAGCAGGCGCATGTGGCTGCATGTGTACATACAAAATAAACCAACCAACATAAACTTTGCAACTGCTGCTGCCTTTCCCTGAAACCGGTGTGACATTGGCAAAAGTGAAACAAGTTTTTACAGCATGGGGGGTCAGCCACATACCAACCTATTAACCTTTCTGCTTCTGAATATTCTAGCTATATGAATACTCCAGTCCGGAATACTTTTTCAAGCACATTTATTGATTTCCTACCTTAATTGATTGAAAATGTTTCAAAATATGTGAACAGCCACATGTACTGGTTATTCAAGAACAAAAATCACATAGGTGTAGCACATATTTCCACTTGTAGTCTTTTGAATTGTTGAACACAGATGTCAGGCGCTATAAAAATCATCATCATCATCATCAGGGATAAGTTCAAAGTTGGATGACGTCTATGATTGACAGCCGCGCTGTATGCAAGTTTACACTTGACGCCTATGCATGTCACCCGCAGTTGAAGGGCTAATCAAGGAAATGGTATGCTCTGCGATAGCGCTTTTGTATATTGATGTTATACTTCGTTGTCTGTGTTTGCAGGATGAGGCGTCGCTGTGGCGAGGGCTGTTCCAGTGGCAGTGGCAGCAATGGCATTGAGTGCGGCATCAGCACCAACACCACTCACCTCAACCAAACACCGCACCACACCCTGGACCTGTCCAGGACGTCACTCGGTAACTGTCTGCTCCTCCTCACTCCCCTGGCTGCAGCGGAATTTTGCCTTACTTAATTTGTCTCACAAGCTTCCAAGGCTCAGGGCCTCATCCACCACAATCCTCCAGAAATCTGTCTCTTGACGCTTCCCTCCATGGTCCCCTTGCTACCAGGACTTTTGCATTCCACCTTAAGGTGGTTGGCAACTTAGTCAGGAGATTGCCAGCCGAACATGAACACTGTGTGGCCCTAAGTCAAAACTTACAAATGATGCTCAGGACCGAAACCCAACAGGGTGTAATTTAAAATCATTGAGCCTTTAAATTCCTTCATTTATGGCTATCATTGCTTGTTTGTGCTCTGAGCCACCTTGTCTTGTATTACAGTGGAGAGAGTGTTAGCCTCACGGGAGGGCCTTCTGCCACTTGCATCTATATAATGTTTTGCATGCGAGTCCTATGACACTTCTCTTCCTCTGACATTTCCTCTGTACACTTTCTTCGTTAGTCGTTCATCATCCATTCTTCCAAGATGTTTGAACCATCTCATTGTGCTTTTTTGTACTTTCATTCTTAAATTCTCTTTTATACGACACTCGTTCATCACCCAATCATTGTGGACTCTATCATTCAGTGTCTTTCCAGTCATTGCTCTCAGGTAAGCCATTTCCACCGTAATGAAGTATGCATTTCTGATAGTGATGTTTGTTCCAGCGGGCACGCGCGGCAGCCTAGCGAGTGTGGGTAAGCCTGGGGGCTCCACGCTGGCCTCCCTCAGTGGCCTGCTGGGCTCCCGGGAACAGAGCACCACCGACCTGCCTCTGGCTAGGAGCCCCTTCTTCCTGGACAGGCAGGACACCGACACAGGTAAACAAAACTCACCCTGAACTATCTCCTACCCGCCTTTGCTCTTCAGACAGATATTTCTGCGTTGATACCGTCCATCAACCGCATTTTTGGCCTACCAAGGCTGGAAGTCTCATCACCACGGTAATTCTTACCTACCGAATATCGGTAATATTTAGGTGAATATACATAAATTATTTTACACGGTTTGGTTCACAATTTACAATAATAGATAATCTCTGCGTGTATTGGTTTCACGGCAAAATGCTCCGAGTGACTGCTTGCTCTCCGGACCATTTCAGTCCCTTTATATTGGTACCAAAGAGATCTTTCTCGCATATTCCAGATCATTCTCTCTCACAACAGAAAGTCATTCTACGCACTACCACATCATGGACTACTCCCAGATAGTTCTACCCATACTATCATACACGTATAGGTGCGCATCAGTGGGGAAGGGTGCCATACAAGTCGATTCCCATCGGTTTCCCGTTTAAAATGAGGCAAAAATGATAATAAAGTAGACTGCATGGTTTCAATGGGGAAAAAATATGTATTGTTTCTTTGGTTTTAAATGTATTTTTTTACTTTGTGCCTATATTTTTTAACTACTTTGTTACATCATTTTAAAAGGGAAGCCGATAGGAAGCAGCTTGTATGGCACCCTTTGCCACTGGTACATCTCACCACTCCAGACATAGATACTTTTATTTCCTAACAATATGAATGTTTGTATCTGTGTGCTTTCAGCGTACACCAGCATCCGTGAGACCGTGGAGAACAAGCTGTGCCTGAATGTGGAGCGCGAGGCGGCCGGACACGACTCTGGGCGCGGCTCCTCGTGGAGACACACGCCCTCGGCGGGCAGGGACACCAGACAGGTAGTCACCACTATACAATGTCTCTGGCTTTTGCCAAGTTGCATCTGCAGCGGATTCCCAGTAACCCTGGGGCCCAATATAGCTACCACACTTAGAGATAGAATTTACTTGCAACTTCTAACCCTAAGGTTGTAAGGCTTGGCAATTCCTCATCTGTACATTTGCACTAAGACTCGCTGTTGCCATTTTCAGTGTCTCTCCATCCGTGAGCGAGCGCGCGACGGCGCCCGCAGATCCAAGCGCGAGAGGGAGAGGGACGCCATGCGCTCCATCAGGCCGTCCTCCTTCAGGCTGCTCAGCGCGCAGGAGAGGGACGGGGCCAAGGCGCCAGGGGGGGAGGGGTACGAGATGAACCCCATGGGCGGCAGCAAGGAGCGCAGCAGGGAGGGCAAGGCGGGCAGGGAGCTCAGGAGGGGGGACTCTAGGAGCAGCGGGAAGGTACGCCAGCAAAACAGCTGATAGATTTGTACCCCTTCAATGTTTTCCATAGGACAGCGGCTGAGTACAGAGACAGATAGATAGATGGCTCAACAGAGGCCAAGGATTTGGGTAGCGAAAAAGAAGACAAACCGGGCTATTCTTTGACATTTTAGTCGTCGGTTGAGCCCACGCTTTGACAAACAAATGGTGCCCGGTCTGAAAATTTCATCACCACGGTTATTCTTACCTACCAAATTTTGTAATATTTGTATGAAAACAAATCAGCTGTTCACTTGCGGCCATCTTGGATTAACAGGTCTTCATACAATTGCATCATTAGTTTGTCAAAGTGTGGGCTCAACCAAAGACTAAAATGTCTAAGAATAGCCCTGTTTGTCTTCTTTTTGTATGACATTATGTTTGTATGACATTATGTTTGTATGACATTATGTTTGTATGACATTATGTTTGTATGACATTATGTTTGTATGACATTATGTTTGTATGACATTATTTTGCTAATGGCTCGGGTACAAAATAATTTTCACAGAAGAGGTATGACAGATGTGCACAGCTTTTCAGCTGTGGTTATAAACAATATGGAACCCCCTTTAACTGAAAGTGGTTGGTGTGAGGCCGGCCCCCTTACCCGTAAAAATAAATAGGTCCCGAATCGATAAAGTAGGCAAGAATTTACACTATATGTGTAGCTTAGTTGCGAAGAAGAACTATTCAGATTCCCGGAGGATAAGATATTTTTGAATTATAAAAATCTGTGTATGTGCATAATTATGCGACTACCCACCTTGCAGTTTTCAGATCTTCTGATGTTTAAATCATTTCAGATATTTGTTAATCAAATCCAGGATCTTTGTTTTGTAATTAAGGAAGTATGACAGCTAGACAATCAACCTTCATTTCAGCTCCAACCCCTTTTAAAATCATTTGCAGTGCGGCATGTATTAGCTATGTATGCCATGTACCTGATTTTTTCTGTTTATAAACGAAGCTATCATTTTCTTATTTATATTTACAGAACAGTGTTGCCACCAATTTCCTGACACCTGACAGCTCCACGGAAGACCTCTCCTACAACCCGGGCGGCGACAACTGCCAAATAATCGCCAACAGGAATGCCAACCTCAAACACTCGGGGCATTTCGACCACCCGAAGGACTCGCACAAGAGACGCAGTTCTGATTTTGCCGGCACCAGCAACAGCAGAGAGCTTGGGGCAAAGCATCACACCTCGGAGAAAAACATAGATGTAACTCCAAAAGACCTGTCTTTGAGGAGTATGGAATCCAGTTCAGAGCACAGTGTGTTTAAACGTTCCGGAGACAGTCCGAGAGAACTGGCTAAGGCGACTAAAGATCTGCGACACGATCGGGAAAGCTATAGAGACTTGACCGGGAAGTACAGTGAGTTGTCGATGAAGGAATCCGGTTTGAGGATAGCCGGGGATCCCAAAGACTCGGTGAGGAAACCGATAGTGAAGAGATCAGAGAGCTTGAAGGCTGAGCTGAAGAACCACGTCAGCGTTGGGTGTAAAGTTGTGATCAGCGATCCGACGGGAGTGTATGACTGCATCAACTTGGGGAGGAGGATAGACGTGACGTGGCCGTCGGCTTACCAGAGACAGCGTGGAGGCAGGAATAGCTGGGGAACGTGGGTGCCTCAGCAAGGGATGGACGGACAGGTGAGACATTTTTTTTTAAGAAATCTTGTGCGGAAGACTCCCTAGATTTCAGAGACTCTAGGGATCTATGGCCGCAGAGGTGTTTACGAGCTTGGTCGTCGCTACAAAGCGCCAATACTCAAGCTAGACCCAGTTGCTGTAAGCCTGGATGGACCTTCTAATGACCGGTTTTTGGTAAAGGTTTTATGAGTTTTTCAACCCAGCGAAGAGCATATTTTAAAAATATAAATTGTATATTTTTTGTGCTTCGCCGGGATTCAAACCCACAACCTCCCATTTACGTGTCCGAGGGTCTATTAGCTCTAGTCCACATCTCATATCATATTTTTTGTTCCTTCACCTGTAAAAAGAATCATTCACTTTGCCCCTGTTACCTGAGGGTGACATGGCACATCCATACCAAGGGGGCCTTTGTCAATGGAGAATATTTAAATTCACGGACTGTTTCTTCATCTCTTAGGTTGTACATCGTTGGACGCCAAATCACCGCGACGCAAACCTGCGCTCTCACGTTGACAAGACCATCCTGCTGGTGCAGATCCAGGACAAGTTTGTGCCCATCGCAGAGAACTGCGTGCAGGACCTGGGAGACGAGGTCTGAGGCACCCATCACCCATTACAGACATAACACCATCCTGCTGGTGCAGATCCAGGACAAGTTTGTGCCCATCGCAGAGAACTGCGTGCAGGACCTGGGAGACGAGGTCTGAGTGCAGGGACACCCATTACAGACATAACACCATCCTGCTGGTGCAGATCCAGGACAAGTTTGTGCCCATCGCAGAGAACTGCGTGCAGGACCTGGGAGACGAGGTCTGAGTGCAGGGACACCCATTACAGACATAACACCATCCTGCTGGTGCAGATCCAGGACAAGTTTGTGCCCATCGCAGAGAACTGGACCTGGGAGACGAGGTCTGAGTGCAGGGACACCCATTACAGACATAACACCATCATGCTGGTGCAGATCCAGGACAAGTTTGTGCCCATCGCAGAGAACTGGACCTGGGAGACGAGGTCTGAGGCACCCATCACCCATTACAGACATAACACCATCCTGCTGGTGCAGATCCAGGACAAGTTTGTGCCCATCGCAGAGAACTGCGTGCAGGACCTGGGAGACGAGGTCTGAGTGCAGGGACACCCATTACAGACATAACACCATCCTGCTGGTGCAGATCCAGGACAAGTTTGTGCCCATCGCAGAGAACTGCGTGCAGGACCTGGGAGACGAGGTCTGAGTGCAGGGACACCCATTACAGACATAACACCATCCTGCTGGTGCAGATCCAGGACAAGTTTGTGCCCATCGCAGAGAACTGCGTGCAGGACCTGGGAGACGAGGTCTGAGTGCAGGGACACCCATTACAGACATAACACCATCCTGCTGGTGCAGATCCAGGACAAGTTTGTGCCCATCGCAGAGAACTGCGTGCAGGACCTGGGAGACGAGGTCTGAGTGCAGGGACACCCATTACAGACATAACACCATCCTGCTGGTGCAGATCCAGGACAAGTTTGTGCCCATCGCAGAGAACTGGACCTGGGAGACGAGGTCTGAGTGCAGGGACACCCATTACAGACATAACACCATCATGCTGGTGCAGATCCAGGACAAGTTTGTGCCCATCGCAGAGAACTGGACCTGGGAGACGAGGTCTGAGTGCAGGGACACGAATCACAGGCATAACACCATCATGCTGGGACTACACAACAATACTATAACTGGGATGTATTATTCTCTATGACACAACATGTCTTTGATGTATGTTAACTATGTTAATTTTCAGATTTACGTATGATTTCACCAACAATTCCTTAACCGCCCTATGTATATATAAAAATCTCGTTTAGTACTATGAGTGCGGATCCGCGTTCCGGCGCTTGAGGGGTTAATGCCAGAGGGCTAGGGTTTAATTTCCCACCGAGGGTGTCAGAAATACTTAGATCTTGGCAGTCAAATCGTGTTCTGCAAAGTCTGTACTCATTGGTAGATACGCCAGAAAGTTGGAGGGTTGTTTGTGAGATCAGACATAATTCTGTCATGTTTTTTTTTTTTTTTTTAAATTGTAATAATTACAAGATACAACGATTTTGCCCATTTATTTTATTTGTAATGAAAAAGAGAAACCTTTGGTGTTCTTTATGTGATATTATTGCTCGTGTAATTAGTTAATGCAGTTTAGTTTTTTTACCAACGTGAGTGTGTGTTTTTTTTTTCAATTCTTTTTTATTGATTGTGATGATTTGTTGTAATAAGTGTTATTATTTGTATTTTGTTAGATTTTGCATCAAGTTGTGCCACACGCATTCAGTTCCGTGAGTATGAAGCTTTACGTGAGATATAAATAATATATTCCGTCAGATGCGGTTAAGACCCTGGTGAGTGCGTTTGTGATGTCTCGGATTGATTATTGCTCAACGCTTTATAGTGGGCAGCCAAAGAAGCATTTCAACCGCTTTCAATTTGTGTTAAATTCAGCAGCAAGGCTCATATTCGGGATATCCAAATTCGCTCACATCACTCCGCTGTTAAAAAAACTACACTGGCTTCGTTTCCCGGAGAGGGTGGTCTACCGTGTTTGTCTGATGGTATATAAAGCCATCAATGGCGTGGCTCCACCTTATCTGACTGACATGATTTCGCCTGTTGAGATGGGTGTGAGGAGGCAGACACTCAGATCTACGGGCGATGGTGCAATCAATTTGGTTCAGCCGCACCGTCAGATCCGTACAAATTTTGGAGACCGTGCTTTCTGTGTTGCGGGTCCGGTGGAGTAGAACAGACTGCCACCCGGAGTGAGGAACTCCAAATCTATGGGCATATTTCGCGGAGCTCTCAAGACGCACCTTTTAAAAAAGTCTTATCCGTGATCGGAGAGGGCCCCTTGAGGTGTGACACACACAAAAACGGCGCTCTCTTATCATGTGCAATTAAAAATAAATAAGCCTGATATATATATATACATATATAACAGCATTCACCAGAGAATGGAAAGTAAAGCTGCGCCTCTAGCGAGGGTTTTATTTTTTTTAATTTTGGAGACGATTTCTCGACTCCCAAGACAAGATGGTGCCCTGGCCAGTTATTCCTGGTTAGTTGCTTTTACCGACAACTGTCCAGTTACGATGGGATGGGGAGGAATAAGTGGGTGTGATAGGATCCTTCCGTCGGCCTTATGGTGCTGAGTATCAGGCGCTTTAATGGAGTTTTTAAGAAATCCTGTGCGGGAGACTCCCTAGATTTCAGTGACTCTAAGGATCTATGACACTTGTTGCAGTGCCGAATGAGCTTGGTCGTCGTTACAAAGTGCCAATACTCAGGCAAGACCCAGTTGCTGTAAGGCTGGATGGACCTTAAGTGACCGATATTTGGTAAAGATTTTATGAATTTTTTTACCCAGCGAAGAGTGAATTTCAAAATATAAATGGTATATTTTTTGTGCTCCGCTGGGATTCGAACCTTCCATTTACGAGTCCGAAGTGTTGCCACTGGACTACGGACCGGCGAAAATATACATGTTTTTTGTGCTCCGTTCTATTTGAAACCCACTTGACTATGGACCGGTCGTCACCACTAGAAGATGATAGAAGTGCATGTGTCAAGACTATGGTTGCATTCAAACGTAAAGTTTCATACTTCAGGTACTGGTATTGATGATGTAAACTAAACCAAAGGTCTGAAGTTGACTTAAACGCGCCCCACTCTCTAAGTTGTAAACTTGTCTGGGCATAAGTAGATAATTATTTGATAAGGATATAACTATTGATTATTAAGTAATACATGCAATGTCTAATGTAGCATTGTTATTTACCTTCTACGGTCAAAATGTTTAAATCAACCTTTTCGCACAGCGCAAATCCTGTCCAGTTTGTATGTGCATCGCCGGACAAACGAGTCGTATAAATGCAAACGCCGTCAGCTCCTTACGCGATGATTTTGAGAAAAATAAACTTGTAAAACGACAACACCAGTTGGAGATGACGGCGTTTGCACGAAATCATACTTTTTTAATTAAAATTACGAAGGATTAAGTGAGGTTTACATTATATCGCACACAGAAAATGATTTGTTACACTGCGCAGAATCAAATTCAATCATTATCTCAAAAATCATAAATTGTGACGGCGTTTGCAGTTAAACAACTCAAACCATTTGAATGCTTTCATACATCCCATATCCTACTAGACTTCCGATCTGGCAACGGAGAGAAAAAAAACATAGACAAACCAGGCAAAATGTGTTCTGTGTGAAATGGTTTTAATTGTACAGGCATCATATTATTCCTTGGTGTTTCTTCCAATTTATATTGAAGGTAAATTAAAAATTAGTATATTTTGAGTAGAGATGGATAACTTGAACAGGATGGAAAGATTTTTTTTTAATGATAATTCATTTGAAATACAAAGTTTGGAAATCATACTGCAAGATATGAGAGTATGATAAATAAAATCCGTACATTGTTTTTGTAAATGACTAAAAGAGATATTCACATTTTTGTAATTGTGCGCTATTGGAAACGCGGCAAGAGTCGCAGTGTTTTGTTCATTTGACGTTTAGCTTTTATTTTGTTAGTACGCATGCAGCATGTGCAAGTGCAACTTACTTGTGTTTGCTTGTGGACATGCATTAAACATGAATATTGAGTTTATCAGACTTTATTTGTCCATCTTAAGAGGCTTCAGAGACTTTATCATAGAAAGTTTTTTTTTATTGGGATATTTATTTGGTGAGCGCTGCTGCCAGCTTTTGTCGCTGTAGAAAGTGCCAATTCTCAAGCAAGACCCACTTTCTGTAAGGCTGTATGGACCTTTAGTGACCGATCTTTGGTAAAGGTATATGAACCCACAAAACATCTGTGATTCATCAATTTGTTTGTAGGATTCTAAAATGTATCGCGTTTAGTATTTTAAAGTCAGCTGAAATGTATGTTTTTTTTAAATAAAAAAAACAATAGTTGAGTGGTTAAATATGAAACTTATCTGCACATATAGTGTGACTTCTTGCTGCGTTGTCCCCAAAGTAGTGTAACCTATTTTTTACAGATTAGACCGTTTAAGTGGATGTTAAATACTATTTTGACAAGTTGGTTTCTACAGTTTGAAATTAGGTTTTGGATGAAATCATGTTTTTGATGGATTTCTAAATATGTTGCTGCCTTTTATAACTGTAAACATAGCTAGGTAGACATTTTACATATTGAATATAAGGGTAGACAAATCAAGGGTAGGACAAACACGTTAATTGGAATGTGTTCTGTTGAAAATCTTCCAGTTATTAAGTAAGCGCAATGATCCCATGTACATACAAAATATTCAATATTTTTACTCTTATTTTCTCATCAAACATTTCGTAAGACACTTAAATTTCAATTCAAATGCAGTATTTTAAGAGTAGTTTGTTTATAAAAATTGTATTAGAGCCCGTTCACACTTGTCGGGTGTCGGATCCGTATATTAATCAGAGGTTCCAGTGGCGGAACATTACGCACAAAATTTGTTTCCGATAAGTGTGAATAGCTTCATACATAATGTTCTGCCACTGGAACCTCCGATTAATATACGGATCCGACACCCGACAAGTGGGAATGGGCTCTAACTCGTTAAAATAAAATCTATGAAGTTTGTGCCCTTACCCACTTGGCAACTTAAATAAAAATATATTGTCAGAAAATTCCAAATTGTAACTGATAGACGTGTTGAAAAAGCGCATGAAGATTATTGTAAACATCTTTACTTAGATAATAATATAAAATCTTGATTCCACTTCTGTTTTTAACGAATCTTGCCTTTATACCTTGCAGTTGTATGCAAATTAGAAAAATGTATCCAAAATGGAGGATGTTTATAAATATTGCCACATATTATGAATAGTATTTATATGTAAAATAAACTCTGTAGTTAACGTGTGAAGTACGTCCTAGTTGTCACATGGTTTCAGCTGTACACTGTTTAATTGCATTTTATATGTTAGATGTCAAGTCATTGATTGTCAACATCTCTGCAAGCAAAACTATGAATATCCAAACTTAGATACTAAACTATCCATGTACAATGTTTGTGTCACTTTATTTGTACAAATATCCTTTTATTTTCTGTTGATAATGTACAGATTGTAGGGTAAACGTGTGTACATTAACTCAATACAGGTTTTAGGTAGGGAAGAAAATTAGAAAAATTTCCGTTACCCCCAGAGTTGATAAATCAATGACAATATTTATGGATCAGCTGTTTCTATAGTAGTTTACCTTTTTTAGATTGAAGAATTTGATTGGATTAGGTTTTAAAGCAGCTCTGTACAAATGAAGATTGTTTTAGGTATGAAAACCCACAGAAAAGAAGCCTGAATTCTTTAGACAAACAATCAAAATACATTAATTGTAGATTGAAACTTTCACGACCATTTGTTGTTGACATATTTACTTTTTTGGGTTTTTTATCCGTGTTCTTGTTTTTGGTAGTTATTTTTACTTTTTGATTAACACCGGCGTTTCGCTCATTACTTCGATGAGCATCTTCGGAAAATGCATTGCTTGGTTTTTTGTTTTATTTTAACCATTTGAGTACCGGTGGCATGCATAGCTGTCATGAGCAGAAAACGTTTAAAAATAGAGGTTTGACTGTTAATAAAGACGAAAAATCAATTACTTTCAGTGTTATTCACACACAGAAAATCCATGACTCAACCACCACTTAATGTGAATTTTCGATGCAAAAAAATGGCGATCCATGGGTCTACAGATCAAACATGTTGTGAATAACCCTATTACAGTATAAAAGAAAAGATACTCTGTAGAATTTCTGGAGGTACGGATGTATATTTTACATGGTGAGAACATCCCCTAGTGGAAGGAATACGAGGCTAAACTTCTGTTGAAACGTCTGATCCCAACTTGTTGTCAATAATGTGTATTAAATATTTTAGTGAATTGTGTAAATATCTATATAGTGATATACTCTCGTTAACTGTTCATTCTATTCATTATCCGTACAATACTATATTTTATCACTGCGCAACAAATCTAAGATGTTAAAATTAAATATATATAGAATCATTCTCAAGCATAACCGGCAGCACCATCTTTGTTGTTGGAGCGGTGTGTGCCCCTCACAGCATTGTCGTGTAATAAGTTCTACGTTTCCTTTTGGTAAACTAATGCAACTGTCGTTAGGGTGGGCACGGCGTAGGAAAGCGTCGAGGGCAGTGTTTGTGTTGTACAGTTTTATCAGTTTAAAGTAGATTATTTCTTATGAGAACAAACTGGCTTGATAGCACGAGGCACATCTAAAAATAAGACCACTCTTTTATCCCAGCATTCCTTCAGTTTTTTTTTTCAAATTACTCTCATTAACTTATGTAGTGCTGACAGTATTGATTTTTCTTCTGAGGCATTTTGTAACCAGAAAGAAAATGACAAGCGACACCCTAACATTGGAGAAAGCTTTTATTGTCGAAATTTTAGAAAAAATTCATCCTACAAAAGTTTACCAGTGCATCTATAAACACCTCTAGTACCGTTTGGTTTTTCAAAATTAAAAAAAAAACACTCCCACAGCTGAAAGAAAAGAAGTGCTCTTAGTTTTATGTATATGCCTCGTAGTTATTTCATCGCCGAAACTGAAGTAAATGAATGGATTTCTTGTTATCAGTTGTGTTGTGGATCCCCAGGAGCAAGGTCCATGTTCAGGACTGGTCGGGGCTGCCCAGAGCAGACGTGGGAAGAGTTGAGTTGAATATTTGATGCTCTCGAGTTGCCTTAATACACATTAGACTGATTTTATATTATAATCATTGATAATGTACGGCAGGCCACTGCTTCCATGTTGTAGCTATTTATTATTATAATCTTTAATCCAAAGAAGAAAATGTACTTATATTCCTAGGAATGAAATATTATGCACTGTCAAAGCCATTTTATCTTAGGGAAGTAATGTCTTATCTTAGAGAACTCCTTCTCCCTGTTTCCCGTTGAGTTACTTACGTTGTTGAGCGCGTCTGCTGGAGCTCTGCTCCTTCCGAGATAACGCGCTGCTCTACAAATTCATTATTTAATGCCGTTAATCCCAATCTTGATACCGTAAGCTATGAATAAATAAAATATTATAAAAGGAGACGAAAGAAATAAAATAAAAACACTGTTTTATATTAAACACTTGTTTTATTCATTGCCAAGTTGTTCCTCCAAATTATTCACTATTTATTGCATGCACAATAAACCTTACACATCCCTACTTAACAGTTTAATAACAAAATAAATAATTACAATATTCAGAGAATTGTCTAAAATGAAATCCCTACACTGTCATCAGTGATGGCAGAACCTTCTCAACTTCATCCATCTTTTATTACTGAATTTTCTGTCCCATTCATGTATTCAGTACATCAAATTTAGGAACACATCAACAACTTTTGGAGCGTCACAAGACATATAAAGATGAAACATTCTAGGCAAGGAGCATATAAAAAGGTGTGTACATTAGACGTATTTTGTATTGGCTGAGAGCCGTGGGTCCTTCTTTAAAAGGTGCGAGTGTGCAAGCTTATGGACTGCTAAAAATTGGTCCACGCCATAATAATAAAGATCAGGTGCTTCCCCTTTTCTTCAGACGCAATAAGCGGAGTTTGTAAGGCGAACCATGATAATGAGATACGCAGGTAATCAACAATCGACATCGCACTTTATTCCAGTTATCTCACCTTTTTATATCTACCTTGTTCTAGTTGACATTTTTGTCACACAAACATAGTGACAATGTAAAGTTGGTGATGTCTATTTACACGTTAAGCATTCACTCCTCCGTGGTTCACAATCTCATCATATTATGCCTCAACAGAACAAGGGGGGATCACATTGATATTTATTCTAAAATTGATTAAAACAAGTAATCACTATTGAATGCTAAGTACCACATGAATATTGAAAAAATTGTGCCACTTTGTACTAACTTTAAATCACATTCAGAGACAAAAAGTACTATTTATTATTTACCTGTTTATTTATTACATTCCTACACTATGGCCAAATCACACACACATTACACAAACAGGACAGAATATGTTTAATTTGGACTCCAAGAATATATTTGTTTACAATCCAAAAATAGTCCAATCTGTTTGTTTTGTTGGTCCGTCTATCCTAGAAAAGTGAGACTTTAGCACTCGTTACAGAAGGCGAGTTGTTTTGTTTTAAGGAATCTTTCACACAGCAATGGAAGTCCATGTTTATCACCCTGTAGGTAGGACACAGCCCCGCACTCATCAACCTCACTAGCACTGCCTGCA
This sequence comes from Agapetus fuscipes, assembly GCA_951799405.1. NCBI lineage: Eukaryota > Metazoa > Arthropoda > Insecta > Trichoptera > Glossosomatidae > Agapetus > Agapetus fuscipes. Next base: position 13,866,074 of record OX637358.1, read on the forward strand.
GGCTTACAAGGTCGGCGGCCGACACTGGAGAGTTGTTTTCCAGGATCTGTGGTCGTGGTCTATCGCAGCTGGAGCTTCCAGATGTTTCACCATGTCTGCAATGGGTTTTTATTTGCACTTCATCAACATCACCGGTCCGTACTCTAGTGGGTAACACTTCTGACTCGTAAATGGAAGGTTGTGGATTCAAATCCCAGCGGAGCACAAAAAAAATATACCATTTATATTTTCAAATATGCTCTTCGGTTGAAAAATTCATAAAACCTTTACCAAAGACCGGTCACTAAAGATTCATGCAGCCTTACAGCAACTGGGTCTTGCTTGAGAATTGGCGCTTTCTACAGCGATGACAACGCTGGCAGAGGGCTCTTGAGGTGTGATTCACACAAAAACAGCGCTCACCAAATACATCATCCTAATTTATTATACATCACATAACACTGAAGATGCCTATCGCAGACATGGGTAAAACATCCGGAAACTGCAGCTCCGTTAGACAACGGCAACAGATCCCGGAAAGCGACTTTAGTGACAATATTAAAGAATTGTGCTACACAATGGCTGCGTCAATCCTTACAATCGTACTCGTACTTGTCACTAGCGGAAGCATTGGTTGTGAATACTCATACTTGTCACTAGCGGAAGCATTGGTTGTGAATACTCGTACTTGTCACTAGCGGAAGCATTAGTTGTGAATACTCGTTACTAGCGGAAGTATTAGTTGTGAATACTCGTTACTAGCGGAAACATTGGTTGTGAATACGGGGCTAGTGTCTTGTACATCATTAAGTTTAACACAATCCTTACTATAACAATGACTTATCTGTGCTACACAACACTAACATATGTGCTTTACAACAAATAAACAAACACCAGACTTAGAAGCTGAATCAGATTGTTGATCATGGTGAAGATGTATAGCTGAACTCATCAGCTAATTCTGTAGCCTGCAATATTCATATTTACCCTTCTAAATGGATCACTTTTTTGTTAGAAAATTTCAATATTCCATAAGCTGTGAAGACTTAACATTCACAGATATTGAGTGTATAAATTTGCAGGTGAAATAAGCCGTGGGTTTTATTGCTTTTCGTTATGTAAACATATTCTGGATTTTCTTATTTGACCGATGAAAACATCAATGTTTCAAGAACGATACTTAAAGAATCATCAGATGAAAAGATTTGTTTACAGGAAAGAAGATACATTGTTAAAAACAGTGTGCAGTTACTACAGACACAGCCTAAATATATTTATTATTCAACTAGTTATTTTATAGCAATGTGCAAAACAAAATAATTTTATAGAAGAAACTTGCGGAAATGTAAAATTTAAAATTGTATCTCAAACATCAGTGGTCTTTGATTAATTTCTAATGCATGCAAAAAAAATCTTTTCATGGAATATTAACTTATAGAAAGTGTAGCTCATACAGAAAATAAAGAAATGGCAATCGCCAGTGGTTCAAGATAAGACAGAATTTTTAAGTAAAAATTTAAAACTTACTATACTTCCAAAGCATGTCAGATATTTAGCAATGACCAGTGAAAATTTGTAAGAAAACAAAGATAAATTCAAGACATAAATCCTTTGCAATAAAGTGCAGGTCTTTTGACCTTGATTACTGCCGAGAGTCTGTTTCTTGCCTGGCCAGATTAGCGAAGCTCAACTGCATGTTTCTTTGGACGCAAGGTGATATCGATACCTTAAAAAGTAAACTGAGAAGTGACATATTAAGCTAACATGGGTTCCTCATTCAAATGCACCATTTTTCCTATTCTCTACAAGAGAAAAAACTAAAACTGTGTTTTCAATGTTTTTCATGGGCGCTTCTTTATAACAAGTTCACTTACTATGAGAAGTTACACCCAATAAAAGGTTTAATCCCCGATTTTTCAAGTCAGTGAATCAGCACTTAGTCAGTTTTACATTTAAGGTGGGGACATCAAGTCCATTAACCTAATGTAAGCATGAATCAATTTACTTTTTCAAATTGTGGAATTAATTATTTACATTTTATAAATTTCAAAATTAATTTTACCTAAGCTATCAAAGAATGTGTTGACAGCCTTAAAAATAAGAACTGGATTTCTTATAAAATAATAAATTCAAGCCCAAAAAGAAAATAAAACTACCATCAATCAATATGAAAGAAATAGAAGGAGCGACAGCTGTTTGGTGTGCCAGATCACTGACGCCCTAAGACATCAGTAAGGCATTTTTACAATCAGTTCCCAGACAACCGTCAAAGATTTTATCAGAGCTGTTTGCTACACAAGAGTATTCAATCAATTTTACTTTTTATAATTTGGCTTAAATGAAGAAATACTCCGACGTATGCGCCACAAAGGAACTTCTGCCAACCATTAAGCAGAGAAAGCTGATGCACTACGGTCACGTTATGGGAAATGAGAAATACTCAGTGACTATAAAGTGGAGACGCATCTGCGTGGGTACCGGCCACCCCTAGTGGAACGGCGGCAGGATACAACAACAACAAGGACATTGTGGATGAAAAACCTGTGACAATGGTTCAACAAAAGCACCATGTCCCTCTTTTGAGTCGCAGCATCAAAAGTCACAATAGCCATGATGATCTTCGATAGAAGTGGCACCAAAAGCAGTCTTGCTTCTCATTGTGAATCCACATTAAGCCCCTTGCATCTATGTACTGTTGCCTTATGTATATTTTCTTCATTACATATGGATATGACTGCATTTAATATGAATCTCAAATGATACATATCTTTGCAGCTTAGATTTAGATTTAGACATACCTATCTTGTTCTCCTTACTGAGCACACAACATATTTCTTTTAAATTGATCGATGACAACTACCTACACATTACGTATCTATATTTAAATTTAAAGATTAAGAGAAGAGAGTTAAAAGTATAATACGGTAACCAGCCGATTTAGTCTTGGATATTATATAAAACAGTGTATATAAGAAGATTTTCCATTTTCATTATTAACTATTTAAAGTATGTTGATGTATATGTACAACAGTGGCCGTCATCTCTCCACGTGCATAAGACTGGAGTTTCACATTCGTGCGTAAACTTGCACTTCTTTATCCTACTTTATACCTACTGACAATTACAATGTACCTTAAGATATATACACCAGGAGCGTGCATTACATACAGGCAAAGATAGGCACGAGGTCGCAGTGGCTTCAGGTTCCAATGACACATAGGGCACTCAAAGAGAGAGCTTATCAAGCAAACTGGTTTGAATAGAAGACAATTGACTTAGCGCTCGGCAGAAAGTGAAGCCAGAATATTAACATTTTCGCTTCTGAATATTCTGGCTATACTCATACCCCCAGTACGGAATACTTTTTCAAGCGCATTTTTAAAACATTTACTGTTTCCTACCTTAATTGATTGACGACACTTGTGAACAAACCATGTGTACAGTCACATGTATTAGTTATTTAAGAACAAAAATCACAAAGGTTTAGCACATTTACTTAACTTGCAGACTTTTGAATTCTTTAACACAGATGTCAGGGATAAGTTCAAAGTTGGATGACGTCTATGATTGACAGCCGCACTGTATGCAAGTTTACACTTGACGCCTATGTGTGTCACCCACAATTGAAGGGTTAATCAATGAGCCTTTGCGCAAGTCTCGGTCACTCCCATAAAATGAAAACTAGCCTGCACATATAGCGCAGCTTCTTCCTGCATTTTCCCCACAGAGAGGTATGTGTTTAATGACACCTATTTGGCATTTTTTAGATGCCAAGAAAACAAACAATGGATGAACGTACATTGGATAAAAAAAAATAACCAAAAAAACATCTCACTTTTTGCTGCTTTGTCATCAAAGGGATAGATTGTATTTTGCTTGTATAGCTCAGAAAGCAGATGCTCTATTAAATAAGCCATCGGAGAAGTGACAATGGGTTCAAAACACATCATCTTGAATAATAGCCATTGTCTGTTTACTTTTATTTAGTTGTTTACAAGAAAAAAGCTTAAGTATTATGTTCCAGCATGTATTTGCCTCCATGAAATGCACGCACCATTTATATGGAAAGTCTAACAATAGTATTTCAACAATAACTTTAGTTCCATCAATTATATTTATTGTCAACAATAGACACCTCAACAATTGCTGCAGTGTCTGGCGTTGAATATTTGTTTTCGACTCGCGACTTTCTTTTAAACCTCGCAACGCATGCAAAGAAACATTATTTATAAGATCTGTTTAACTGTCTTTAGATCGACACAGTGTGTTGCCCCGCGGTATATTTCAGGACTTTGTGTGATGGATACAGTGGATGGTAAACGGCTGGCATTAAGATCTGCAGATAATACTGCTGTGAATAAATTGATTAAGCCAAAACGATCTAATGCAGTAAAAGGTTTGCAACTCAGATTATAGACTATTATAGTTGAAAACAACCATCCAAAAATCACCCATTGACCAACTCGCAACTCGTAATTGTAACTCGCAACCAAACAAAAGTCACTCGCAATTTGCGAGCTAGCGGGTAGATTTTTGGAGGGTGGGTTGAAAATACAATTGATGAAATGAAAGGAAACGTGAACTATAAAGGACGTGTATAAATTAGTATTTTTAGTAATTGACAGGATGACATTTAAAATCAAATACTTTTCATAATCCAACACTGGATTTTTCCATTAAAAAAATTGTAGCGTTTTGAATAATAGAAGCGTCTTTTAACAAAGCAGTTATCCCTAGATATTAAAAGCTAAATGAGTGAAAAAATAACAGTATAATATAGGAAGGAGTCCCAAACATATGTTACGCTACTTCTTGAGACAAAAACTTCATTCTTATGTCGGAGCCAGGGTATAGTCGCCTAAAAGAAAATGTTAACAATCAAATTAATAACATTTAACACATTTACATCATGACATCCTACAACCATTGCTCAATATTCAACATCCAAACGGCCTGTAGTCTATCGGTTATTTCGCTATGATGGTTGTGGGTTCTATTTGCGATGAAGCATAAAAAAATATCATTTAATTGTTAAATATGCTCTTCAAGAAGATAGCACTCTCAACACTACAAGGCTGAATCAGACCAAGAAGGCTAAAAATGTGATGGATGGACAATGTTAACGCAGATGCAGCCAAGGCGGACATACTAGGCTGGAGAGCAAAGGTGATGGACAGGTGAGAGTGGAGGAGAATCCTGGATTCAGCCAAGGCCCACCCAGGGCTGTCCAGCTCATGACGATAATGATTTAAGACAAGTTTTACAAATTGCACGCAGGAATGCTAAATATTGAGCAATCGTCTAGCAATGTATGTACAAGTAAAGACATGAAACTCTCACAAGAACTTTGTAACAAGGAGTTAGTTTTGTTGACGAAGCGTTAATAGTATAATGTTACATTTAATGATAAATAAGGCAGTGATAGGTGTACAGTATACATAAGAATTGGACTCGACACAAATCCCATAGACAACAATATTGTGATGGCACTAAGGCAGGTTGATAAGAAGAAGACAAGCAAATATATAAATATATTTTTTATAGTGAAAATTCATAACTAATATTACAAATGATTCTAAAGAAAAAAAAATTCTTCATTATCGTTATTAGGGCTTACATTATTCTCAACATTTCCCTGGCGCTGTAGCCAACATCTTCAGGAGACAGTTTTTGTATTAATTACAAAATAAAAACATTTTCGGTACAGTCTCATTTTGGTTAAAAAAAAACAAGTTTTGTTTACCAAGTGATGGTCAGAGGACTAAAAACATTAGTAATTTATACAACAAAAACAGTGTTTCTCATGAAGAAAAATTGTTTTCTTTAGTCATTTATAAAAATTATCAAATATATATATACATTTTCTTTTAAATAGATTTGTGAAAAGCGGAAGCAGAAGCTTGTGTGTATGCAATGGCATCTGTTGAACCAGGTTCGAAGTTATGGTCAAATGGGCCAGACGTGATTCGAACCAACGTATTCTTTTTCAAATATGCTAGTCAAGAACAGCGACTTGACTCCCACGGCCATTACATAGACAATGTTTATTTTTATTATGTTTTTATTGTTCGATAAGCACCCAATTCAAATTGAGATGTCGCACGCTTAATCATAAAGAGAAATAACTAAAAAAATAAGAATGTTGGGAAATCACGTTTGAAGTTCAGACAACCAGTACAACTTGTATGGGATGAAAAAGGCGACCGATGTTTTATCTCGATCATATTCGTCCAAATTGAACGGCTGTCGCATTCTACCTATTCTTCTCGCATTGTTCTTACGTTTTATTACAAAATCTCGATTTTCCCAATTTTTGAGTTATTGCTCTTTATTATTAAGCGTGGGATGTGGTGTTTGCTGGCAGAGAAAAACATTATATTTTCATATTTGTATCAAGTCCGTTATAAAGATTATTTTTTGTATTATATAAGGGGACCATTAGCTAGAATTACATTAGATAATATTTTTACATTTATTTTCATTCAAGTAGGTAATTCATTGTTAAAGGTAATTCATATTAAAATCTTAGGACTAACTCACTTTTAAAATCTATACATATTCTTCAATAAATAAATACCTCTCATCTATAAGAATAAAATAGTATCTCCTTTGATTTTTGTATCTAAATAGAATAGCGAGTATTTTTGAAAAATTATTTAAAAATTTAAGGTTTTGTGTATGGACATTGTGAGGATTAATTTCAAAATAATCATGTTAAAATAAAAAAAACAAAGTTTTTCTTCAGGAATTGGTTTATTTTCTTGAACGCTTTGGGGCCGTCCATAAATTACATCATCGATTTTGGCCGACTTTCGACCCCCCCCCCCCCCCCCCCTTACAATCATCCTATAGTCATTATCTAATGACCCCCCCTCCCCCTCTTGCTGTAATAATGGATGAGCTTAATAATTAATAATGTTTTATTACTTACATAATATTTTGTAGAAATTGGTATTTACAAGAACGACGTCACTTTTGGTACTCGTACATCATTTGCCATCATCCGCAGACCAGACTCCCCCCCCCCCTTAATGCGAATGACGTAATATATGGACAGCCCCTTTCTCCTGCCCTTTCTTTCTCTCAACTTTCTTTTTGTTAAATTGGAATTTGTTTTCTGTTTAGTTTTGATGATATTATTATTTATTGATTTGTAAAATGTAATTTGTCGTGTATGTTCCTTGACTTATAGGTTGGTATGCGGCTGACCACCCATGCTGTAAAAATGGTTCACTTTACCAATGTCACCCCTGTTTAAGGGTAGGACGGCAAGAGTTGCAGGGTGTATGTCCATTTGAGATTTGGATTTTTATGTTGTAGGTTCACATGAGGCATGTGCAAGCGCGAACTTGTACGTGTCTGGTTGTGAGAATGCATGTAATGTGAATCTCCAATGTAACATATCTTTGCAACTTAGATTAGATTAGTTTAGATTAGATTCTCCTGAACGCCTGTTGTAGTTTTTAAATATTACGTTTACCCCTTCCCTCACCCTAGCTCCGCCCCTTAAAATTTATCACTATAATTCACTTTTGTAATTTTTAGATTTGTTAATTGTTCTCTTGATAATGGTGTGACAACACTGAAAGTGCTCCAGAAAATAAACCAACTCATGAAGAAAAATGTTGCCATTTTTGTTTTAAAATAAATTATTAACCAACAATATTTACATTAGAAGTCAGACAAGTGTTCCGTTTTTTTTTTCAAAAAAGTAAAAATCAGTTGAATTTAATGAATTCAAGCAATGTCCTCGATCCTTGAATGCATTACCTTTTTAGAGGTTATAAATAATTCTTCCAATATCCATAAAATAAAAATGTGATAGTAAAATTTAAATGTGACCATCTCTAATTCCTGTTTTTTTACATATGGCACTCCGCATGAATTCCATACATTAAATAATTATAATATGGCGAAGTTGCTAGGGAAAATACAAACGAATATTGACGTTTGCCTGCAAATTTCAATTTCAAATTTTGTTCTCCTTTTTTGTGCGCCAATGTCTCGAGTCCATTCCATAGCCAAAAAAGTTATGCGGTAACTTGGCTGTGTTGCTAGGGAACAGGTTAAATATTATTTTAAATACCGGTCGCTAAGGACCCTATAATTTAAGGTATTTGTTACGTTTACCCGCTGAGAAAAAAACAAATTTGAAACATACATTCCGAGACAAATCGCTGCCTTAGTTCTTGTTTACCGTATACGCCATTGAGAAAATTTTACATGAGCAATGTTTGCATGTGTACTGGACCAATGTGTCTTATAAAAACAAGAAATTTATTTAAAAAATATTTAAAAGAACTCTCACATTATCGAGTTTTACGGTTTTTCTTAGCTCAGATTGTGTAGAATTTGATTCATAAGACAACTGCATGAAAAAGTCATATTTGACCAGATTGGCATACACGGTAAACAAGAACTGGGGGAGCGAAATGTCGAAGCGGTGGAGAGGGCTCTTGAGGTGTGATTCACACAAAAACAGCGCTCACTAAATAAATCATCCTAATATTATTATTATTATTATTAAACAAAAACGTTTGTGCTAAAGATGGCCAAATTAGAATTTTACCAAAGCATATATGCATAGAGAAGATTTTTTTTTTAAATAAAGCATGATCAGATACCTACAAACTATGTATTAGAAATTCATTTCAAGAATCAATATCAATAAGTCAAAAAATATTTGTATGGTAAAATTGTGATACTAATCTACACAATAGTTTTTTTGTAAAAGTGTCTTAACATCATTTGTAAACTTACAACTAGGGGGAAAGGCATGAAAAGTAAAGAACGGCCGTATTCCTATACACCAGTGGCGAAGGGTGTTATACAAGCCGATTCCCATCGGTTTCCCGTTTAAAATGAGGCAAAAATGATCATAAAGTAGACTGCATGGTTTCAATGGGGAAAAAATATGTACATATTGTTTCTTTGGTTTTAAATGTATTTTTTTCCTTTGTGCCTATATTTTTTGACTACTTTGTTAAATCATTTTAAAAGGGAAGCCGATGGGAACCGGCTTGTATGGCACCCTTCGCCACTGCTATACACACATGGTTACTAGATGAAATATATAATATCTCAGCTATGGTTTGGTCAGGAAGGCTCCCTCAGCCAGAATATAAAGCATAGCAGATCCACCCACATTCACATTCACACGTCTTACATCAAATACAGCACTTCACTATGACTCCTAGTTATGAAGACAATCTAATTCATGGGTGAAATGCTTTGTAATGTTTTTCCTTTACTATCTACGACTTTTTATTATGGACCGGTCCGTAGCTCAGTGGTAACACTTCGGACTCTAAATGGAAGGTTGCGGTTTTGAATCCCGGCGGAGCACAAAAAATATACCATTTATATTTTTTCATATTTGCTCTTCGCCGGATCGTTTGTAAAATTCCTAAACCTTTACCAATGACCGGTCACCAAAGTCTGTCCAGCCTTACAGCAACTGGGTCTTGTTTGAGTATTGGCGCTTTGTAGCGACGACCAAGCTCGTACACCTCTGCGGCACTACAACAAGTGTCATAGACCCCTAGAGCCTCTAATATCTAGAGAGTCGCACAGGATTTCTTGAAAAAAAAAACAGACGTATGCCATCTATGTGTTTTATATTGATTGATGGTTTAAACATATGAAAACAAACAATTCTACCCATCAATTAGCATTAAAAACAAAAATCAATAACTATAGAATAGTTGACATAAATTTATCTGGGTGTTTGGTCATTACCCGACATCTTGTTTATGAGACTCTCGATCATGTGTCCGTCCACCAGGCCGATGAACTTGTCCACGACCAGACCGTCGCGGATGGCAATCACGGCCGGCACGGCCTTCACCTCAAACGTGTGGACCAGCTCGGCGTGCTCCTCCACATCCAGGATGGCCAGCCCCAGGTTCTGCAGGGGACCGATGAGCTCGATCAGCTTGGGAGTCAGGATCTTGCAGGGGTCGCACCACTCCGCGTGGAAGTTGACGATGACGGGCTGGTCGCTGTTCATTATCTGGAATATGTAATGTAGCCTTTGTTAAATAATAAAAACAAAACTTTGGAGGCTGCACATGTGCAGAAGATGATTTTCTGTAATTAATTAAAATTAAATTAGGCTGATTTATTTGGTGAGCACTGTTTTTGTGTGTATCACACCTCAAGAGCCCTCTGCGAGCCTGGTCGTCGCTGTAGAAAGCGCCAATTCTCAAGCAAGACCCAGTTGCTGTAAGGCTGGATGGACCTTTGGAGACCGGTCATTGGTAAAGGTTTATGAATTTTTCAACCCAGCGAAGAGCAAATTTGAAAATATAAATTGTCTATTTTTTGTGCTCCGCCGGGATTCCAACCCACAACCTTCCATTCAGAGTCCAAAGTGTTACCAATAAACTACGGACCGGTCTACCCTGCTAAGTTAGTCAGTTACTAAGGCCCGGTATATTGAACTGTAGTAATATTTTAGTTAACTATTACTTGAACTTTTATTCAATATACTCTATCTCGACTTAACTAAAACCGAACATTGCCGAAGTATGAAGCCCCGCCCCCAAATCTTGGAAATAATTAAAATGCCATTCAAAAGCTTTAAAACAAACAACTATTCATAAAAATCATATCCCTTACCTTCATTAAGCTAGAAAACGAGACAAATAATGTTCAGTTTGCAACAATTTTGATGTATCCTTACATTAAAAAAGAACAGCTGCTGTCAGTGAAGCGCCGCCATTTTGAAAATCAAAAGTTAAAGTAACTAAATATTTACTGGCGAAATTCGGTGAGTGAAATATTATGATGATTTAACTAAAATTGCATTTTGGTTAACTTTACGATACTTCAAAATACCGGGCCTAAGTGGGGTCAGCCGATAGCAAATGTTTAGAAAAACATCACCTCTAGAGTGACATGGAAGATGTCTGAAATGCCAGATTTAAAAGTAGAGGGCAAAAATAAATCATCCTCATATATATATATATACATACATATTTGTCATGTATGTTCCTTGACTTATAGGTTGTTATGCGGCTGACCACCCATAATATAAAAAATTGGTTCACTTTGCCAATGTCACCCCTGTTTCAGGGAAGGACGGCAAGAGTCGCAGGGCTAATGTTCATTTGAGATTGGGTTTTTATATTGTAGGTTCACGTGCGGCATGTGCAAGCGCGAACTTTTACGTGTCTGCTTGTGAGAATGCATAGTATAGTGTGAATCCCCAATGTTACACATCTTTGCAACTTAGATTAGAGATTAGATTAGATAGACATACAGGTGAAAAGTAAATAAGAAACCTTCAAAGTTTGAAAACAAACAAATTGCGGCAAAAAGTTACATACTATACTTGTGATTTAGATGTGTTTTTTTTATTATTAATATTTATCCAAATATTTTTATACAAGCCCAGGAAGCATTTTCAGAAGCAGCAATATTCAGTATTCTTATCAGCGCTGTTTAATGGCCTGATCAATCAAGCATAAAAATTACCAGGAGCATAACTGTTATTAAAATATGATTTACAAATCTCAGCGTTTCGGGAAGCCTTTCAAAGTAATTATTTAAGATAGCATCTGTCGAGTAGTTAAGACTTTTTAGCTTACATTGTTCAAATATAAGTGACAGTTGTGAAGAAGCTACACTATCTGTGTAACTTAGTAGCGTTTTTTTTTGTTGTACTAAAAAAATGCCAGCACTTTTGCCAAGCATTTTCAGGTGATATGACCCACCTTATAGTTAGTACGAGCCTGACCGCCCGTACTGTAAAAATTGGTTCACTTTGTCAAGGTCACCCCTGTTTTGGGAAAAGTCAGCCAAATTTGCAGGGTATAATAATAATAATAATATTAGGATGATTTATTTGGTGAGCGCTGTTTTTGTGTGTATCACACCTCAAGAGCCCTCTGCGAGCTTGGTCGTCGCTGTAGAAAGCGCCAATTCTCAAGCAAGACCCAGTTGTTGTAAGGTTAGATTGACCTTTCAGTGACCAGTCTTTGGTAAAGGTTTATGAATTTTTCAACCCAGCGAAGAGCACATTTGGAAATATAAATGGTGTATTTGGGCTCAGCCGGGATTCGAATCCACAGCCTTCAGTGTTGCCACTGGACTACGGACCGGTCCAAGAAATGCCAACAACACGCGGTGTACCTAGCGGTCACCCATCCAAGTAGCATCCGCGCCCAATATTGCTTAACTTTGGTGATCTGATGAGAACCGGTGATTACAACATGGTATCGTCGTTGACAAAATATGAGGGTATATGCTGTAAATGCACACGCAGCATGTGAAAGCGCAAAATAATAATAATCATAATTGGCTAATTTTATATAGCGCCGTTTAGTGGCACTAGCCACCCCAAGGGCGCTTTCATGTGTTGAAGCTTCTGTTAAACAAATGTGTGTTAGGCAACTTCCTGAAACTGCCAACACTGGTCTCTGTTCTGAACTCCAGAGGTAGACTGTTCCAGCAGGATGGACCAGCCGAACTAAAAGCCCTGTCCCTGAAACCCATTCTGCTCCGCTAAACAGCAGTTGAAGTCTATTTACGGCATCGACCAGTGCAGAATGAAGAGTGCAACGTCTCTACGCAAACTTGCAGGGCTTATTTTGTAAGACCACATGCAGTTTGTCGGTGTTATGGCCGAGAGGGTAGAGGCGCATGTTCGACTAGCGTATTTGTAACAGAATAACGTTGGTTCGAATCTTGCGCCTGTCCCACTTGACCATAACTTCGACCCTCGTTCAACAGATGCCATTGCATGCACACAAGCTTCTGCTTTCGCATGAAGACAAGTCGCTCCCCCAGTTCTTGTTTATCGTATACGCCAATCTTGTCAAATCTGACTTTTTCATGCAGTTGTCTTAAGAATCAAATTCTACACAATCTGAGCTAAGAAAAACCGTAAAACTCAATAATGTGAGAGTTTGTTTAAATATTTTTTTAATAAATTTCTTGTTTTTATAAGACACATTGGTCCAGTACACATGCAAACATTGCTCATGTAAAATTTTCTCAAAGGCGTATACGATAAACAAGAACTAAGGCAGCGAAGTAGCGAGGAAAAATCTAATCTAATTTAATCTAAGTTGCAAAGATATGTAACATTGAGGATTCACATTACATGTATTCTCACAAGCAGACACGTACAAGTTCGCGCTTGCACATGCCGCATGTGAACCTACAACATAAAAACTAAATCTCAAATGCACCACTTATGATTCAGAGCTATGTGTGGAGGACACAGTAGAGGGTAGGCGGGGGACTTTCAGATCTGCATGCAGATAGACTCAGGGTTCCCCGCAGAAGCAACATTGTGATTATGCCTCTTGCATTGCCGGCCCTCTGCTGTGGAATGCCTTACCACGAGCTGAGAGCTGTGGATGCTTTTAAATCAGGATTGAAGACATGCTTGTTCAGGAGGGGCTATGGCTCTGCAGTGCCCTTGCGGTGAACTCGCAAAACGGCAGTAAAAATATTGTCCAATTATTATTATTATTATACATACCTTGTCAGCAAAGTCTGCGTTATTTTTGATGACTATCATTTCATTATGCGCGAGGGACGTGGATATTGGCTTTGTGTTGTACAGGACCTTCTTTAATATTCGATGCACGGGCGTCAGCAGGCCCCGGTTTACTATCAAAGACATTCTGTATCTACAAACAAAACAAACGGAAAAATATTAGTGTGAACAATTCAAATACATTAATCCCCCTACCTTCAGGTTATTTTCTGCGAAATAGACAAAAAAAAGAATCAGGAATCGAAACCACAATGTACATAGTCCTGACTTTTGAAGAGTATGTATGAAAAATTACAAAACGTCAAACAAGCAACCGAACGCTTAGTCTGCCCTTGAGGAACTAACTTGTCTGGACTTGTAATGACGTGACTTTAGAACTCAGGCGGACGCCAGGCGGTATGTTTTTTTTTTTTAAGCGCGTCCGCGGTACGGGATGTAGCAGAATGGTACACTCAATGTTTGTGTATCGCATACGTTCATAAGACAGTTAAAGAAGTTATTGATGCTGCAACGCAACGCAAAATGCAACTAAGCTACACATATAGTGTAACTTCTTGCCGCGTTATCCCCGAAGGGGTGGCATGTGGCGAGTTGAAACTATTTATTTTTACAGGTAAGGGGGCGGCCTTACGCCAACCACTTCAGTTGAAGTGGAGGTTTCCCAGCTCCCGAGAGTGCTGGTACTCATTTCTTGTGAAGGCTGAGTAAACCTTGCCGGTATTTTATTTTGGGGTTTGAAATAAACACCGAAACGGGAAATCATTTCTGACACCCTCGGTGGGATTCGAACCCGAGCTTTTGGCGTGGAATGCAAGCAATCTACCACCTGAGCTATCGACCGGACATGCAGCTTTGCTGGAGAGTTGCTTTCAAGAATATGTTGCATGTGGCGTGTGGAATCTATTTATTTTTATGTTAGATGGTTTGAAATAAATACCTGAGAAAATAAACAACGAAACAGAAAAGCATTTCTTACACCCTCAGTGTGGATCAAACTTTAGCCCTCTGGCATGAAAGTCAAGCATTCTACTAACTGAGCCATCAACATGAATTAATTATTGTGAATAACCCTGTCAATAGCCACTTTCGATTCTACACAACTCATATATATATGTTTTTATTTAAAGTTTGCTCGACGCTTAGGCATATGAAAATATTAGGACTGTAGAAAATACAAGAAGACTGTGGTTAGAGTTGTTAATACAAAGTCATGCATGTCATGCAAATATATATCGACGGTTAAAAGGCAAAGCGACATTTTGTTCAAAAATGAGTTATTAATGCTATCCTACTTGAAATTTTCCGCTCTTTATAATGCGCTATCTCCCATAGCTCTACGATGATTTTTGAGTTGTTTATGCCCAAACAAACACTACATTTTCAAAGTATGGTTTTGGTGTAACCGACAAGATTTTGGCCTTTTTTGTCCTAAAGGCGCTTGTGACATAATTTTTTTTGTAAAACATCATAAAACCACATACTTAAATAGGAATGCCAATAAATGCCTTTATTTTTTTAATTTTAGAACTGCTTCGATTTTAACAATATGATAAAAAATAAAAAAGTTTTGGCATTTTTCCGCAATCTCAAACTTTAATCTGCTCTCATGAACAATTTAGTTTATAAAAAAGTGTAACAAAAAAAGTGTAACAAACTTCCGATAGAACATGGCTACACAACCCGAGAAAAATTTTAAGATTGTGTCAAGTGCCGGCCGTGAAAGCCTTAATGTACAATTTAGTTTATGTCGCTTATGCCCTACTGCCTTTTAACCACTGATATATATTTCAAAGCCTGCAACAAGAAATTAATTTTCTATAGTATACACTCAATAGATTTCATGCTGATATATGTAATTTAATATAATCGAAGTTGCAAAGATATGTAACACTGGGGATTCACATTAAATGCACTTTCACAATCAAACACATATAAGTTTGCGCTTATACATGCCACATGTGAACCTACAACATAAAAACCCAAATCTCAAATGAACATACACCCTGCAACTTTTGCCGACCTTCCCTGAAACAGGGGTAAATATGTGTGATGGAGACGAATTGCACACAAGTTTTTACTGACTCCAGACGCAATAAGTTACCGCTGAAATTAGAAACAAAATACAAAACAAAGCAACACACAAAATATAATGTTAGGTCTGTAAAGTTGAAGGGATTTTCATGGATCACGTATACTACTGTAAAAATGGTTCACTTTGCCAATGTCACCCCTGTGTCAGGGAAGGTCGGCAAAAGTTTTAGGGTTTATGTTCATTTGAGGTTTGGATTTTTTTTGTAAGTACACATTCAGCATTTGTAAGCGCGAACTACGCGTGTTTGTTTGTGGGGATGCATTTGATATGAGCTTTAAATATTTATATATCTTTGCAACTTAGATGGCTCATAACAGAACTTGGCAGTATACTTTCAAAGATACAATGCTTTACATCAAATCACATGTCAATCTACACTAGACCAAGATAATGATATTGCATGTCAATTGGTGGGCAATCAAATCTATAATGGGCACTGGTTGAATGGCCAATTGATTTAGTATCACATTTGGAAGTGTTCTTCAGTCATAATAGAAGAAATGGAATAGAGCATCAGATTTGTTTGATGTGCCAAATTGCTTACACCCTTAGGTGTAGTTGTAATAAGTTTCCAGGAAACCACCCACTAGATATATAATCTATAATCTAAGTTGCAAAGATATATTTACACAACCCAACAAAAATCACCCATTCCTGAAATCCTGTGCGGGAGACTCCCTAGATTCTAGAGACTCTAGGGGTATATGACACTCGTTGTACAAGCTTGGTCGTCGCTACAAAGCGCCAATACTCAAGCAAGACCCAGTTCCTGTAAGGCTGGATGGACCTTTGGTGACCGGTCATTGGTAAAGGTTTATGAATTTTTCAACCCAGCGAAGAGCAAATTTGAAAATATAAATGGTATATCTTTGTGCTCCGCCGTGATTCGAACCCACAACCTTCCCATTCAGAGTCCGCAGTGTTACCACTGAGCTACGGACCGGTCAATAATAATGTCAACATTGAAACGTCTACAAAATGCTGTCATACATAAATGATTTTACATCTAATACCTGTAGTGTCCGATGTTCCTTAATTTTCAAAATCTGAAAGAAACCGATGATAAGCTATGAGTTATCAACGGTGAAAATTTTGCAACCAAATATTACAGACCTAACAAATATTTTTCAAGAATTTAAAGTGCAAAAAACAAGCATATTCAGTGAGCACACATACAAGAATGGAAAATACCTTTTTTAGTACGAGTTAATGATGGAATGCGGTTTATTGTTTCCAATGTCGCAGCTTTTTAGTGTGCACGGGAGTCGTGCAGAAGCACGCGACGTAGCAAGCAATGCCGCCAACCCCGCTAGCGACTATCAGGGCCAGCGAGGCGTAGCGCATGACAAACAACGAGTCGTAGACTTTGTCGTGCTCCGTCTCTGTCGCTTCTTGGTTGGACACGCGGGGGATGAGCAACAGCCCGAGAGTCAGGAGGAAGGAGAGCGTGAGGGCAACGGCGCCAATGTATTGGCCCGTTCGCACCGACACGATGCAGAGGAGCAGGGATACAAGCCAAACAGTGGCCAGAATGTAAACGCCCAAGCCTACAGCCTGACTCTCACTCATCACCCTAGAAGGTTAAAGTCACTCATGGAAAACACGCTACAATGTGATGATGAAATGGTAAAATCCACCAGAGGCAAATTCAGACAACTTCAATATAGTCCGGTCGATAGCTCAGTTGGTAGAGTGCTTGCATTCTACCCCGTGAGCTCGGGTTCGAATCCCACCGAGGAGGGTGTCAGAAATGATTTCCTATTTCGGTATTTATTTCAAGCCCCATAATAAAAATACCGGCAAGGTTTACTCAGCCTTCACAAGAAATGAGTACCAGCCCCCTCGGGAGCTGGGAAACCCCCACTTCAACTGAAGTGGTTGGCGTAAGGCCGGCCCCCTTACCTGTAAAAATAAATAGGTTCAACTCGCCACATGCGACCCCTTCGGGGATAACGCGGCAAGAAGTTACACTATATGTGTAGCTTAGTTGTGTTGCGTCAATATAAAGGCTAATCTTACCAAACGAGTTTGAAACAATAAAAAATATATATTAATTTATTGCTTTACGCTAGTAAAGCCTTTCATTTATTTCTATACCTTACGTGAGGTCTACACATGAATTGACTTAGACAAAACTGTAATGTCACACGGCTGGATTCCTAGCGACAAGCAAACAAATATATTTTTATCGGTTGATAAAGACAGTTCTGCCGTGGAAGAGTGACGTTTTAGTACCAAGAAAAAACTTTTAATTCCATTCAGTGCTGAGTTTGAGACAGTAAACAATTGACAATTTTATTTCATTACACTGTGAAGCCTTTCTATTCTTATTATTCTTTCTATTGATTTTGAATTTGACAGTTTTTTACAATTTTAAAAGAGAAAGAAGGCTTTATCATCATGGTAATGAAAGTTTGGCTATTTCACAATTAATTTTGTCAAATTTGGCAAATGGCCAGCCTTTCACCAGTCACTTTATTGAAATGGGGGTTCCCCAGCCCCCAAGAGAGCTCATTCATTGCGAAGACTGAGTAAACTTGGCAGATAATTTATTTGGGTTTGTGAAAATCATCACCAAAATGGGAAATAATTTCTGACACCGTCGCATCGGTGGGAATGGCACCCTATTAAGCTATCTACCGAATATCTCAATATCAAAAGATATATTATCGTTGACTGAATTTGCCACATAATGGATTACTGCCCAACTCCTGTGAATACAATGATTTCCCTTTCCATCCAAAACCACAGATAAGAAGACTTAGAGGAAGGTCATAGCTTAACAAGATGGCTGATCATGCTCTGAAATTCAAGTTTTTCTTCACAAGAGTTGTCCCACTGATAATGATGTGTTAACATTGAAAGCGCTCGAGGAAATAAATGAACTTGTGAAGAAAAACTAACAAGTATTAGCAAATTACTTACCTGGAATAAAAACACTCATACTCTATGTTATCCTAGCACTCTTTGTTGCCAGGTGACTCAAACTAAAGAGAAATCACCATTTTCCAGGTTTCAAAGGGCTGACAACACCAATAAATATGTCGCACGCTTAATAATAAAGAGCAATAACCCAAAAAATAAGAATGTTAGGAAATCACGTTTGAAGTTCAGACAACCAGTACAACTTGTATAGGATGAAAAAGGCGACCAATGTTTTATCTCGGTCATATTCGTCCAAATTGAACAGCTGTCGCATTCTACCTATTCTTCTCGCATTGTTCTTGCGTTTTATTATAAAATCTCGATTTTCCCAATTTTTTAGTTATTGCTCTTTATTATTAAACGTGCGATGTATTAACTGGCAGGTTTTTTTAATCTAATCTAATCTAATCTAAGCTGCAAAGATATATATCATTTAAGATTTACATTAAATGCATTCCCACAAGCAGACATGTATAATTTCGCGCTAACACATGCCGCATGTGGGCCTACAATATAAAAACCCAATCTTAAATGAACATAAGCCCTGCAACTCTTGCCGTCCTTCCCTGAAACAGGGGTGACATTGGCAAAGTGAACCATTTTCCTTTTTACAGTATGGGTGGTCAGCCGCATACCAACTTTTTAGATTGGCCATAAAAAGTATTTATTGGAAATGTCAACACACAACAAATTATTACAAGCACTTTCTTTGTGGCAGTAGTCGAAGGTACTAGAGGTTATAATATACTCAATTGCGGAAATAAACTGTTTTTTTTATGATACTTCTCATCAATACCTTAAAGGTAAAAACTGAATAAGTGACACATTAAGCTAACATTGGTTTCTCAGAGAATGCACATTTATTCCTATTTTCTACGAGAGAAAACACTATAAAAGAGTGAAAATCCTGTAGTTTAGAAAATTTTCATGAATATTACCATATGAGTTGATGATAATAATAATGCAAGATTTTTATAGCGCCTTTTCATGACTCTTGGTCATCCCAAAGGCGCTTGCTCATATGAGCGCGCGAACAGTTGGTTCTTTAACCCCTTTCTAAAAGTGCTCTCCAGATCCATTTCGCGCAGGTCATCTGGGAGGCCGTTCCATATTGTTGGAGCAGCTACCTAGATCTCCAAAAACGGTTCACTTACTATGAGAAGTTACACCCAATGAAATGTTTTACACACAATTTCTCAAATCAGTGAATCAGCAGGTATTCAGTGTTACCTTCAAGGTGGCGATATATTTGCGTTAAAATAGTTTTGGGTCCATTGTGTCACATGATGTGACGCAATGCTAAGAGATGAACTTGAACTCAAAAAACTGTGATGATGATTTAAAGTTTGTTGTGTTGGGCAGAAATGAACAGGTAGTACAATAAATTACAGGAGATTTGGAAATAAATACAAAAATAATCTATGAGTACATGGCTGATAACAATTATCATCACGTTGCTGCAAGAAAAGTGTGAATCTCTCGCTTCTATCAGATTCATTATCAAAATAAACTCCTGAATATCAAAAAAAATAGCTCTCAGCTAAACAAAACATTGAGAATGCAGAGAAAATTAATTATGAACTTTAAGCTGCACATTGCATGCAGCTTCTAGCCCTATTGTACCAGAAGGTGAATAAAATATACTTACTAACTTTTATTTTTTCACTCATGAAATTCACAGTTTAGTCAGAGAACCAAAGGCAGAAATGGAGGATTCTTTTTTTTTTAAATCAGCGTGTTCAAATTCCACCGAGGGTGTCAGAAATGATTTCACGTTTCAGGGTCTATTTCAAAGCCAAAATACATTCCATAATTTAAAAAAAAACAAATAATAGATTTCTGCCTTTGACTCGGTTATATTAAAAAAGAGAAATAAGAGATTAAGCTGATTGTGAATATAACTTTGTTATGTATAAGATAACAAAATAAAATTATTGTTAAACAGGCTCATGCAAAATGACATTCAAAATGTAAGGTTAGTTAAAGCCATGTCACAAAAAAGCGGCCAAAGATAACTCGTCCACAGACAAATCGGTCACACAACAGTTCATCCACATGACTTATCGGTCAACGACACTTCGGTCACATACAATATAGGTTTACAGACAGCTATTGCTAATAAAAATATTGCTACATTACAGAAAACTTGCTCTCCAAAAAACCTTTGTAATAACTGTAGTTTTGATTAATTGTTGTTTAATGTGATGGAGATTAATATTCCTTGACTTATAGGTTGGTATGAGGCTGACCACCCATGCTGTAAAAAATGGTTCACTTTGCCAATGTCCCCTCTGTGTCAGGGAAGGTCGGCAAAAGTTGTAGGGTGTATGTTCATTTGAGGATTGGATTTTATTTGTAAGTAAGTACACATTTAAGTAGCATTTGTAAGCGCGAATATAATATATATGTTAATATATCTTTACAACTAAGATTATAGATAGATTATAGAGCTGTTTGTGGACCCTGATTATATTTTGTTGATCGAAAAGGAGTGTGGACGAACTGTCGTGTGGACGAACTGTCGTGTGGACGAACTGTCGTGTGGACGAACTGTCGTGTGGACGAACTGTCGTGTGGACGAACTGTCGTGTGGACGAACTGTCGTGTGGACGAACTGTCGTGTGGACGAACTGTCGTGTGGACGAACTGTCGTGTGGACGAACTGTCGTGTGGACGAACTGTCGTGTGGACGAACTGTCGTGTGGACGAACTGTCGTGTGGACGAACTGTCGTGTGGACGAACTGTCGTGTGACCGATCCGTCTATGGATGGGTTGTCGGTGATAGAGTTGTTGTCAAACCAGTAAAAACTATACGCAATACTTGTTTTAATTTATTATTTCTAAAATTGATGCAGATAGTTAGTACCACAAAAGTTTGATGTATCTGAATAAATATCATAAAATATGGGCCAGAATTACAAACATTGCTAAGCGTCAAGCTACAACCAGTCTCAGAATAAACCGCTTGTCTTTTGTATATTATTTTCAACTACAGTGAAACCTATTTGGATTATGGTGCCTAGCGGGGCTATTCTTAGACATTTTAGTCGTCGGTTGAGCCCACGATTTGAGAAACTAATGATGTATTTGTATGAAGATCTGCCAATCCAAGATGGCCGCAAGTGAACAGCTGATTTGTCTTCATACAAATATTACCAAAGTCGGTAGGTAAGAATGACCGTGGTGATGAAAATTCCAGCCCAGGCATCATTAGTTTGTCAAAGCGTGGGCTCAACCGACGACTAAAATGTCTAAGAATAGGCCCGTAGGAGTGTTTGCAATATTGACCCAATGAGTTATCTTGGCATGTCAGCTAATAGACTATATCGACGGTGACAAGGAAGTAGGGCATAAGCGACAAAAACTTAATTGTTCAGGAGAGCAGTTTAAAGTTTGAGATTGCAGAAAAATGGTATAACTTTTTTTATTTTTTGTCATATCGTTTAAATCAAAACAGCTATAAAATAAATAAATAAAATAAAGGCATTTCTATTAATGTGGTTTTACAATTTTTTTATGTCACAAGCGCCTTTAGGACAAAAAAGGCCAAAATCTTGTCGGTTACACCAGAACCATACTTCGAAAACGCAGTTGTTTGCTTGGGTATAAACAACAAAAAAATCATTGTAGAGCTATGGGAGTTAGTGCATTAGAAAGAGTGGAGAATTTTAAGTAGGATAGCATTCATAACTCATTTTTTGACCAAAACGTTGCTTAAGCCCTACTTCCTTTTGACCGTCAATATTTTGAATAGATTACCTGTGTACAGGGAAGCAACTGAAGGTGTTGAATGCAATGAGAAGGTTATTGAACAAGGATTGTAGGTAAATTGTTACGTGTAAGTCTATGGCACATAATAAAAGTGAATTCCCTTGAAAAATACATGAGTTGTTTAGCAACAAAGATGGCAAACTAGGATTGTTACAAAAGTGAGATTATCCCTTAATTTATAGGTTGGTATGAGGCTGACCACACATACTGTAAAAATGGTTTACTTGGCCAATGTCACCATTGTTTCAGGGAAGGTCAGCAGAATTTGTAAGGCTAATGTTTATTTGAGGTTTGGTTTTTGAATTGTAAGTGCACATGCAGCATTTGTAAGCGCGAACTTACAGGTGTCTGTTTATAGGCATGCATTTAATATGAATTTTAAATCTTAATAATATATTTGCAACTTAGATTATAGATTATATAGATACGTGGAAATATTTATAGGAAAATTAAGGAGGTCTGCACATTTGACATAGACAAAAAAGGATTGTTCGCGTGAAGGTTAACTTATATATTTTTATTCCTTGCTCAGGAGGGTTAGTTACATAGGCGTGTGACGTATACTCGCAGATAAACATTCAAATTTGAAACATCCATACCGAAAAACACAGTTTTCTAATTTTCAGGAATATTCTAGATTACCTTTGTTGATTCTGTAGGAATCATATGTTTAAGAATCACTTAGTATTAGTGAATTTGCTTGAAATCATGAATGTTTAATATTCACCTATAAACCAATGTTATTACTCAACACAAGATAATAAGTACCAAAAAGGTGGACTTGCAAAAAATACGAGATAACAGTTTGGAAGTTGGCAGAAATGAAATTTAGTAGCACTCATTTGTAATCTTCTGTCGCAATGTTAGATCGCTCAATGGATCACAAAAACAGAGACGAAAGGGGAAGGTTATATCAGCTTTTATAAAACAAACACCAAAGAAAAATCCACAGTAAGACAGATGTCAAAATAACTAACCTAAAACTCACATTCGGGGATTTCAGTTGAGAAAAGCGCCACCGTGCGGGTGATTCTTTTTTCACACGATAATTTTTGTCGGGAATCAAATTGCCGACGATTATTTAATTGATGATTTTATTAAGACAAGCCACGGCAAAGCATTGAAAAACCCGGAACAGATACGAGGCCTTCACATGATACTCGGAACGATAATAATAATAATGTGTAATGCGACTGCGTTGCCAGCATAATCAAATATGTACATAAAAGCAAAACTGAAATCATATGTATACGACGTACCTACCTACGTAGTTTCTAGAATGAGATCCGCACAATAATTGAAATACGCAAAATTACGACGTCACGCGGCCGGTTATGTGTGAAAATGTAAACAAAATATTGCTTGCTTAGGACCAAAACCCTGTGACATTATTTTTCCCGCCGAGAAAAAAGTTCTAAATTCAAATTTTCCCAGACCCATTGATAACGTAATATTTTCCAGGAATCGCGAAGTGATTCAAAAAGCAATAATAAAAATAATATGACTAATATTTATTTAATAAAATGTTATTGGTTGTTGATCATTGTCGGAAATCAAACCCCGCTTCAGTATACCTACTTGCCTAAAAATCAAGTGTGAAAAAAAATGGCTTGGCTTCCGTCCCTGAACAACAATAAAAATCTTATTTGGAAACATTCCAAATTATTTTGTATCTAAATATTGAAGTAAGATATAACAAGACTTTTAAGTGTTAATCGCTAAAATGAGCATGAAAAATGCGTAACATTTAGTAAAAAAAACAATAGATAAACTCATATTATTTTCTTTCTTACTGATCGGGGGTGGGTCACACAAATAGGGGTTGTTTTTTGGTATCGGATTTGGGAACTTGATGGAAGTTTTATTCTATTTTTATCTTTTGTGACTTTATAGAAAAAAAAGGTTAAGTATAAAGTAACTTACATTGTGAAAGATTTGGAGTAGATTTAAGTCACAAGTTTGAAGTATTAGAAATACAAATATAATAACATTTTTTTCAAAGTTTCGGACGATTTCAGCCACTATGGGAAGATTGAAGTGATTCAAGTAATAATAATAATCGTGACGTCACAATGTTTTGAATTTCAACATTATTGCCATATGAAAAAACTTCAATTCCATTTTTTTTGGTAGGTAGAAAACTGATAAAAATTGAAGTCATTTTTGCATTTACTTCAAAAAAAAATTTTTTTTGTACATTTTTTCTGTAAAGAAATGTATATTGATAAGGCTCTTAACACATATTTTAAATTTGAACACACACAGGGCTAGTCACAAAACATTTGATCTATCGCTGATCCATGGATAATCGCTTTTTTGTATAAAAGATTCACGTTAGGTGGCAGTTGAGCCATGGATTTGCTGTGTGTGTATTATACCGATAGAAGTTGAATCCTTTGAGTCATATTGGAAAGGCAAATGTTTTGGGTTTTTATCAAAAATAAGTTAAATTTTATTCTTCATTTCCATATTATACTTATCATTTACGAAAAAAATCCTGGATCTTAGTTTTGTATCCTCTTATAATGGACTTTTCTTACATTAGTAACACATTTAAATACAAAATGATTTCCTGATAAACACTCATACATCACTCATGCAAAAAAAAAGTTAATAGAATAAGACATATTTTACATTTAATATACCTACATTGTTAGACATACATACATTTATAAAAAAAAATAGCTATATAAATGAAAATTAAATATTTAAGCTCTCGCCCTCAAGGCACATCAGCATTCGCTTCTGCCTGAGGGTTAGATTCTTATAATAATGTTAAAAAAAAAATGTAAATATATAATGTAATCTATTTTTAAATTAATAAAAAAAATAAAAAAAACCATGTACTTATATTTTATTTTTATTTTCAGTCAGATGATATAAAAAGGTCATTATGTATTGAAATTATTATTCAGAAGATGAGTCTCGGGATTTCTTTTTGTGTTTGCTTTTGCTCTTTTTGTCTTTTTTGTGTGACTTCTTTTTCTTCTTTGAAGGCTCACTGTCGCTGTCATCATCTGAAGAGGATCTGAAAAAAAGGCGTACAGATTATGTAACCAAATGATTGTCTATAATCTAAGTTGCAAAGATATATTAAAGTTTGGATTCATAGAAAAGGTATGCCTGCAAGCAGACATGTACCAGACCTTCCCTGAACCATTCTTGCCAAGAACATGCATGACAGAGAAGTTCATTCTGTAGGATATTGCAGCTGATGAACCTGCGATAGTGGTTTCACGAAAGTACAAAATCCCTATTTTGATCTGCAGGATCTGAAGTAAAAATAGACATGATATTTGGGGATCTTTGTTAGAAGTGGCACCCTAAGGAGAAAAATAAATAATGGTTTTTGAAATGAATATCAGCTTTTCTTGTCAGGATTCAGACAGAAGTTGCTAAGTTTATGTTTGTGTGAGGTTTGGTTGTACACATATGTACACATGTGTAAGCGGGAACTTACATGTGCCTACTTGTGGGCATTCATCAACATTCAAAAGATTATGATCGAATAAAAAAGGCTCAAAAATATTTGTAAATAAACTCGGCACAAATTTAAAGACTGGGTTGCTAGGGGAAAAGCAAACAAATAATTTCCCTAGGCACATAGACGTGTAACGTTTTTCCACTGAGAAAAAGATTTATTTTCAAAGAGCGAGCCCAAAATAAAACTAATTTCGAGACTGACCTATGTCGTTTCCGGCTTTTCTCTTTCTTCTTCTTTTTCTTGGAAGACTTCTTTGCCTTGGAGGTGGACTTCATTTGCTGGAGTTCTTCTTCTCTCAGCTTCTGCAGTGGAGTGATTGTGTCGTCCTCGGAATCTGAACTAGTGCTGCTCACATCCAGGACAATCTCCTTGTTGGGATCCACCTGAAAAAATAAATACAGATGAGCCTCGTTAATCCGAACCCCTTTAAACACAGGAGGGTTCGGATTCCAATATGGGATAAATTCTATGGAGGTGAAAAATAAAAAAATGAGATTTGTTTGTGTTTTATCTATTTAAGCAATCTTCAATTATTCCAATGAAAAAAAAGTAACTTATATTTTATATTGTCCTACATATTTTCTTGTGCATACTACTTTGGAACAATAAAATCTAGCATTGACTTTTGCTTTGATTTGGCAATTTTTTGGGAAAAAACATCACTTTGCAATCTCCGCAGCAACAATGAGTCCTGACTAGACACACCGTTGTCTTCAGCCCATTGAATGCATTTGTTGAATGCCTCCACAGCCTCAGCATGGCTTATTATCTTAATTGCTGGGTCAGCTTCTTTTTCACCCGTTTCGCGCGAACTACTGAAGTTCGTGCAAGGTCGTTCGGATTACTGCGATCAACGGATTTGGCAGAGTTCGGACTAGCGCGGCTCTGCTGTATAAGCCCCAGAAACAAGGGCGTACCCAGGATTAAATCTAGGGGGGGAGCAGGTTTTGGAAAATTGAAGATCATCGTCACCAAAATATATCGTCGACGGGGGATGGGGGAGGGGGATAGGCACTCAATTTTCTCTTGGGACAAACCGTGATAGAATAATAGTAATTTTAGTAATTGCAATACAATTTAATAATTATTTTGGATTATTTAGGTTAGTTTTTCAGGCAGGGGGGTGCAGCTGCCTTGAAAATGTTCCCCGCTCGAGGGAATGAGGGAATGAAACGTCGGCAGACAAAATTACTGCTAACAGAACATGTTCTAACCCGAAAAAAACTATATACGCAAACGCAACGCAACTAAGCTACACATATAGTGTAACTTCTTGCCGCGTTATCCCCGAAGGGGTCGCATGTGGCGAGTTGAACCTATTTATTTTTACAGGTAAGGGGGCCGGCCTTACGCCAACCACTTCAGTTGAAGTGGAAGTTTCCCAGCTCCCGAGAGTGCTGGTACTCATTTCTTGTGAAGGCTGAGTAAACCTTGCCGGTATTTTATTTTGGGGTTTGAAATAAACACCGAAACGGGCAATCATTTCTGACACCCTCGGTGGGATTCGAACCCGAGCTTTCGGCATGGAATGCAAGCACTCTACCACCTGAGCTATCGACCGGACTATATATATTATATTATATAATTTTATAAATCACTCGCTTTTCATAGTTTAACAAGTAGTTAGTTGTGTTGTAAAAGCTTATAGAGTATTTTTTTAACGAGAAACAAAATAAAAGCCATATGTGTTATCAGCTTTGACGTAATCACAAAAGCCAGTTCGGCCGGCGACATGGTTTTGAATAAGTGAAGTAGATGGTAAAAGCCTGGCCTCTTTAACTGTGAAAAAAAATGTTCCACTCGCCATGTACGCCCCTTTCAGGTAAAAGACAAGAGATTGTACGGTGTACGCAGTGTGTTGCGTTTATAATACCTTGATAAAGTTCCGACATTGATAAGTTAGATGGCCCGCGTATCCACATTTCTTGCAAGCGGCCCTCGAAGAATCTTTGCCTTGAGGCATGAGCCTCGCTAACAAATCTGGATCTGTCGACATCTTACAACCTGAAAAAAGTTTAAAAAAAATCACACTTTAAATGGCTGAAGAATGGATTTTGTGCTGTGCTGATGAAGTGCTGTTGTTTTATAGAGAAAATAATCAATTAAAAAAATTGTGAAAATATTTTGAAGGTTAGAAAATTGAAGATGTATTCCGCAATTCCCCTACAGAATAAAATTAGCAGTATATAGCATAGTTTGAGGTGACTGGAATGAGTGTGTGAAATATATTAAAAATACCCTTTTACGTACAAAATTAAAGTTTTTAACGCAACTGTTTTCTCTCAAAGATTCACAAAGATTAAAGGTTTTTCTTCTTTCCTTTCTGGATGTTTTTTTTCAAACGTCAACGAAAACAAACGAAAATACGATAGAAGTGTTACCATACGCAAGATACCAATCATGATGTCAGCGTTGTGTGTTTAGCGCTGCAGTTGGTAAACTTGCTTCCAGAACAAAGTGGTGAAATTGCTGAAGTAGTGGAGCTGTCAATATTCAATCGGTAAGGATTTTTACTGTATTATTGGGAAAATATCCACATTAATCACTTCAAAATACGTGAAGGAATCTGTATTTAATGTTTTGTTATTATTCAAAACGAAATTGGTGGTGATATAAATTTCGCTTGGCAAAAATTCGAAAATTGGCCTTCGCCATTTTCTCTTGATTGATGTTGATATTTTCCGCTTTAGCCCGTACAATACACGTTGGTTTTATGTAAATGGCACGCGGAATCGACTGAAGCTTGTTGTTTTTCCCGTCAGATCAGTGATAATGCTGGACTGATGCTGCCCCATCCTTGTGGTGACAGTTATTCCTAAAGTAATGGATGATCGCACACCGTAAGTGAACCAACACTTCCCGTCATGCACCTGTTTTCACTCCATTTTTCCATTATTTGGATCATTAAATAGCTGTAGAATATCATAAATACATCAATCTATCAGTATTCCATCAGTATATGTTCGTATTTGCTGTACATTAGAAGTGAACTATATAGTAAATGTCGTGTATTACGAGTGTTGTTTTTTTAGATTTTTAACCTATATTCTTTACATCTTTTCGTATATTTCTACGTAAAAACATAAAATCACCGATCTATAACCATTTTATAAAGATTTTAATACTAAAATACATTGTTTTTTTTTTCTCTTGTTATTCTATGTATGTCAAATGTACCTACCATAACAAATTTGATTAGGTAGGTATTTATCTTGCATGTGTTTTTTGAATATGGAATTTCTTTTCCGTAATACTTCTTTCATGGATTATTGATCCAAAGAGTGGTGCCTTTTATACCTACCCCAGTCTTTATGGTGAAATGTCATGTTGCCATTTGAAAAGTGTGTCGATTCACATTGTATGGATGAGTCACTCCGCTAGTCTGGTCAAGCAGGGATTCCCAACCTTTTCAATGTGTATTAGATGTGTCAAAAGTGACATAAATATTTATTGTAACCAAATAAGCATTATTGTACTTTATTTATCATAATCACTGGTATTCGTTTATTTCAATTCCTAACCTTGACATTATTTACAGAGTTTTGTACTAAAAACATTTGCTGTTTTTTGTTAGCAGTTAGCTTTAATTTAACAGTTAATTTAGCAGTGATATGTTATGAAATTATCTTATGTCAGTAGTGAAATGTTTGTTGGGTGCACATTTTTTTTAAATATTTTTAAAAATCATTTGGATAAGATTTTTTTCTTTAAAATATCGTTTTGTTTTGATTTCTTTTTAGATATTGGAATTTCGTTTTTCTCGGTAGTTTATCATAGAAACGGATATTCCATTTCTAGGCGGGCAAACGTCACACTTTCATGTAACTCGTGTTCTAGATAACTCAATAATAGCTTAAATTCGTTAACTGATTCTCGGCAACCCCGTGGTGTGAGTTCTCAACTTTTTTGACTATGTAAAAAGTGTCGACTCTGTGGATTTTTTTTACCTTAAAGTAGTTCAAATTTTATATGCTTACTTCTACTTATCATGAATTCCTTTAATTATTTATAAATCGACTCAATGAGGTCAGCACGGGAATTGGCATAGACAATATTGTGTCGTCGCCCGGCCTGGTTTGTAAGGAAAGGGAATAAAAATATTTTGATTTTGGTTGCTAAGGACGGCATTCCCATACAAGACTGACGTTCCCTTGCCGAGAAAAAAACCCAAAATTAAAAAAAAATGTTCCGACCTCATGTAATTATTTAAGTTGTCTCTAATGCTTCTAAAGTTCATTTACCCGCCAATAAGCAGTTGCTTAAATCATCAGGTATTAACTGCAGTATTTGACCTGAATTTTATGTTAATCACTGTTCAAAATACTGGTGTCTTCATATAATGTACCTAGTTGAATGAATATTATGATTTTAAACGTAAGCTGAAAGTCTTCAAGAAAGAATAAATAGAAAAAAGAAGAAGACAAGCAAAAACATGGACCACGGTCAAAACCCGGAACCAAAAAATCAAGCATCTAGATCCGGCCGTGAAAGCCTAAAAACATTTATTATGATTTTAGCTTAATTTACCTACTGAATTTGACGTTTCTCAAGGCCGCCATTTTGCGTTACATTTGAGAAGGCGCGAGTGATGGTTGTTGTGTTTTTTTTTTGTCGTGTGCAAGTAGCCAGCACTGTTTAACGGCTAGTTACTTTTTTTTATACCTACCGTAATATTATTGTAATTTAGAATGAGAGGTGATGAAATTGTATGGGTGGAATTCATTCATTGAAATGTCGATTGGAATTTTTACTATGATTGTCGTATCCAATAGATAGATAGCACTTGATACGTGCGTTAGTGCCGAATAATTTGTTTGGGGAGAACTGTTGCGTATATCACACTTCAAGAGCTCTGAGCGAGCTTGATCGTCGATAGAAAACGCCAATTTCTTTAGCAAGACCCAGCTGCTGTAGGCTAGATGGACCTTATTTGTGATTAGTCTTAAGTAAAGGCAGATGAATTCTTGAACCCTGTTCGGCGAAGAGAATATTGAAAATTAAACGTTATAAAAAAAAAAAAAAAGTATATGCTGCAGTAAAGTATATTTCGTTAAGAAAGTATATGCTGCGAGAATTGATGGATGTCGTGGAAGAGGTAGACCGAGAAAGGTATGGATGGACCAAATTTACGAAATAGCGAATGAATGGGATATCCAGAGTCATAATAAAAGGAGAGCTTGTATGAAAAAGGTTATGGCTCTGTCTGAAATGAAAGAAGTATGCAAGGATCGAAAGAAATGGCGGTTGATCTGTAATGCTGGCGGTTAAAGCTGAGGCTTTTAAATTTAAAAAGTATGTGTTGTAGTTTTTTAATTTTTTACTGTTTAATTGCTTAGAATTTATTTGTTTTATATATTTGATTGTATTAATTGCTTGTACTCCTTGACTGATAGGTTGGTATGCGGTTGACCACCCATACTGTAAAAAATGGTTCACTTTGCCAATGTCACCCCTGCTTCAGGGAAGGTCGGCAAGAGTTGCAGGGCTTATGTTCATTTGAGATTGGGGTTTTTATATTGTAGGTCCACATGCAGCATGTGTAAGCGCGAAATTATGCATGTCTGCTTGTGGGAATGCATTTAATATGAATCTCAAATGATACATATCTTTGCAGCTTAGATTTAGATTTAGAAACGTGATTTTCTATGTGCTCCCTATGCCTTCCTATTACGAGTCCGAAGCGTTAAATACTAGACTGCGATTTTATTGTTATCGTCGACTTTTTGGTATAAGAATGCCTTTATTAAAGACGCAGTTTTTTTATATACTTGTATCAAAATGAGCAATAGCATCTAGGTACCCATTGTCAATCGAAACATTTAAAGCTGGAGTAACACATGTACCTATACCTTAACTCCGCACAAATCGCTCCCCCAGTTCTTGTTTATCGTATACGCCAATCTTGTCGAATATGACTTTTTCATGCAGTTGTCTTATAAATCAAATTCTACACAATCTGAGCCAAGAAAAACCGTAAAACTTGATAATGTAAGAGTTTTTTTTTATATATTTTAAATAAATTTCTTGTTTTCATAAGACACATTGGTCCAGTACACATGCAAACATTGCTCATGTAAATTTTTCTCAATGGCGTATACGATAAACAAGAACTAAGGCAGCGAAATTCAACCATGTTTGTCCCTTCGATTGGCTTTAGTAGTTTTCTCATATTTTCATACGTCTTTCCTTCATATGTGCAGTATAAGTTCGAAGGACAGATGGTTTTTCATTTCCATTGTAATAAGTATTAGCATTATGTTATAAAAAATACTCTTTTTACTATTTTAAATCTCAATATATGTGAAAAAAACTCGTATTCCTGTTTTCCTTCTTCCTGCTAAGGGGCTGGTTATACAATACGGTTTAGTTCATGAAAAATTGAAAATTCAATTACGGAAAATCTGTATGTGATGAGACATTTCTGATTGCAGATTTGTGAGTGGGTCAAAATACATGGGAATCACCCGTCAGTGTTCATTTAACAAAATCATTGTTGTTCAGTGTTACTAGCCCACAGTAAAGGTAACCGTCTGATATCGCCTTCATATGCGAGCAGTACCCGTAGTACGAGTTTTTTCACAACACTCAATACTCAAAGTTTCGAAACTTGTTTCGCCAGAGGTGCTTTTCAAGTTCACATACATTTTTCTCGAATACTCGATACTTCTATGAGTATTGTGAAAAAACTCGTTCTGCGGGTACAGAAGTGCACGAACGCCGAACCGTCTGACGTCACCTCGGGTCCGTAGTAACACGCGTCATCTAAAACACGAGAGTTCTGTACGTTTACACCGTTTTTCCATCGATCCCAACTTTAATTTCTTCGTCTGATCCAATTTGCCAGTTGTCTTACTTTGTTTTCGCCAGTCACGATCGATTTCCGATAGTGCCCGTCACGCGTCTTCCTCTCCTGATGTGGCAAACAAACGAAGGGAATTTGTCTAATTCCTTCCTTTTACGTTCTTCGAATGTCCTCTTTTACGGCGATCCTGTATTATGCCATTCACGTACGATACCCTCCAGCTTTTTTTGTACAAGTCTCTTAACCCTTTCGTTTTATGTTGGCATTGTTTGTTTGTCTGGAAAACTTCTTGAAAGTGACCCCAAGTATAAAAACTTATGGGTTAAGCGTACCAAGATGTATGGAAGCTATAACGGTCGCTATAGGAAATGTTTTAGTTTCCATATACTTTTGGGAGTTGTTACTTGTGAGGTTTATTTTATTTAGTGAGCGCTGTTTTTGTGTGTATCACACCTCAAGAGCCCTCTGCGAACTTGGTCGTCGCTGTAGAAAGCGCCAATTCTCAAGCAAGACCCAGTTGTTGTAAGGTAGGATGGACCTTTCAGTGAGCGGTCTTTGGTAAAGGTTTATGAATTTTTCAACCCAGCGAAGAACGTTTTTGTGCTTCGCCGGGATTCGAATCCACAACCTTCCATTTACGAGTCCGAAGTGTTGCCACTGGACTACGGACCGGTCCAAGAACGTTGATTCGAATCACATCTGGCCCACTTGACCATAACTTCGACCCTGGTTCAACAGATGCCACTGCATGCACAGAAGCTTCTGCTTACGCATGAAGACAACTGGCCATGCAAAATAGGTTTGGTGAATTGCATTCCTCTTCGCAACTCTATTTAAAAAAAAAAATCTTCTTTAGGTAAAATTATTGCGTTCCATATCAGAGGGCTAGGTTTCGATCCACGCCAAATGATTTCCCCTTTCCTTGTTAATTTCAAACCCAAAATTGTAATGCCGGCTAATTTTACTCAGCTATCACAATAAATGAGGACCAGCCGTCTTGGGACCTGGAAAACTCCCTCTTCAAGTGAACTGGGCTGGAAGTCTCATCACCACGGTGATTCTTACCTACCGAATACCGGTAATATTTGTATGAAGACCTGTCAATCCAAGATGGCCGCAAGTGAACAGCTGAATAGTCTTCATACAAAAATTACCGATATTAGGTAAGTAAGAATTACCGTGGTGATGAGACATCCAGCCCAGGAGTCCTCGAGGACAGAGCGATAA
This sequence comes from Agapetus fuscipes, assembly GCA_951799405.1. Taxonomy (NCBI): domain Eukaryota; kingdom Metazoa; phylum Arthropoda; class Insecta; order Trichoptera; family Glossosomatidae; genus Agapetus; species Agapetus fuscipes. Next base: position 13,899,865 of record OX637358.1, read on the forward strand.
AATGTTGAACTGTATGTGCAACACAACGTCTTCTATTATCTATGTTTAAACTAAAAAAACTGGCCTTCTCAAAGCGCAGCCACATTTAAAAGGCTATTTTATTTCCTTGAGTTATCGCGCCTTGTTACTGATTTCAGCTCCATCAATAAAAAGAGCAAGACAAATCTTCGGCTGTAGATAGTCTTCTATTCAGCTCTGCACACAAGTGCCCTCCCCAGAGACCGAATCAATACATTTCAGCAGTCCTCCTGAAGGCTTCACGACTTGTGTACACTTACATAATGTAAGAAAAGCTTTGCAATGCCGGGCTTAACAATATACCCTCTTCAGGCTTGAATCTGGGGCCCCGAAATATGAGGGTTTCATTTTAGAGATACCGATAATAAGTAGAGCTGAATTCTTAGCCTTCCGCAGACAATCTATAACCTAAGTTGCAAGGATGTATTAACATTCAAAGCTCGTATAAAATTCATGCCCACAAACAAACACGTGTAAGTTCGCGCTTACAAATGCTGAATGTGTACATACAAATTAAAATCCAAACCTCAAAATAAACCCCGAAAGTTTCGAAACCTTTTTTGCCAGAGGTGCTATGCAAGTTCACATACATTTTTCTCGAATACTCAATACTTTGAGTATTGTGAAAAAACTCGTAATACGGGTACAGGTAGTTACTTCAAAAAGCTAAGTGATAATTTGCTATTAGTTCAATACGTATAGAAAAATTTGAACATCGTTGTAAAAAACGTTCCGACTTCCTGAACATATTCTTCAAGACATTATTTTCATTTATTCTGTACAGACCTTGTCATCCAACTTGTCATCATTGACTGAATGTACGATTGAGTAATGTCACCCCTGTTTCGGGGACGGTCGACAAGAGTTGCAGGGCTCATGTTTATCCAAGATTTGGTTTTTTATGTTTTAAGTTCACATGCGGCTTGTGTAGGCGCAAACTTTCACGTGCCTGCTTGTGGGCATGCATTTGCTTTGCAACTTAGATTGTAGATAAAAGATAGAGTGATCTAATATAGGTCCCCCGTAAGAATGAGATAGAGTAGGGCCTCTCGTTTTATAAACCCGGCATTACCGGCAGCGCTCGTACGGAATACTGATTTTGGGCATTTTGATTTCTCGGCTCCTGGGATTTTATTCTGTAATATTGCTTGTGTGCTGTGCATGGATTCGAAACTTGGAAAGTTTTTTTTTTATATTTGTGCTATTTTATTATATGATCAGCAAAACATGCTGGCTAATCTGCAATGTAGATTTGTAATTTTGGCGGCATATTTATTCATAATTTTATGTTTTTTTTTTTTTTTTTTAATAAATAGATTTGTAAAGAGGAATGCAATTCACCAACCTATTCTCCCTGGCCAGAAACAGGTATTAATAATTCATTTGTGTTTTTTTTAATGAATTATTAATTAATAATTACTCAATAACATCTGTCAAACCAGGATCAAAGTAATGGTCAAATGACCCAGGCGGGGATCGAATCAACGTTGTTCTATTACAAACACGCTGAAAAGATCAGCCCACTTAGTCCCCTCGGCCATAACACCGACGATCTATTGATTCTTTGACTTATAGGTTGGTATGACCACCATTGGCTGACCACCCATACTGTAAAAAATGGTTCACTTTGCCAATGTCACCTCTGTTTCAGGGAAGGTCGGCAAGAGTTGCGGGGCTTATATTCATTTGAGATTGGGTTTTTATATTGTAGGTCTACGTGCTGCATGTGTTAGCGCGAACTTATACATGTCTGCTTGTGGGTATGCGTTTAATACAAACTTAAATGATATACATATATCTTTGCAGCTTAGATTTAGATTAGGAAAAAACTGGCGGCTAATCTGTAATGTAGATTTCTGATGTTGGCGGCATAATTATTCATAATTTTATGTTTGGTTTTTTGTAAAGGTACCCATTGACTTTTCTTGTATAGATTTCTTTTTAAGATTTTGTTGTTTAATGTTAGGTATTTATTATTTGTATCCCTTGACTTATAGGTTGGTACATGGCTGACCAGTAACCACGCATACTCGTTTGCCCCTCTGAGAGAGAAAAAGTTCCAAATTCAAATTCGCGCCGAGTCCATTTCATTGACAATAACAGTTCTTGTTTTCTCCGCTCAGTTGGTAGCGCCGCGTCGCCACCGTCGCACGTCATATGCTAGGGGAGGTTTTACTTTTTAGTCGGGGTTGAAACTTCAGAGGGGAACGACGCCGCCGTCAAGTCCGAAATCCAATCGCATAACTAAAATACTCTTTGTCATCATTATTCGAATCCCATTGTAAGCACGCGAAAAAGTATTGTAGAAAATAAAATAATAATTGTGAAATTAATGCTACGTGCGTAAAAATATTGTGTTTTTATTTTTTATTTGAATTTTTTATGTATGAATCGTATAGAACAAAAGGTGACCATCTAGGATTGTTTTTTATATGAGTTAATCTAAAAATCTCTAACCTAAATCTAAGTTGCAAAGATATGTATCATTTGAGATTCGTATTAAGTGCATTTCCACAAGCGCAGACACGCATAATTTCGCTCTCACACATGCCGCATGTGGACCTACAGTATAAAACCCAATCTCAAATGAACATAAGCCCTGCAACTCTTGCCGAACTTCCCTGAAACAGGGGTGACATTGGCATAGTGAACCATTTTTTACAGTATGGGTGGTCAGCCTCGTACCAACCTATAAGTCAAGGAATATAGTTAAATGTATGGAAAAACAGATAATTTTGTTCTATGTGATACCTTAAAGGTTTAATATCGATATCTGAAAGATAATACTGAATAAATGACATATTAAACTAGAATGGGTTTCTCAGACAAATGCACATTTTTTTTCTATATTCTACGAGAGAAAACAATACAATAGTAAGAAAAACCTGCAGAAGTTCATCATGAGAACTTCCTTGTTATTAGTTCACTTACTATGAGAAGTCACACACAATTAATTGTTTTATCCACGATTTATCTAATCTGTGAATCAGTACTTATTCAGTTTAACCTTTAAGGTGGCGATTTATTTATATTTTATCTGAAAAAGATCTCTAGATTGACGCCCAATCAGCGCCATTTACAAAACATTGGATCCACGGCTGATTTACGAATCATCGTTCTTTGTATTGATAATTAATTCACTGTAGGCTGCGGGTGAGCCATGGCTTTGCTGTTTGTGAATAACACCGTTTGATTCTATACGACTCATGTCTTTTTTTGACTTTATTTTATTTTATATGCATATTCTATAACGTGGGATATGTTTATTGTGTCTTAAAATTACACAGTACACGTGTTTGTAATTTATAAATACGCATTTTTTAACAAAGAATTGCACATGGATAATAAAAATAATAATATAAGGATGATTTATTTGGCGAGCGCTATTTTTGTGTGTATCACACCTCAAGAGCCCTGTGCGAGCTTGGTCGTCGCTGTAGAAAACGCCAGTACTCGAGCAAGACCCAGTTACTGTAAGGCTGGATGGACCTTTAGTGACCGGTCTTTGGTAAAGGTTATATGAATTTTTCAACCCAGCGTTGAGCATATTTGAAAATATGAAAGGTATGTTTTGTGTGCTCCGCCAGGATTCGAACCCACAACCTTCTGTTTACGAGTCCGAAGTGTTACCACTGGACTACGGACCGGTCTAATGGAACGGAATGATGTACCTGTCGTGGTTTTGGTGGTTATCCCTTTAGACTTATATTCAGGAGGTAGCAAGTTCAATTTCTTTCAGAGCAAACAATGACGGATACTTTTACGAATTTGCGCTTTGCTGGATTTGAAAAATTAATTTGCCTTTATAAAAAACTGGTCATAAAGGTTCGTCGGTTACGCTAAATGCTGCTTGAGACATTGGAGCTGAATAGCAAAAATTAAGCTTGCAGAGCGCTCTTGAGGTGTGATTCACACAAAAGAATCTCTCGCCAAGTGTATCAGTTGGATATTTATTGATTTACTTACAATAGGAAGAAAAATAGTTAGTGTTTTTATTTTTAGTTTGATGAGATTATGACATTCAGGGCTCTATTCACAACAGATTTGATCCAATGATGATCCATAGATCATCGTTTTTTTTTTTCCATTCAAAATTCACTTAGGTCGCGGTTCGGCCATTTTTGTTCTGATTTACTGAGTGGGAATAGCATCGATCGTCTTTTACTATACCAACAAAAACGAAATGAAGGTTATATTTTATTATTGATAACTTACTTCTAAAAATTTAGGTAGTAAAGTAAATGATAATCACCTGTTTTTTTCTGATAAGAATTGAGTCATAATATAAATATTAATATTTTTTAAATAATCTACGCTGTTTTCTCTTACCGTAAAATATATTTTAAATCAATTTGTTTTGTATTGTTGGTGGCGTCTACAGTGAATCAATAAATAAGTGTTTTTTTAAAAAGTTTTCGCGGAAAAAATTGATATTCTTCTTCTTTCGCCTATTGTATTGTGAGCATGCACCTATGGCAACGGAGCCCCACTGAGAGCTTATAATGTCAAAGACCCTCAACGCTTACAGAATGTGAGTACAAACTTATGATTACATTTGCGTTGTGCTGTAGTTTTTATATCTGTAGTAATGTATATTTTTTCATTCAATGAGTGAGGCTTAAACTGAATAAGTGCTATAATTGTATATCTATAATCAAAGTTGCAAAGATATATTAGGTACCATTTAAAGCTCTCAAATGCATGCCCACAAACACGTGTAGTTCGCGCTTACAAATCGCTGCCTTAGTTCTTGTTTATCGTATACGCCATTGAGAAAACTTTACATGAGCAATGTTTGCATGTATACTGGACCAATGTGTCTTATGAAAACAAGAAATTTATTTTAAAAATATTCAAAAGAACTCTCACATTATCGAGTTTTACGGTTTTTTTTAGCTAAGATTGTGTAGAATTTGATTCATAAGACAACTGCATGAAAAAGTCATACTTGACAAGATTGGCGTATACGATAAACAAGAACTGGGGGAGCGAAATGCTGAATGTGTACTTACACATAAAATCATAACCTCAAATGAATATAAGCCCTACAACTTTTGCCGATATTTCCTGAAACAGGGATGACATTGACAAAGTGAATCATTTTCTACAGCGTGGATGGGCAGCCGCATACCAATCTATAAGTCAAGGAACATGACAAGCGAGATTCTTGAACGAATTATGGATACTCGTTATGAGAGGTTCCACTGTAATTCAATGAAACTACAGTAATTTCAAAGGGTTTATGGAGAGCAGATTTTCTATGATGTTCCTTGACTTATAGGTTGGTATGCGGCTGACCACCCATGCTGTAAAAATGGTTCACTTTGCCAATGTCACCCCTGTTTCAGGGAAGGACGGCAAGAGTTGCAGGGTGTATGTCCATTTGAGATTGGTTTTTATGTTGTAGGTTCACATGAGGCATGTGCAAGCGCGATTTTGTAAGTGTCTGGTTGTGAGAATGCATGTAATGTGAATCTCCAATTTAACATATCTTTGCAACTTAGATTAGATTAGATTAGATGAGAGCCGTCTGTAGACCTTTGCACCTGACCGAAATGTCGTTGACTGAAAAGTCATGTGGGCAAACTGTCGCCATGCTAGCTTAATACATCGCTTGATAAGTTTTACTTTTAAGGTTTGGAAATAAAAACCTCACTCGTTTGGCGAACGGGTTGGAATGGATTTATAGCTTTGTATAGTTGCGTGTAGTCACCCACATTCCCCTCTACGCGCCGTAGCCTTCAAGTCACAGGCGTAGACAAGTTGGGCGCCACGAAGGCGCCTGGCGAATATTTTCACTTTCTTGCACAGTGACTCATTCTAAAACTTCCTCTATCTATAATCCAAGTTGCAAGGATACATTAACATTTTAAATTTACATTAATTATTATTACTTTTGTCTTATGAGCTTCTGAACTTTATTGTTTAAAAACTAAATTTTATTTTTTACTAAATATGTTTATCGTTTTACTGATTTTTCAATCTTCTTGTTTAATTTTATTTTTCTTTCTTACACCAAAATTTTCAACTTTTACTATAAATAAACTAAATTATATCTCTTTTCTATATAAGTTTTGTTTTTCCTTTCTTTGTATAGATCGGAATTAAAAATTTCAACTTTTACATTGATCATACCTGTATACTCACGCACAGGCTAAGCCTATGTGGGTTTCTCTTTTAAGTTTTTTTTAAATGTATATTTTTGAATTTTTTTTTTTTTTGTGAAATTTTTAAAATTAACAAAAATAAAATACATGCCCACAAACAAGCATGTGTAAGTTTGCGCTTACAACATGCTGCATGCGTACTTGTAAATTTAAATCTCAATCTCAAATGAACATAAACCCTGCAACTTTTGCCGACCTTTCCTGTAACAGGGGTGACATGAGCAAAGTAAACCATTTTAACGGTATGGGTGGTCAGCCGCATACCAACCTATAAGAAAAGTGACGTATACAAGAAATAACATTTTAGCTACTTATTAAATTCTTATACGAATGTGACAACAACAAAAAAACCGCGATCTATCTAATATGTCAACCATACAATAATCATATGCCTCGGTAATTTCTCTTTGGCGTAGCGTTTATAATATTTTCTCCTTTGTGGCGCTAAGTGGCAGAGGTGTTGAATGGTAACACTTAGATGCTATAGTAGAAGTGGTGTGTGTTAAGGGAACCAATAAATCCCATTTCCGATTGGAAAGCAATGAGGGTGGAAAGCCCCCTGGAGGTCGCGCGGTGGAGATGCAATATTATAGTTGTATTTTCTGTTTAATGTGTGAATTAATGGACCGCCATTTTTTTTTTTTAATTAATTGGTGATTATGTTTTTTTTCATGTTTCATTCCACGTCACATCACCACGGTAATTCTTACCTACTGAATATCGGTAATATTTGTATGAAGACTTATCAATTCCAAGATGGCCGCAAGTGAACGGCTGATTAGTCTTCATGCAAATATTACCGATATTCTGTAGATAAGAATTACCGTGGTGATGAGACTTCCAGCCATGGATAAAGGCCTCTTTGCCATATCTTCGTCTTCATCATTTTAAGGTTAATTCTAATCTATCGTCTCCCATAGTTTGAGGATTCTAATAGTAGGTACCTACACTAGTCATCATCACTATTTTCTCTTAGGATTCTGCGGATCTCTCAATAGGTTTGAAGCTGCTGTTAAATCGTCAGCGGAGATTTTTCGGCGTCCTTGAGTCCTTCCACCCTCAAAGATTCTTTGTATGATAAAATGGATATAAAATGTCGTTATTGATATGAAGCACTTTGGTGTTTAAATTTTGTAGATTAAAAAAAAAACCTCTGTAACTCAATTATAATCTTGTTTCGAGTAATTAAATTACTTAAAGCGCTTTCGTTAAAAATGAAATTAAAATTACCACAACGCCTTGTTAAAAATGATGACCGAAATTAAAAACGCAGATAAATCTGACGTCTCGGCCACCATTATGAATATTTTTTTCCGGAGCGCTTTTTTTATAATTTCAAATAAAGAACAGGCAGTGTTGCCAGTGTAATGATAAATCTTAGTGTTGCCTCATCTCTGACCTGGGTCGGCATTATATTGTACATACCATTGTTGGGAATGTTTTTAAATACCTACCTACAAAGAATTTTACTGGCTAGGGTTTGAGGTCGTGACAGTAGCCTGCCCCAATTTCGCATACAAATAAGAGACATACCCGCGTAACCTCCAGAATTTAATTCTCACTCTATTTCAACAAAAATAAAACATTATATTATGTTATTTTCTTTTAGTAACCAACTTACTGCATTGATACCTACATACTATAGCCCACATTTTTTTTTTTTCTTTATAAATTTTCCTTTATTATCTTAAGGGGGCGCTCTCATGTTGCACCGCGCCGAAAGCTGTCAAAGTTGCGACCCGTTTCCCCCCATCCCCTTTCGCCTCAGACCGTATGGATTTAGCCCCACAAAATATGCTCGACTTGCTATTGCCGTTTGAAGATTTTTTTTTACATACGACTTTTGTGGATCTCCCATCACGCAAAAAAAAACGCAACTAAGCTACACATATAGTGTAACTTCTTGCCTGTGTTATCCCCGAAGGGGTCACATGTGGCCATTCGGGACCTATTTATTTATACAGGTAAGGGGACCGGCCTTACACCAACAACTTTTAGTTGAAGTGGGGTTTCCCAACTCCCGAGAGTGCTGGTACTCATTTTTTGTGAAGGCTGAGTAAACCTTGCCGGTATTTTATTTTGGGGTTTGAAATAAACACCAAAACGGGAAATCATTTCTGACACCCACGGTGGGATTCGAACCCGAGCTTTCGGCATGGAATGCAAGCACTCTACCACCTGAGCTATCGACCGGACTATAGGACAGGATTTCTTAAAAAAAAAAAAAAAAATTATAACGCTTTCGTCTTTACATTAAGTGTGGCCTGAGCCTCTAGAAAAGTCTCCTCTACTTTTTTCTATCCTTACATACTGATCTCAGTTCATTTATATCCATTGCTTCTTCCCATAATTTCCACTTTGTACTTATTTTTATCCCGAAAATGTAAGCAGGTAGGTTTATGAATTTGAGATATTTTGAACTTTTATAAATGGCTACTGTAGTATTTTTTTTTTTTTTTTTTTTAAATAGATTTGTGGAAAGGAATGCAATCCACCAACCTATTTTACCTGGCCAGTTGTCTTCATGCGAAAACAGAAGCTTGTGTGCATGCAACGGCATCTGTTGAACCAGGGTCGAAGTTATCGGCGCGGGATTCGAACCAGCGTTATCCGGTTCCAAATAACCTGACTCGATCCCCCCGGCTATAGCACCGACATTATATTACATATTTCATAGTGACGTTTGAATAGAGTAACTAATTAAAAGTAGATAAATACATAATAAAATATTTTGTACCTATTGATATAGATTAGATTGGATTAAAACGCAACTAAGCTACATATATAGTGTGACTTCTTGCCGCGTTATCCCCGAAGGGGTCGCATGTGGCGAGTTGAACCTATTTATTTTTACAGGTAAGGGGGCCGGCCTTACGCCAACCACTTCAGTTGAAGTAGGGGTTTCTCAGCTCCCGAGGGGGCTGATACTCATTTCTTGTGAAGGCTGAGTAAACCTTGCCGGTATTTTTATTTTGGGGTTTGAAATAAACACCGAAATAGGAAATCATTTCTGACACCCTCCTCGGTGGGATTCGAACCCGAGCTCACGGGGTAGTATGCGAGCACTCTACCAACTGAGCTATCGACCGGAAAAAAATATATTTTTCTTTTTTAAAAAATGAAATCTGTGACTATACACTATACAGTCACACAGTGCCAACCAAATAAAAACCAGAAAACAAAAAAAAAACAATCTGCAAGTAACTATAAACACAAGTCATTATGTCAACAAAATGAGTCCTAAGGTAGACAGGGTTTTCTAGGAATCAGCTTAACTTGTCGGACTAATGTATTGTTAATTTCTTTGTTGGTAATTCAAAAGACTCTACCTGAAGTCTATTATAGATGAGTCGTATAGAATCAAAGGCGGCAATCTAAAAATAAATAAATTGACATGAAGGGTCGTGGGTTCGAATCCCCACGGAGTGCAAAGGAATATAATTTATATTATTTAAAACAAACCGGTCCGTAGTCCAATGATAACACTTCGGACTCTGAATGAAAGGTTGCGGGTTCGAATGCCAGCGGAGCACAAAAAATATAGCGTTTGGCCAAATTTTAACAATTGATTTAAAAAATGTAATTTGTCGTGTATATTCCTTAACTTATAGGTTGGTATGCGGCTGACCACCCATGCTGTAAAAATTGTTCACTTTGCCAATGTCACCCCTGTTTCAGGGAAGGACGACAAGAGTTACAGGGCTTATGTTCATTTGAAATACGGGTTTTTATATTGTAGGTACACATGCGGCATGTTTAAGCGCGAACTTGTACGTGTCTGCTTGTGAGAATGCATATAATGTGAATCCCCAATGTAACATATCCTTGCAGTTTAGATAAGATCACTTGGTAAGCATAAGTCATAGAAAAATGTCTTTCAAAAATCGAGAATCCTTTTTATGGGGGTAGGTAAAATTTGAACAAAGAACCATTGTTTAACATATTATCCTATTTCCATTGAAAGACATAATATTACAATGACGACCAAATAGAAAAATATTATAATAAAGTATAGTAAAATATTTTGCACAAAAAAATGTCTTTTTTTTCATAATCCTTATAATAGAAATTATTCTGGTGATGACCGGTCCGTAGTTCAGTGGTGACATTTCGGACTCTGAATGGAATTTGTGGGTTCGAATCCCGGCGGAGCACAACAAGTATGCCATTTATATTTTGTTGCATTTATGTTGTGTTGTAATATGTATGTTCATTTGAGGTTTGTATTTTTTTGTTGGTACACAGTCAGCATTGAAGCGCAAACTACACGTGTTTGTTTGTGGGCATGCATTTGATATGAGCTTTAAATGTTAAAATATCTTTGCAATTTTGATTACAGATGTATAGACATCAAATAAATGGCTACTTTATTAACAATTATTATTTATTATTTTCATATTTGCTCTTCGCTGGGTTGAAAAATTTATAAACCTTTACTCATGACCGGTAACAAAAGCTCCATCCCGCCTTACAGCAACTGGGTCTTGCTTGAGAATTGGCACTTTGTAGCGACGACGACCAAGCTCGTAAAAAGGTCGATAGCTCTATAATCTATAATCTAAGTTGCAAAGATATATAATCATTTAAAGCTCTCAGATGTATGCCCAAAAACCAACACGTGAAGTTCGCGCTTACAAATGCTGAATGTGTACTTACAAATAAAATCCAAACCTCAAATGAACATAAGCCCCACAACTTTTGTCGACCTTCCCTGACACATTGGCAAAGTGAACCATTTTTCACAGTATGGGTGGTCAGCCTCATACCAACCTATAAATCAAGGAATCACTCAATTGGTAAAATGCTTGCATTCCATGCCGAGAGCAAGGGTTCGATCGCAAGGTTTACTCAGCCTTCACAAGAAATGACCACCAGCCGGAGGTTGGAAAACCCCTACTTCAACTGAAACTGGTTGGTGTGAGGCCGGCCTCCTTACCTGTAAAAATAAATAGGTCCCGAATCGCCACATGCGACCCTTTCGGGGGTTTACGCAGGCAAGAAGTTACACCATATGTGCAGCTTAGTTGTGTTTATTCTAAGGTGATGCGAAACACTCCTCAAGAGCCGAACTTTACCGTCGCTATGGAATGCACCTATTCTCAAGAAAGCCCCTATTACTGTGGAGCTGTAGGCTTAAAAAAAATAGGCTGATTTATTTGGTGAGCGCTGTTTTTGTGTGAATCACACCTCAAGAGCCCTCTGCGAGCTTGGTCGTCGCTATAGAAATCGCCAATTCTTAAGCAAGACCCAGTTGTTGTAAGGTTGGATGGACCTTTTGATGACCGGTCTTTGGTAAAGGTTTATGAATTTTTTCAACCCAGCGAAAGCAAATTTGAAAATATAAATGGTATATTTTTTGTGCTTCGCCGGGATTTGAGCCCACAACCTTCGAGTTACGAGTCCGAAGCGTTACCATTTGAACTACGGACCGGTCAATTTTACCAATAAATAAAATTCAATTTCTCGCCAGGAGCAAAAAAAAAACACTTTTTTTCGCATATCAACTTTTTATTCAGTTTTAATATTTTTTATTAAATAAATTAATAAACGTACTAATCAAGTAACCCATACTGTAAATTTATTAGACCTATGTGTAAAAATAAATTCCTTGACTTATAGGTCAACGACGTTACCATGTTGAAAGCACCGGTTCCCATAGATCACCGAAGTTAAGCAACATTGGGCGCGGATAGTACTTGGATGGGTTACCGCTCAGGTACACCACGTGTCGTTGGCATCTTGCCCCGGTCCGTAGTCCAGTGGCAACCATCCGGACTCGTTAATGGAAGGTTGTGGATTCGAATCCCGGCGGAGCACAAAAAATATACCAGTGTGCTTTCGAATGTGCTCTTCGCTGAGTCGAAAAATTCATAAACCTTTACCAAAGACCGGTCGCTGAAAGGTCCATCCAACCTTACAACTGGGTCTTGCTTGAGAATTGGCGCTTTCTACAGCGACGACCAAGCTCGCAGAGGGCTCTTCAGGTGTGATACACACAAAAACAGCGCTCACCAAATAAATCATCCTAATATTATTATTATTATTTGGTATGAGGCTGACCACCCATACTGTAAAAAATGGTTTACTTTTCCAATTAGTCACCCCTGTTTCAGGGAAGGTCGGCAAGAATTGCAGGGCTTATGTTCATTTGAGATTGGGTTTTTTATACTGTAGGTCCATATGCGGCATGTGTGAGCGTAAAATTATGCGTGTCTGCTTGTGGGAATGCATTTAATATGAATCTGAAATGATACATATATTTGCAACTTAGATTTAGATGTGCGTTTTGAACCGTTTTGTTACAAACAATACTAATAAAAGAAAGAAAACTTTCCGACTTCAAAGTTTTAATGTATTATTTTCAATATTTATTCGTATTTTTTTACGCTCGTATCGCAGCAGACGAGGAGATAGTTTTTGTAATACACGTTGTCTTTAACCCATATGCTCTGCGTGTGTGAGGGAGAAGTACCGTGCGGTAGAGAGGTTGGACAAGCAAGCGGCACAGATCCCACGTCCGAGCCCCTTGAAGAACAAAGGGAGACTGATTCATTTTGAACAGAATTTTAAAGGTTTGCGAAATAAGGAAAAAATCCATGAAAAAAAATATTTTGACCATTTGTTTTGTTGTTATAGGTTTAAAAAAGACTTTATCTACATGGGATTTTTTTCATTTTTTTTTTTAAACATTGAATGTCGGAAAAAAACGTGTACGAAAAATACAAAAAAAAAAGAAATTTTGCAATATTCAAAAGGTAAAATAATGAAAACAATATCAAATTTCAAAAAAGTAATCTGATCATGCCTTCAACAAACTCTTTTAAAATTATTCTATCATAGAAAAAATTAAGATTTTTTTTTTGTTTTTGGAGGATATGCTTTTTAGCAAAGCTCTTTCCGCAACTAGCAAAAACAAGTCCAGATTAAGCTTTGATTTATATACGTAAATAATTTATTTGACTTTTGAAAAAAATATGTTATATAGTTTAAATGTTGATTAATCTTACGTAATTTTTTGAAATATTAATTTATGTCTTAATGATGCTCTAAAAAAATAAATGAAAACATACTTTAAAAAAAAAAATCTTGAATATGCGTGGAGCGCACCCTTAATATTTTTAACAATACATACATGTATTTATTTGTTCCCGCAAAGCCGAGGCTTGTCTGCAGGTTACATTACATGTTGGTTTCTTAAACCCTTATACATTAACCTTTAAGTGGGTCTTGATGTTTTTTTTAAATCTATTTATATTTTTTTCTTCATTAATACTTTTTGGAAGCCGATTAAATAATTTAGGAATAACACATGCCAATGTTCTTTTCCCGTAGTAGTTTACCTTTATTTGTTTCAGTCCTTTCAAGCGTTGCAGTGGTGTAGTCATACGAAGTAAGGCCATTTTGTATTTCTACACCCAATTATGTCACATTCAATAATATCTTAAAACAACTCCTTTCCTTTTTAGAGATCACAACATTTATGCCTCGTGTTATCTGTCAACAGGCAGCCATTATTATTCGCAATAGTACCAACTTCATAGGAACATTTTTACATTCGCCTGAGTTATTTTGTACACATGGAAATGCAACTGTGAAGTTATTTGTTATCTCTCTTACTACTGACCATTTTCGTAAATAAGTTGAAACTAATAATCTAATAATCTAAGTTGCAAGGATATATTCATTCAAAGCTCTCAGATGTATGCCCACAAACAAACACGTGTAGTTCGCGCTTACAAATGCTGATTGTGTACTTGCAAATAAAATCCAAACCTCAAATGAAAATAAGCCCTGCAACTCTTGCCGACATTCCCTGAAGCAGGGGTGACATTGGCAAAGTGAACCATTTTTTACAGTATGGGTGGTCAACCTCATAACAACCTATAAGTCAAGGAAAAACGGATTTATTAAATGTATATTTTCGTTAAAATAATTTCTAGTCCACGGATATCATAAGTCAATGGGTACATCGTATGTTTTATTATGTTGTTAAATTTTAATCACTTTTATTTTATTTTATGAAAGCTTCTTTAGAATAACCGTAGCCGCTTTGGGAAGGGCACCCGTGGGATGAGCAATAACCATTCTGTACCCCGAGTGGGTATAACACCTTGCGTTTATCTCACCTCGATGGCGTAAATCAAAAATGTGTGTAAAGTACGACGGCACTCCTAGAGAGTGTTTAAGTTTCTTACATTTTTTACGATCTACGTCCGGTCGATAGCTCAGTTGGTAGAGTGATTGCATTCCACCCCGTGAGCTTGGGTTCGAATCCCACCGAGGTTGTCTAATCTAATCTAATCTAAGTTGCAAAATATATGTTACATTAGAGATTCACATTATATGCATTTTCACAATATATAAGTATAAGTTCGCGCTTAAACATGCCGCATGTGGTCCTACAATATAAAAACCCGAATCTCAAATGAACATACACCCTGCAACTCCTGCCGACCTTCCTTGAGACGGGGGTGACACTGGCAAAGTGAACCATTTTCTACAGCATGGGTGGTCAGCCGCATACCAACCTGTAAGTCAAGGAAGAAGGGTGTCAGACATGATTTCCCTTTTCGGTGTTTATTTCAAACCCTAAAATAAAATACCGGCAAGGTTTACTCAGCCTTCACAAGAAATGAGTACCAGCACTCTCGGGAGCTGGGAAACCTCTACTTCAACTGATGTGGTCGGGGTAATGCAGGCCCCCTTACCTGTAAAAATAAATTGGTTCAACTTGCCACATGCGAACACTTCGGGGATAACGCGGCAAGAAGTTACACTCTATGTGTAGCTTAGTTGCGTTTTTACGCAATCGAGGTTGAGTCTGCGGCGCACACCGCGAACCGTGAAATTTTAATGTTCACCCTTAACTTTTCATGCACTGAGGTACGAGCATATTAGTTGGCAGTATTATTGCTGTTGAAAGTTCCGCCGGATGCTCTAACTTTTATCTAATGTTAAATATACAAACACCGCTGATTATAAGTGTGTACCTGAAATATATTATAAGTGTGTACCCACCTGAAATATATTATGTTATGTCTGTAGGTACCCTGAGTACCTACGAGTTTTTTCACTTTACTCAAAGTATTGTGTATTCGAGGAAAATGTATGTGAACTTGTAGAGCACCCCTTGCAAAAAAACGTTTCGAAACTTGTTTTGCCAGAGGTGCAAGTTCACATGCATTTTTCTCGATTACTCATTACTTCGAATAAAGTGGAAAAACTCGTACTTAGGGTCCTGGTCAGTGACGGCTTCAGGTAAGGTGCATCGGTGCATTGCACTCCCAGTAATAATGCCACGATCCAATACTTACAAATTTTAAGGGGTAATCAATGACGGCTAGTATAAAAATGCACTGCTCGATGAAAAATTGACGAGCCGTTACTGGTCCTGCTTGTGTTTACAATTATAATTACTTACCAACGTTAATACTCGTATGTCAAACGACTGTTTAACTTTTTGCCGCGTTTTCTCCGAAGGGGACGTATGTAGCGAGTCAATCTATTTTTATTTTACAGTTGAGGAGGCCGGCCCTAGGCCAATCAGTTAATATGGGGGTGTCCCAGCTCCCGAGGGGGCTAGTACTCTTTTCTTGTGGAGTCTGAGTTAACTTTGGGTTTGAAATAAACACCGAAACGGAAAATCATTTTTGACACCCTCGGTGGGATTCGAACCCGAGCTCTCGGCACGGCAAGCAAACACTCTACCAACTGAGCCCGGATTGGACTAATTGTAGCATTTTAGTATATAGAAAATAAGCATCTACAAAGAAAGCGTAAATTTTCTGACCTACATACATTTCCCAACAAATTGCGAGAAAAACAATATGGCGTACCCCGGGGCGCTGCAAATGAAACAATTCTCCAGTAATGAAGCTCGCTAACTCACAAACAAACCCCCTAATACAATTAAAAAATGTATTCGAAAGCAGTGCAGTTGGTTGGCGTAAAATTGCAAAGCAAAAACTTCAGCCTCATACCAATCTATAAAGCAAGCTACAAAAATAATAGTGTAAGGATTAAAATAAAATACTTCTTTGTTATAATTTACATGAGTTTTTATTTTTTAAACACTACCGGTTTCGGGAGAAGCAATACCTCCCATCTTCACTATGTATTCTATGTTAGTTTATATTTACACCTGTACCCCTAGTACGGGTTGCACATTTAGCTAAACTTGAGTAAAGCAAAACGTGATCGAATGGATTTAACTTCAATTTCGGCGCGAGTACGTGCAGCCGGTCTTGTGCGTTTACTAGAAGTTTCATTTGCGTATGCTGTGCGTATGCTTTCGTAAACACAGAATTGAAAAGTGCGGCCGTGTACAAAAAAAAATTCCTAGACAGAAACACGCAACGTCTTAAAAAATATCTAAATTATATTTTCAACATAAAGTAATGCAAAACAATTATATAAATGAATAATAATGCTTAAATTGTGTATTTTTATACGAAAATTTGACTTATTTTACATGATAATTATTAATATTCCAGAGTGGTATTTATTTTTCTCTACTGGCACCACGATACCTGACGTCACGCACGCGCACAGCGCCCAACTGTCAACAATTCTCGCGCCTTCCTTGTGGATTTGATGTTTTGTGTTATCGTTGCCGTGCGTTTGTTTTTATTTTCAAAACGGTAAGTGGGTATTTTTTGTAAGATCTTGCTTATGTACAATTAATATTACATTAGTCTCCTACGTGAATTTCACTATGTGTATTGGTGAAAAGACATTGCAAATGCTATAACTTTTTGTCGCAGATATTTCACGTCAAATTCTTTACCTAACATTCCTCTGCAAGTAGATGATTTGATTTAGGTGACATTGGCAAAGTGAACCATTATTTTATAGTATGGGTGGTCAGCCTTATTATCTATAAGTCAAGAGATGATGAGAATATTTTTATATTCCGGCTGAAGTAAAATTCACTTTTTATTTGATTTTTGTTTGCTGTCTTTTTACTCTTGTTGCTATTCTTGCATTTTTTAATATTACTAATTTTTAAAACTGAAAACCTATAATTGGCCTTGTACTTTGTTAAATGAAATTCTTTCTGTGTAATTAATATGTGCTGTTGTTTTTTGTATAATAAAAAAAGTATAATGTTTTTTTTATAGATCCTAAACAAACATGAGAACGACAGAGAGCCAGTTTCTCATCATGGTGGGATTCATGGAACAGTGAGTACATTAAACTATCTTTCTCTCACAGAATACTTGCTTCCTTGTTAAATTTGTATATTATATTTGCGTTACATCCTATATTGGACCACTGTAGATATGCGGACTTTTTTAACGTTTGATTCTCTATATACACCCGCAATTTGTCACGAACCCTAACCTTTCCAAATTTAAGTATTGGGCTCACCAAAAATAGGTTTTAATTTCAAGACCTCATATTTTTTAGGGAAATGTGATTAAATCTGTATCTTTGTAACTTAGATTACATTAAATTCCATCGGGCTATTTTTGTATCAATTAATATTTAATACCTTGACCGGTCTGTAGTCCAGTGGAAACACTTCGGACTTGTAAATGGAAGGTTGTGGATTTGGATCCCGGCGGAGCACAAAAAATATACCATTTATATTTCCAAATATGCACTTCGCCGAGTTGAAACAAATCATAAAGCCTTTACCAAAGACTGGTCACTAAAAGATCCATCCAGCCTTACAGCAACTGGGTCTTGCTTTAGTATTGGCGCTTTGTAGCGACGACCAAGCTTGTACACCTCTGCGGCACTACAACAAGTGTCATAGACCCCTAGAGTCTCTAGAATTTAGGGAGTCTCCCGCACAGGATTTCTTAAAAAAAAAAAACCTAAGAGCTCGTTCCCACTTGTCGGGTGTCGGATCCATATATTAATCGGAGGTTCCAGTGGCAGAACATTATGTATGAAGCTATTCACACTTATCGGAAACCGATTTTGTCAGAAATGTTCTGCCACCGGAGCCTCTGATTAATATACGGATCCGACACCTGACGAGTGGGAACGAGCTCTTATCATTGACCGAAACAAGCATTTTTTCCCACTCACATATCCAGTGTGCACAATTAAAAATAAAATAAAACTTTTTTTTCAGAAGTTCTTGGTGGCCCGTCTTCTTCTGAATCTGTGCCTCAAGTAACGCCAAGACGGCGTGGACTGGCGAGCAGCACCACTTTCTAGAAGCTGCAGAAACATAGACCGTTTTGCGGAGGCGATAGTGTGGAAGGAACACCTGGAAGGCGAAACTTGAGCGGCAGGAGGAGAATGCTCGGCAGCAGGTGGAGATTACTCGGCGTCATGAAGAGGGGACTGGAGATATAGCAAAGGCCGTAGAGAGATTTACAGATAGATTTATTGAATAAAATTTCTCAACACACTTCCTACTTCTTCAGGCAAAGTGTATTCTGCCGTCTGTTAGAGAGTTTTCAACATTGAAATAGTTCTAAGAAATATAACCAAAAGTTAAATGGATTTATTTACACTGTCTAATTATATCCCTGAAAATATTGAATAACATTGTTTCAATCCTGTTTAGTCGCTTCCATAAAACCAAAAAGTAATAAAACTCAATTTTCGCTAGTCTCCGTTTCTTTTTTTTTTTTACTCTTTAATTTTGTAGAAAATAACATAAATTCAGTACTTTCAATGTTTTTTTACAAGTTATACAATAATTTAACTATTTTTACAAAACCAATAACCCTTTATACTTTTCCGGCATTCAGGCACACTAAAATTTTGTTTTTTCATGATTTCATTTTGTATAAAAATAACTTAACTCAGTGTAATTTCCATATTTGTCATAACAACTGTTGAAACCTGTTTTAAAACTGTAGCCTGTATAATCTAAGTTGCAAAGATATATTTACATTCAAAACTCATAGCCATGCCCACACCGACACGTGTAAGTTCGCTCTTACAAATGCTGAATGTATTTACAAATAAAAATCCAAACCTCAAATGAGCGTACACCCTGCAACTCTTGCTGGCCTTCCCTGAAACACGGGTGACATTGGCAAAGTGAACCATTTTTTACAGTATGGATGGACAAAATATTAACCTAAGATTATGGATATTAGACAAACCGTTTAAAGAGAGCTTGCATTATTGTTGATGTTGTGTTAGCGATTTAGTCACATCTTCAGGAAACACCCTCTCTGCACGACTACTGAGGAGTGAGGATACTGTTCATAATATCACATGAAATGTTCAATCTATAGTCGTCATGCGGAGAGGGTGTCTGCTGAAAGCGTTGGCTACGTGGCTAACGAAACGTCGAGAATAATGTGAGTTATCTTATCGCGGTTCGTCTAATATCCGAAGAAAATAAAAAAATGAACTGTGTAGTTATTGTAATTGGAAAAAAATGGTCAAAAGTTGTTAAAATATATAGGTACAAAGTATAGATGTAAAAAAAAAATGAAGAATTATCTTGGCATATTTAATCTGGTGACCAAATTATCTCTGTATGCTCTTCCTCTCCCTTCTGCTCCCGTCCATTTCTTCTGCATTCACTGCAGGTCCATCCTCGTTGAATTCAATATCTGAAATTATTCAGTTAAATTGTATTTATATAAGATTTTACCATCATATCATGTAAATGTTTTACTTTGATTAAATCAATTTATTTTAAATATGTGTCTATATTTATTTTGTCTTTCAGTCAATTCAGCACTTTCAACTGCCATGTAAATACAAATATTATATCTTAAAGTCTTTCTAAGAAGTATGATTGGGAAAAAACGGAGTGACAGGGTGAGGAATGATTTTATAAGAAAAGAATGTGGTGCAAAAGAAAGTGTGAAAGTGAAGATTAAAAGAAGTTTGTTAAGATGGTTTGGGCATATGGAGAGAATGAATGAGGAAAGACTGACGAAGAAAGTATATGTTGGTAGAATAGATGGATGTCGTGGTAGAGGAAGACCGAGAAAGGTATGGATGGACCAAATATCCGAAATTGCGAATGAATGGAATATCCAGAGTCATAATAAAAGAAGAGCTTGTATGAAGAAGGTTATGACTCTGGAGGAAATGAAAGAAGTATGCAAGGATAGAAAGAAATGGCGGTTGATCTGTGATGTTGGCGGCTAGGGTTTGTTAAAGTGAATTTGGTTTTATGATTTAGTTTTTTATGTCCATGTATATATTATAATTTATTGATTTTAAAAATGTAATTTGTCATGTATGTTCCTTGACTTATAGGTTGTTATGCGGCTGACCACCCATAATATAAAAATTGGTTCACTTTGCCAATGTCACCCCTGTTTCAGGGAAGGACGGCAAGAGTTGCAAGGCTTATGTTCATTTGAGATTGGGTTTTTATATTGTAGGTCCACATGCGGCATGTGTTAGCGCGAAATTATACATATCTGCTTGTGGGAATGCATTTAGTATAAATCTTAAATGATATATATCTTTGCAGCTTAGATTAGATTAGATTAGATTAGAAAGTAACACTTCCAAGTTAAAATTTTAACATACTATTGTAAATAATAGAATTACCTGTATCATCTTCAAATATGATTGCATGCATGTGTTAAGCACACTTCTCAGATGAAGGAATAATGGCTCGCCCCACCAAATTTTGGGTTCACACTCAGGATGCGGTAATCGCTGTCGGACACCTCAAATCATATTCATGTAAATTAATAATGGATTTCATCTTTATATATTAACAGACTTATTCTTCATTATAATTTTACCATTTGTACGTTCCGGGAGTGGTATTGCTTCCTGCAAAAATACAAATGCTCAGTCTTTTTTTCTTTTCTCTGGCTTATGGATTTCAAAAAGGCTGCCATCTCTACAGCCAACAATGCCAGGAATGGCATACCTAATGAAAAAGCTGAAAAGATGTAGGTATGTATTATTTAATGGTACAAAACAGTTAAAATTTTACATAACGCAAAAAATACAATAAATTAATTTACTTTTGGGTGACTTCCTGTAAAGCAGCTGAAGTTTGCGGGATTTTAATCCATTTCTTTATCACCTTGGGGTGGATAAGCGCCTGCGTTACTTTTTGGACGAAGTTGCTCCAGGACTTCTGGCTTAAATGCTTAGCCACCCACTGGCCACTGGTAGAATCCACAGGCATTAAAAAACAATGCGCACATCACCTATAAGCAATGGACGATTATTCACTGTAATAACATTTTTGAGGTTAGGTACCTACTAACTACCTATATTATATTTTA